>CM029659.1:34735989-35333137 GCA_017311315.1 Dendrocalamus latiflorus | reverse complement strand
TATCTTTATTATCTTCCGCTACAGACTTTGTTTATTGTATCCAGCTCTTATGGCTCAGTTTGTAAGACTACTTAATATTATCTATGGAAATTTTGGATCAGGATCTCACAACTGAATGGTATTCATCAACCAGATCATGCTAGCAGCTTCAACCTCTCACACCAGCAAAATCTTCTGATGCAAATGCTCAACCCAGCAAGGAAGATAAGAATGGTGATAATTTTGGCGTGTATCTGTATCAGCTCAATGACACTTTGGCGCTGGAGGCTAAGGAGGTGAAGAGAGACAAAATCGTAGCACGACTGCACGAACCATGCATGGAAGGTTGTTAAAACTTACAAGCATGGTCCCTCGCGCGCCTACCCCTCGTGACGCTGCCGTTTTGCCCTCGATCGCCACCGTCCCCTCTCTGTATGTGTGAAAACTGGTAGCTCAGCATTTTGGCAGCTGCTCTGCATGCACATTGGGAACGGCAATAATAGCGCATGTTCAAGTCAGTTTGGAATACGACTGAATATGAGGTTTTTTTTACGGAATTCCTATGATAATCATGCGTTCCAAACGTCGAGGACGATTAGTAGTTACCCGGAGGGTGGGATGTTAATTATGTTCTTGTGATTTCTCGTTGTACTGCATGTTGTCGTAGTAATGTTACTTCTTGTCAATGAATTCCTGCGGTTTAGATGCTTCATTTATTTTCTGTGTCTTCTAGATGAGCATGTTTATGGTCATCATAAATCAAGATGTTAATTAATTGTTAATCGTGGACATAGGAATAGATAGGAAAGATGTACGTTGATCGATAATGGGGGATGAACTGTGCTTGACTTGAACCATTTGTTTCTAGTATATGCAATAATTTCATTAGGGTGATAATGATGGTCTAACCACCTGATAGCACTTTCAGTTTGTGAAGTATTTAGCACCGAAAAAGATGATACCAGCTACCGCTGTTGCCAGATTCGAAGTAGTTACCTTTCCCTATCAATCAACATTTCAGAATATGTACCACCGCATCTATGGATTTCATGCATTATATCGATAACCAGCACGGTAAATCCTACTATCCTAGGGTACAATTAGCTCAGAAGGAAGAGCATTAGAGGAAGCTTTAATGCCCACATTAGACATGACGAGTTACATCTGTTGAATAAACTACACAAATTTTGCAGCTCGATAAACATACCCTCGGTCCACTAGGGAACTTCCCATTGGCGCGATGGCAGGCGGAGTCGAGCGGTTGCGGCTTTCGGTTTCGATGGTTGTTTGCGCCGGATGACGGGTGGTCGCGGAGATGAGGCGAAAAGGCGGTGATCACGGCGAGACTTTAGGTTTTTATCCGGCCTATAAAGGTCTGTTTCTGTCGTACTGGACCAAGTTGTCGGACCAGGAATTATTAGTGAGAACTAAGAACCCATAAGGCGAAGCAGGCCAGCTAGCCAGCAACTTGGGCTGGGCTGCTGAACAGCAAATGTGGAACACCAATCACAAAATAAAGTGGACGTAGCAACACTACAATCTTGCAAAATCATTGTTGCATGGGAGCCGCAGACCGTAGGGCAGTCAGAAATATCTAGTACCTCAAAATATACCATGTCCCTCACGTAGCGAGTTTTGGGTATTTTTAGCAGCAAAATCAATACCTAAAGTAGCCCCTGGATGTATGTAATGCCATTTCTAGTCCCCTCTCCGAGCGCGAGACTCCGATCGACCGACGCATACGTAGTCCCATGCCCCGACACCATAGCACCCGAGTCATGCGATCCGGGAGCACATGATTTCGGTAATTTGTCAAAAAGGCTGCCGTGGTCGAATACGGCAGCGGTCAAGCAAGGCAGTGGTCGAAAGCGGTTGCGGTCGAAAGCGGAGGTGGTCGAAAGCGGTTACGGTCAAAAGCAGAGGTGGTCCAACATGGGTGTGGTTGAAAGCGGCAATGGTCAAAAGCGAAGGTGGTCAAAAGCGGTAGTGATCGAAAGCCAAGATGGTCGAGAGAGGCAGTGGTCAAAGGCAACTATGGTTGAACAGCCATGGTTGGAGTGGCTGCGGTCGATGCGGAGGTATCATACTTTCCCGGACCGCATGACTCGGGTGCTACGGTGCCGAGGCGTGGGACTGCGTACGTGTTGACCGGTCGGAGTCCTACGCTCGGGGAGAGGGCCAGAAATGACATTGCATACACACGGGGTTACTTGTGATATTGCTGTGCTGCATAGGGCCAAAAATGCCCACGATTCTCACTTAGCCAGTGGTGGAGGGGGCAAAATAGGGAATTGCCTCCCATTCTCCTCCATATATGAGGCCTCATGGGCACTTGTAAGAGGGGTTTTTTTTCCCTCTCTTCGCATACATACAATAACAATACAGTTTTCCCATTAGATCCTCACAACACAAAGGGTACGAGAATACCTACTATTTAGCCCTGATATTGCTACAACAATCATGTAGCAAGATGATTGAATTATATCATGGTTCCTGAAAACAGTAGAAAATTTCGCTTGCTATGTGATCGTTCCAAAATCCCAAACAAACTCCACACCGAATAACACCCTGACATTAAAAAAAATATTGAACGACACACATAGAAACAAATTTGCTAAAAGGGCATTTCCACCTAGGCACAGAAGAACCATTCTTTTGCGAGCCAAATGGTATCTAAAGAAAACGGAAATGTAGTGTCAGCCTCCGGATAAGAAAGATAACGTGCTGGTACATCATCATGGGCACCGAGATGTTCAGCTCAGTTTTGTGCCAGCCCAGAACTGTGTCAGGTACTAGGTTCTAATAATCGGCAATCAGTACTCGATTAGTCACCTAACCTATTAGTGATTATATAGCATAATCAGTCTATTATGCGGTATCATAATGATTATATAGCATAATCGGTCTATTATACGGTATCACTGGTCTGATTATGCAGATAACTGGCTAATAGACAGAGGCATCCGTTACTTATATATGACCAAGTATATGATATAGTAGATCCGTTTTTAGAACACTGGTAAGGTATATATTATGTGCATGGAGATGGTTCCGTTCGAGGATGCACGGCAAAGGAATTGCTTTTGGGAGTAAATGGGTAATGTTAATGCGTCTACGTAAATCCAACTTCAGCAATTCCTGTTTAGATCAAAGTTTATTTTTTGTCCAAAACAAGTAAATCTTGCGGCTAGGTCAGGAAGTACCTCAAAACCACACCAAAGGTGGATGCTGTAGAAGTGTAGAAGAACAATTATTCTAGCATTCTAAATGTTGGGCAAAATTATATCCACTTCGAGTCCAGAAGAAAACTAAGGGTGTGTTTGGTTTGGAGTGAAGTAAGGATAGAATGAATCCATCCATGTTTTTAAGGATGGAACCGTCCCCATCCCCTATTGTCCCTGGAACCAAACACACTATTAGAGGCAGGTAGCGAGGAAGAGGGATGAGCCCATCCCCTCATTTTTGAGGGATGGGGGCATCCTCAATTTAGGGGAATATTCCCGGGATATTCCCCAAAGTGGGATCGCCCCGTCCCTGCTGACTCCAATCCAAACAGGTCCAAATCTGGGATCGCCCCGTCCCATCCCCTATTGTCCCTGGAACCAAACACACCCTAAGGGTCCCTGTTGCAAACAAAACAACTACATATTAGTGTACTGTCTAATTTTTTCTCGAAAACGCAGGAGACGTGTGCTCATTTATTAAGAAGAATATGGTACAAACATGATTTGAAGACCATGTGAAAAGCGAGTTTCAGGTAAAATTTACAGAAGGAAGACGGCTGAAAGGGACTGAGGAGAAAAAAACTAAAGAGAACAAAGAGACACAAAAGACAGTAGAACATTAGGCTAGAACTGAAGGCGACCCACAGTGTCCTGGGTAGTAAAGAGATCGGAAAGCCTGCATCTTGCAATTGACAACCAGGAGAGAAACTCCTGTTTGATGCGGTTTGTAAACTCCTGAATGTTAAGGCTTTGTTTTTTTTTTAGATCAAGGGAAAATTTCATTAAGTGAATGAAAAAGGTCCCAGCCTCTACAATCTGAAGATCGTACACAGCTTAAAGGTTACAACCAAGAGCATTTAAGCACAAGAACTAACACAAAGCAAAAGACACAAGATACAGGAAAAAACACACACTACGCCTCAATCCTATTCCGGAACTTCCATCCAAATTTTGCAAAGACCTCCATGATGACCGTCTCCAAAATCTGGCATCCATTCTTGAAGATTGGTTTTTCTCCTTCTTTACTTAACAAGGACTAAAGCCGGATCCAATATGTTGCCCTGAAAATGACTTGCAGAAAGGTGTTGGTTTTAGCATTATTGAACACCACGTCATTTCTATTCAACCACATTGCCCAACAGAGAGCCGCAGCAGCTAGTAAAATCTGATTTTTGAGTTTTGCCCCGATGCCATGAAGCCAAGAGCCAAACATATCTGAAATACTAGATGGTGGATGAATTCCAAAGGTGATGTGCACTATGTTCCATATAAATCTAGCAAAGTGACAATCAATGAAAAGATGTTGTATCGTCTCCAAAGAGTTATAAAAACAACACTTGACACTCCCTTGCCAATTCCTTTTTGCTAAATTATCTTTTGTAAGAATGACCCCTTTTTGGAGATACCAAAGGAAAATTTTAATTTTCAAAGGCACTCTTATTTTCCATAGAGAATTTTTCGTAGGTAAGACTCCCTCTTGAATCAGATTCAAATACATAGAGCGAACCGTGAAAGACCCACTCCTATGAAGGTTCCAAACAAACACATCCTTCTCATTTGTAAGGTTAACTGTCACAACTTTAGAGACTAAGTCGTACCACGCTGTCAAATTACCTTCCACCAAACCTCTTCTAAATGACACATCCAGTGGCGTAGAAGCTAAAACCTTAGCCACAGTATCATTCTTTTTCCTCACAATCCTATAGAGCGATGGATAGACATCCCTTAAGGGTTTATTTCCTAACCAAATGTCCTCCCAAAATCTAACTTGTGTTCCCTTTTGAATTCGAAAAAAACCATGAGCCAAGAAATCATCCTTGACCTTCATTAGCCCCGACCAAAAGTGGGAGTCACCCGGTCGTTTATAAACTTGAGTTATGGCTTTATTGGTCAAATATTTCCTTCTTAGAAGATTTTTCCAAACACCATCCTCATTAAAAAGTTTAAACAACCATTTACTCAAGAGACATTTGTTTTGAATCCCAAGGTTTTGGATACCCAACCCGCCACAGTCCTTTGGTCTACAAAGTACACTCCACTTAGTAAGCCTGTACTTCTTTTTATGACTATCACTTTGCCAAAAGAACCTTGAACGGTAAAAATCAAGTTTTTGTAAAACACCCTTAGGGACTTCAAAAAAGGAAAGCATATACATAGCTAAACCATTTAAGACCGAATTGATCAAAACTAGCCTTCCTCCAACGGAAAGAAGCTTTCCTTTCCAACTGCTGAGCTTCTTTTGGAATCTCTCCTCAATGATTGCCCAATCTTTGTTAGAGAGTTTACGATGATGCAAAGGAATCCAAGATATTTAAAAGGTAAGCCCCCGGTTTTGCAACCAAAAAGTTGTGCATACTCATGCTCGCAATCCTTAGCACTACCATAACAGAAGAGCTCACTCTTATGGAAATTAATTTTCAACCCAGAAAGTTGCTCAAAGGCACTTAACACTAGTTTAAGGTCTTTGGCTTGGAGTAGATCATGATCCATGAAGAGAATAGTATCATCTGCATACTGGAGGATCGAGAGGCCATCATCTACAAGATGTGGAACAACTCCTTGAAACCTCCCATCAGACTTAGCTCTACCAATTAACGTTGCCAACATATCTGCCACTAAATTAAAGAGGATTGGTGACAAGGGATCACCTTGCCTAAGTCCCTTTTTTGGCTGAAAATAATGCCCTAAAATGTCATTAACTTTAATGCCCACACTACCACCCCTGACAATTTGATGTATCCACTTGCACCAAAGTGGCGAAAAACCTTTCATCCTCAATGTTTGTTGAAGAAAAGACCATTTCACCTTATCATATGCTTTTTCGAAGTCCAGCTTTAGAATCACTCCATCAAGCTTCTTCCTATGCATTTCATGTATGGTTTCATGAAGGATAATAACCCCTTCCATGATATTCCTCCCTGCCATAAAAGCTGTTTGAGATGGTTGTATAACCTTCTGAGCCACTAGTGCTAAACGGTTAGCCATTACCTTAGTAAATACCTTAAAGCTAACATTAAGTAGGCAAATGGGTCTGAACTGCTGGATTTGAGTAGCCTCATTTTGCTTCGGTAATAATGTAATTATATCAAAATTGAGGCTAAAAAGTGGGAGGTTTTTTTTGTGAAAATCAGTGAAAAGAGCCATGAGATCTCCTTTGACGAGACCCCAAAAAGCTTGGTAAAACTTAGCTGGGAAACCATCAGGCCCGGGGCTTTGTTGTGTTCCATTTGGAATATAGCCTTTTTAACCTCTTCTTCTGTGAAAGCGGACGCTAAAATCTCATTCTCAGTTTCTGAAACCTGTGGTATATCATCCCTAAAGGATTCCATCATTGAGAAATTGTTTCTCTCTGACGCCCCAAAGAGACCTTTGTAATAATTGGTGATGTATTTCTTAAGGTTCTCATCACCCTCTATAATCCCCTCTTCCTGCTCGAGGCGGAAGATCCTAGTCTTCCTATGTTTTCCATTGGCTACCAACTGAAAATACTTAGTATTACAGTCACCAAATAACAACTTAGTTGTTTTGGCTCTTTGGTACCATTTTATCTCCTCCTCTCGCAACAAATGAACTAACCGCTCTTTATAATAATGCTTTAAATCATTTTCCGTAGCACTGAGAAGCTGAGTCTCAGCTTTCTTATCTAATTCATTCGCCTTCCGAATCAATTCTTCCTTTTCTTTTTTGTATGAACCGCTAACATTCTTAGCCCAACCCCGTAGGAATTGTCTAAGTCTCTGAATTTTAAAATGCCATCTTTGTAACGATGTTTTCCCCCTTTTTTCTTTGTTCCACACTTCCGCCACCAACTCTGAGAAGCCATCACGTAACAGCCAGCCGAGCTCAAATTTGAACAGAGGTTGATTTTTGCAACGAGTACCGTTTGCAGTATCTAGTAACAGAGGAGTGTGATCCAAAATTTCCCTAGTCAACGCCTGAACCGTTGATAGCGGAAATTTTGTTTCCCACTCTGTACTAACAAGGATCCGATCAAGTCTCTCATATGTTGGTGTATCCCTAGAATTAGCCCACGTAAATTTCCGGTTAGATAATTCAAGCTCCCTTAAATCTAAACCATCGATGACGGCATTAAATAAAAAAGGCCACCTATCATCAAACCTATCATTGTTCTTTTCCTGTGGATTCCTAATAATATTGAAATCACCTCCGACAAGAACCGGATGTGTTTCCTTGGCACATGTATGTACCAACTCAGCAAGGAAGGCCTCCTTAAGTTCAGGTTGAGCAGCCCCATAAACTGCTATAAGAACCCATTGGAAACCATCACCTCTCATTCTCAAGTGGAACTTAACATAAAAGTCTCCCTCATCAAAACTACCAAAGTCAAAAATTTCTAGATTCACCCCAAGGATGCCACCGGACCTACCATGAGGTTTTGACCAGTGCCACAAAAAATCTCGACCACCACAAATATTGTTCAACGCCGCTTTTGGAAAATCTTTCTTCCCGGTCTCCATAAGAGCAATAAAGTCTAGCTTATGCTCTCTAGATAATTCTGAAAGGAACCTATATTTAGCCAAGTCACTAAGACCTCTGCTATTCCAAAAGATTCCTTTCATTTTGATCGATTTGATTTTCTTTTTTTCCTAACTATTCCAATTTTCTTATTCTTCTTATTAAAAGATGACATAGATTTATTCTTCTTGAAGACAGTTTCGAATTCACAACTTAGGTGATCGCTGTCGTCATCCATAACCTCCTCCATCAAATCACCACATAAGTGACCAAGAGTGAGGTTATTAACGTCATCATCTTCATCACTTTCTAAAAAAACAGCATCACTGTCATGTTCCTCAACAGTTCTAGGAAAAAAAGCCGACAGTCTATTGCGCTCTACAGCTTTAAGCACCCGAACTGAACCTAAAACTTCTTTCTCATTTTTGCCAACATCTAGGCCTAGGTTGATGAGTTTGGAAGCAACAACAACATCTGAAAAAGATGTGAAGGACAGATTTTGCTTGTTACCTTCAACCTGCTCCAAATTATTCAACGCAGGAGGTAGTGGCGCCATCTTGGGCGCTTCCTGTGCCACGGCCGGGTACTGCAACCTTGCTGCATCAGGCTGCTGACGAGCGCCTTCCGGCGCAGCCAGCCGATGGCCAACACCTGCCGGCGTCAGCCCGTGAAGTACCCGCTCCTCCATCGGTGCTTGGAGCACCCCAACATCATTAGATGCTACTGCTCCATCTCCCTCGACACTTAGCAAATCACCATCCTCATCAGTGAACACAACTTCCACCAACTCATCAACAAGAACATTATCATTCTCCACAAGAACCTTGTTACAACACTTGTTATTAATTTTGAGATCACAAGCCATATCCAGCATCCGAACCTCCATACCTTTAATTTTTGCTTCAAGTTCTTTAATCTGCTCTGCCATAACTTTAAAATTTGCCTCAAGGGTCGCCTGGGAAGTAGCCTTTCTTGTTGGACCCTGCGACGACGGCAAACCACCCCACTGGCCAGCTGGAATGCTGGTCGAAGCCGCTGCAAAAAAGCCTGCGCCGCCGCGGCCAAAACGCCCAGCAAGGCCACCCCAGTCAGGACTAGAGCCGCCCACCTGGTAGCCATGTCGTCCCTTGTGCACACCACTATCCATCGCAACACCTTGAGCGTAACTGTTGCCGACGGCTTCAACACCGCCCCCGGCTCCTTGCAACCCAAGTCTATCCGCTGGCAACGAAACGTCGCAGGCAGACGAACAGTTGTGAGATGAGGCGAGAAACCTAGGACGAAAGCGTCCTCCCCGGGAGAAAAGCTCACACAGCCCGGCTGGAAAACGGACCGACCTGCTCCCAATCCGGATCACACCAGAGCGGGCCAAACGTCGTCTTTCAGTTTGGGCCAAAACAAGTTGGCCCAGGCCAGTCGACACCGTCGGCCCACATACCTATTCAGTGCCCCGACACCACTCATTCAGGGACAACCCTGTTTTACCAAGATTAACCTTCCTCATGTCCTTAACTTTCATCTCCCTGTCGGGACCCCGGATTTCCGAACCCGGACCCTCTGTGTATTACTGCACTAGTCCCAGATCAAAGCTAGTGCACACAGTTAAACAGAAATGAATACATCACCAGCATCGTTTTATTACAATAATTGAGAGTACTGACCGAAGGGTCTCATTATTACAATGAGGTTTCAAACCTCGCACACAAGAAATAAAGCGGAAGCAAAATAAACTCGATGACGACCCATCAATACGCCACAGGCAATTGACTGGGGAAACGCGACCTAGTCCTCCGGGAAGAATCCGTCGCAGCCGCAAGCGAAGCAGTAATCGTAGTCACCTTCTTGAGCTTCAACTTCTTCTGAGATTTATTTTTGAGTGTAGCATGTGAGTACATAAAGTACTCCGCAAGTCTTGGGAAAAATGCATAGATGCAAGGCTTGACAAAGGAAGGCTATATGGCTCTTTTAGCACAAAGCAATATTTTAATTTCAATTACTACTAATTATTTTCGAAGGCATCAATTTTAACAATTATTTGCTTTAACAGAACTATCAATTATTCTCTAGTGAAGGTTCTATCCACCAACACTAGCTTAATCTTTTCCAACTGAACCAGTTAATATTGCGGGTTACATTCACCCTCTCTGGCTCCATCCGCCAGGATACCCTTCCGAGAGTTCCCTCCACTCTCAGAATACAAAACTTTGATTTTAAAACCAAAACCAGAAATCTACCATGTGAGTGCATTCCTTGCCCGCCCTTGACCGTGGGCACGGCTATTCGAATAGTTTTACACTCTGCAGAGGTTGTACAACTTTACCCACAAGAGATAAATTATCCTAAAAGTCCACACGCTTCCTTTGGCATGAGACCCAGATAAAATATCACAAAGCCTTTACCTTACTCTAATCTAGCTAGATACCACCCGCTGAGGTTTCACCGCAGGTAGGCTAACTGCCCGAACCGAAGCCCCCTCTTGCGCCATATGAGTACAGTAAATCCCTGTCCCTCACTGTGGATAATCAGTCCATCCCTGGCACCCACTTTCCACTGGTGGCACCTAAACTAGACTATCATAAGTTAGTCAGCTAGGTCGTACCCATATAGACTTGTGGTTGTACGGTTAATGCTCAGTCTGGACAAACACAAGCGTCGGTCCTTAATTGACTAGCGTGGAACATACACTTAACAAGATCTCGTGCTAACTGCACCAAGCCAAACCAACCATCCACCCTAATCTAAATCAACTTTGACATTTTATTTTATTTTAAAAGATCAGTGGCAACTCCAATTACCACTACATTTATAAACACAAGGGGTATTTCCATAAATCATAATTTCCCATTTTCAAAATGTCAAAGGTATTTAATTAGCATGACTAAGAAATTTACTACCATACTATCATTGTCAAAGAATAAATAATAATCTCATTAATGAGACAAAGGAAGTTCTAGGGTGACAAGGGTACATGACAATCAATTCCAATGGAGGGCATAACAAGGTTGGATTAACTACTACCTTAAGATTTGAATTATCATTTTATGTAAATAGCAATGCATATCATTTAAAATAATTAAAACATTTCAAAATCATAGGTTCAAGATGATCAAAGGAGACTTGCCTTCTTGCAGATTCTCTGGGTCTTCTTGCTGTTGGGTAGGGTGATCGTCGACAACGTTGGAATCTACGCGATACAAACGAAGCAAACCAAACAAATAATTACAAACAAAATTCAAATAAAATCCCAAAAATTCAAAAGAGGCCATATTTGGATAGATCATGATTTTAGATGAATTTAGAAATTTGAATGGCTGAAATTGGAGTTAAAATGAGAAAGTTATGATCATTTGAAATTCTCAGTTTGAATAAATCCAGAAATTCGAAAATTTCTGACAGGTGGGGCCCACTGGGATATTTAATTTTTTAATCTTTTATTTTATTCCGAGAATCTGACAGGTGGGACCCACTGACCAGTAGATCCTTTGCGGTCACTGACATGTGGGACCCCTCTGCCAGTGACCTCATCTGCCTTGGTCACTGACAGGTGGGACCCACTTGGATCTGGACCCACTTGTCAGAGACTGGCGCAGATAGATGGGACCCAGGCGGCAGTGGCCCGCACAGACGGCTGCCGCTGACGGGTGGGATCCACTTGTCAGCGCGGAAAATAAACGAAAAACTCAACCCAGCGCGCGGAGCCGAAGGCTCGAACGCGCACCGGGGAGTTGAAATCGCGCGCTGCTAACCAGAGGGGAGGGGGAGGCTTTGCCTACCCATAGAGGGCAGCAAACCCCTTTGAGGGATACCTTCGGGTGGCCCGGGCAGCGATGGTCAGAGGCGACGGCGCCGGCGGCGAGGGAAGGCCGGACGTGCTCGGGTGATGCGTAGATTGTAATCTACGTGCGAAGGGGGTTCGGTTGGAGGGGTTGGCGAGGTCCGGGGATGAACGGAGACGGTCGGCGGCGAGGGAGCAGCGGAGGCAGCTCGGGTGCTCCGGTGCGACGGCGCTCCGGCGACGGAAAGAGGTGGCCGAGGTGTCGAGGATGATCGCACGGACGCGGAGAAGCTCAGAGTAGCGACGGTGGGCTCTGGGGTTCACCGAGGCGGCGGCGATGGCTCGCCGGAGCTCTTACCTGGCGCGCACGGGGAACTCACGATGCGGCGGCGCTCGGGGCTCAGAGCGAGGGCGAAGGGTGCTGAGAGGTGGTGCGGGATGAGGCGGAGACCGAGGGGCTATTTATCGAGCTCGGGGAGGGGTGAGGCAGCGGGAATTTCTCGCCGAAGTCGCGGCCGGGTTCGGTTTGAATTGGGGATAAGCCGACGGAGACGACGCGGAGTCTAGATTCAAACAGGGGATAAGAAGCTTATCTCCCCGCGAATTCAAATCCCCGAACGAATCGAAGAAAGAGATAGAATTCGGGTTGGATTTGGTCGCCGGTTTCTTCGGAAGAGAGAGAAAGGGAAGAGGAGTCCGGCGTCCGCGCGGAGACGACGGAACTGACCAGCGGGGCCCGCAGTCAGCGAGAGCGGGGCGCGTGGTGCGGATGGCGGCCACGTAACTCCGATGCAGATCGGGCGGCGAGCGCGCTTAAGTGGGAGGGAGCGGTGGATTGAGGCCGGGCGCGAAGACGCGGCTCATCCGAGCCGTCCACGCGTCGGGCGAGGAGGAGGGGAAGGCGGGGCCGAGGCTGACGGGCCGGGCCCGCTAGGCAGCGAGGGAAAAGGAAGGGTGGCCTGGATTTGGCCGAGCGGCGACGTGGGCGGTCCTGGGCCGTCCACGCGTCGGCTGGAGGGAGGGGGATGAGTTTTTATTTTCGATTTTGATTTTATATTTCCAGAAAATGCTAAGTAATTATTTAGGTCTCAGAAAAATATGAAAATACCTCCAAAAATTCCAGAAAAATTCACAGAAGCTCCTGGACACATTTTGGACTAAGAAAAATTATTTCCAGCTATTGATGGTATTTAATTTTTATACTTTAAATCATTTTTAAATATTAAAAATAGGTTTTAAATTCCAGAAATTCAGAAAAGCCAAATAAATTCCAATTACCTTAAAATAATTAGCTTGAATTTAAGTTTTTTTTCCAAAAAGCCAAATTTTGGGATGTGACACTCCCCCAGCTCACTAACTGAAGACCGATCAAACTTAGGTAAGGGGCCTTTCCAAGGACGAATTTTTGAGGACAAACGCCAGTCCGCTACCTTCTCGGTTATCCTTGTTGGTAGAGGCCTAGGATACCTCACATGGCCAGCCCCACAGTCAACCGAGCCAAATTTCGGAGACTCAATGTTTTCAGACAGCATTGCCTTAGCTCTGATCAATTCATCTACTGAGAAACCCACTCGCAAAGCATCTCGAATAAATTCTGAACCTGAATTAGATGAAACAGTACTAGTAGCTTCATCTTCTTCCTCAGAGCTAACCTCCCCATCTGCTGCCCAAAATTTTGATCTACTCGTGGAATTTCTATCTCCGACTAGCGAAGCAGAAAACTTGGGGAGATCAGGCGCTGATTGCCTTCTTGGCAACACCCCAATCCATTCCTGCTCAACATGGGATTGCGACTTAGCGCACAGTGAGCCACCTCCATCAAGACTGGTCAAATCCACCATTAACCGAGCCTCACTAAATGGAAACTAGCTCCCAACTCACACCGCTGAAGAAACGGAGAGATGGAAAGAAGAAACGAGGACTAGAGGGGGCGAGCAAGGCGTACCTGAAACTAGGACCGGTTGGGGAAAAATGTCGAACACCTTGCCAGCACCAGCATCAGGAGCTGCCGCACGACCGCCGGCAGCCCCCTTCACCGGTCTTCGTCCCTCCAGCTCTTGTTGATTATGGTACATCATGTTTCTCTCCTTCCAGATCATCCAAGTGATCAGAATAGTGAGGGAGTCTAGACCTTTTCGCTTGGAGTTGGGCACCAAATCCCGAATCAAAGGCCAGAACTCGTACAGCGTCTGTGCAGTGAAATTGTAAGGAGCACAGATCGACAACCAAGAAAACATGCTGTGCATATCTGCTTTGCCACTGGACACTGGACGAAAAGATGGTCGATAGTCTTGGAGTCTTGATTACAGAACAAACATGACACCGGTGCTGGTATGTAAGATGGCAAGACCAACACATTCTTTATTAAACATTATTTCACACTTGCCATTTCCAAAATTACAATCATAACCATCTTTGTCCAAATTTGAAACACTAATCAAATTCCTCTGTAAAGAGGGAACAAAAAGGACATCTCTAAGTAAAAGATTGGAGCCATTAGCTAACTCTAATGAAAGATCGCCAACAGCTTCAACTTCAGCTTGGACTCCATTTGCAACTTTAATGCATCTTTCGTTTCTTTGCGTAGTCCTCGTCGAACGGAATCCCTGTAAAGAATTAGCAACATGAACAGTTGCTCCTGAGTCAATCCACCAAGTGGATTTCGAATATTGCACATACATGCATTCATTTATAAAGGTAATAATGTTCTCACCTTTCTTTGCCATTATCATCTTTAAGTAATCGGGACAGTTCTTCTTGTAGTGTCCCGTCTTCTTGCAGTGAAAACACTGATCTTTGTCTACAGCAAATTTATTCTGTTGAGGCTGATGGACAGAGGCTTTTCCCTTGTTCTTTGAGAAGGAGGTACTGTTGAAGTTCTTTTTCTTGTTATCCTTCACATAGTTAATGGATCCACCATGTGAGGATTTAATTCTTTCCTCCTCTTGCACACACATAGCAATGCACTTTTCTAAGTCCCATTTCTCGGGCTGCATGTTATAGTTGACAACAAAAGTGTCAAACTCTTTAGGCAAGGAAGCAAAAATCAAATGAATAAGGAACTCATCCTTGAGAGCCAAATCCATTGGTTTAAGCTTGGATGCCAAGTTGCTCATCCTCAGTATGTGCTCTCTAATGCCACTGCCACCACCAGAGTACCTCTCTGTCACAAGCTGTTTAATCAGCTGTGTAGCATAAGTCTTTGAAGAGCCAGTAAACTGACTCTTTATTCTCTCAAGGTACTCTGTGACAGTGTCACACTCTGCGATTGAGCCCACAATAGCAGGCTCAATCGTGTTCTTTATCACAGCCATACATTTCTTGTTGGCTGTGGTCCATTTCTTATGCTCAAGGTCATAAGACATCTGTAAAGGAGCATGATCCCTCTGTCTTTTCTGCCAAGCAGTATCATCCTCATTTTGATCCCTCACCGGTGCCAAAGGCTCAGTGGGACGTGCTGTAGTGAGGACCCAGTCCACCTCAGCTAAGATAAACGCCAAGTCTATCTTTTTCTTCCACTCCCCATAATTATCTCCTTTAAGAGTGGGGATCTCTCTGATACAATTCATTAAGTTGTATCCGCCTGAAAAATATTTCAAATAAAGTGAGAACATAACAGGAAAATTATATGCCTTATTTCCAACGTTGGTCAAAAATACGACATACAATTTAAATCAATTTTATCTATACATTAAATCTACATCACCGTTGGGCAGAAACAGAAATAATGCATAAAATCATCAATTAAAAATTATAATACTGTTATTATCAACGTTGGTCAGAAAATAACAATATCATAATTATCTGGGATTTATGTCTATTTTTCAAAATTAAATTCTCCCGTTGGTTCGAATTTAATAATGAAAATCAATTAACATTAACTTTTGCAGCGGAAACTGTAATTATTCTAAAAAATAATTCATTATTCAGAAGCATTAAACTGTACACATCAATCTCTGGAAATAATTAACACGTTGGTGCAAAAATTTACAGAGATTTTGGTTCAATTTTCATTCAAATTCCATCAAAAATGCTTCTGAAAACAATTAAAATCAATAAAAATCCAATTTTGGATTTACTGTTCAATTCGGCCTTTTGGCCCATTCTTTTGGCCGCGGCCCAGCCGGCCCGCTCAGCGCGCCCGAGCGCGCGCGCTCCCCGGCGCCCAGGCCAGCCCACTCAGCCGGCTCCCATGCGCGCGGCCCATGGCCTCCATCGGCCCAATAGCCAGCCGGCTCCACCGGCCTGCCCTTCTGGCCCCGCACAATCTCGGCCGTCCATGCGATCGGACGGCCCCGAGTGAAAATCGCCAGGGCAAAACCGAGCGGAGGCGCTGGCTCCCCAAACCCTAACCCTTATTCGGTTACACTCCACCCGCAAAAAACGGAGCCATGCGGCGGCGGCACGCACGGAACGGCGACGGCGGCTCCGCGCGATGCAACGGCGGGCGGAGCGGCGGCGCACTCCCGCGAGGCGACAGGCGGCCCCGGGCGCGGAGCGGCAGCGCGCGGCGGCGCCATCGGGAGGTTGCGGCGGCCCCGAAGCAGCTCGACGGCGGGGCGCGGCTGCGCTGGGCGCAAGCGGCGACGGCGGCGACCGCGCACGCGGCGCACGGCAGGGCGCGGCCCCGAGCGGCGCGGAGGAGCAGCCCCGAGCGACCGAGCGACCACGGCGGTGGCGCCTACACCGGCGGCGGGCAGCGGACCCGGAACAGTGCAGCGCCGGCCGACAGGTAAGCCCGATCCACTTTTTTTTTCTCTTTCTATTGCCGTTTTCTAGGGTTAGGGGGGATTCTCTGTGCCTTTCTTTTCCGCACGCCGGTCAACCGACGGCGGTGTCTTTCCCCGATAGATCTACCCTTAGGCGTGGCTCTGATACCATTGTTAAGGTCCTTAGAAACATCTAGGGCTAGATCTAGAGGTGTTCGTCGAGTTCATGTGAGAAACCGAGAGGGAGAGAGAGGGGTACTAACCGTCCGACGTAGAGGAGGAGGGGTTGGCCATGGTGGGTTCGTCGGGAAGGGCCTGGAGGCGGCGTCTGCGGGTGGCCGGCGGTCTCCCTGGCGGCGGCGATCTGGAGAAGAGGTAGAGGCGCCGGTGGTCGTTCCCGTCGCTGGAGCGCCCCCTCAAAGATCGGATCTAGGGTTGTCGGTGGGGATGGTGACGGCACGGTCAACCTCGGTGTGCGTGCCGCCCCGGCCCCCACCTCTTTTATATGACGCTGGCGACAGGGGCCCACCAGCTAAAAGGGCTGGGCGCCCCCGATCAGGGCACGAGCAAGGGGGGGGGGGTTTGGCCGTTGGGCCAAATCCCCTGAGATCATTCTAACATGTTGTGCTGTAAAAGCATTGCGAAGGTCCATATTCTTCATTTGAGGACTAGCCAAGTGAATACTTTGGCTTTGAGAGAGAAGGCGTTTAAAATTAGACAGTGTACTGTCTAATTTTAAGTGTATGCGCAAGAAAGCTAGACACTCCCAACTTTACGATGCAAAATATAGCAGGGGTGTATTTCAGTTTGTTGTTACCATGGCTTCAGTGAGATAACCCTGAAAGTTTCAGTGTGATCTTTCCAATAGTATCCTATATTTTCTAACGAGTTGGAACAAAACATAAATCTGTTGACATACAGTATAATCCCATTACTGTTCTCCTCGAAACACACACACATAGTATAATCCCATTACTGTTCAAATTAGCCAATTATTCCAGTAGGCTCTCCCCTACTGTTCTCGAAACACACACACTCAGTATAATCCTATTACTGTTCAAATTAGCCAATATATTCCGGTAGGTTCTCCCCTACTGTTCTCCTCGAAACACACATACAGAGAGACCAAACAGAGCACAGAGGGATACTAAATGACTAATTTGAACGAAACGACATAGGACCTTGTAGTCATCTTTGAATCAATGAACTTAACTTTCCAAGATTATCTCACTAATATGTGTGATCTTGTGCCGCTCGGTGCCATGCTCAAGGCACTTGTCGTACAGATTACGGCATGCCCTGATGGTCAGTTTCTCAAGCGATGCTGGCAGCCCATCATCTGGCAAGGAATTAATTGCACCACAACAGGTGATTTTCAGCTGTTTGAGGGTGAGCATTCTGTGCAATACATTGGGCAGAGCATTCAGCATGGAGCACCAGCCAAACTCAAGTTCTTGAAGCGATATAAGAAGAAGAAGTGCTTGTCCCTGCTCTTCAGATATGTGTGCGACTCTAGTATACTTTATCACCAACTTCTGTAAGTTGGTGAGCAACTTGCAAACTGGTAGGTTGAGGATCTTGAAGTCATCGATTTCGATAACTTGCAGAGAAGCATTGATCTGTTCCATGTGTATCCCTTCCGATTCTACCTGCATCTTCCAAGCTTCAGCAAAATTTGGAACACCCCAGACATAGAGCACTTCAAGGGCGGCGATTTTGTGAAAACATTTGTCCACGAATTTAATACTAGGGCAGTTAACAATCTCCAAACGTTTTAGAGTGGATACTTCATGTAGTGCACGAGGCAGGGCAAGGAGTTTCCTGCTTCCACTAATTGTAAAGCTTTCTAGAGACGTGAGGAGGGTGAGTGCCTGCTCCTGTTGCTCTGAAAAGGATTTTATGCCGACATACTTTAACTGTAGTTTCTTCAAAGAAGTAAGGCTGCTGCAAAATGGCGAGGTTAGAAATGAAGCTGTGTTGATTTTGAGATATTCCAGTGAGGTGCTAAAATTCTCCTGCTGTGTCTGTCCAGATTCCAACAAGCTGTTCCAAGCCTCAAGAAACCCCGGGACATAGTATACTGTCAGCTTTTTTAGAGCAATGAAAGCTTGTAATCCACTGAGATGTCTAAGTGAGACACAACTATGTATCTCCAGAGATTCAAGTGATTCCAGGTGACTTAGATCAAGGGTTGATATCCGTTCACAGCACAATATAGATAACATTGAAGGACAGATATGGCAGGCTAAAATATCTGAGAGCAGCTCATCAGTGACACTAGATCCGGAGATATTGACTTGCTCTGCTGATGCTAGCTTAAAATTTATCCAATGGTCGGTATCAGTTGTTCTGGGGATTGATTTAGTAAAACCACGTTCATTAATCTCGAATCTATTATTTCCAAGAGATATCCGATAACTTTGTCCCACAAATTTAACGTTGACAAACTGTGGTAGCTGTGCAAATAGAAGATCGAATGTTGTCAATTTAGGACAGCAGTGGATCTTGAGTGAATTGAGACTTGGGAACCACCGGAGGTTTTCTCTGCGCGCCAGAATACAGGGCACTCTTTTAAGCTCTGGGCAGTTGTCTATTGTCAGGCTTTCCAAGTGGGGGAAGAGGTCAAAGTGTCCTCCTTCGTTCCAGTCTCGCCATTCTGGCAAGTATTCAATTGATAGCTCATTCAAGCATGGAAACCCCATTATCCGACCACTGCCATAAAACTCAGAGCTAAGCTGTCTTAAAGCATCCATACGGATCATGTGCAACTTTCTAAGCTGAGGTAAGCTCCCAAGTGGAGCAAGCACTTCCACTTCTAAGCAATCTACCAGATAAACTGACACCAGGTGAGTACAATAGAGGTTCGAGGCAGGAAAAACCTTGTAGCCTACGATAGAACTTTTTCGGCGATTCAACTTCACGAGAAAACCTCCATTTTCTTGTATTCGTACTGATGGAGAATGCTTGAGGCACGGAAATGACACTACTTCAGGACAATCTTCTATCTCCAGCCTAGTAAGTTGTGGAAACCACTGCTTTTTGCTGCAGCGCAAAACCTGTAATCCATTAAGCTTTGGACAGTGTTGTATTATGAGGCTTCGCAGGACCGGAAAAAGGCAGATATGTTCAACTCCAACCCACTGTGTCCACTGTGGCATGTTACTGATTAACATCTCTTCTAAACGAGGAAATCCCTTCACTTGACCATCTCCATAGAACCCAAGGCCAATTATTTTTATAACACCCATTTTGGTGATGTGCAGCTCCCTAAGGTGAGGCAGCTGCCCAAGTGGAGGAAGGAAATCAAGTCTGGAGAAATCTTCCAGATAAAGTGACTCCAGGGAAGTAAGAGTGAGTTTATCAGCGAGCCATGTTGGAGATGTGATACCAGGATAGCCTTTGACATGGAGGGACACGACATTTGGATGAGGTTGGAGACCTTCAAGAACATCCTCAGCTGAAGGGGACATCTGGGTATATGAATTGGTACTCCATGAAAACGACAATTCTGTTATCCTTCTTTTGCTATTTAATCTAGCTTCACTGACTTCTCCACTGTTACCAACATTTTCAAGATTCCCAATTTTCAGTCCTGTAAGGTTCCTCAAGTCTTTCAATTGTGCAATATCAAAACCCTCAGTCTTTCCAACACAGAACATATCCAGGTCTTGCAAGGAGGTCAGATTCCCAACATTTGGAATACTTGCGAGAAGATTCCGTCCTTCATCAGCCAGCAGGTGTCGCAAGTTTACCAAGTTGGGCATGCTTGGAGGCAATTTACGAAGGTGTCGCCACCCCTTTATGTTTAAGACTTGTAGATGGTAAAGCTTGCAGATTTCTTCAGGCAATTCTTCAAGGTCAGACGAGCTGATGTCCAAATAGCGTAGATGCTTCAAGTTGGTGACTGCTACCAGCTGCTCTTTTCTTGTAATGATAGGTAGACACAACGACCGGATGGTGGTAGGCCAATCATTCCGTACAGTTATAGGCTCAGGATCTATTTCCCACCAAGATGATGCAGAATGAGTTATCAGTGTCTTCAACCTTTCATGATGCAACAGGCCTCTACTTTGAGAGCGACGATCCGATAGGAGGCAAAAGTCACGCCGTGGACCATACAGGCCCATATCCAAAGCATGGAAGGGTTCAGAGACAAACAAATGACAGACCTCAGCTGGGATAGGTTTATCATTAGTAACCCAGCATTCACCTTCTGAAACAAGTTGAGCAAGATCATGTAACAAGTCATGGATCATGTAGTGGCTGCTATCAATTTTTTCAAAAAAACAACTCCAAAGTAACTCGTTAAGGTATTCTTTTGCAATGTCCTCGAAAATTTCATCCTCTCGGAGCTTCTGAATGAACCCTTGCGCCATCCAGCCAAAGATGAGTTGCTGCTCACTTATCTTGTAATCCCTTGGAAACACAGCGCAATAAGCAAAACAACACTGCAAGCTTGGAGGCAGATGCTGAAAGCTCAGTTGTAGAACAGGCATGATGTCATCAGGATATTGTCTTACTTCCCACATGTTGCTGCTGTTGAGAAAGCTGCGCCAACGCTCGGCGTTATGGCTTCTGCTGAGTAATCGTCCCATAGTCTTGGCAGCTAACGGAATACCATGCAGTTTCTTGGCTATCGATCTGCCAATATGAGCCAAGTTATTCTCCTCTGTGATGTTTGCACATTGTTTGAAGAAAGACCAAAACTCATCATCTTGTAACCCATGCAGTGTCACACTATCAAATGAACCCATAACTTTAGCAATTTTGTGATCTCGAGTTGTAACTACAACCATGCTTCCAGACTTCCCTGAGGAAAACGGACCACGAAGCCTGTCCCAGATGTTCACCCACACATCATCGAGAACAATAAAGAAGCTTTTCCCTTCAATTTTGTTCATAAGAGTTTTCTGGACTGCATCCAAGCTAGGCAATCTACCAATCTCATGAGATTCTCCACCATTGATTGAATCCACTATGTCAACTGTCACCTTTGTCACATCGAGGGTGTCGGAAACACAAGCCCAGGCTCGCACATCAAATAAAATGGCTACTCTGGGATGGTTATACACAGACTGTGCGAGAGTAGTCTTGCCAACTCCACCAATGCCAACAATTGGCAGAACAGAGAAGTTCTTGTATCTAGATTCCAGGTGCTTACTTAGCACCATGTTTATGATACTGTTGATCTCTTCATCCCTCCCAAACACCTTAGGCTCAGTCAGGAAGGAGCTCGTCTGTCGGAGATTGACCTCGTCTGGTTGCGGGTGGGCAGCCATGGATACCAACTTCTCCAGCTTGACAATTTTCTGGACCTTGTCGGCAGTCTTCTCAAGGTGACCAGAGATTGATCTAATCCTAACAGACATCGCATCCTGGTCAAAGTTGGGCTGAAGAGCTTTCTGCCCTTGCATGACACTATCAATGCTTGTCCTGACCCTCTTGAATGGGTTGGACAGAACATTGCATGAACGAGGGACAACCATCTGGGCAGCAGAGGAAGAAGCACCGTCTGGGTTGTTCGTACCACCATGGGTGCTCTCGACAAGCTCCTTTAGGCGGTAGTAGTCCATCTCGTCCAGCGCGTCGTCAGCACCATAAGCAGAAAGCTTGAGCTCCTTGATGAGATCCGACAGAGCATCCTTGTGGACAGGTTTAACTCGCCCAACTATCTCGAGCACCGCACGGGCCATGCGAAGTTGGGTCTTCAGGTTGCAGACGTCGTCTTGGAGACCCGAACGAGCAGCCCACTGCTCGAGCTTAGAGCCATAGTACTTGTCGAAGACGACCTGCAAAATCCCTCCGACAAAGCCCGCAGCTGCCGCAACGTCCATCACTGCAAAAGAGGAGCACAGCCAAGATGAAGCATAGAGGACATCAGGTGCTGGGAAAAGAGAAGTGAAGCCGCAGCACAATGATTGGATCTTACAGTTACCTCCTTTGGCTGAGAAAGGGTGCTTGCTACGGGACGGGGAATTCCTGGATGAGGGAGAAGAGCTACAACTGACGATGAATGTGGCCGGTTTCCTTATTCTTCCTTGCTGCCTACCATGACGGAAGAGTGCAGTAATTGACTCACGAACCGTATTATTCTTCTTGCTGTGTGAATTTAGGTCCCAATTAAGGGCCTGTTTGGATCGTCTAGAACTAATTATTAGTTCACTAGTTGGTGGACTAAAAATTAGGTGACTAAACTTTAGGTGACTAAAAATTAGTCAAGTGCTGTTTGGATACATGGACTAAAAGGTGATGACTTTCATGGGCAAAGACATTTATACCCCTATATTTGTTAGTGTGTTGCATGTGGAGTAGTGGAGAAAGGGTAACGGGGGTATTTTCGTCTTTTGCTGTTTGGTACCACCTTTTAGTCCACAATTAGTCCTACATTTGCCAACTAATGAACTAATAGCTAGTTGGGGATGAACTAAAAATTAGTCCAGGTATTAGTTCACCTGTTTGGATGAACTAGACCTAAACTTTAGGTGACTAAAAATTAGTCAAGGGATCCAAACAGGGCCTAATATTGGGAAACACTTTCACCCTTACATCCGAGCGTTCCGGACGTAAACGTGGCTCGTTTTTATCCACACCATATCCAACCAACTCCACATCCACTCACACACCACCATATCCAACCAACTCCACATCCACTCACTCCTGACGATCCCCATCCACTCACTCGGTTATTCCTAAATCCCCCTCTTCCTCCCCTCAAGTTCTAATCCATAGGAAACACAATGCCACCACACGAGAAACCAAGATTGGTGAGTTCTAACCAATATCCTTGCACTCTTTGAAGCTTGCCCTATGTAATACCTGGGCTGGCTACAGCCCAGCCCGGCCCAAGCCACCCCTTTCCATAAAAGGAGGAAGCCTACAGGAGGACGCCAATCCAATTTGCTCCTCCTCCCCCGTGCTTACCTTGCCGACGGCCCCACTCGCGGAGCCACCACTGCTTGCCCTTGTGCCACCCCTCCGACCGAGCTGTAGATGAGCGCCACCTTCGCTTGCAGCCCCGGCGTCGCCAGCCTGCGTTGCCGCCTGGCTAGCGACCGCCGATGCCCCTGCCCTTGCTACTCCCAATGCCACCGCTCCCTTTGCTGTTGCGCCGGCGCCTGCGCCTCGCCTTCCTCCACCCCATAGCTTGCCACCGCCCCTTGCTCCGCCCAGCCACACACTGCGCAAGAGGGAGACAAGGGGAGGACCGGGAGCTGGCTGTAAGAGGAGACGGGCTGGCCAACCGAGTGGAGGACAAGGAGGAGCCGGTCGGCTGGGAAGAAGAAGGGAAGAGGGGGAAGAAAAAAGGGAGAAGGGGGTCGACCGAGTGAAGAAGAGAGGAAGGGGCAACCGATAGAAGGAAAAAGAAGGGAAGAAAAGAAAAAAAAAAGAGGAGTAGAAAAGAAGAAAGGAAGGTAGGGCCCTGATCTAGACATTTGGGGCTATGGTAACACCTTGAAACCATTCTCCTTGCTTGTTCATCAATTCGTGTAGAAGTTAAAAATGCCAATTATTAGGGTTGATGCATGCCAACTAGACAGTGATTGATTTGAGTAAGCAATCATTAACGTATGTCATTAGTGAGGAGGGTGAATAATCAGAATGGTTGTATGGGCGTTTATATGGTGAAATTGGTGATGTTGTGTTCAGTATGGTGGTCTTGTGGCTGAGTGACAGTAAAGACTAGTACTATGTGGTGTAGTGCACGCGTGTGTTGGCCGTGCAAGCCATGCGTGTGCTAGCAGTAGAAAATAAATTAATGTAGTGTTAATTAGTACAACTGATTGAAGATAAAGACATTAGTGAAAAAAGACATTAGAGAAAAGAAAGATTAGATGGTTTGTCTTTCCGGTCCAATCGTGAGCCAAGTTAGAGTTTAAGCGCATAGAATTCAATCCACGAGTAAAGATGATGAATCTTTACAATATACGGTCGGTTTTGCACTAGTATTGATGTCATTCACATGAATGCGTGTAGAATTTTTTGTACGGATAATCCGTTTTTTATTCGAAAATACATAAATATACCCGCGACAAAATTTTTTACAAAAATAATCTCCAGTCGCCACCCCATTGGGCGACTGCTACCTTTCGCCCAACCGGGATGCGACATTTAGGGAATCTGTGTACCGTTGGGCGACTACTGCAATCGCTGTACGGTTGAGCGACTTCGATTGAAGTCGCCCAACCGTTGAGCGACTGCAATTGCAGTCGCCCAACCGTAGGGCGACTGCAATTATGCCGCCCACTAACCCCGAGCACATTCCCCTCGTTCTGCCATTCTACTCATTCATTCTGCCCAGAGAGAAGAGAGGAGGAAGAGGAAGAAAAGAAGAGGAGAAGAGAGGGAGGAGGGGAAGAAAAGGAGGTGAGGAGAGAAGAGAAGTCGAAGCTATTCAATCGATTTGGATCCAGGTATTTTTTTTAATTATGTTGTATTTACAGTCTTCAACTCCCATGTTATTTGACATGTCGTAAATTTCAATCATACATGTAGGCATACATCATTAATGGCCAGTACTACATTGAGAGTGTATTATGGTGTTGGAATCATTCGTGATGGTCCGACTGGTGTGGATTTGAGCGATTTTCCGCAAGTCACTCTCGTACTTCCGGATGACGAGAATGCTCAAATGACAGATGTGCAGCATTGGCTGACCCAGAGTTTTTCATTGGACCCCGAGGTGTGCAGCGTCGTTGTGCAAGGGCTTTGGAGCCGGTCTTCCACTGACATCAGATGGGAGTTGAAGACATTGGTGCGCTCTGGTTCGTGGAAGGGCTTTGTGCAAGGGTGCCGGCGCCGTGGATACGAGTGTGTCCTGCTTGTGCAACCGTGCTCACTACAAGCAGCTGCGCAAGCTCGTGCGTCCGCCTATGCTTCGGGGGGTGCTAGCACCTCGGGCGGGCCGCACGTCGGTGGAGCTGATGAAGTTGCTCGTGATGAAGGCGATGCGGTACACGGAGGAGAGTTAAGGCCGTCAAGCTATACAGAGGGAACTGGGCAAGCCGATGCGGTACATGGAGGAGAGTTACAGCTGTCAAGCTATAGAGAGGGAACTGGGCAAGCTGATGAAGGAGAGCATAATGAGTATATCGTGCATCAGATGGAATCTGATGACCAGAGGGCATGGGATGAAGAGCAAGCTGTAGAGGACGACGAGGAGGACAGTTCCGATGATGAAGAAGTTCCTATCCCCGAAGAATGGAACCAGTATAATGCGGAGGGTGTTTCCGCACATGATGAGCATGAATCGCCATGGGAGTATCATCAAACAGAGGTTCGGGTGCATGCTATGTTTGCTGACAAGGAAGCGCTGCAGGATGCCATCAAACTTTGGGCCCTTTCAATGCAACGGACATTTCGCGTCGTCAAATCAAGCCAGGAGCAGTACACTGTGAAGTGCGAGCAAACTGGTTGTCCTTTTAACTTCATGTCCGAGTACTTTTTCAAGGAGAGAATACTGCAAGCTTGGTGTGGGGAGCTCCGGGGGTTCAGGGCAGTGGGAAACTTCGCCACTTTGGACATTTCAGCGAGGACCTGGGTTCCGGATATTAACATGCTGAAGGGTGGGAAGGGTCGGCGACAGAGCCGACGTATTAGAAATGACATGGACGTATCACAAGCTGGAACATCTGGTGCACGTTGTGGGCGATGCGGTCAGGAGGGGCACACAGCTAGACGATGCAATGCATTTCCGGATCAGTAGTTGGTGTTGTAATGCATGCTAAAATTCATGTACCAGTTGTAAACCTTGTATGTTACATCCCTTTTCTGTAATGCACTTATTTCGTTGAACGTAATGTTTCCCTTTTAAGTATTGCAATTTATTGGTGGCTACGAATCCACTTTTATTACGAAACTACAGGCTCTAAAGTGCCTACATAGAGTAATTTATTGCGAGATGACAAAAGATGCCAGCTTTGCCCAGTCACGCACTTACAACACGAAACAACACATACATTGCACTTGCAGGATCTATGGAAAGTACTACACCCAACAATTTTACTAAACACAACAGTCCTACCGCCACAGCATCAACACATCAACAACTACATGAAATAAAATACGACACAACCATAACCCTCGTTACCTACACGCCAAACGAGCCTCGTGGCACCCACATGGAGAATTGCTGAGGGGGCCGCCTCGGACGTGGCTGGCCGTCGTGGGAGTGGCATGCACATATGCAGCTCGGGTTCGCGCAGCAACATGTGGGATCGTAAGAGCTTCCTATATTCACGACCTCCTCGTTGCCCCTCTCGCGTTGCATCTGTTCGCGGAGGTCGTTGTTCTCCTCAGTCAGACTCTCCATTCGGTTCTCCAAGTCCCATATTCGATCCCATAATGTACCCACATAACGATCAACATACCGTTCATGAGGAGGGTCGATCCAGCGGGAGAAGTCGCATTTTGCAATCTGCAAAAAAAGGACGGTAAACTTCGCGGGTCCATAAGCAATATAAGAATGTAATATTACTATTTTGTACCCCGTAGCGTGAGCATCGGAAGAAACGTCGCCCGCCATCGTTCGGGGAATCTAAGATCTGGACGACCGCGTACTCATTGTGTCTGCATTTCGGCCACGCTGGTTGAGCACGCCGACTTGATATCAATCGGTACTGTGGACCGAACATATCCCTTCTTTCTAAGGGAATGTCGTCCTTCGGTGACCCAAATCCCACTGGCCCCTCGGCTTCCGACATGGTATGTTTCACCACGAAAGAGATGGTTCTTCTTTGTTCGATTTACAATGTCATGAGACCCCAACCGTGCTACTTATAGCAACACGGAGGGACATTTAATGCTACACTGGCCTCTGAAAAGCCTACATAGAGACATTTATTGCTACACTGGCCTCTGAAAAGGCTACATAGACTGGCCTCTGAAAAGGCTACATAGACTGGCCTCTGAAAAGCCTACATACACTGGGCTCTGAAAAGCCTACATAGACTGGCCTCTAAAAAGCCTACATAGACTGGCCTCTGAAAAGCCTACATAGACTGGCCTCTGAAAAGCCTACATAGACTGGCCTCTGAAAAGCCTACATACACTGGCCTCTGAAAAGCCTACATACACTGGCCTCTGAAAAGCCTACATACACTGGCCTCTGAAAAGCCTACGGAGGGACATTTATTGCTACACTGGCCTCTGAAAAGCCTGAAAAAGCAAAAAGATTCATATGTACTCTCCATGGACTATGCCCACTCACCAGTTCACCTGCCTACATAAAGGCATCCCATGTATTACATACCACAACACAACCTCCTCCTCAAGCCATCACAATACTACTACACAACAATGTCTTCCTGGAGGTCCGACCCTTTTGGAGTGCCGGAGTGGCATGAGCGTCCGAAGTGCCATTGCGGTTTTAGGACGATGTTGTGCGTCTGCACGGATCCACTACCACGAGCCAACTACGGCCGTAGGTACTTCAAATGTCCAGACATGGATGACGACTTCGTGGTAACGACGACAACTAAATCCTTTGTTTCTCGTTATCGTTCTTCAACTTTATCCATGACATCTACCACGACACACATAGGCTTGCAAGTTCATCGAATGGGTGGATCGGGTGCCGCCGGCATGGCCACGGAACCCTCGCGAGGTGGAAAACAAAGGACAATACCTTGTCAAGATGGATCAGGCTCGCGAGGTGGAACGACAAATGCGGCATGAGCAAGAGCGTCGCGTGAGGGTAGACCAAATCCGTCTTAAGGGCAAGGAGGATGAGCTGCAAAGGAGGCGGGAGAAGTTAAGTTCGCGTGAAGCAGCCATCAAGCGTCAGGAGGAAGAGCTTCAAGCTCGTGAGGCAGCTCTCAAGACCAAGACTGACAGGAAGAAAGATGCAGCAGAGCCATCTTCAGGGCGCGACAAAAAGGGCAAACAACCACGCTACACCCAGTAGACAAAATGTAATATTCCCTAAGGCATGTTACGACTAGCGGTGGAGTTCTGAACATTACAAGTACAGAGTTCCACACATGCCACTGGTCACATCACTTATCACTTTATGTATCGACCGTTCTTCGGTCAATCCTGCCTAAAAAAAATTTACCAAATTTTTTTTTGCATCTACAACTTACATTGAACATAAACTTCTATTACAACTTTATCTGATTTTTACGCAGTTTATAACTAAAAAATTGACAAAACATACAAAAATCACGCGGATTGCAAACCCTTAAAACATACCAATGTATATATCAAACGTTCTACAGTCAATTGTACTTACAAAAAATTTCTCAAAATTTTAAACGCACCTACAACATACAATAAACATAAACTTTTATTACAACTATACCATATTTTTTTCCAGTTTAAAACTACAAAATTGATAAAACTCTACAAATTCACGGAGACTGAGTAAAGTCGCCCATCCACTGGGCGACTGCAATTGAAGTCGCCCAACGGTTGGGCGACTGCAATCAAAGTCGCTCAACCGTACAGCGATTGCAGTAGTCGCCCAACGGTACA
Organism: Dendrocalamus latiflorus; assembly: GCA_017311315.1. Taxonomy (NCBI): domain Eukaryota; kingdom Viridiplantae; phylum Streptophyta; class Magnoliopsida; order Poales; family Poaceae; genus Dendrocalamus; species Dendrocalamus latiflorus. The sequence continues at coordinate 35,304,503 of CM029659.1, read as the reverse complement.
CAGATTCCCTAAATGTCGCCTCCCGGTTGGGCGAAAAATAGCAGTCGCCCAATGGGGTGGCGACTGGAGATTATTTTTGTAAAAAATTTTGTCGCGGGTATATTTATGTATTTCCGAATAAAAAACGGATTATCCGTACAAAAAATTCAATGCGTGTATTCCTATAATGTGTTGAGGTTGGGTGATGCTTGTCCAAGTGGCGGTTTGGGTTTGGTGCAGTCCACACCAAGGTTGTTACGGCGGCGCGGCGAGGCGCGGCGCCTCACCACCTTCACACAACAATATCGCTTATGGCGCGCAGCGTGGCGACGCCATATGACGTGCGGCGTGGCGACACTATACACACATCTTAACTTAGTTTGGTAAATGTAGTAGAACATACGTACCTTGATTTTGTCTATTCTTGAGCTCGTGTAGTATCATCATCTACCAATGTACTTTCTCCTCCTATATAGCACATATCCCCTTGTAACTTGCAAGTTGTAACATGTAGATTGTTACAATATATTACAATGATGGATATTTGATATTACATTTAATTGAGTAAATATGGATTGAATGACATACCTTGTTCATACTTGATAATATGCCATATCTTCTCGTAATCCACAAGCTACATGAAAATGGGTCAATATGAAGTGAATAACTAAAAATTAAAATATATAATTACATGAACAATGAGCAACATGACAATTAACAAACATGACATAACCAAAATAAGTCCACAAGCATAGAGTCATAACTCATAAGTCCACAACAATAACATAAATGCAACTCTCTCATCTCACAAAAGTCATCCAAGTCTAACTCTCTCATCTCTCAATAGTCATCCAACTCGAACTCATCTAAATTGGTAGATGCTACAATGTTATTTTCATCACTATGTTGGATAGCATCAATTGGATCTTCACCATAATCATCCACATCATTGTCATCAAGCATGATTTCTTCTTCCTCTTCTTCTTCATTGCCCGAGTGTGGCTCATCTTCTTCAACCATTCTCGATGTACATCTCACACGCCGAGTGTAGGTCACAGGATCACCATGAGCCTTCCTAGAAAGATTACGACCTTGAAGCTCGCGTGATGCACCAATGGCTTCATCAACATGGTCCCACATAAGATCACACCGACGAGCACCTTGAGGCGGTTCGGCCATTGGGTCAACCCATTCATTTCCCCAATCAAACTCTTCTATGACCAAAGGGTCATAACTTTTGCCACCTTCCTCACGCCGCTTTTGAAATCTACTTGTCATCTTTCGGTTGTATGCAACATAGACCAAATTATTCAATTTTTTGTACTCTAACCGGTTTCTTTCTTGGTATGGATCTACAAATGATCAAAGTAAGCAAAAAATATTAATATGTTTGCTGAAATTTTGCTAACAAAATTAATCAACTTGACTTACAAATTCAAATGCACTCCAATTTCGCTCACAACCGGATGATGAAGCACAAAGACTAACGATACGCCTTGCAAATCTTTGTAGCTCAATGGCTCTACCTCCATATGAACGCCACCAATCAACTAAAATGACAAAAATACATGTATGTATTAATATTATAACTTAAGACTAAAAAAACACACATGCTGAAATTTATTAGTTAAAACTTAAAACACTTACGAGGGCTCCTTGTGTTGATGTTTTGGATTGCCATTTTATTTGAGAAGACATCTCCGCGTTGGTCCTCATAGAGAATACCTTGTTGATCGATCTTATTTCTAAGATCCTCATCTTCTATCATTCTTGCAAGCACATCAGTGAATTGCAACGGCCTCCATAGCAATCTCAAATTGTCTTGAATTTGCGGCATTAAATGGTATGCCACACTCATAAAAGAACTTGGCTATCTCCATGTTGACGGCATGCCTTTCTTCCTTGGTCCTCATGCTGGACTGAATGCTACTTTGAGAAGCCCCTTTAGCATGTCTTTGCTCTACAACCTCTGTGGGTGTACGTCGAAGCATTGCGCTAATGGACTTGGTCTCCTTTGGAATCTTTGGTGGTGGACCCTTGAACTTCAAGGTAGATTGCTTTCTTTTAGCAGCTGTCCCTAAGCTTGGCTGCACAACACTCCTAACCTCTGGGACTCCTCTGTCACATCATGATCTCCATCTTGTTGTTCTTCTTCATCGTCACCTAGGAAGAGTGGTCTCTCCTCCTTCTTTTTCATCAAAGCATCATGCATCTCTCGTGTGATTGCTGTGGTTGTTTTGGCACACTTTGGAACATCTCCAAACCCACCCACAAGATGCTCCTTAAGCCTCGTTATTCCTCCATGTACAATTTTGCCACAAAGCGAACATTGCACTGAATCTCGGTTGCCAATTATTGGCCAAAACCCATACTTCCATCCCGGATCATTTGACTTTGCCCTCCGTTTAGGATCGGTCATTGGATCATATGAGTCGGCGATAGAGCCCCCCGTGCTTTCAGTTGCCATTTGTGATATGTCGTGTTTTTGCATGTTGCAAACTAGCATTAGCATATAACTATGATTATTGATTGAAATTAGTAACTAGTATATAGCAATACTTAGTAGCCTACACATATTTACTGATTTTACTAACTAATTACTGATTTTACTAACTATTTACTGTTCAGTGTTCACTGTTCAGACTATTACTGTTCTTCCAATCCGATCGCATAAGCGGCTAAGCGCACCATGCAAACAGTCTGTAAGCGCCGCTTCGATCACACAGCCGAGTAGCCGACCGGCGCAATGCATAAAACGAGCGGACGCTCGGAGCCTCGTCCGCTCCATAGTCCATTTCACTGGCGAAACCGAGAGTGAGCGAGAGCGTGAGGCGAGTGAGGAAGCTCACCGGTGGAGGCGACGGTGGATCCGGCGGCGAAGCAGGAGGACCGGAGGAGGTCGCGGCGAAGCAGGAGGCAGCGCTGGACTGAGGCGACGGCGAATCCGACGGCGGCGACGGTGGATCCGGCGGATTCGGCCGCGGCCACGGCGGATCCGGTTGCGGAGAGAGCAGATCTGGCTGCGGCGACGATGGATTCGGCGGCGGGCCTCTCTCCTCGCTATTTCGCCCGGCTGCCAAAACCCTAGAGGTGTGTTAGTGAGTGAGTCTGTCTGCCAAAACCCGCGAGTCTCTTTACCCCCCCCCCCCCCCCCCGCGGGCTATGGCATCCGCCGAGCAGCGACTTATCGTCACAACGCCGCCACGGAGACGCCATACCGCTATATCGCCCCATGGCGGACGGGATACGGCTCACCTCCATCCCGTCCGGACGGCATGGAGCTGCTGGCCGCCACGACGATATGGCGACGAGATATCGCCGATATCTCGACGCCATAACAACCTTGGTCCACACATCGTCCGCCAGGTTAACAGACAAGTGTATGGTAGAACAATGAATTGTAATGAATGCCTGCTACTCATGTTCCCATGCCATGATTTATAGTATTTATGAGATGATGTACATGATTACATGCTAATCATACCCTAATGAGTGCTGCTTATGATTGAATGCCAACATTGGAAGCATGCTGCATCATGCATTGCACTCATACACAAGATCTACTTCGGTTGGTACTCCACGGGAGTAGAGGCTGAGACCCCGTATGTAAGAGGATGGGGCGATTGAGTAGTTCATCAACGGATGAACACTCTGCTATATCGGTATAAGCTATAGTTACAGATGCATGGAATTGCATTACATGAAAGTGATAGAAACAGTGATACAGTTATAGATATTATGATTTACAGTTCACAACCATGGAATTGATTTAATTGCTATATTGATGTCATTGTTTTTTCGTAGGTTTGCTGAGTCTTTAGACTCACGCTTGTTTTTTGCTTTTTTTTCTAGGTGATCCGGATTGACAGCGTGCATGGAATGGGATTAGTCTTTTTGCACTATACTTGTTAAATAATTGCTTAGTCACCCACTGAGTGTTAATGTTTAATGCCTTGTTAAGTTGTTTAGTTAATTCCTGGGTAGAGGATGGTTTGGAAATATTAAAGGTTGCACTGGACGTGGTCGGTCCCTTTTGCTTGAAGTGGAGAATGAGTTTCTCCTGTCAGTACTAATTTCGTATGTTAAGTCTTTTGTGGCTCGCCATTTGGTTTAGTACATTTGCGAGCCCATAGTGGTGAGCCTCCATGGTCATGGAGCCCAAAGTTCTGTTTATGTTATGTTTATGTGCAATATGAAATCAGCTGTCTTATTGCAATTATTCTATATATATGTGTGTGCTGATTGCTCCCTATTAGTAGGTGTATAAACAGGGGAGTTGTTGCCAAATTTTTTATTAGCATTGCCCATTTGAGTTAGTAAGTGTGTAGTGATAGCATCCCGGGCCCTGTAGAGGGCCGGAATGTTACAGTTGGTATCAGAGCGGGTGTTAGATTCGTGGTAACGAATTTGAGTTGACAACTTAGCCTGATTAATTACTAAAAACTTGACTTAGGCCTAATAATTAAATTAAATTTGACACACTCTTGTGCACGATAGAATGGGGTTTGGGTGTTGCATTGCATATACGTTTTCGCTAGCTGTGTTGCTAACTTGTACGACTAAGGTCGTTATTTGCGAGTTGATTGTGTGAATGGTTCACTATTGTGAGCAGAGATGCCAAGAGGGAGAGGTCGCGATCGTGGTCAAGGCTATGGAGGTCGTGGCTGTGGTCATGCCCAAGCGGGGCTACTGCTAGAAGTTCAGTAGGAAGCACCTGACGCAGAGGTTGCTTCTGCTGAGCAATCTATAGCTAAAAATCAGGCAAGGTCTTTGGCTTTGCTGCGGGAGTTCATAGAAGAGGTTCGCATGCTTCGCCAACACATGCCTATAGCCGCTGCTACGGTCGCACCGATCGCTGCCTCTATAGCCATTCCAGTAGCTCCGAAGGCAAGGATGGGCCTTTGTGAGTGGCTGGCTTTGCGGCTAGATACTTTTGATGGGTTAGGTATACCAGTCTGAGCTGTGGATTGGTTGCGCTATATGGGAAGATAGTTTGAAGCCCTAGAAATGAGTTCACAGCTGAGAGCTCGCTACGTGGCCTTCCAGTTAAAGGGACAGGCGGACCTCTGGTGGGGGTAGTCCTTTTAGCTAGGACCCCTACCTAAGGTCCAGTTAGTTGGGAGATCTTCGTTGAGTAGTTCAAGATGAAGTATTACCTAGATTCTTTTATGGAGAGTATGGAAGTCACCCTGTCAACCTTCGTGCAAGGAAAGATGACCATAGCTGAATATGAGGCGGGGCTCAACAATCTAATTCAGTTCATACCATCGATCGCGAGCAATGATCTTGAGAAAGCCAAAAGGTTCTGCCGAGGGCTCAACTCTGAGTTTTGGCATGTTATGGGATCTACTGAGCCGCGTGGTTTTAGGTCCATGGTAGAACAGGCCAGGGGAATGGAGATGAAGATGCAACTCACTAAAGGGTTCCAACCCTTTGGTGGTCTGAGTGCTTCTCGTGGTGACCAGAAGAGGAGCTTTTGTGAGAGGGGTGGGTTATCTCAGCGGCCCACTCCTAAGAAGTTCAAGTGGAGCCAACGTGCCTCACAGTCATCCAAGTCTAAGTCATCGAAGTCTTCTCTTGCACCACCAACATTGCATCCTGTCCCAGGGTAGGGCATGATCTACTTCAAGTGTGGTGGTGAGCACCGTGTTGTCGAATGTTCATGGACAGGAGAATGTCGACACTGTGGCCGGTTGGGCCACATGGATAAAGGTCTGTCGTCAGAATCCCTCCAGCATCATCAAGTGGGAGCTACTATCTGCGTCAGCGAATGCTTCTTCTTGAGGGGTCAGTCCAGGTGTTGACGGCTTCCCCTGCGCCGCAGCCTCCTCTTTCCTGGGTACCACCTACTGGGTATTACTAGCATCCTGCACTGACCCCTCCAGTTCAGCACACTGCATAGCCTCCATTTTTGATACCGCCACAGGAAATGGTCAGGACTCCTACTGCCTCGATGCCACATGGAGTCTACTCATTACCTGCCATTGAGTCTGTTGGTCGACCGAATGTGGTGACATGTACCCTGTTAGTAGATTCGTATGATGCCCTTGTTCTTTTCAACTCTAGCGCTACTTACTCTTTTGTGTCCCGTGAGTTCATTAGAAAGGCACAGCTGAGTATGCAGCAGATTTCATAGTTAGTTTTAGTCAGTTCCCCGGGGGGTATCATTGCTAGTTTTACAGTGTGTCTTGGTTGTGTGGTTTCAATAGATGGTGAGGGTTTCATTGCCAACCTCATGGTTATTCAAATAGAGCCTTTTGATGTTATCCTTGCGATGGATTGGTTGCATCACTACCGGACCGTGATTTCCTGCTTCTGGAAGACAATCACTCTACAAGCTCCTTCAGGGGAGGAGACAATCTTTTAGGGGAATGCACCTCTGTATTCTCTCTTTGTGTTGGCCAGCTTGTTTCATAGTCGACGAACGATGAAGTCTAGATTGCTTCTGGCACTTACGGAAAAGCCAAGTGCATCTTTGCACATCGAGGATATTCCAGTGGTGCATGAGTATCCAGATGTATTCCCCGAAGAGTTACAGGGATGCCACCCAAAAGAGATGTGGAGTTTAGGATTAACCTCATTCCCAGCACACGGCGTATCTCTATATCCCTATATCGCTTAGCACGACCTTTTCAAGAGTTGAAGAAGCAATTAGATGAGTTGTTGTCCGAAGGGTTGTTATGTGTAGTGTGTGGCCTTGGGGAGCCCCTATCCTATTCACTAAGAACAAGGATGGGAGTTAGCACATGTGTATAGACTATCGTGCTCTTAATTAGGTGACCATCAAAAATAAATACCTCTTGCCTCGTTGTAACGCCCTAGGGTCCAAACCGACTTAGACCTAATCCCACTCTGGATAGATCACGCACACGTAGCAACCCGCTTGCACTTTCTTCCTCGCTTCACGCAAAATGGTTAATCGGGGGTGCTACCATTGGAACTCCTAGGCTTATATGTAAGTGCTTCTCAAGTTAAGCTAGCAAGGTGGGACTAACCCACACCCTCATGTGCACACACACATATGGGTCATCATAGGCCGGGGTGTCACATACACCCCCCTCAAAGGACCCGACGTCCTCATCGGACCAACATACCCACACTGGAGAAAATGATAATGATCTCCCCTCTTGGCACATGTCCATGCGTTCAGTGCCAACACATATGCCATGCCATGTGTCCACTCTGGGCCCACACGCGCCATGCGCCATATGCCCGCGCCCCTGACCCGTACACACCCATGTAACTGCGAGAGTCAGCTCTAATACCATTTGTAACGCCCTAAGGTCCAAACCGACTTAGACCTAGCCCCATTCTGGATAGGCCACGCACACGTAGCAACCCGCTTGCACTTTTGTCCTCGCTTCGCGCAAAACGGTTAACCGGGGGTGCAACCATTGGAACTCCTAGGCTTATATGTAAGTGCTTCTCAAGCTAAACTAGCAAGGTGGGACTAACCCACACCCTCATGTGCACACACACATATGGACCATCATGGGCCGGGGTGTCACACTCGTATTGAGGACTTGTTTGATCAATTAAAGGGAGCTAAGGTGTTCTCCAAGATTGATCTACAATCTGGGTTAATCAGATTCAAGTGCGAGAGCAAGATATTGAAAAGACAGATTTTACCACGAGATATGGGCACAATGAGTATAAAGTTATGTCCTTTGGACTAACAAATACCCTCGTTGTTTTATGGAGACGATGAACAATATGCTACATAACTATCTGGATGACTTTGTGGTTGTGTTCATCGATAATATCCTCATTTATTCCAAGACAAAGGAAGAGCATGAGCAGCATTTGAGGCTCATGCTTAAGAGAATTAGTTCTTTACCAAGTTAAAGAAGTGCGAGTTTTGGATTTCTGAAGTGGGCTTCCTAGGACATGTGATTAATCAGGAGGGCATTTCAGTAGATCCAGCCAAGATTTCTACGGTAGTAGACTGGAAGAGGCCAACTAATGTTAAAGAAATGAGAAGTTTTCTTAGTCTAGCTGGATATTATCGGTGTTTCATGAAAGATTTTTCTATTATTGCCAAGCTCATGTCTCAGCTCACGTGGAAGGGCGTGAAATTCCAGTGGACCGATGAATACAAGCACAGTTTCAATACTTTGAAAGAGAAGTTGGTAACTACTCCTATTCTCACACTTCCTGAGCCAGAAAAGCGTTTCACGGTCTACTCGAATGCTTCTTGAGTGGGTTTGGGTTATGTGCTCATGTAAGATAACAAAGTGATTGTGTATGCATCATGACAATTGAAGAACCATGAGCAAAATTACCCTACTCACGATCTAGAGCTAGCCGCATTAGTTTTTGCTCTAAAAATTTAGAGGAATTATTTGTATGGAGAGTCCTGTGATATTTTCACTGACTACAAGAGCCTTAAGTACATCTTCACTCAGAAGGAATTGAATTTGAGGCAAAGAAGGTGGCTACAGGTGATCAAAGATTATGATCTCACTATTCAGTACCATCCGGGCAAAGCGAATGTGGTCATAGATGCCCTTAGTCGCAAGACGACACCCTTTACTCTAGGTTGTCTCATTACTGACTTTGAACAGATGGAAATTTTCTATTATTATGCTAGTATAGCACAGGCTGAGATGCAATTATTGCTGGAATCGGCAATCCTGGAGTGAGTGAGAGAAGCGCAATAGCATGATCGGTTGCTTCAACAAGTGAGGAAACACTTCAATGAAGGAAAAACAAGGGATTTCAGCCTTAATGAGTCGAGCGCATTGCGGTTTAAGGGCCACCTTTGCGTGCCACAAAAGGCTCAAGTCAAGGATGATATTTTGAGGTAGGCTCATCCTACCCCGTACACGGTACATTCTGGCGAGACCAAGATGTATCGGGATTTGAAAAAGAGCTTCTAGTGGAAACGGATGAAATTGGATGTCGCTCGTCATGTGACATCTTGCAGGATTTCTAGCAAGTGAAGGCTGAGCATAAGCATCCTGCTAGACTATTGTAGCCTTTAGATGTTTCTCAGTGGCCATGGGATGATGTTACCATGGACTTTGTAGTCAATTTGCCTCATACCCAGCGAGGTAAGGATGAGATTTGTGTAGTGGTGGACCTATTCAGTAAGTCAGCACACTTCATCCCTATTCGTACAACGAATTCAATGAGTGATTTGGCACCCGTCTATGTGCTTGAGATAGTCAGGTTGCATGGTGTGCCCAAGACGATAGTTTTGAACAGAGATGCCAAGTTTATCTCCAAGTTTTAGAAGAGTCTGCAAAGCGCTTTGGACACAAAACTTCAGCTTAGTACCACTTTCCACCCCTAGATGGATGGACAGTCCGAACGCATCATTCAAACATTCGAGGACATGTTGAGGTCTTGCGTTCTGTCTTGAAAAGGTAGCTGTGATGATCAGTTGGCACTTGTAGAGTTTGCCTACAACAACAGCTACCACTCTAGTGTTCGAGCAACGCTATTTGAGGTTCTGTATGGTTGGAAGTGTAGATCGCCACTTTGTTGGGATGTCGTGAGCGAAAAGGCAGTTCTGGTTTCGGAATGGGTCAACAAATAGTGGAACGAGTGGAGGAGATTAGACAAAAATCTACTAGCTGCCCAGAGTAGGCAGAAGAGCTATGAAAATGTTAGAAGACGAGATTTAGAGTTCAAAGTGGGGGATCAGGTACTTTTGAGATTGTCTCCCACTAAAGGAATCATGCGATTTGGTACCAAAGGGAAGTCTAGCCTGCGGTACATTGGGCCATTTTTTATTCAGGCATGAATTGGAAAGTTGGCATATCGTTTAGATCTCCCTGAGTCCATGCGAGAAGTACACAATATGCTCCATGTTTCTATATTGAGAAAGTATCTAAGGGACCCAGAGCATGAGATTGTGCTAGAACCGATGTCCATTAAGCAAGACCTCACTTTTGAGTCCTGTCCAGTTTGGATTTTGGAGGAATCGAAAAGGGTGTTGAGGCATAGAACATTAAAGTATGTCAAAGTGCTTTGGTCGCATTAGTCCAGTGAGAAGCAACTTGGGAATTGGTGTCTCGCATATGGGAGAAGTACCCGAAGCTGTTCTCTACGGGTACAATTTAGAGTTATTTTTGCTCAGTTTGGTTCATTTTGTTTTTCTATTTAGATTATTGAGTTTCAGAATTTAGGGTCAAATTCTGTTAAGGGAGGTAGAATGTAATACCTGGGCCGACTACTGCCCAGCCCGACCTAAGACACCCCTCCCCATAAAAGGAAGCGAGGAAGAGGAGGAGGCCAATCTGATTTGCTCCTCCTCCCCCGTGCTCACATTGCCGCTGCCCCCACTCACATGAGCCGCCGCCACCACCTGCCCTCATGCCGCCCTTCCATCATGTGCCGCTCACCGTTGCCCCATTCCACTAGGCCGCACGCCACTATCGAGCCATCGTCGCCCTCTGGTAGAGCCACAATCGAGCGCCACCTTCGCTTGCAGCCCCGCCGACGCCAGCCCACGTCACCGCCAGGCCAGCCACCACCGACGCCACTACCCTTGCTGCTCATGATGCCGCCGCTCCCCTTGCTGTTGCATCGGCACTTGTGCCTCTCCTTCCTCCACCCCATAGCTTGGCGCCGCCCCCTTGCCTCTCCCAGCCGCACGCCGCGCAAAAGGGAGACAATGGGAGGGCCGGGAGTTGGCTGTGAGAGGAGAGGGGCCAGCCAACCGAGTGGAGGACAGGGAGGAGCCGGTCGACTGGGAAGAAGAAGGGAAGAAGGGGAAGAAAAAAAAAGAGAGAAAGGGGTTGACTGAGTGTAGAAGAGAGGAAGGGGCAGTCGACTGAAGGAAAAAGAAGGGAAGAAGAGAAAAAAAGAGGAACATAAAAGAAGAAAGAAAGGTAAGGCCCTGATCCAAACATTCAGGGCTAGGGTAACACCTCAAAACCATTCTCCCTGCTTGTTCATCAATTCGTGTAGAAGCTAAAAATGCTAATTATTAGGATTGATCATGCCGGCTAGATAGTGATTGATTTGAGTAAGCAATCGTTAACGTATGTTATTAGTGAGGAGGGTGAATAATTGAAATGGTTGTATGGATGTTTAGATGGTGAAATTGGCGATGTTGTGTTCACTGCAGTGGTCTTGTGGCTGAGTGCGAGTAAAGGCTAGTAGTATGTGGTGTAGTGCACACATGTGTTGGCTGTGTAGGCCATGCGTGTGCTAGTAGCAGAAAATAAATTAATATATTGTTAATTAGTATGACTGATTGAAGATAAAGACATTAGCAAAAAAGAGATTAGAGAAAAAGAAAGATTAGATGGTTTGTCTTTCCAGTCCAATAGTGAGCCAAGTTAGAGTTTAAGCGCATAGAATTTAGTCCACGAATAAAGATGATGAATCTTTAAAATTTACAGTCGGTTTTGCACTAGTATCGATGCCATTTGTATGAATGTGTGTATCGCTATAATGTATTGAGGTTGGGTGATGCTTGTCCAAGTGACGGTTCGGATTTGGTGTTGTCCACGCATCATCCGTCAGGTTAACAGGCAAGTGTGTGGTAGAACAATGAATTATAATGAATGCTTGCTACTTGTGTTTTCATGCCATGATTTATAGTATTTATGAGATTATGTACATGATTACATGCTAATCATACCCTAATGAGTGCTGCTTATGATTAAATGCCAACATTGGAAGCATGCTGCATCATGCATTGCACTCATACACAAGATCTAGTTTGGTTGATACTCCACGGGAGTGGAGGTTGGGACCCCGTATGAAAGAGGACGGGGCGATTGAGTGGTTCATCGACAGGTGAACACTCCGCTATACCGGTATAAGCTACAGTTACAGACGCATCGAATTGCATTACATGAAAGTGATAGAAACAGTGATACAGTTACAGATATTATGATTTACAATTCACAGTTATAGAATTGATTTAATTGCTATATTGATGTCATTGTTTTATCGTAGGCTTGCTGAGTCTTTGGATTCATGCTTGTTTTTTTGCTTTTTTTCTAGGTGATCCGGATTGACAGCATGCATGGAATGGGATTAGTCTTTTTGAACTATACTTATTAAATAACAACTTAGTCACCCATTGAGCGTTAATGTTTAATGCCTTGTTAAGTTGCTTTAGTTAATTCCCGGGTAGAGTATGGTTTGGAAATGTTAAAGGTAGCATTGGACGTGGTCGGTCCCCTTTTGCTTGAAGTGGAGAATGAGTTTCTCTTGTCAGTACTAATTTCGTATGTTAAGTCTTTTGTTGCTCGCCCTTTGGTTTAGTACATTTGCGAGCCCGTGGTGGTGAGCCTCTATGGTCATGGAGCCTAAAGTTCTATTTATGTTATGTTTATGTGCAATATAAAATCAGTTGTCTTATTGCAATTATTCTATATGTGTGTGTGTGTGTGCTGATTGCTCCCTGTTAGTAGTCGTATAAACAGGGGAGGTAATGCCAAAATTTTTATTAGCATCGTCCATTTGAGTTGGTAAGTGCGTAGTGGTAGCATCTCGAGCCCTGTAGAGGGCCGAGGTGTTACACCCTATCTTTCTTTGTTGTTTCCTTGCTGCCTACCATGACGAAAGAGGGCAATAATTAACTCATAAACCGTATTATTCTTCTTGTCGTGTGAATTTAGGTCCCAATTAATATTGGGAAACGCTTCCAGCCTGACGTCCAAGCGTTCCGTACACAAACGTGGCTCATTTTCATCCACACCACCATATCCAATCAACTCCATGTCCGCTCACTCCTGACGATCCCCATCCACTCACTCGGTCATTCCTAAATCCCCCTTCTTCCTCCCTCAAGTTCTAATCCACAGGAAACACAATGTCACCACGCAAAAAAACCAGGACTGGTGAGTTAGAACTGGTACCCTGCACTCTTTGAAGCTGGCTCTGTTTTCGTTTGCTGCTTTCCTTGTTGCCTACCATGACGAAAGAGCACAGTAATTAACTCATGAACTGTATTATTCTTCTTGCTGTGTGAATTTAGATCCCAGTTAATATTGGGAAACGCTTCTACCCTGACATCCGAGTGTTCCGGACGCAAACTAGCTCATTTTCATCCACACCACCATATCCAACCAACTCCACATCTACTCACACCTGACTATCCCCATCCAATGTTGGGAAACGCTTCCACCCTGATGTCCGAGCGTTCCGGACGCAAATTGGCTCGTTTTCATCCACACCACCATATCCAACCGGCTCCACATCCACTCACTCCCGACGATTCCCATCCACTCACTCGGTTATTCCTAAATCCCCCCTCTTTCTCCCCTCAAGTTCTAATCCACAGGATACACCACGCCACCACACGAAAAACTAGGATTGGTGAGTTCTAACCGGTATCCTTGCACTCTTTGAAGCTGGCCCTATCTTTGTTTGCTGCTTTGCTTGCCGCTTACCATAACGAAAGAGCATAGTAATTAGGGGTGGAAAACGGTAACGGATAATTCGTTTTATCCGATATTCGTATCCGAGAAAACACAAATATGGTAAGCAAAAATCCGTATTCGAAAATATTCGTATTCGTATCCGAGAATATTCGTATCCGTATTTGAGAGTATTCGTATTCGCATTCGTATTCGAGAATATTCGTATCCGTATTCGTATTCGAGACTATTCGATTCGTATTCGATCCGTTTCTAGAACCTATGAAAAATTCGTACAAATTTTGTGATTCAAAATTTGAATTTAGGCGGTTTAAAACCGATAACCGGTCAAAAACGGGTGAAAAATCGGTAAAACCGCTAGGAATCCGTTTTATCCGATATTCGTATCCGAGAAAATCCGTATTCGAAAATATCCGTATTCGTATTCGAGAATATTCGTATCCGTATTTGAGAATATTCGAATTTGTATCCGTATTCGTTTGAAAAATATGGATTCGTATTCGTATTTGAGACTATTCGACCGTATCCGATCCGTTTCCACCCCTAATAGTAATTAACTCACGAACCGTATTATTCTTCTTGCTGTGTGAATTCAGATCCCAATTAATATTGGGAAACACTTTTACCCTTATGTGCGAGCGTTCCGGACGGAAACGTGGCTCGTTTTTATCCACACCACCATATCCAACCAACTCCACATCTACTCACTCCCCACAATCCTCATCCACTCACTCGGTCATATCCATACAAAACACAACGCCACCACGTGAAAAACAAGGACTGGTGAGTTCTAACTGGTATCCTTGAAGCTGGCCCTGTCTTTGTTTGCTGCTAGATCAATGGACGTTGTCACTATGTTGATGATTTGTTTCTGTACAGGTCAATGCAGGTCCATACGAGAGCGGATGGATCATCAAGGTCAGTGATTCACGCGAGCTACTCGCTGATGGGCGACGAGAAGTACGACAAGTTTTGCGAGGAAGAGGATGGGGAGCATTGAACAATCCCTCTAGCTGCTGGTTAGCAAGAATCTATGCTGTAACTCTCCATGATGAGCCATCTTTGCCTTTCCTACCTTACATTGGCTAACTCATGTAATAAGTTGCCTGAACATTTGCTTGCAAATTGAGCATGGAAATTTAGCGTGTCCCATATTATCCCTTTTGTAACCTGCTCCGTTTGAATTCAGTTATTGAATCACTTGTTTTCTGATTACGGCTGAGATGTTTCACGCAATTACATTTACACTTTGGCTAAACAACTTGATCCTGCCGTGATTACAACTGACAGCAACAAATTTTTTTTAAAAAAAAACAGTGGGCCAAGCCCCCCATTTCTTTTATTAGAAACCTCAACAGTAGCTACAGAGTTCCAAACAGAGATAAAACAGAGCATTTGCCTAGTTCTGAAGCTCCACTGAAAGCTATAGCAACTAAAGCTACGGCAGGCACTACCGGCAACTCAAGTTCTGAAACCAACCATTATTACATCAGTTTTCATGAAGCTCCATGTTAGCAAACTTAACAGCAAAAGTTAAAAGAGAATCACAGCAACAAGTTGAATTGATAGCTGCATGAAACGTGACCAAAAGACTATAGTTTGAACAATCGAATCATATTTGCAAGACCTTTTACTAAGCAGCATGTGGCAAGTAGAAGCAGATAGCCAGCTCTTCAATTCAATTGATCGTCTCTTGAGAGAACCGTATATACCATGATTGATCCTTCAAGGAATTCGGTGCAATGCTGACTGCACCCCCAACAAAAAAGCATGAATAATTTAGCTCAGCACTGATCCGTTTTGCAAAGAAGTATGCGGCAGAATAATGTGTGTGATCTTAAGATGCTAGATTCACTGATCGCAGAATCTGTTTAGTTTTTGAACGTTCTCACTGAATCTGTTGCAAGAGTAGCAAGCACAACGATAACTGCTCAACAGGGGCATCACCAGTGCAGGCAAGTACATCACTTGTTCATTTTTTCGGAACAACAGTCAAGAGTACAAGAAAATCCAAACGGAGAATATGATCGTACAGAAGCTGGCAAAGTGGCAAACGTATCCAACTCGGTTATTTAACCAGGAGGCCATTGCATCTGCCTTCCACCAAGTACGTGCAAGTGCAGATGATAGACTGATTGACCTGTGGACAAATGGATGATACAACATTAGCATAAATATTGAAAATAATGTGATGCAAGCATCAGCAAGAATTGTAGGGGAAAAGAGCTGCGGCATGAGCTTGCTTACATCCTTTAGCTCCATTGTTTATGACGACACAGAACCCATATGCTACACCTTCCTTCTCTGCCACTACTTTGGCAGCGTAAAGAAGCTGGCCCAGAATTTCAGCATGCCTTGGTTCAGCCTAAACAGATGTTCATCCATATATAAGGTGATAGACACAAAGACTTTCTCAAGAAAGATCAGACTACCAATTTGGTTTCAAAAGCAGTTAAAAGGCATTAACAGGTACTAAGCTAGCGATAAGTACATGGGACACTGTCAGTGACATAAAATTTTACAGGTTGAACTCTTTTCATGAACATATTGTAACAACCTAATTTTGGCTTCACAATAAACCATGCATGATTTTCATGAATTTCTAAGAATTTTTGTGCATTTTTTAAATTTTTCCTAAAACCTTGTTGGAGTTTTAAGATTTTTAAAATAATTTCCTTGGCCCAAAAATGTGATTTCAGAATTTCTAAAAGTCAATTGGATGCTAAGGAATTTTTCCTAAAAATTTTCTATGCAAATACCTCTTGAAATTCAACTTACAAATTCAAACACAATTCAAAAACCAGAATAAAAGTTTAAACCTAATAATTTCCACCTCCCTGCCTTTGGGCTGAAACCAATTCTCCAGCCTAGCCAATTCTCCCTTGCACTTCCCCGCCTAGGCCCAACCGAGCCAGCCCACTCCCGCACGCTCACTCGCCCGCAGCCCACGCGCTCCCTCTCTCGCCGCCACTGACATGTGGGCCCTAGTCCCACCTATCAACGCTCATTACTGTGCTTCTTCCTCTTCTCTTCTCTCGCGCGCCCGAGCTCTCCCCCCCTGCGCGTGTGTTCCCATGCAACAGCGCATTGAAGAGCTCTGCATCTCGAGCCTTGCGGGCCGCGCCATTGTCCCGTCGCCGCGACCTTGTCATGTCGCCAGCTAGCCCTCTTTCACCCTCTTGCGTGCTCTCTCCTGTGCTCCCGAAGCCAAGCCATGGCACCTATGCCCTATTTCCCGACTTGCCCTTATTTAAGTCATCCTTTGCGTGTCAAAACCTTCGCGCTCACTCACTCTTTGTTTTCCCCAAACTCTTGATCCCCCATCGCTCTCGGAGAGGAAGGATTTCCTTTCTTTCCTAAGTTCAGCCACAAGCTCTACCGCTCAATTCCTCGCCATCCAGTGAGTCTCCGACGACGCCATCGTGTGCTTTGAGTTTGTCTCATCTCCCTCTACCTCATGCCAACCTATTCATGCCCATTTGCCCTCAAGAAGTCCGAAGCCGTCGACCTCACCGCCGTGCGTAGCGCCACCGCCGACCTCGCTGCCCATTTTCTTCGCTCGGATGAGCTTTGGCCATGACCATCATGCCATTCTTGTTCGACTTGACTTCCCCGTGGTAATGCGCCCCTTTAATTACCTTGCCGTGTCCCAAAGCCGCCAGGACACGTTCATCTTCTCCAATGCTGACCAAAAGCTCATCACCGCCGCTGTTCTCGCGCCTTGCCCGAAATCTCAATAAGCCCTTCCACTCCCTTGCAATTCAATTCAAAGCCAAACTTATAGATTAGCCAGTAGACCCTAGAACCGGCCACAATGCTCCAGCCATGTTCAACCCTTCCTCGCCGCCGTCGGTAACCGTGGATAGCACCGCACGCCACATGGAAACCTAAGAGCATTGCTCCGTTTGCTTCGCCTTAGCTTGTAGAGCATGGAAGTTTGATATCACTTCTACACCCAAGGGCTACTATCTCTCCCAGGAGCGTTACATTCAGGATATCCTTACTTGCACTTCTCTCACTGATCAACATGTGGTGGATACTCCTATGGAGCTTGGTCCTCACCTTCGGCCTACTAATGGTGAGCCTCTTGAGGATCCCACTCGCTACCGCCATCTTGTTGGTCGCCTTGTCTACGTTGGCATCACTCACCCTAACATCTCTCACCCAGTTCACATCCTGAGTCAGTTCATCTCTGCTCCTATTCAGCACCACTATAGTCACATTCTTCGTGTTCTGCAATATCTTCGCGGGGCCATCACTCGTCGCCTTTTCTTTCCTTGCTCTGGTTCTTTGCAGCTTCAAACATACTCTGATGCGATTTGGGCTAGCGATCATTCTGATCGCCAGTCTCTTTCTTCCTATTATGTTTTCCTTGATTCCTTCTTGCGATTGCCTGAAAGACCACGAAGCAGATTGCCGTTTCCCGTTCGAGCGTTGAGGCTGAGTTGAGAGCCATGGCATTGTTGACAGCTGAAATCACCTGGTTTCGGTGGCTACTTGAGGATTTTGGTGTTTTCACTACTGCACCGACTCCTCTCTTCTCCGACAATACTAGCGCGATCAACATTGCTTGAGATTCCGTTAAGCATGAGCTCACCAAACATATTGGAGTGGGTGCTTCATACATGCGATCGCAAGTGCAAGATCAAGTTATTGCTTTTCAGTATGTACCTTCAAAGCTTCAGTTCACATATTTCTTCACCAAGGCACAGACTAGAGCTCAGCATAGCTTCTACCTCTCCAAACTCAGTGTTGTTGATCCGCCATGAGTTTGAGGAGGGTGTGAGATATAAATAGTCTAGGGTATAAGGGGTTATTTGCATATTTACCTGTACACTTTGTATTGGCCTTCTGGGCCCCTTTGGAATATATAGGTTTCATTTCAACAATACAAGCCTTGCATGTAGTATATATATATATATGTGTGTGTGTGTGTGTGTGTGTGTGTGTGTGTGTATACACCTACACTTGTATTCTGCTATAAGGACTTACTGAATATTTTTTGTACTCGTTGTTGTTTAATAGGTGGTTTTAGATGACAGAATCAATGGCCAGTGTAATAATATATTCATGCCTCCGATTACAACATAGAAGACGAAGGCCAGGACTAGGTTTAGCCCCAGTTGATTGCCTGTGGCAGATCATGGAGGCCCTTTTGGTTTACTTACTTTTCGTTGCTTTTTATGAACAATCTCATTTGGCCTGCTGGAGGCCCGTTCTGTAAAATTGATCATAAGATCTTGTTGTGGTTATAGACCAAACAATAAACCAAAGGGGCTAACCGGCAGGACTCGGAGGGGCTGCCCGGAGCCTTACCAGTCGTAGAGACCTTACTAGAAATCTGTGCTATCTGAATTTATTTGAAAAGAAAACCTCTCTCTTCCCCATGGCATACTCAGGCACATATTTATAGCCATGGGGGCCTGTTACATAAACACATCTACCCGAGTGTACACTTATAGAGATAAACATGTTATTTTCCCTACTTGGATTTACATAAATGCCTCTAGCTAGACCTACACTTATACTAGGCTGACCGACTGTCCTACTGGTGCCGCGGGCCGACTGGTCCAAGGTGGAAGCCACTCTCCCAATAGATCTATTTAGGGATGCTTATGCAATATTTGTTAAGGGTATATAGAGATAAGGCATATATGGAATAGAATACAAACTCTATCTCTAATACCGCCGTTCACCGCCGGCCGCCACCGTCGCCGCCCCCGGGAGGAATGTGCTCCACTCCCGGGGGCAGCCACCTCCTGGATCTTCTCGCCGGCGCGACCACGAACGCGTATCCGGCCGCCTCCCCCAGCCAGTCCGGCTGGATCCGCGCCTGCATCGGCGCCCCGTGTCCGCCTCGGGTGGTCATCTCCCGGCCGCCAGCCGCCTCATCGCGCCGCCGAGATGGATCTCCAGTCGCCTCTGCTCCCGCGTCGTTGCCGTCCTCTTCTTGGACCGCCGCTGCCGCTCCAGGCCGACTCTCCCTCGGATCCGGTCGGATCCGTGGCTCCCCTCGCCGGATCCGTGG
The DNA here is from genome assembly GCA_017311315.1 of Dendrocalamus latiflorus. NCBI lineage: Eukaryota > Viridiplantae > Streptophyta > Magnoliopsida > Poales > Poaceae > Dendrocalamus > Dendrocalamus latiflorus. The sequence goes on along the minus strand of CM029659.1, from coordinate 35,285,150 downwards.
ACTCCCCGCGCTGGCGCCCGTCGCCGAGCTCTTCCCTGCCTGGATCCAGGCCGCCGCGCTCCGTCCACTTCAGATCCGGCCGCCGCCGGTCTGGCATCGCCGGATCCGGACGTCTTCGCCACCGGATCCGGCCTCTCTGCGCCGTCTTCCACCGTCGGCTTCTCCATCCGGTCGCCTCTCCATCCGCCGGTCGCCGCACCGCCGGCTGGCCGCTCGTCGCCGACCCCGCTCCGCCGGTCGCCGCACCACCCGTCGGCCGCTCCGCCTCGGTGACGCCCGAGTGGGCTGGCCTGCTCTCGGTCCCGAGTGGGGTGGCTGACTCTTCGGTCGGTTTTGGCCGCTCCGCATCTGTGACGCCCGAGTGGGCTGCCCTGCTGTCGGTCCCGAGTGGGGTGGGCTGACTCTTCGGTCGGTCGATTTTTGGCCTTTTAGCTTGTCGGTTAGTCGGTCTTTAGTTATTTTTCCGTGAACTTTCGTTGCGTCCATCCAAGTCCATAGTCTCTAATACCCTTATCTCTAATACCCTTAACAAATAGCAAGGATAAAGAACTCATATGCCTAATGTTACCAGTTACGTTCCAGGTTGGCTTCCACCAAACAGCCATTACTGAATCCCAGTTAATTACGGTGGTAATCAATACAAACTTGAATATGCAAATTAATTCAATTCAAAATTCAATCAGCACCCAACATGGCTGGAAATTGGTCCATTTCAGTAATTAAACATCTGAAATTACACTGATTTCAGCCATTTTACAATTTCATTTTGATTGTTTGTGGAATGTGATTCCAATGTAATTACCTGAAAATCGTCCAAACTCGCTCTAACTTGCCCCTAGTTTTGCCATGGACATGATGGACATGGTCCCCTTTGGCCTTTACGAGTGGCTATTTGCTAATATTGATTTCAGATACATTTCCCTGCTACTTTAGATTTGTGCACCACATTGCTTCGTCATCAAGTGAAGAAGCTGCTGCCAAAGCAGCGGCAGCCACTGCTGATACTGGAGGACCAACCATGTGGATCTCTGATAAGCTTGCTTATTTTACTGTTTTAAGTCCCTTTAGTGGTACGCCGGTACCGAATATTCCTCTTTGTTTATTTTGTCAAGATCATTGCAAAGCAAATTCCTTCAAACATTGTCTATGAGGATGAGAAAGTATTAGCATTTAGATATATTAATCCACAAGCCCCTGTGCACGTTCTAGCCATCCCAAAAGTAAGAAATGGGCTAACTGGACTGAACAAGGTATGTGTAGCGACCCGGATTTGGCAATCCGAATCCCTGGATCAGTAGCTAATCCATACATGTGTATAACTAAAAAGAGTACTTAATATTGTTAAGGGTATTAGAGATAGAGTTTGTATTCTATTCCATATATGCTTTATCTCTATATGGTATATCCCCTTGTACTCTCCTATATATATGGCCCTTTGGGTCTCATATCAATACACACAATATTCATAACATGGTATCAGAGTTTAGGTTGAAACCCTAACCTCGATCTATTTCCAATCTACTTCCGCATCTGCTGCCCCCGGGAGGAGCGATCTTTGCTCCCGGGGGCGGCCATCTCTTCCCGGCCGTCGGCGCTGCCGCATGTCGTCATCTCCCGGCCGCCGTCGCCCCTGCAGTTGCCCGTCGCGACTTCTTCTTCGGCCGCCGCCTCTGCAGCCGCCCGTCGTGGCCTCTTCTTCGGCCGCCGCCCCTGCAGCCGCCGCCGCCACGGATCCAGCCGCAGCTGGTCTTGCCGCCCGGATCCGGCCTCCTCTGCGCCGGATCCGCCCGCCTGCGCTCGCGCGCCACCGTCGTCACCCCCGCCGTCGTCGTGGTCGCGCTCGCTCGCGTCGTTGCCGGGATCCGGCCGCCTCCGCTCTCCGCCGCCGGATCCAGCGACCCCGCACCAGATCCGGCCTCGGCCCGGCTGGATCCGGCCGCCTCCTGCCCGGATCCGTCCGTCCCCGCCAGATCCGGCCGCCTCCGCGCCGGGACGCCGCCTCGCCCCGCCTAGATCTGGCCGCGCCGTCGCCCGAGCGCCTCCCGGCCGTCGCGCCCGCACCATTGCCTTCGGACGCCGTCTTTCGGGCCGCCTGCGCGCCTCCGTGCCCATGCCGCCGCCTTCGGACGCCGTCTCCCGGCCGCCTGTGTGCCTCCGCGCTCGCGCCACCGCCTCCCGGGCGCCGTGCCCGAGCCATCCGTCCTCCCCGCCGGATTCGGCGCCCTCCGCGCCGTCGCCGCTTCTCCCTTGAGCACTCGCCCGCCCGCGCCTCGGCGCCGCCGCCCTGCCGCCGCCGCTCTTCCCGAGTCGCGAGGAGTGGAGGCCAGGCGAGGGAGAGACGGGAGGGAGGGAGGAGAGTGAGGGGAGCGAGGGAGGAGTGAAAAAAAGATCGAGAGCGTTATGGCCGGGTGGGAAGAGAGAGAGTAAGGAGACGGGTGGAAGTCAAGACAAGGAGACGGGCCGCATGGGCCAAATGGGCCGGTCGGCCGGCCGAACCGTTCGTCGCTAAGTATTAGTCGCATTTTAGTCAATCTTCAGTTCTTTTTTCCTTTGAGTCTTCCGTTGCGTCCATCCACATCTGTAGTCTCTAATTTTTAGTTCGTTCAGGCCGTGCGAGTCCACAAATTTATTGTCAGTCATAGAAGTGTAGGTTTTTTTTATTTTGCATGGCAGCAGCCGCCGCTCTACTCTCTGAGCCGCGTGCAGATCGTAGAAGTCGTTATGATGCCGCCGCTTCTATAGCCGCCGCCCCGAGCTTCAAAGGCCGCCGCGTGTCCTCTGTGCACTTACGCCGCCACCTCTTGGGCTTCGATCTGCGCCGTCATGCATCTATCTATTGCTCTTCGGCTTGATTTGACAGTTTATTCAAAAACTGCACGCAACGACGACATCATCAAGACTCGGACTTCGGATTTATCTTGTTTTAGTATTAACCTTTTTCAAATGCAATGCTATTGCATACGCCTTGCATTTGAGTGGGGGTGTTAAGGGTATTAGAGATAAGGACATTATAGATAGAGTTTGTATTCTATTCCATATATGCCTTATCTCTATATGGTATATCTCATTGTACTCTCCTATATATATGGCCCTTTGGGTCTCATATCAATACACATAATATTCATAACACTATTTACTACCAATTGATGCAAATCAAGAATGCGTGTAGAAGAGTAAACCACTTCACATACTTACGTGTATATCTTAATTAACGGAAGCGATTCTTCAGTGATATTCATGTTGATTTCCCCTTGACGAACATGTTCATCAATCCTAACACGAGATCTTATGCCAGGATTACATTCATGTATGTCTTGTGGGGGCAGTGCATTCACTTAGGTTGATCCTACATGGCTCACTAATTTAGAACTATGGACATATCACTAATACAAGCATCTGGGAATTGCTCTAGGCTAAGCCAAAATTTTCAGTAATTGGTCCAAATTTCCGAACAGCTTTACAAAGGAAACATGGGCAAAGTAAGTTCCCTGATAGGAGGAATCAGAGTAAAGTCCATTACCGGTCCTTAAACTTTTTATGCTGTGTCATCCTGATCCATAGACTTTTAAAGTATGTCATCCCGGTCCTTAAACTTTCAAAGTGTGGCAATATCGTATGTAGTTGTAGCAGTGAACTTTTTATGCTGTGTCATCCCGGTCCATAGACTTTCAAAAGAAATTGCCACACTTTGAAAGTTTAAGGACCAGGATGACATACTTTAAAAGTTTATAGACCGGAATGACACGACATAAAAAGTTTAAGGACTGGTAATGGACTTTACTCGAGGAGTCACTTTGGGGAGGGAAGCGGCAGGAGACTCGGAGTCCGTGCAGCCGCAGCAAGGGAGCGCGTCTGTGACAAGATGGATGAGAAGGCGTTGGATTGGATGCGGACATGCGGTTTCTGCTTGATTGTATCGGAGGAGAGTGGAATAGAAGAGGAGGACGAGAGAGCTTACCGGAGGAGAGAGGAGGTGGCCGTCGTGAGCGTGGCTGCCGCGGCCATGGCCACCATGGGAGGGGGGGTGGCTGGGAGTGGTGGGGACTGCGGCCGTGTGGGGATGCTGCTACCCGTTCGCGAATCCCTCGAAGACAACTACGCGCTCGTTCGCCTGCACGGCCTATCTTCCGCCCAAGGTAATCTAACCCTAGGTTCTCATCAGATGTTGCAGCTCTTGCATGTGTGTCGAATATTTGTGTGAACTTAGTGCATATATGATTATCCCTCTCTGAGATATCTAGTCTGGTCTGTTGTTTGCTATTCTTGCATCGCTCGAGAATTTGCTTCGTTAGGTTCGGTGGCAAGAACTACTTCTTGATCTGATGTGTGAATCATATTGTAGATGCTGTGGTTTTTGCGGTGGCCGGCCCAATCAACGTGCGATCCACAGTAGTAAAGTAGTTCTCCCAGCTTACAACATCTCACTGTACAGTAGTACAGTAATTGCCCTAGCCGCCGCTCGCGAGGTCACACTATCCCCTCCCGGTCCAGATGGACCAGTTCCCCCTCACTCCTCCCGGTTCTCTCGCCCTTCGCCCTCCCATCAGCGCAACCATGTCCGCTACTCCCCTCGCCTCATCCGGCATGCCCACGGCCACGCAGCGCTCCCATGCTCCTCCCCGATGAACGGGTGTTATGTTCTTGTGATTTCTCGTTCTACTCCATGTTGTCGTAGTAATGTTGCTTCTTCTCAATGAATTCCAGCGGTTTAGATGCTCCACTTACTTTCTCTGTCTTCCGGATGAGCATGTTTAGGGTGAAGGTTAGCATAAATCAAGATGTTAATTGTTAATCGTGGACATCGGAATAGATAGGAAAGATGTACCTTGATAATGATCGATAATGGGGATGAACTACTGTGCTTGACTTGAATTATTTGTTTCTAGTATGCAATAATTTCATTAGGGTGATAATGATGATCTAATCACCTGATAACACTTTCAGTTTGTGAAGTATTTAGCACCGAAAAAGGTGATACCAGCTACTGTTGTTGCCAGATTCGAAGTAGTTACCTTTCCCTATCAATCAACATTTCAGAATATGTACCACCGCATCTATGGATTTCATGCATTAATAACCAACAGAGTAAATCCTACTATCCTAGGGTACAATTAGCTCAGAAGGAAGAGCATTAGAGGAAGTTTAATGCCCAGACATGACAAGTTACATCTGTTGAATACTTGAATAAACTACACAAATTTTGCAGCTCGATAAAAATATCCTCGGTCTACTAGGGAACATATTAGTGTAATGTGGCGCTCCGTGTCATTACCCTGAGAGTAATGACACTTAAGCAACAGATTATTATTTATTTGCTCGGTAGAACATCGCTCCAACGAATAATATGTGTTACCTGAGTTGCGCAGCAGAGTAATAAATAGAAACTGTGCACTCATACAGTCGTTAGTCACGTAGGACTATGGTCTTAATTATAATTTATTTAAATACAAAGGAGATATAAGAATCTATACGCTATCTCCCGACGACCCTACTTCAATGGACGCCAACTCGTCCCAAATGCTGTTTAGGCTCTCCATCTCATCCATCTCACCCTGATCCCTGTTGCAAACAAAACCACTGCATATTAGTGCTGTCTAATTTTAAGTGTACGCGCAAGAAAGATAGACACTCCCAACTTTACGAGGCAAAATATAGCAAGGGTGTATTTCAGTTTGTTGTGACCATGGCTTCAGTGAGATAACCCTAAAAGTTTCAGTGCGATCTTTCCGACAGTATCCTTCTATATGTTCTAATGAGTTGGAACGAAACAGAAATCTATTGACATACAGTATAATCCCACTACTGTTCTCCTCGAAACACACACTCGGTATAATCGCACTATTGTTCTCCTCGAAACACACACTCAGTATAATCCCATTACTGTTCAATTATTCCAGTAGAATCTCCCCTAATGTTCTCCTCGAAACACACAGTATAATTCTATTACTGTTCAAATTAGTTAATATATTCCGGTAGGCTCTTCCCGACTGTTCTCCAAACACACACACACACAGAGAGAGACCAAACAGAGCACAGAGATAGTTTTGCTCAACAAAGATCACTTTTTGGTATGACACACATACACAGAGAGAGACCAATCAGAGCACAGAGGGATACTAAATGACTAATTTGAACGAAATGACATACGACCTTGTAGTAATCTTTGAATCAATGAACTTAGGTTTCCAAGATTATCTCACTAATATGTGTGATCTTGTGCCGCTCGGTGCCATGCTCAAGGCACTTGTCATACAGATTACGGCATTCCCTGATGGTGAATTTCTCAAGCGATGCTGGCAGCCCATCATCTGGCAAGGAATTAATTGTGAAACAATAGGTAATTTTCAGCTGCTTGAGGGTGAGCATTCTGTGCAATACATTGGGCAGAGAATTCAACTTGTAGCAGCGGGTAAACTCAAGTTCTTGAAGAGATAAAAGAAGAAGTGCTTGTCCTTGCTCTTCAGATATGTGTGCGACTGTAGTACCCTTTATCACCAACTTCTGTAAGTTGGTAAGCAACTTGCAAACTGGTACATTGAGGATCTCGACGTCATCAATTTTGAGAACTTGCAGAGAAGCGTTGATCTGTTCCATGTGCATCCCTTCTGCTTCTACATGAATCTTCCAAGCTTCAGCAAAATTTGGAACACCCCTGACAGAGAGCACTTCAAGGGCGGCGATTTTGTGAAAACATTTGTCCACGAATTTAATACTAGGGCAGTCAACAATTTCCAAACGTTTTAGAGTGGGTACTTCATGTAGTGCACCAGGCAGGGCAAGGAGTTCACTTCCACAAATTGTAAAGCTTTCTAGAGACGCGAGGAGGGTGAGTGCCTGCTCCTGTTGCTCTGAAAAGGATTTTATGTCGTCATCCATTAACTGTAGTTTCTTCAAAGAAGTAAGGCTGCTGCAAAATAGCGAGGTTAGAAATGAAGCTGTGTTGATTTTGAGATATTCCAAAGAGGTGCTAAAATTCTCCTGCTGTGTCTGTCCAGATTCCAACAAGCTGTTCCAAGCCTCAAGAAACCCAGGGACATCGTATACTGTCAGCTTTTTTAGAGCAATGAAAGCTTGTAATCCACTGAGAAGTCTAAGTGAGACACAACTATCTATCTCCAGAGATTCAAGTGATTCCAGGTGACTTAAATCAAGGGTTGATATCCGTTCACAGCGTGATATAGATAACATTGAAGGACAGATATGGCAAGCTAAAATATCTGTGAGCAGCTCATCAGTGACACTAGATCCGGAGATATTGACTTGCTCTGCTGATGCTAGCTTAGAATTTATCCAATGGTCGGTATCAGTTGTTCTGGGGATTGATTTAGTAAAACCACGTTCATTAATCTGGAATCTATTATTTCCAAGAGATATCCGATAACTTTGTCCCACAAATATAACGTCTACAAACTGTGGTAGCTGTGGAAATAGAAGATCGAATGTTATCAATTTAGGACAACAGTGGATGTTGAGTGAATTGAGACTTGGGAACCACCGGAGGTTTTCTCTGCGCGCCAGAATACAAGGCACTCTGTTAAGCTCTGGACATCTGTCTATTGTCAGGCTTTCCAAGTGGGGGAAGAGGTCAAAGTGTCCTCCTTCGTTCCAGTCTCGCCATTCTGGCAAGTATACAATTGATAGCTCATTCAAGCATGGAAACCCCATTATCCGACCACTGCCATAAAACTCGGAGCCAAGCTGTCTTAAAGCACTCATACGGATCATGTGCAAATATCTAAGCTGAGGTAAGCTCCCAAGTGGAGGAAGCACTTCCACTTCTAAGCAATTTTCCAGATAAAGTGACTCCAGGTGAGTACAACAGAGCATCGAGGCAGGAAAAACCTTGTAGCCTATGCGACAAGGTTCTCGGTGACTCAACCTAATGAGAGAACTTCCATTTTCTTGTATTCGTACTGATGGATACCACTGCTTGAGGCACGGAAACGACACAACTTCAGGACAATCTTCCATCTCCAGCCTAGTAAGTTGTGGAAACCACTGCTTTTCGCTGCAGCACAAAACCTGTAATCTATTAAGCTTTGGACAGTATTGTATTACCAGGCTTCGCAGGACCGGGAAAAAGCAGATATGTTCAACTCCAACCCACTCGGTCCACTCTGGCATGTGACTTATTAACATCTCCTCTAAACGAGGAAATCCCTTCACTTGACCATCTCCATAGAACCCAAGGCTAATTGTTGTTATTGCACCTATTTTGGTGATGCGCAGCTTCCTAAGGTGAGGCAGCTGCCCAAGTGGAGGAAGGAAATCAAGTCCGGAGAAATCTACCAGATAAAGTGACTCCAGGTGAGTACAATAGAGCTTCGAGGCAGGAAAAACCTTGTAGCCTATGAGACAAGGTTCTTGGTGATTCAACTTAATGAGAAAACTTCCATTTTCTTGTATTCGTACTGATGGATACCACTGCTTGAGGCACGGAAACGACACTACTTCAGGACAATCTTCTATCTCCAGCCTAGTAAGTTGTGGAAACCACTGCTTTTCGCTGCAGCACAAAACCTGTAAACCATTAAGCTTTGGACAGTGTTGTATTACGAGGCTTCGCAGGACCGGGAAAAAGCAGATATGTTCAACTCCAACCCACTCTGTCCACTCTGGCATGTTGCCGATTAACATCTCTTCTAAACGAGGAAATCCCTTAACTGGACCGTCTCCAAAAAACCCAAGGCCAATTGTTGTTATAGCACCCATTTTGGTGATGTGCAGCTTCCTAAGGTGAGGCAGCTGCCCAAGTGGAGGAAGGAAATCAAGTCCGGAGAAATCTTCCAGATAAAGTGACTCCAGGGAAGTAAGAGTGAGTTTATCAGCGAGCCATGTTGGGGATGTGATGCCATTATAGCCTTTGACATGGAGGGACACTACATTTGGATGAGGTTGGAGACCTTCAAGAACGTCCTCAGCTGAAGGGGACATCTGTGTATATGAATTGGTACTCCATGAAAACGACAACTCTGTTAACCATCTTTTGCTATTCAATCTAGCCTCACTTGTTTTTCCACTTTTACCAACATTTTCAAGATTCTCAATTTTCAGTCGTCCTGTAAGGTTCCTCAAGTCTTTCAATTGTGCAATATCAAAACCCCTAGTCTTTCCAATGCAGAACATGTCGAGGTCATGCAAGGAGGTCAGATTCCCAACATTCGGAACACTTGCGAGGAAATTCCGTCCTTCATCAGCCAGCAGGTGTCGCAAGTTTACCAAGTTGGACATGCTTGGAGGCAATTGACGAAGGCGTTGCCACCCCTCTATGTTTAAGACTTGTAGATGGTAAAGCTTGCAGATTTCTTCCGGCAAGTCTTCAAGGTCAGACGAGTTGATGTCCAAATAGCGTAGATGCTTCAATTTGGTGACTGCTACCAGCTGCTCTTTTCTTGTAATGATGGGTAGACACAAGGACCGGATAGTTGCAGGCCAATCATTCCCTACAGTTATAGGCTCAGAACCCATTACCCAGCAAGATGATGAAGAACCAGTAAATATCAGTGTCTTCAACCTTTCAAGATGCAACAGGCCTCTACTGAGAGTGCGACGATCAGATAGGAGGCAAAAGCCACGCGGTGGACCATACAGGCCCATATCGAGAGCATGGAGGGGTTCGGAGACAACCAAATGACAGACCTCAGCTGGGACAGGTTTATCATTAGTTACCCAGCATTCACCTTCTGAAACAAGTAGAGCAAGATCATGTAACAAGTCGTGCATCATGTAGTGGCTGCCATCAACTTTTTCAAGAAAAGAACCCCAAAGTAGCTCGTTAAGGTATTCTTTTGCAATGTCCTCCAAAATTTCATCCTCTCGGAGCTGCTGAATGAAGCCTTGCGCCATCCAGCCAAAGATGAGTTGCTGCTCACTAATCTTGTAATCCTTTGGAAACACAGCGCAATAAGCAAAACAACACTGCAAGCTTGGAGGCAGATGCTGAAAGCTCAGACGTAGAACAGGCATGATGTCATCAGGATCTTGTCTTACTTCCCACATGTTGCTGCTGTTCAGAAAGCTGCGCCAACGCTCCTCGTTATGGCTTCTGCTGAGTAGTCGCCCCATAGTTTTGGCAGCTAACGGAATACCATGCAATTTCTTGGCTATTGTTCTGCCAATATGAGCCAAGTTATTCTCCTCCGTGATGTTTGCACATTGTTTGAAGAAAGACCAAAACTCATCATCTTGTAACCCATGCAATGTCACACTGTCAAATGAACCCATAACTTCAGCAATTTTCTGATCTCGGGTTGTAACTACAACCATGCTTCCAGACTCCCCTGAGGAAAACGGAGCACAAAGCCTATCCCAGTTGTTCACCCACACATCATCGAGAACAATAAAAAACCTTTTCCCTTTAATTTTCTTCATAAGAGTTTTCTGGACTGCATCCAAGCTAGACAATCTACCAATCTCATGAGATTCTCCACCATTGATTGAATCCACTATGTCAACTGTCACCTTTGTCACGTCGAGAGTGTCCGAAACACAAGCCCAGGCTAGCACATCAAATGAACTGACTACTCTGGGATGGTTATACACAGACTGTGCGAGAGTTGTCTTGCCAACTCCACCAATTCCAACAATTGGCAGAACAGAGAAGTTCTTGTATCTAGATCCCAGGTGCTTACTTAGCACCATGTTTATGATACTGTTGATCTCTTCATCCCTCCCAAACACCTTAGGCTCAGTCAGGAAGGAGCTCGTCTGTCGGAGATTGACCTCTGGTTGCGGGTGGGCAGCCATGGTTACCGACTTCTCCAGCTTGACAATTTTCTGGACCTTGTCGGCAGTCTTCTCAAGGTGGGCAGAGATTGATCTAATCCTAGCAGACATTGCATCCCGGTCAAAGTTGGGCTGAGCAATGCTTGTCCTGGCCCTCTTGAATGGGTTGGACAGAACAAAGCATGAACGGGGGACAACCATCTGGACAGCAGAGGAAGAAGCACCGTCTGGGTTGTTCGTGCCACCATGGGTGCTCTCGACAAGCTCCTTTAGGCGGTAGTATTCCATCTCGTCCAGCGCGTCGTTAGCACCATAAGCAGCAAGCTTGAGCCCCTTGATGAGATCCGACAGAGCACCGTTGTGGACAGGCTTAACCCGCCCAACTATCTCGAGCACCGCATGGGCCATGTCAAGTTGGGTCTTCAGGTTGTAGGCGTCGTCTTTGAGACCCGAACGAGCAGCCCACTGCTCGAGCTTAGAGCCATAGTACTTGTCGAAGACGACCTGCAAAATCCCTCCGACAAAGCCCGCAGCTGCCGCGACGTCCATCGCTGCAAAAGGGGAGCACAGCCAAGATGGAGCATATAGGATAGCAGGTGCTGGGAGAAGAGAAGTAGAGTCGCAGCACAATGAATGGATCTTACAGTTACCTCCTTTGGCTGAGAAAGGTTGCTTGCTACGGGACGGGGAATTAGAGTTACAACTGCCGGTGAACTGGAACAACAAACAGGGCGCGTGGAATCACTTCTTCAGTGTGTTGCTGTGTGAATTTAGGTCCCAATTAATATTTTACTAACTTTCGGCGTTCACTTCACAAAAGGCTATTCGATTCCTTCTTCAGTGTGGCAAGAATTAGATGCCACACTTGTACCCGCTCAAAAAAAAAAAAAAACTAGATGCCACAGAAATGAGTAGCCTCCAAAACATTTACTCAAAAATAATGTTTGTAAAGTAGAAAGTATAGCTAGTATTATCATATCCAGGCCCGTACGAGAAGCATCATCAGGCATGAGTTGCTGCACAGGGCCCCAAAAAATTAAAGGCTTCTTCCGTTCTCGATTATTTGTTAATCTTTGTACTAGTAAGAACTAATAAATGAGTATCTTATTTATTCTCTTCTTCCTAAAAACTACCACTAATTCACACCCATTTTCCCCACCTCCTGCCTCTTTGTTTTCTTTTGCTAAATTCATTCATAAGAAAATATGGGGCCTTGTTATTTTAAAGTTTATGAAATGGCTATTTGTTTTTGTAATGCGATTGTTTATATACTTTTGTTGAATATTTTGACGAATATTGCTTATGCAAGAAAGAGCTTATATATGTCGAAGTCGTTAAAGGTCTACTTGTATACTATAATGACTCAGAAAAGACTTAACAGTAGCACTTGCAATTGATGTTTAAATTTGGATAGACAAATTACGAAGTTAATTGAAGATTTTGTTTCAAGGCATTCTAGAATGATGCTTTCCAATTCAGAGTGAAAGTGCTAGTTGCGCGTCGCGTCTGCGGACCAGCGGCGGTGGTCGACCGGTCGGTGGCTGTTTGCGCCGGATTCGGGATGGCCGCCGTGAGTGGAGACTGGAGAAGACGAGGCGAAAAGTTGGCGATCACAGTGGGATCTTAACCGGCCGAGAAAAGCCCATTTCCAGAATTATTGACCGATATTTGGGATCAAATCGACGGGCCAGATGTCAATAAGAAGCGCAACGAGCAGGCGAGTTGGACTCCTGGTACCCAACAGCTCAAGCAGACTTCCGTTAGTCGGATACTCGGAGGCATTAACCGTATGTCATCCTATCACTGTGGCGATATGATATGACAAATTGCTTTGCAAGTGATAGTCTTAAACTCCTATAAAAAGAGTGTTAGTCTTATAGGCGTTTGTATTGGTTGTGGTTGATGATTTTTAACCATGACTAATGGCTTTTAACTGAAAATGTATAGCAGTGGTTGATAGAAGTTGCTTTTAAAAAAATGACGTGAGCGGTGGAGAAAATAAAAGAAAGATACGTGTACGAGATGGGGAAGCGAGGAGAATGAGGTGTGTGATGCGCCCGTGACCCTTACTTTGCCCTCGGAGCGAGAAAAATGGGGAAGCCACTTGAAAAAGTTGGGTGTTTATTTTAGGCTTATTATTTTGGACTGCGATAGATGGTTTTTAATAAAGGCGGAGCTGGGTCTTGAGTCGCTGGGGCAATGGACCGAGGCCCAGCTGATAAATTCCTTTATGTTTTACTATAGGTCTAGCTAAAAAATTTTTAATGTCTTTTCTTTTAGTGGGTTGGGCTCGAGGCCCAGCTTTAAGCTAGCTACGCCTTTGGTGGGGAAGCCACTTGAAGAAGCTTGTGTGTTACTGTGTGAATTTAGGTCGCTATTAATATTTTACGACCTTTCGGCTTTCACTTTACAAAAGGCGATTCAATTCCTTCTTATGCGTTGTTGTGTGAGGTCCCAATTAATGTTTTGCCAATTCGATTCCTTCTGCAGTGTGGCAAGAATTACTAGATGCCACACTTGTACCCTCTAAAAAAGAATTAGATGCCACAGAAATTACTAGCGAAAGATCCCCCAAATCTCCAAAACATTTACCCAAGAAAATGTTCGTAAAAGTAGAAAGGATAGCTAGTATTGTCATATTCAGTCCGTACGAGAAGCATGTGCAGCAAAACCAAAAAAAGGCCCCCAGTTTTCTAAACCCTCTTGAATGATTATTTGCTAATCTTTGTACTAAGTAAGAGTAAGAACTAATAGATGAGCATCTTACTTATTCTCTTCCTCCTAAAAACTACCACTTATTCACATTCATTTTCTCCACCTCCTGCCTCTTCGTTTTCTTTTGCAAATTCATTCCTAAGAACATATGGGGCTTTGTTGATATTTTAAAGTTTATGAACTGGTTAATTGTTTTCGAATGCTATTGTTTATATAATTTTGTTGAATATTTTGGCAAATATTGGAGGCCTTTACATATATGTCACCATAACGACTTTTTTCAATTTTAGCCTTTGGGCATCCATTTTTTCAAATCTAACCCCCTCTCCAAGTTTGGTAGTTGCGGCACGCAACAAGTCAGGCCCAGATTTCATCAATCCAAAGTTCTTTGTGATTCCACCTGCACTATTCCCTATATCAGTAGATAGTGCTCACAAATACATCACTGAATCATTTCATACGTCGCATAGAATGATTCAAACAATATATTACATAACAGAGTTTAAATATCATATATCGAGTTGAGTTTTATATAAAAGGTCAATCATGCCAAATGATTACATTACAAAAGAGGAAGCGGAAGCAAAAAAGCAAAAGGTGATGCCACATATTGCCACAGATAAGCGACTAGGAGTAAATGTGTACGACATGTATTATCCAAGCTTAGATAATATGTGTGCATATGATCACTATCAAAATCTACCTAGCCGAGGTAAGGACTAAACTACTACTAGAGAATGACCTAATCTCCTCCGTCTTCATCTCTATCTGGTCCTAAAACAGTGTAGTAAGTGTAGTGGTCTTGATCTACCAGTTTTGAGTTAATTCAATGTGCGAGGGTGAGCACCAACAATAGTGCTCCACGAGCCAACACATAAAATGCAGTAGTATAGATGAATGGCTTAACAAGGAGAGACTCGTGTTCTTTTATTTGCTAGAGACATTAATTGAAAGTTACAATAAATACAAAATCTTACCATGTTTTCTTAAAGAATGTGAAAGTGCATAATATTAATAGTAGTACAGGTTCCATCCACCATATGCTAGTTTTATTACGAGGGTTACATCTATCTATTATCATCACTGAGTTACATCTACCCAGGGAAAATCAACTTAGGGTTACAACTACCCATCGTATTTTTCATCCCACCATAAGGATTCATTTTGTAAATAGACACTAACTCGAGTAAATTCCTATATCTGCCCATGACCGTAGGCACGACTGTTCAAACAGTTTTCACTTTACAGAGGTTACATATTTTACCCACAAGAGATAATCAACTTGTTATATTCTACATGTTTCCTTAGACATGTGAATCAAGAAGATCACCAATGCCTTTACAATGCACCTTTCCAATGAGACTATACCTACTAAGGTTTCTACCGCTATGGGGTTACATCCACTCACCACAGAGGCCCCCTCTTGTGACATACGGCGCTTACATCCAGTAACACGACTCGTATTCATCCAAATGGTGCAACCTATGTTGAGTCAATGCAAATTAATTGGCTAGGTCACACCCATTATAGACTTATTGTTGCATTATTTTACATTGGAAAGGGGTTACAGGATTACGTCCTTAGGGTTATCTAGACGATTTTACCACAATTTCAATTCTCGTGCTACATCCGCACCAACACCTCTTACCGTCCGTCCAGATATGAAGCAAGTTGTTAGGGTTTTTGAAAGCATAAAATAACTTTGTTCAACATGTCAGCCATTCCCATCCGATGGCTATCCTAAATCATATTTTTCATGTTTGAAATGATGTCACGACAAGTTAATACCCTGGGTATCTAAGAAAAACTAACCATGGCGCTTGATATGGGCTTATATCTAGTATATTTATCATTATCTCTAGGGCGACAAGATTTATTGTTCACGTGCCAAGGAGTGAGAAATATTAGCACAATTATCAATAGATAAGTAACTGAAAGCCTAATATGAACATAAATTTGCACAGTAAATTTATGCATTCAATTTGATAATTTAAATCAATATAAACTGCATTCAAAAGTAGGTTCAACATGATCAATGTATTGACTCACCTGGCTCACAACCTTGTTGGTCTTGGTTGGGCTCGAACCACGGCTCTTCCAGGTCTTTCGAATTATAGTTGAATGGTCACGACAAAATTCAAATAAATACTAAAGATTCAAATAAAATCCACATGAAAATTTAAATGAAATCTAAAATTTGTGCTTTTGATTTTAATAGAAAGATCTTGAATTTAGATAAATTTAGAAACAAATTTCATTTAATTTGTATTTAAAATGAGTGAGAACAAGCCTTCCAAAATTTGAATTCAAGAAAAATCCTGAAAATAAATAGAGGAGATAGAGTCCATCCCACTGACAGATGGGCCCCGTGGGTTTTTAATTTCTTTCCTCATTTATTTGTCTTATTGGAAAAGGCTTCAGAGACTAACAGCTAGGGCCGGTTGAGTTTTAATTTGCTTTTGATTTATTTCTCTGAAGGAAATCATATGAGTGATTATAGGTGGAACCCTATGGGTTTTCATTTCCTTTTGGATTAATTTCCTTAAGGAAATGAGGCGAGCGGTTGAAAAGCGGACCCTGGCATAAAGGCGGGCCTGTTCATCAGTGACTCAATGTTTTAAACTGTCTCTAAACATTTTCTTTAATGACTTAGGCCCACATGTTAGTGACTATTTAATTTAAACTAATGAATCCTATTAACTTAAACTAATTACTTTGATTAATATAATTGCACTACAGTGACTGCTCGCAGAGGAGACGCATTGCCGTGCTCGTCACCGGTGAGGCAGGCGACGGACAAGCTCTAGCAACCCCCAAAATGGGTTGTTGACACCTCAGCAGTTCTAGGCATGGTGGTGGTGTGGTTGGCGACGAACCATCACTGCAGTGCGACGGCGCGAAGCGGCGGTGAAGCTTGGCAATCATGGCGGCCATGGCTCTGGTGGCGAGGAAAGAAATTGAATAACTTGGAGAGAATCTAGGGGGCATAGGGAGCTCACCGAAAAGGTTGGCGAAGCTCAGGGAGGCTTGAGATAGGCTGGCAACGTGGACTCGAGATGACACTGGTGGCTTCAACGGCGACGACGAGCTGGGGTCTAGTTCTGCTAAAACTGAGTAAAGGCGGAGTGAAAGGGAGGTATGGAGATGCTCCAGGTACGGTGAATCGACCGAAGACTCACCAAAGGGACGACAGCGGCAAAAGGGCAAATTCAATTGGAGCTAAAGAAGATGGTGACACTAGCTAAATGCGTGCAAGGGCAAGCTCTATTGAGTTAATTGTAGAGAATGAGGCGCGAGGAAGCATGAGGAGGCTCGGTGTGGCTTTTAGAGCCAACAGAGCCGACCGAACGGCATGGGTGCCGCTAGCGCCGGTAGGATGGTGACGCTGCGGAGCCGTGGCCACTACTCCAAGAATGAAAGTACCAAATCTTCAAGGCTTCTCTATACAAAGACTAAAATATAATTATTAAAAAAAATGCTACAATGGAAAGATCCATAGGAAGATATTACCCTCCAACTGCGAACCCTACTGTATCCAACATGGACAAATAAATAGTTGTTTTATATTCGAAATAAATAATTGTTTATTGCCAATTGCACAAAGACAGTCAATAACACGAACTTCATTGTCCCCAAACAATACATCCAATCCATGCAAGATTTACTGAGATGAGTAGAAAGAAGACACAAACACATCAAAATCCATATTCTTTCCGCCACCAACTCTGATATCTGATATCTCTCCATCTCCATCACTCCATAGGAACCATTACATTACAAGTGTTTTTTTGCCAATATTTTAATTCTTTTCTTAGCTTGTAGGCGTAGGTCCCCTGCAAGTCTAAAGAGGTCAATACAAAAAAGTTGTACCAGACACTTTGTTATTGCCCTATCCCTCTCTCACCCCGTCAGTCTTGATCTGCCTCTTACGGGCTTGTTTTTTTACCGATAGTGTTTTTTACGGTTAATGGTTTTTAGACTGTTTATTTTGCAGAAAAAATACGAAATAGTAGAAACTTATATGATGTTTTGGCTGATATAAATAAAATCACTACATTATGTATTATAATCAACTTGTAGACTCTGTTTTTAAAAAAACACTTCATTTAAAAGCTAGTTACTATAATAACAAAAAAATCAAAAACCGCTTAGAACAGACCCATGTATTGTTTTCTTCCTTTCAGTGAAGAGAACAATAGCTCTTCATCTCCATCAGAACCATTCCATTATAAGTGTTTTTTTTTTGCCAATCCTTTATTCTTTTTTTGGCTTGTAGGTGTAGGTCCCCTACAAACCTAAAGAGGTCATTACAAAAAAGTTGTACCAGACTCATTGCGCATTGTCCCTGGTTATCTTCTTTTGAGAGGAGAGAAGAATAGCTGCAATACAAAGGAAAGCACTGGCAAGTTTTAAAATAACTCGCCACCCTCTCTATTTTCGTCTCAATTCTGTATCTCAGTTTGCCTGCATCCTTTTCTAGGGCGTCGTGTGAGCTCCAAGTACTGCTGTGCTGCCTAGTACTTGGCGTGGACCTGCCGAGCCTGGCCTTCTCGGCACGACCGGCCCGCCGCCTACCCTGGGTGTCGCTGCTGTCCTGAGCGCTCCAACGCTCACGTGTTCTGCTGAGCTAGAAAAGCATGGTAGAAGATATATATCACTTGTTGTGGCCGTTGAACTTTGAGAAAATATTAGATTTATAAAAACAGATATTTAAATATCAAAATTTTAAAAAAAACACCGCTACGGTGCCATAAACATGTATGCGAAGGTCTCCAAATATTGCATACGGAAGAAAGAGCTTATATAAATCGAAGTCGGTAAAGTTCTACTTGCATTGTATAACGACTCAGGAAAGACTTAACAGTAGCCCTTGCAATTGATGTTTAATTTTGGAAAGACCAATTACGAAGTTTAATGAAGGTTTTGTTTCAAGGCATACTAGAATGATGGTTTTCAACTCAAAGTGAAAAGTGTTAGAGGCTTGAAAGGGCTAGTTGCGTGTCGCGTCCGCAGACCAGCGGCAGTGGTCGACCGGTCGGTGGTTGTTTGTGTCGGATGGCCGCCGTGAGCGGAGACTAGAGAAGACTGTTGAGGAACCGACGCTGGAGACCAGTCCGAACGATTCCTCTGCTTAGAACAAGAACGAATCAATCACAGAATCACAGAATAATAGATTGAACACAGAGAGGTAGAGAGAACTCCTGGTCTTTCTTTATTGCTTTAGATTGCATCGGGGGTACATAATGAGGGGGTCTAGGTCCCTATTTATAGTCTACGGTGGGGTGCCCAATTAGATCAGGACTCTGGATAGAGTCCAGGTTTCCTAACACTCCCCCTTGGGCACTCACCCAACATGCTCATGCCTCGTCAAAACTCCATAAAAACCCAGTGGGAAAAATTTGGAGAAAGAGTACATAATACATGTGATGCTGCGATGCACGAATTGCCTCGTTAAAAACCTTGGTCGAGAAACTTCATGGAAAACTCGTCAAGGGAAAAAGAGTACAATTCACCCAAATTCATTTAGTCTGCAAGACTTTATTTTTGGGTACTTAATCTTCATGATCAAGATTTATTAGCGGGCTTGTGAGAATTCTCCCCCTGAATTCTGCACTTCTCTAAGTCTCATCATTCCAATTCCACGCACGCACCTTTCAAAGCTAGATGCGCGGAGTGACTTAGTGAACAAGTCTACATGACTTAGTGTGCAGTACTTTAATCTTTTCCATCTTTGCAATTCATGAGCATAGAGGAACTTGGGGTTGATATGCTTACATAGCCCGTCTGCACTAGTGCAACGCAAGCTGCATTATCTTCATGGATAATTGTGGGGGTTTGCACAATGTTCATTCCACATGACTGCCGGATGTGGTGATCCGTTCAGCGGAACCAAGCGCACTCTCGTGCGGATTCATACAGTGCTATAATTTCTGAGTGGTTCGTCGAAGTAGCTACCAGGCTTTGCTTAGACGATTTCCATGAAATTGCAGTTCCACCACACAGAAATACATAGCTTGTTTGTGACTTAGCGATATGCGGGTCTGACAGATACCCAGCATCTGCATAGCCAATCAAGTTCAGATCTTGATTCTTTCTGTAGAACAATCCGAGGTCTTTGCTACCTTGGAGATATCGGAAAATGTCCTTTATGCCCTGCCAATGCCTTTTGGTGGGCTCTGCACTATACCTTGCTAAGAGGCTCACGGCAAATGCAATGTCCGGTCTAGTGCAGTTTGCTAAATACATGAGTGCCCCCACTGCACTCAAGTATGGGAATTCCGGTCCCAGGACTTCCTCCCCCTCTTTCCTTGGTCGGAAAGGATCTTTTTCTTGCTGTAAAGACCTACCGATCATCGGTACTTTCGAGGGAAATGCCTTCTCAAAGCCAAACCTTTCAAGCACCTTCTGGGTGTAGGTCGACTGATGTACCAAGACTCCTTCAGGGACATGCTCAAGCTGCAGGCCTAAGCAAAACTTGGTCTTGCCCAAATCTTTCATTTCAAATTCTGACTCCAAGTAGGTGCTTGCTTCTTTTATGTCTTCGGCTGTCCCGATGATATTCAGATCATCTACATACACAGAGATTATACAGAATCCATTCTGGGATCGCCGTATAAATACACAAGGACAGTCTTCATTGTTCGTGTAGCCTTTCTTGCAGAGAAAGTCGCTCAAGCGATTATACCACATTCTTCCAGATTGTTTCAGTCCATACAGTGACTTTCTGAGTTTCACACTATACAGATTTCTATTTGCTCTGTCTTGGTTCGGGAGAGGAATTCCTTCAGGGACTTTCATGTAAATCTCCGAATCCAAGTTACCGTAAAGGTATGCAGTCACAACATCCATCAATTTCATTTCCAAGTTCAAGTTCACTGCCATTGAGATCAAGTATCTAAAGGTAATTCCACTCATGACTGGGGAGTAGGTTTCTTCATAATCAACTCCAAGACGTTGAGTGAAACCTTGGGCTACCAGCCTCGCTTTGTATCTCACTACTTCGTTTCTTTCATTTCTCTTTCGAACAAATACCCACTTGTGCCCAACGGGGTGTATGTGGGGAGGTGTGCGGCATACGGGCCCAAACACCTCTCTTTTGTTCAGAGATAGCAATTCAGTTGCTATTGCCTTCTTCCAATCTTCCCAATCTGATCTTTTCTTACATTCAGCGAGCGATGCAGGCTCGGGATCAAGATCGATGATGGTGGCAATTTTCTTTGCGAAGTAGATATCGATATTAGCTGTTGTCCTATTCAGGGACTCTCCCGTGTGCACATGATTTATAGCTATTTCTTCATGAGTTGCTTCTTCTGGAGCGATTGCTTCTGCTAGAGCTTTACCTTGCACATCGCTTCTTTCAATTGCGGTGGCAAGTCCCTTTAGTTTTTCGGCTCCGATGTGTGCGCACACATCCATGCCGATGGGGATATTCAGATCCGGTATGCCCTTTTCGGAAGGTGTCATACTTGTGCCAGGTCTCAACTGGCTCCCCTTCTCATTCTGGGGGACTTCAGTGATCAGCTGTGGTAAATCTCTCTTATCCTACTTCACCAGGCGTCCCCGGTTACTAAGGATTCGAGGAACCGGAGTTCTCGTCCTCTTTTTTATTTTTCTGAGGCCTCTGGACGAGATTAGGGATACCTTCTGTTTCTTTGGTATTTCAACCCTCTCCGGTGCAGTGCGTGCAGGCACATGCGACTTAGTCACGCTCTTCAAATCACTAAAGTGATCAGGCAGCTGATTTGCCAATGCTCGCAAATCAATTGTCTTCTGGACTTCTCTTGTCTTCTGGACTTCTATTGTCTTCTAGACTTCTCTATTTGCTTTACTAATGTCTTCTGGACTTCTCTAGTGCGCGGGTCATCTGCATGGATTCCCCAGGCTTGCCACGTAATTTCCCGACATTCTTCATCAAGGGGTTGATTTCCTCCCCCTAATGTTGGGAAATTTTCGGTGGTGGCCCTTGCGCTGTTGCATAGGTGAATGGATGTTTTAGGCCAAAGGTCTAAGATTGATGAGATTTGCTGCATGTAGGACTGCGGGTCCCCAATATGTAGCTAGCAAATTATAATTATGCAAGAGGGGTTGGGCAATAAATTTAATTCTCTTAATTAAAACCTCTGCCAAACCATTCTAGGTATGGACATGCGGTACCGAGTGCTCAACTGCAATTTCCATCGCCATGCAATAATCATCAGATGCCTTTGAAGTAAATTCGCCGGCGTTGTCCATTCTGATGGACTTGATGTGATGATCAGGAAACACATTTCTGATGCGAATGATCTGCGAGATCAATTTTGCAAAGGCGTGGTTTTTCGTAGACAACAAACCCACATATAACCACTTCGAAGAAGCGTTAATGAGCACCATGAAATACTTGAATGGCCCTGAGATGGGCTGAATGGGACCGCAAATATCTCCCTGGGTGCGTTCCAGGAATGCAGGGACTTCATCCTTCACTTTCAGAGTGGAGGGACTAGTTATTATTTTCCCGGTGCACATGCAGGGCACACAAAATCTTCATGATTGGGAAATTCTTCATTAATATTATGCCCATGCGAGTTATTTATTATGTTTCTCATCATCCTAAGACCTAGGTGGCCTAATCTGTCATGCCAGAGACAGAAGAGTTCAGAGCTTTTAAATACCGTCTTCAGGACAGTGTACGCTGCAGGCGCCTTAATGTTGGTATAATCTAGCCCAGTTTCAAGTGAAGGAAGTTTTCTAATATTCTTTTGCATTCTCTTCGCGCTTCGTAATGAGTAGGTATTCCTTACCGTACTCTTCTTTAGTCTCAACGTGGAAACTGGTGGCGCAAATATTTTTAAAACTTAGGAGAGTTCAAATCGATTCTGGGTACAATGAGGCTTCTTCAATGACCAAAGTTGTGCCCATTGTGGCTCTTCCTGAACCAATTATACATGCATCGCTTCTGGCGATTGTCGTAAGGCTGCCAGTGCTCTCACGAATCGACTTGAAAATCTTAGCCTCTCTTAAGATGGTACAAATTGTGCCGCTGCTAGCTAAGCACACTTCCTTTATAGGGCGCTACACTTGTTCTAATATAGGGTATTTTATTCATATGCATGAGAAGGCAATTAACACATAAATAAATACACCAATATCAGAACATGTCATGCCATCATAAACTGAATAAATGAATGAATTCTTCAAATATCATCCAACCATCACGAGAAAATAACAATTCTTAAGTACCATCCATGCAAATTCTAACATATTCTTCCACACAAATTAAATGACAAATAAAGTCGAAATGCATTCAGTGCACTAGACTTCTTCTGCTATTTTCTCGGGGTTGACATTCTCTTCAAGAGAAATCATGGCTTTAACTGCTTCTAGGTTGAGAGGGATTACTGCTGTCGTGATGGTTTCAACTTCCATCAGTGCAGACAGCTACTCAGAATTCTCCCCCTCAGCCGATGCAGAATGGGCTTCATATTGCCTTTAACCATCCCGCTTTGGCTTGCTGGCCTTATTCTCCCGTGGAGCATCTGATTCGCCTTTCTGGGCTGCGGCCTTACCCTTCATTCCCCTTTTTCTCTATCAAGGGCTTTCGCACCTTGTTGCTCCCGGTGTTGGCTTCACGGCCAATGGAGCTCTCAGATGACTGAGTGACTTAGTTCTTGCGGAGAACTTCGTCCTAAGCCTCCACAACTTGTATCATATCAATCAATTCGGCATATTCCTCATAGCCGTCTTGACGATAATTGCGTGCGGATTATACTGTATTGGGGTGGAAGGATTTTCTCAATTTTCTATATTGGGGTACAAATCCTGTGCAAGGCAGAATTGTATTCCCTGACCGTCTTAAAGTCGGCAAAACCTCAGTCTGATCCACTCTCGCTCTGCTTGAGGAAGAATGGTGTACTTTAGCCTCTCAATCCGCTTCTGGAGTGCGGTCCAGAGTGCCAGCGCGTTCTTCTCCGTCATATACTCATTCTTGAGAGTGAGGCAGAGGTGGTGCCTGAGAAAATGAAGTACCTGATCATTCTCCTCAGGTTTGGGTTGAGCGTCATTCAGTCCGCCAATCCCAATAGCAGCGCGGAGCTTCCTGGCTCCAAGCACAATCTCGACATCGGATGCCTACGTCAGATAGTTTTGGCCATGCTAGGCCAGCTCCTCGAACTTCCAGTTCGTTATGCTAGTCATCTAAATGTGTATAAGTCTACTGCTGGTAGACATGCACGGAATAATTCACTGCAGGTAAATAAATAGTACAAAAGGGTTCTCGTAATGTTCCAGAATTTTCTATGCATTTTCTATAATTTTACTGCTAATTTCAGTGATTAAAAGCAATTTTCAGCAATTACAATTAACCAAAACAGTAAATAAATACTGAAAATACAGAGAATAATAATGGCATAAATAAATAAGCTTCAAATGCTAACAATAATTCAAAATTTGGATTCCCGAGGCCATTTTATGCTAAAATATGAAATTTCAGCAAATTCTGCACTTTCTGGGGGGTTTATGCGCAAAATTTCAGTTCAGAGAAAAATTCGCGCAATTTTCTGATTTACCGAGAGGTTTTCTGCAAAATTCTGGACCCGCTCGTAAATTTAAGGGCTTATTCGCAATTTTCGGAATTACGAGGCCTTCCCTGCAAAATTTCAGGACTTGTATGGAAATTGCAGGACCTTTCGGTAAAATTCAAAACTCGGAGGGGGTTTTTGTAAAATGCCCTGCGCCCACAGGCTCCCTTTCTTTTTCTTTTTCTCGGCCCTTTTGGCTCCCGGCCCACTCGCCTTTCTGGCCCGTTAGGCCCACCCGATCGCTTAAGGGGTGGGGTTTAGGGTTTCCCCCCCACCCCCACTTGCTTGGCGGCGGCGGCTGCAAGGCGCGCACGCGCGCGCAGGGCTGGTGGGTGCGGCACAGCAGGGCCGGGGGCCGGTGCGGGCTGCCGGAGGCGGCGCACGGGAGGAAGCGGCCTCTCCGACGGCGGCGGCGCGCACGGCTACATCCACCGGCGGCGGCGCCATTCTGGGCGCGGCGGCATAGGCGGGGAAACCAAGGCCGGCGACGGCAGCGGCGCCATTCAGGGCGCGGCGACACGGGCGCCTGATGGCACGTGGCAGGCCCGAGTGCGGATCGGCCGGGCGGGAGATGCCGCCGTGCTGGGCGGGAGGCGGCTCAAGGAGGGTGACGCGGGGAGACCTGCGACGCCGTGCAAGCAGCGGCACACGGCGAAGCGGCTGCAAGGCGCTCGCACGTGCGGGCGCATGGACCGGAGAAGCGCGGAGGCGAGCACGTGCGTGCGGTCAGCGCGTAGGGAGGCGATCCGGCACGGCTGCGGGCCGGCGATGCTCAAGGCGGCTGCAGGGAGGGCCGGCGGGCGGTGGTTGCCGTATGCGGGCGACAACTCCAAGGCGGCGGCCATCTGCGGGCGGGGCGGCCGGCGGCCGGCTCGGCTGCGGGCGAGCGACGGCCGGTCACGAGGTTCGAGGCAAGGCGCGGGCTGCGGGCCGCGGTGGGAAGGTGGCCGGCGCCGTTCGGGGCGCGGGAGGCGAGGAGACGGCCGGCGCGCGTATTCTGGTGCGGGAGGCGAGACGGCGGCCGTCGTGCGTGTGCGGGCACTGAAGCGCCGGGAGGCCTTCGGCGGCGCTATGCAGAGCGCGGCTACGGCCTGCGAGTGCTGCCGAGCGGCGGGCAAGCAATGCCGTGCGGGGCTGGTGCAAGGCGGATGGCGGCAGGGCCGGCGACATCAGCGGTGACACCTCGTACGGGAGGCGGCGGCCCGTGCGGGGACCGGCGACCAATAGTTGACTGGTGTCAGGCCAACTGCGCCTTTGCATGTAGTGGCCATACAGGGCCAAAACAAATTTCTTTCGCAGTGCCCGTGCAAAACTAAACAGAGGTCATGCATAATTTCCGTGCAGTTTTCTTATGCAATCTTCAAACAGAAAACGATGCATAAAATTAATCTACGATGCAATCAACATCTACCCCGTTTTCGTAATCTACCGATCGACATTGTGCCGGCGATTTCAGATCTGCTCGCGGTAGATTTAGGGCGGATTTACATCGTTCTACAGTACAATCAACATCTACCCCGTTTCTCAATCTACCGATCGGCATTGTGCCGGCGACTTCAAGTCTGCTCGCGGTAGATTAGGGCGGATTTGCACCGTAGAATTTCAATCTAGAACGCGAAAAGAAAATACAGATTCAAAAGCGATCTAGAAAATTCAATCTGTGCTTCGATGATTACCTCGTTCACCGGAGCGAAGTCGTGCTGATAACGTGTTGAGGAACCGACGCTGGAGACCAGTCCGAACGATTCCTCTGCTTAGAACAAGAACGAATCAATCACAGAATCACAGAATAATAGATTGAACACAGAGAGGTAGAGAGAACTCCTGGTCTTTCTTTATTGCTTTAGATTGCATCGGGGGTACATAATGAGGGGGTCTAGGTCCCTATTTATAGTCTACGGTGGGGTGCCCAATTAGATCAGGACTCTGGATAGAGTCCAGGTTTCCTAACAAAGACAAGGCGAAACGTTGGCGATCACAGTGGGATCTTAACTGGCCGAGAAAAGCCCATTTCCCGACTTCTTGGCCGATATTTGCGCTCAAATCGACGGCCTCAATAAGAACGCAACGAGCCGGCAAGTTGGACTGGTACTCAACAGCTGAAGCAGACTTTCGTTAGTCGGATACTCGGATGCATTAACGGTATGTCAGCCTATCGCTGTGGCAATATGATATGACTAATTGCTTTGCAAGTGATAGTCTTAAAACTCCTCAAAAAGGAGTGTTAGTCTTAGAGGCATTCGTATAGGTCGATACTGATGGTTTTTGATTATATTTGATAGCTTTTAGCAAAAATAAATAGTAGTGATAGAAAGAATTGACTTTTAAAATGAATATGTGAACGGTAGAAAAAGTGAGGGAGAGATACGCATGTGAGACAAAAGCAAGAGGAGTAAGATGCGTGATGGTGCGTAATGCGCCCGTGACCTATGACCTTATCCCCGGAGTGAGACGAGAGTAAGAGGAGTTAGAAAGCCGCTTGAAGAAATCACGTATTCATATTGGTTTGTAGTTTCTCCAAGCAGAAACCAGAACCAAAAGCTAATACAAACGCCTCTTTAAATGGATCTAGCGATTTGTTTCCTCTTATGTATTGACTAATAGGCCTGTTCTTTTTTTGCTACGGCTTGTGGCTTTTGGCTGCGGCTTGTGGCTTTTGAGCTGTTCGTGTGAGAGATTATAGAGTAACTGAAACTCATGTGCGGTTTTTGCCAATATAAATGAAGTCGGTACAGTATGTACTACAATTAACTAGTAGACCCCATCTTGAAAAGACATTCCGTTTAAAGAGCTAGTTACTGTCGAAAAGCCAAAAGCTGTAAAAGAACAAGCCCTATGTTCTTTTGGGTTACGACTGATGATTTTTAGGTATGGCCGATAGATTTTATCTACGCTTTTTAAGATGATGACAGAAAACGAAAATATTGATGTAAACGATACATACAATTTTAGATCCAAAAAATTATTTAAAGAAACGGATTTTAAAAACCATGTCGTTTATTTCGGCTTCTCCTATGGCTGCTAACATCCTCGTGAGCCACCAACTCCTTGTTTTTTTAGATGCACAAACTCCTATAGCTAGGCGCCAGCTAAAGCAACAAGGTGTATGTAGCTCAATGACAAATTTTGCCAACATACCTATAGTTAGGCTCCCAGCAAAACATTACGTAGTGCAGCCAGAGATTACGGAAGCAAAATTTGATGGTATGGAATGAGGAAGAAGGCACATTACCTAATTAGCATGGTGGATTGAAAACACGCATTAAAGAAAAAAAATCAAAAATAGGGAAGACAGGGAAAAGCACAGATCTAGACAGCTCGTTCCGGTGGCAAGGAAGTGTGTGTGTGTGGGGGGGGGGGGGGGGGGGGCGTGGATCCTTCCTCTCTTATTCTCTGTCGAAGACAATGTAGGGACGGGGGGGCGTGGATCCTTCCTCTCTTGATTCTTTCTGTCGAAGACAATGGAGGGACGAGAGGAGGAGATGATTTCTGAGATGCTCCGCCGGCGGCATGTGGTTGGGGCGAGCGGCGCAAGACAGCGAATCGGCTGTGGATTAACGGAAGCCCATTAAGAGGAATTTAAAATATCAGAGAAAAATGGTGGATGCATTTCTATTCTATATGAAATGGTTGTTTGTATTATTGTATAAGAGTGTTCACAGATAAAAATAGGTGGGTCTCAAAAAAGAAAGAGGAGAATAGGCAATCATATGCATCTTGCGCTGAATTTTCTTTTTCAATGTGGCCTCTCTTCTTTAAAAACATCAGTTCATGCCTTAAGGGGTAGCTAGTAAGCTGGAGGCCATTGCATCTGCCTTCCACCAAGTACGGATAGACTGATTGACCTGTGGACAAATAGATGATACAGCATTAGCATAAATATTGAAAATAATGTGTAGGATCGTATGACGCAATCAGAAGGGGTGAATGATTGTCTCGGGTTTTTTAAAACCTGAAATCAAATCTCAAACCATAAGAAAAACAATTGTTAGACCATGTGGATGGTCGTAAATTAAGATATAATGAATAATTGACTTTTGGCTTACTTTGGATTTTGCGTTTGTGAAAGACTTGGTCGTTTGCTGTTGATGCCTTTGCCTTTGAGTGGTCTTGCAAAGTTACGAGTGGTCTTGCATGCTACGACCACGTTCAGCTTACGACCACGGCATGCTACGACGACGTTCAGCTTACGACCACGGCAGCTTTCGACCACGTTTGGCTTCAACCACGACAGTACAACTTTGATCATTTGACCATGACAGTACAACTTCGATCTTACGATCACGGTAGGTAATCGTAGCTACAATACTCTTTCATGGTTGTAGCTACAGTACTCGAGGATGGTAGTCGAAGGCTTAGCGATCGGTTGCCGTACGCTTCATGGTCAGTACTCGAAGACTTCATAGTCGATTCGAGTGCTTCACTCTTGTGATCTTCGAGTATGTCAAGTACTCATGTTGAGCCAATGGTTGACTGGTCGGTGTGTGATGGTCGATGATGGATGATCGTTGCTGTAGCACCAGGTTGGTACTCGAGGATGGAGGTACTCGTAGTCGAAAGACTCGGTACTCGATAAAAGGGGTTTCACGACTGTGGTAAGCGATCATGTGTTGGAGTGTTTCTGTACTCATAGGCTTCGAGTATGTGTTGCGGCCAGGGGCGGACCCACAGGGTATGCGGGTGGGCCACGGCATACCCTGGGGCCCAGCCGGCAGCCGAACACAGCCTCGGTTGCGCGCCTGCTGACGGTTCGCCTAATCGCTGCTGCACGCGCCGCCTCAATTAGAGGAGAGATGGCACCGCCGTCGTGGTGGCACCACACGCTGCTGCAGGCGCTGCTCTACCGCGGGCCCCTCCCCGAGACCGACTTCCACGCCCTCTTCACCCAGGTCTCCGGCCGCAAGAACCCTGGTTGGTACCTACTGACTTCGCCAGGATATTCATTTCTCCCTCCAGTTAGGTTAATCCCTGTTCTCTTTACTCGTAGCCCAAGTGTTCGATGCAATGCTCCTGTACGAACTTTTAGTAAGTGTGCCTATTTGATGTAGTAATGGTAGTTTTATTGATTGGGTAATGCTGCTATGTGCCACAACTTTGCTCCCAGCAATCCTCTTTTTTGGTTACCATTGAAAGTTGGTCCTGTTGCATAAAGTTGTGGATTTACTAATGTGTCACCAGCAATGGATTGGTCACTGCCTCTTCTTTCACCCTTCTTGTACTCAAGTCGTCATTTTGCTACTCCATTATTTAACTCAGTTTGTCCCTTGACCTGTTCGTGCTTAAAAAAATCAGTAAATCGATGCCATGCCTGTGGATGCAGTATTCAGTTTCAACGTTTCACTCAGAAGTAGGCTATGCTTTGATTTCTGTACTGGAATTTTGATTGTTCATTGGAGGATCAATTGAGCCAGTCACAATCAGAAGATGCAAGTTTTAACTGACTGTGACTGGCTCAATTGATCCTCCAATGGTCTTTGTTTGGATTTTTTTTGTTTGTGAATTTGGATCACTTTCAGTTCACTTGACATTTTCTTGGCTGTTCGATTCATGTATCTTAGTGCAGTTTATAAAAGAAGAGTGTTTTAGCAAACATATTGCATACAAGGTGCAAATTTCCCTAATTCAGTTTGCCAAACTTCTTGTCTCCAATCATTAATGTTTCATATCATGGCTTGCAGCCACTCATCAGAAACTGTTCAATGATATACTCCTCAAGATCAACAAGGAGCTTGCATACTTGCAGTTTGAGTTGCGAGCATGCATAAATCAGTATCATGGAATGGTATACTATGGAGTGGTCAATAACATTGCTGACGAAGAATCAAAGCTTGGATCAAATTATTCCGTGCCACAGATTGCATTCTACAAGGGACTGTATGCAATCACGCTAACTCAATTAAACATACTGTGTGCTGCATTAACTTTCGTATATGTTCATGTAACCCTATCAACAATGGTTCTTGTGGCAGTTAGAAGCGATAATTCATGAAGCTGGAAATGATGGGAGCATAACCAATATCGATGCTCTTAACATCCAGATCGAGAACTAAGTTGTTGTCCCAATCATTCTAGAGTCATGACTTTTTTGTTTAAACAAATTTGAGACTATTAGTATGGTGTTTAAACTATTTATATTGTAATTTGTGCAAGTTTTCAACTTAATCCTTGAATTTAAGACTTATCATATTATTTAGTGCATGTATACCGAATTACGATGCAAATTTTACAATTATTTACCGAATTGCATATGAAAATTTTGGTGCGGCATACCCTTTGGTAAAATCCTGGGTCCACCACTGGTTGCGGCTGTGATTTCTGATCGATACTCGGTAGTCGGTACTCGATAGTTGGCTAGTAGTGGTGCTGGAGTTTCCGAGTACTTGTGGCTTATGAGTACTCTGGGTTAGCGGTCGTGTTAGGTGGTCTGATGGTATGTCTCTGTTAGTGATGTTCTGTGCGGTCGTAAACGACCTGGGGGATAGTCGTAGAATGTTTGGATCTTGTCTGGGGATAGACAAGGGTGTGTTTTGCTAATATGTGTTGCCAGGAGATGATTTCTTTGGTCTTTGCATGTGCAGGTGGGCATGGAGGCGGCCATGGTCGGTGATGAGGAAGACCCGGACCAGGAGGGGATAATCTAAGGTCTAGGCGGTCGGGATGTGATGTGAGGTGGTCAAGCTCATGCTGGAACACATGGAGGTCAAAGGTGGATGCTGCGCGGAGGCGGTTACGGTCAGTGACCAGGAGGACTGGGACTAGGAGGGGGTAATATGAGGTCCAAGCGGTCAGGTGGTCACGCGAGGTGATTGGGCTCATGCAAGTGCACGCGGTGATGGTGCAAGCTTACATTGAACCTCAAGGTAGTGATGTTTGGAATAAAGTTGCTATACCATATGAGGTTCCTACTGCTGTTACTAATTTAAATAAAGCAGATGTTGATTTAAATGCTCAAGCTTATAACTTGCTATTTCAAGGGATTTCTCACAAAGAGTTTGATCATGTAGCTCATATTAATTCTACCCATTTAATATGAAAAACTCTTTGTGATTATCATGAAGGAACCACTAAAATCAAGAAAGTGCGTAAAAATCTTTATAAAAAAGAATATTTTGATTTTGCTATGAAGCCTGGTGAATCCATTGATAATCTCTTTGCTCGGTTTGAGAAAATATTGAGTGATTTATGCGATGTTAATGTTATTCATGCTGATGAAGATAATGCAACTAAAATTTTGAGATCTTCAGGTTCTGAGTGGTTAATGGTTGTTACAACAATTAATCAAACTGTCGATCTAGATACTTTAACCATGGATGATCTTTATTCTAGATTGAAAACCTACGAAATAGAAGCATTGCCATCCAAGATTGATAAATCTTCACCTTTAGCACTTATGATTGACCATGTGCAGGCTGCTTCATCGAGTGCTTCGTCTTGTGCTTCTTTGTCTGCCTTGGTTTCTTTTTCAGAGGAACAGTTCGAACAGCTCTCTAAAGAGGACTTGGTGTTGATCTCCTCACGAGCATACAAGGCACTCAATAATATGAGGATGAGGAAGCGAGGTGGCATGTCAAGTCCGATCAGATGCCGTGAATGTGGTGAGCCAAGCCAGATTAAGATGGATTGCCCCAAACTGAGGAGCAAGGAGGTTAAGGATGATAAGGCTCCAACTCATCGAACTCATTTTAAGATTGACCCAAGCAAGAAGCGCAACTATCGCAGGGCGGTCAACAAAGTGCTTGCTGCACTTGAGGAGATTAATTTGAGTGATATTGATTTTGCGAGCGACAATGAGGACAAAGGCAAGAAGACAAAGGAGGAAGACTTCACTGGGATGTGTTTTATGGCCAATAGTGAGGAGCTCAGTGATGATGATCTTTACAATGATCTTGATGAGGTAAAATCTTCTTATGCTGATTTATATCGTGCTATGCTTAGATTGACAGAAGAGCTTAAAAAGTATAAAAAGAAAATTAAAAGTCATGATTTTGTTGTTGAGAGCTTAAATTTTGAAGTTAACAAACATAGAGCCTCTACTCCTGATGATGAATCTTGTGAGGCTTGCCAAGTTTTATATTCTAAGTTAGAGACTGCTAGACCAATTAGTACATCAAATTTGGCTCAACTTAGTGATGTAACTGCTAAACTTGATGAATTAAAATTGACACATGATTCTTGTGATGAAAAATTAAAATGTGCTAATAATAAAATTGAAAAGCTTAAGTCTAGTTTTTCTGCTCAATCTGAGCAAGTGCTTTATCATGAGACTTTCTTGCTCAAATTGCTCTAAGCTTAACACTGAAATAAAAGCATGGGTTAGCACTGAACTCGAAAACATGATAACAGGATGGTAACATGGGTTAGCACTGAAAACAGGAAAATGTTTTCTAAAATGGTGGAGACTTGGGCGAGTGATTGGTATGAGACCGGTGCAGGGATTGCATATATTATTGGATTGGCCGTGCAAGGATTGCACGTGTCATTTTTGGATTGGTTGTGTAGGAATTGCACGTGTCATTTTGGATTAGCCGTGCAGGGATTGCACATGTCATGGGCCTGTTCTTTTTGGCTTCGGCTTCTGGCTTTTGGGCTGTTCGTGAGAGAAAGTACGAAGTAACGAAAACTCATGTGCGGTTTTGGCTGGTATAAATTAAATTGCTACAGTGTGTACTACTATTACTTGTAGACTCCATCTTGAAAAGACAATCTATTTGAAAGCTAATTACCATAGAAAAGTTGAAAAATAGTTTTTAGAAGCTTAATGCTCCATTTCTTGAATAGCTACGCAGGGACTACACGAGCTCTAGATTTGTTGGTTGATCTCACCTGAGTCGATTAAAAACCGAATCTTGTGCTTCTCTTTTCTACACACAAATCGTGCAACCACAAGTCTAGTTATAGGATAGACCTGGCCCACTAATTTGCTTAGTTTCAGTGTGAATCCTGTGTATTAGATTGGTAGGTCAATTTCTAAATTTCTATTGTGATTGTTGGGACTAGTCCGTAGCGGTCACTGCCCTTGTGGATTTCATAAACGTGAAGGGCCGTAGACTCCCAAACAACAGGGTCCATCATTGAAATGTAGCCTCGGATGGGAACGTTCTGGGGTGAGGCGTAACCCGAGAGTGTTGAGGGATTCCACGATGGAGTGGGAGGAAGCATCGAAGTTAAGCATTGTAAACTCTTTGTTATGATTTTTTCAGTCGCATACCTATGGAAGCATATAGTGTCCAACATTATGAGTTAATGATATCTTGTGGGTAAAGCTATATAACCTCTGCAGAGTGTTAAAAATCTATTCGAATAGCCATATCCCCGGATATGGGCAAAAGTGTAGAAACGTCATACTTGTACATTTTTTATAAAATAGTGGTTACACATAAATATTTGCGATAACTTAATATGGAATGGAAATGAAAATGGAGGGATTTCGCTCTCATAATGAACTGGACTTAAAACAATATATTGGTTTTACAGTAAAATTGGCTAAGTCATAGGTTTAGGAAACTAGCTAAAATATTGTATTTGGCAAATTGGCTTTATGCTAAAAGAAACATAAGGCCTTCATTTGGTTATACATGTTAGATGTAAATAGTCTAGGGTACAGGGGTTATTTGCATATTTACTTGTACACTTTGTATTGGCCTTTTGGGCCTCTTTGAAATATACGGGTTTCATTTCAACATGGTAACAGAGCTAGGCTAGCCAGGGAGCCGCCGCCACCGTCTGTCTGCCCTTCCCACCCTCCTCCCCTTCCCGCTTTTCGCCGCCACCGCCTTGGCTCAAGCCGCTGCCGTCATCGGGTCCTCGCGCACCGTCTCCGGGCTCCACACCGCCAGATCCCGTCGGATCTAGCCTCCCCACCGACCGATCCGGCACCCTCCTTCCCGTCTGGCGCTGCCGCGCCTCCCGGTCACCACCTCTTGTGGCGCGCCTCCTAGCTGTCGCCTCTTGCACCGAGCCTCCTGGCCGCCGTCTCCCACGTTGAGCCTCCAAGCCGAGCCTCCCGGCTAGCAAGGCTGCACTGCCGCCTGCCTCACACCGTCTCCACCTCCGGCCTTTTCTCGAGTCATGCCTTGCCGCCGCAATGCCGCTGACTCGCCGGTCGCCTCCTCCAGCCCATCTACCACCCCGGCTCCGACCCCGCTACCTCGGCCGACGCCGGCCGCCTCCTCCCAGCTAGCCCCTTCCTTCTGGCTGCTTCCTCCTAGCTGCCTCCCGGATGCCTTTTCCTTGTTGCGTCCGAGATGCTGCTCCAGATGGCTACCGTAGGTGGCTCCTTCGCCATCCCGCTCCCCACGATTCATTTTGATGGAACGAATTTTTGGGAGTGGGTTGTTCACATGAGGATTCTCCTCAACAGCCAACGTCTATGGGGTCATCTCACTGGCAAGCATCCCTATCCGCCTCGGCCAAAGCCGCCCATTCCACTTGTTCTTCCTTTTGGTGCGGATCAGGCGACTCAGGAAGAGGCCACTGCTGCATTGGAGGAGGCTCTGGAGCTCTATCAGTCTGACCTGCACACCTACGAGCGTTGACAGGAGGCCGAGGCTCGTGCTACCGCCATCCTGGTGGGTAGCATGATCGTGGCCATCTCCATGGATGTGACAGAGCTTACATAGCTTATGTGGGAGCGCCTCCGAGCTCACTACCAGCCGACGAGTGATGCTATGTATCTTTCAGTTATGCACCAGGCGCTCTCTTCAGCAGCTTGAGCATCTTTCACCAGTCGAAGCTAGCGCTTCTCACCAGGGCTCCTCCGGTGATGCCGCACATCAGCTCCTCTCACTCCTCCAGTGCCTCGGTGTCGGCTCGTCTTCAGACTCCTTGGGATCGGCTCGTCTGACTCTTGCTTCTTAGCAATCTTCCACGCATCTGCCTTCTCCTTCGTCAGATAGTCTATCTCCGTGGATCTTGGACTCTGGTGCTTCCTTTCACATGACACCAGATTCCACCCCTCACCTCATTGCATCCCACAATTTTCTCTTCCACTCAGACTGCAGATGGTACCTCTCTTCCCGTTGCAGGGCAAGGCACCCTTTCCACTCCCTCTTTTCATGTTCCGGCAGTCTCTTATGTCCCTCAACTTATTATGTAGCTTATGTCGATTGGTTAGATCATTGACCATGACTGTCATGTTGTTCTTGAGTCTGACTCTTGTTCTGTTCAGAACTGTCGCACGGGGACTCTGCTTGGTACTGGCCATTGGCGTCGTGATTCAGAGCATCTTTGGAAGCTCGACTGGCTCCATCTGCCTTCCGCTGTCTCCACTAGACAGCCAGCCCCTGCCACTACCTCTGCCCTGGCCGCGTCTTCCACTACCTCCTTCGCTCAGTGGCACCATTTACTTGGTCATCTCTGCGGATAGCGCATATCATCACTAGTTGGTAGTGATGTTTTTGGGTCTGTTTTTGGGTGGCACGTCTTTACATTGTATGGGTTGCAAGCTTGGCAAGCAGATACATCTCCCCTATCCCTCTAGTGATTCTATTTCTACTCGTTCTTTTGATCTTGTACACTCTAATGTTTGGGGCCCGGCTCTCTTCGTTTCAAAAGGTGGTCATCGGTATTATGTGATTAGGTTCTCTCTATTTACCAGATGTTCACCACCATGGTTCGCACTTAGTTCGATTTGCCCATTGGTGTCTTTCATGCCGACTCTGCTGGTGAGTATTTTTCTGCTGCTTTGCGTCGTTTTCTTGCTGAGCAGGATACTCTTCTCCAGTACTCTTGCTTTCGTGCTCCTGCTCAGAATGGTGTCTCTAAGCGTAAACATCGTCACTTACTTGAGACCGCTCGTGCTCTCATGCTTGCCTCATCCGTTTCCCCTCACTTCTAGGCTAAGGCTGTTTCCACTACTGCTTTTCTCGTCAACATCCAACTTTCCACTTCCCTTCAGGGCTCCACTCCTGTCGAGCGTATTTACGATCAAGCCCGAGAGTACGGTCACCTTTGCAGTTTCCACTGTGCCTATTTCGTCCTTCTTCCACCTCGTGAGTGCACCAAACTAATTGCTCATTTAGTTGAGTGTGTTTTCCTTGGCTACAGTCTTGAGTATAAGGGTTATCGTTGCTACAACCCTGTTGCTCGCAGGATGAGGATTTCTCGGGATGTCACCTTTGACGAGTCCCGACCTTACTACCCTCGTTCCCCCGTAGTCAGGTCAGATTCTCTTGTTGAGTCAATCTCTTTTCTGACTTTTCCTGATCCAGTGCCTTCCACTCCTGGTTCACCTCATCCTCCTCCTCTGGCTGCTCCTCTTCCACCTCTGCCAAAGTCTACTTCACGTTTTGTTGTTGAGATTTCACCTTTTCCTCTGCACTACTCTCGTCGTCCTCGACATACTTCTCCTCCAGTTGAGCCTTCGTCTTTGTTGGGTCCTGTTCCCAATTCTTCTTTGTCCTTGCTGGGTCCTGCTCTACCTCTCCTCCTAGATACGATCTTCATGATCGCCACACTGTTCAGCCACCTGAGCGCTTTGGTTTTGCTGCCGCTGCCTCTTTTGAGCCTGTGACCTACCGCGAGGTTGCTGCTTACCCTGAGTGGCAGCTCACGATGTCTGAAGAGATTGCTGCCTTGGAGTATACTGGCACTTGAGATCTTGTGCCCCTACCTGCGCGTGTCACCCCCATCACGTGCAAGTGGGTGTACAAGATTAAGAACCGCTCGGATGGTTCCCTTGAGCGTTATAAGGCTCGTCTTGTAGCGCGTGGTTTTCAGCAGGAGCATGGTCGTGACTATGATAAGACTTTCGTTCCTGTTGCTCAAATGACCATAGTCCGCACTCTACTTGTTGTGGCCTCTATTCGACAGTGGTCCATCTCTAAGTTGGACGTTAAGAATGCCTTTCTCAATAGTGAGCTGCGTGACGAGGTCTACATGCAGCCACCCCCTGGATATTCTGTCCCTGAGTGTACAGTCTGTCGCCTTCGTCACTTTCTCTATAGGCTCAAACAAACCCCTCATACTTGGTTTGACCGCTTCTCTTCTGTTGTCACTACTATCGGCTTCTCCACTAGTGATCACAACCCTACCCTCTTTGTCCACACCTCTTCTCAGGGTCAGACACTCCTTTATGTGGATGATATGATCATTACTGGTGATGACTCTCAGTATATTGCCTTTGTGAAGGAGCGTCTCAATGAGTAGTTCTTGATGTCTGATTTGGATCCTCTTCGTTACTTCCTTGGGATTGAGATCACTTCTACACCCGAGGGCTACTATCTCTCCCAGGAGCGTTACATTCACGATATCCTTACTCGTGCTTCTCTCACTGATCAGCGTGTGGTGGATACTCCTATGGAGCTTGGTGCTCACCTTTGGCCTACCAATGGCGAGCCTCTTGAGGATCCCACTCGCTACCGCCATCTTGTTGGTCGCCTTGTCTACGTTGGCATCTCTCACCCAGTTCACATTCTGAGTCAGTTTGTCTCTGCTCCTATTCAGCTCCACTACAGTCACCTTCTTCGTGTTCTACGATATCTTTACGGGACCATCACTCGTCGCCTTTTCTTTCCTCGCTCCGGTTCTTTGCAGCTTCAGACGTACTCTGATGCAATCTAGGCTAGCGATCATTTTGATCGCCGGTCTCTTTCTTCCTATTGTGTTTTCCTTGATTCCTCCTTAATTGCCTAAAAGACCAAGAAACAGATTGTCATTTCCCGTTCGAGCGCTGAGGCTGAGTTAAGAGCCATGGCGTTGTTGACAGCTGAAATCACCTGGTTTCAGTGGCTACTTGAGGATTTCGGTGTTTCCACTATTGCACCGACTCCTCTCTTCTTCGACAGTACTAGCGCGATCAACATTGCTTGAGATTTTGTAAAGCATGAGCTCACCAAACATATTGGAGTGGGTGCTTCATACATGCGATCGCAAGTGCAAGACCAAATTATTACTCTTCAATATGTACCTTCAGAGCTTCAGTTCACATATTTCTTCACCAAGGCACAGACTAGAGCTCAGCATAGCTTCTACCTCTCCAATTCAGTGTTGTTAATCCGCCGTGAGTTTGAGGGGGTGTTAGATGTAAATAGTCTAGGGTACAAGGGGTTATTTGCATATTTACCTATACACTTTGCATTGGCCTTTTGGGCCTCTTTGGAATATACAGGTTTCATTTCAACAATACAAGCCTTGCATGTAGATATACATGTATACACCTATACTTGTATTCTGCTATAAGAACTTACTGAGTACTCTTATACTCATTGTTACTTAATATGTGGTTTTAGATGACAGAATCAATGACCCGCTATAATAATATATCCATGCCTCCGATTACAACATAGAAGACAAAGGCTAGGACTAGGTTTAATCCCAGTTGATTGCCTGTGGCAGATCATGGAGGCCCTTTTGGTTTACTTACTTTTCGCTGCTTTTTATGAACTGTCTCATTTGGCCTGCCGGAGGCCCGTTCTGTAAAATTGATCATAAGATCTGTTATGGTTATAGATCAAACAATAAACCAAAGGGGTTAACTGGGAGGCCTCGGAGGGGCTGCCCGAAGCCTTACCAATCATAGAGACTTTACTAAAAGTATGTGCTATCTGAATTCATTTGAAAAGGAAACATCTCTCTTCTCCATGACGACTCAGACACATATTTATAGCCATGGGGGCCTGTTACATAAACACCCCTACCTGGGTGTACACTTATAGGGATAAACATATTATTTTCCCTACTTGGAGTTACATAAATGCCTCTATCTAGACCTACACTTATAGTGATACACATGTCATTTCCCTGGCCCTACAGGCTCCTACCAGGCTGACCAACTGTCCTACTGGCGCCACGGGCCGTCTGGTCCAGGGTAGAGGCTACTCTCCCAACAGATCTATTTAGGGATGCCTATGTAATATTAAGTACTCTTTTTAGTTATACACATGTATGGATTAGTTACTGATCTAGGAATTCGCATTGCCAAATCCGGATCGCTACATATAAGTTGTTCAGTCTAGTTAGCCCATCTCTTACTGTTGGGATGGCTAGAACGTGCACAGGAGCTTGTGCATTAATATATCTAAATGCTAATACTTTCTCACTCTCATAGACAATGTTTGAAGGAATTTGCTTTGCAATGATGTTGACAAAATAAACAAAGAGGAATATTCGGTACCGGCGTACCACTAAAGGGACTTAAAACAGTAAAATAAGCAAGCTTATCAGAGATCCACATGATTGGTCCTCCAGTATCAGCTGTGGCTGCCGCTGCTTTGGCAGCAGCTTCTTCACTTGATGACGAAGCAATGTGGTGCACAAATCTAAAGTAGCAGGGAAATGTATCTGAAATCAATATTAGCAAATAACCACTCATAAAGGCCAAAGGGGACCATGTCCACCATGTCCATGGCAAAACTAGGGGCAAGTTAGAGCGAGTTTGGACGATTTTCAGGTAATTACATTGGAATCACATTCCACAGACAATCAAAATGAAATTGTAAAATGGCTGAAATCAGTGTAATTTCAGATGTTTAATTACTGAAATGGACCAATTTCCAGCCATGTTTGGGTGCTGATTGAATTTTGAATTGAATTAATTTGCAAATTCAAGTTTGTATTGATTACCACCGTAATTAACTGGGATTCAGTAATGGCTATTTGGTGGAAGCCAACATGGAACTGGTAACATTAGGTATATGAGCTCTTTATCCTTGCTATTTACTACCAATTGATGCAAATCAAGAATGCGTGTAGAAGAGTAAACCACTTCACATACTTACAGTGTATATCTTAATTAACGGAAACGATTCTTCAGTGATATTCATGTTGATTTCCCCTTGACAAACATGTTCACCAATCCTAACACGAGATCTTATGCCAGGATTACATTCATGTATGTCTTGTGGGGGCAGTGCATTCACTTATGTTGATCCTACATGGCTCCCTAATTTAGAACTATGGACATATCACTAATACAAGCATCTGGGAATTGCTCTAGGCTCAGCCAAAAATTTCAGTAATTGGTCCAAATTTCCGAACAGCTTTACAAAGGAAACATGGGCAAAGTAAGATCCCTGATAGAAGGAGTCACCTTTGGGGAGGGAAGCGGCAGGAGACTCGGCGTCCGTGCAGCCGCGTCTGTGACAATATGGATGAGAAGGCGTTGGATTGGATGAGGACATGCGGTTTCTGCTTGATTGAATCGGAGGAGAGTGTAATAGAAGAGGAGGCCGAGAGAGCTTACCGGAGGAGAGAGGAGGTGGCCGCCGTGAGCGTGGCTGCCGCGGCCACGGCCGCCATGGGAGGGAGTGGCTGGGAGTGGTGGGGACTGCGGCCGTGCGGGGATGCTGCTGCTCTGCTTGTCAGGTTCCCAAGCTGTTTGTACTTTGTACACCTGTAGTGGGCTGTTCGCGCACCTTCCCCTCCCTTCTAGATGCTTCCGCGGCATTAACCGCCATGGCAGTTGGCCCCCTCGCCGCCTCCCCCCGCAGAAACCTGAACCCTAGCCGCGAACCCCACCTCGGATGTCGCCGCCGTGCGCCGCGCCCCCATTTCGTGCTCCACGGGGAGGAAGTCTCCCACACCGCTCGTTCGCCCACCACGACGCCTTGTGCGGCCGCACGCTGACGCATCCCAGCCGCCGTCGACAAGCGCCTCGTTCCAGAGCACCGCATCGGATCGCCTACGACGACGGCAAGGCAGCCTCCATCTTCAACTCCGGTGATCTCGGAAACCCTAGACGGACGCTATGTGCCCACGCCAGGCAGCTGCGGGTGTTTGGGCGCAGGCCTGGAGCTGGTGCCATGAATTTCCATGAAGATGGCATCCATTCTAAGATGCACCCGTTCGCGAATCCCTCGAAGACAACTACGCGCTCGTTCGCCTGCACGGCCTATCTTCCGCCCAAGGTAATCTAACCCTAGGTTCTCATCAGATATTGCAGTCTTGCAGCTCTTGCATGTGTGTCGAATATTTCTGTGAACTTAGTGCATATATGATTATTCCTCTTGCATGTGTGTATCTAGTTTGGTCTGTTGTTTGCTATTCTTGCATTGCTCGAGACTTTGCTTGGTTAGGTTTGGTGGCAAGAACTTCTTCTTGATCTGATGTATGAATCATATTATAGATACTATGGTTTTTGCGGTGGCCGGCCCAATCAACGTGCGATCTACAGTAGTACAGTAATTCTCCGAGCTTACAACAGCCCACTGTTCTTCGGGCACCCCGTCCCGTATTGCGCTAGTGTGACGACCCGCATTATTACCATAGGGTAATAACGCTAGTCAACGGATTATTATTCGTTTTAGCCGATAAAACATCGCTCTAACGAATAATAAGCCTATCAGAGTGTTGCAGCAGAACAATAATTAGAGACAAAACACAATATTACAAGAATATCGCCACGCAGGGCTACAGTTTATTACAAAGCCTCAAGGGCTTGAATATCTCATACTTAACACAACCTTCGCACGGGATGCCCACCTTATATCTATTGCAATCCGAGTCCACGGTCTTCCATCCAAGCAATTTCCGCTTGACTAGCGATTCTCTGAACTGACATGCTCCTAAGCAAAGAGAGGATTATAGCAAGGGTGAGTACAG
Source organism: Dendrocalamus latiflorus (assembly GCA_017311315.1). Taxonomy (NCBI): domain Eukaryota; kingdom Viridiplantae; phylum Streptophyta; class Magnoliopsida; order Poales; family Poaceae; genus Dendrocalamus; species Dendrocalamus latiflorus. The sequence continues at coordinate 35,243,619 of CM029659.1, read as the reverse complement.
AAGTACTCAGCAAACGTTATTAACAAAAATGCACAACATGCTTATCCTTTCCACATTTAGGAATCTCAATTCCTATTCTCAATTTCTTACTCATTTTTTTATACTCTTTTCCTTCCTCAATTTCCTTCCCATGACATAGAAAATAAAGTTTGTTGGTTTTGAAATAATGACAATTTATTAATTTAGAAAACTACTGAACATACGCATGAACAGCAAAAACCCCCATAAGTTTCCGTAATTCTCCTTTCCTGGAGACAGGCATGTATTCATGATTTATATAGCATTGCGCAAGCTTGTATCACTTTACCCATCATCACTCTTGATCCTGGTGGCTCATGGTTCTCCGCAATTCCTTAGATGCGGCGCCCAGATCAGAGTACAGTACGTTTGCATCTATCTCAGTAGATTATATCTCCACCCAACTATTCTTAGCCAGCAGCCCAGGGTGGTTTCTCACCCTCGCCTGGCGCCCACCGACCTCGACATAGTTGTTGGTTGGGGCGACCTCGCCCTTCCCCAACACTCCACCGGCGCTAATATATGCGCCCCGCGTCCCCCACTTCTGGGCTCTCTCTCCCAGTTCTGGGTTCCTGCGGTCCGCGTCCCCCACTTCTGGGCTCTCTCCCAGTTCTGGGTTCCTACGGCTGCGTCCCCTACTCCCAGTCTCTTGACCGGCTCTAGGTTCCTGCAGTTGGTTATATTACTTACCCATGTGGAGAATATAATAACCTCGATAGAGCTACTAATTCTGTCCGTCCTCAGACGAAATGTTGGTTGATACGTTTAGTACGGTCCGTTCACACGGATGAAGTACGATTAACCTTATATCTTATTCTTATGCAGAGGTCCCAAACCTGCCCTTTTTTCACCTGCCAAAGGCAACCTCTGCCCACCTTCTTAATTAACTTATGTGGCCAACTGCTCCATCAGTTGCCATCTAACTCTTTGCTTTTATCTCTTATAGTCAGTATTCGATTTAAATATTCTTTATTTCTTTCATGCAGGGTGATACTAGATTAATACAAAAATATTTGTTTTACCAAATATACACTGAAGATATGATCAAAGGAATGCTTGCCTGAACTTTAACCATAGATTCGGATTCAAGTTGGATCAAGTGAAGTCACTCCCGTAGCTTGGATTGTTGCCTGCAATTAAATACGTCGGCTACGACTTAATTTACGAGAACCTAATAAAATATAATGTGTCTTGTGCTTGTGCTCCTAAGGGATGTTTCATTCCATTTAACACGATTGTGGTAGCCCTAGTCATTTCTTATTTTATACTTTATCATTTGACATTGCTTTCTTGGCATGGAGCTGAGTTATTTACTTAAAAGTTAACTCAGTTATTTATTTATTGATTTCCGACCATCTATCGTTGCAATACGACTATATATACACACACACGCACATTTACTGGCTATCATTAATTCTAATTGATCTCGTGCATGCAATTATGCCTATTTAAGGTTTGCTTTAGTCATTTGCATAATTTTACAGCTTTACTACTATTTAATCGCCGCGTATAATTTGACTTGCTACGCGAACTCGTAAATCGACACATACTATTATAAATTCGACGCGTGTTATTATAATTGTCACAAACAGTTTTAAATCTTCTAATGGCTAAGAACTTATTCTAATAATTCCGAATACTTATTAGTGGATCTCTACAGTTTATAATTGACTGATAACCATTAACTAAGCATTTAAATACGCAATGGAGATCTAAATGATATTATGATAATATACTTTGCACACGTACAAGTTTCAGCCTATGGGCATCATTTGACTTATCTTTCCTAACTAAGAATATTTATTAAGACCGTTATATGATTTAACACTATCAGGTTTAATTAGGTATTTAGTTGCAATCCCGAATGATTTAACTAGCAATGTATCAGTTAAATCGGTACACACTACGTTTTTATTCTACAGATGGCAATTCATTTATTCTAATCACGGTAAATAATGATTAATAGTTTTCTACTATTTAGATAGAATTAACCAAACTATCTGAGTATAAGTCCATACAGTCCCTTAATACCAGTTATAATCCATTGACTGTATTACATTTATTATAAGAGCTTGAGAAATATTCTGGGCTTCTATGATTTAATCTATGGCGTCGAGGAGATAACAGGGCCTAATTAATTAAGCGAATTCAACAAAATGTGATCATAGGGTTTCTAGAATTTTGTTTAATTTCCAAAAGAACTTCTATCGTGTTGGTACGGCTAATAGTCAATTACCAGATTCTTAACTATATGCAGTTAATTCTCTTAATTTCGAACAAATGGCTATAGCAGGGTTGTGACACTACATGCTTATGAAGATTCCAAATTTTTGGTAAATCTACCCTTTCCACATTTCCTATTTTTCTTCATTATTTCCCTTATCCTTCTCTCTTTCTTTTTCTTCTTTCCCTTTTCTTTCTTTTCTTCCACCCGGTCCCTTTTCTCTGGCTGCTTTCGGCCGAAGCCGACCCCTTTTCTTCCCTACGCCTCTCTAATCTCTCGGCGTCTCTCTCTTCTTCCCCGGTCTACCTTCACACCGCCGCCGCGCCGGCTCCTCCGCGCCTCTCCACTGACGCGCCGGCCTCTACCCCGGCTTCCGCGCTCCCCTACGGCTCGGCTCTCCCTCTCTACACGCCGACTCTCCAAGCGCCGCCGGCGGTGCCGCGCCATACTGCCCGGCCGTCTTCGCCTTGCCGCACGGGGGACCACGGCCAGATCCGTGGCCTAGGGCTCGGATCTGGTACCTTGCCCCTCAATACCCTCCGATCTGAGGTTGATTTGGTGGCTATTTCACTTTGATTAAGTGGGATTTGCTAATATGCTGGTAGGCATGAAAGTGTGTTCTTCTACTACTCCCAGTGGACACCCTCTATATTAATCTTTGCAGCCCTAGTAGCGTTTGTGACAACTGCTAGTATCTTTGACTCTAGCTATGCAGGGCTTATTACTGGAAGATGAATACTATGGTTGTGAGTCATCTATGGTTCACCTTCACCGATTGCTGGTTGACTGGTGGTGTGGCTGTCGCCCTCTTCGGTAAGCCCCTTTTTACTCATCTTCTACTCCTCCTCTTCTACCTCCAATTGGCAATGATCTAAGTTGGTTCCATGGTACTCTACTAGTGCTGGGTTGCTTGATGTCTCTAATTAAGCACTACTTACTATGAATGAATGAATGTTATGGTTGTGCATGTTGTGGTTACCTCTGCCGTTGATGGTTGGTTGTTTTTGAGGAATATCCCGTGTTGGCTTGTGGCTCTGTTGGCTCGCTGGTGGTCTCCTCCTCCTATGGTTGGTGGCCGGTGACTGATCGCTGGCTACCTTCCTCCTCCGGCTTGGTGCTGCCGAGTGCTTGTGGTGGCCTCCTAAGGTTGACGGGTTCGGCTTGCAGTTTGACCTTCTGCCGTCGCCGTCGCCGTGCGCCCTATCGGCTCGCCTAGCTTCTGGTCGCCTGGCTTCTCCTCGGTGGGGGTTTCTCTGTTGGCTTGAGAGAGATGGGGAAGTGAAAGTGACAAAAGAGAATGCCGTGCTCGGGTTCTCTCCTGATTTTTACTTGGCTGGCTGGGTTACCAGTGCCCTGGCTTGCTGATCTCTTTTTCTCTGTTGGTTGTGCCTTCGGGCTGGCAGTGCGATATTTTTGGGCTGGCTTGCTATCTCGGTATAACTGGCTAGCCGTGTGTTGCCTCGGTGAAATACTGTGGTATGCGGTTATGAATGTGGCATGTGATTCCCTGTTACGGTTTGGGGCTTGGAAAATGGGATTATGGGATGTTGGGTTACATTTGCTGGTTTCTAAAATCAAACAGGTTTGTTTATACCGTATGATGAGCCTACGGTTGTGAGAGGTGCCGACTGGTCTCCGGACGGTCAGGTATCTCTGTGAACGGATTACCCCGCCCGAAGTTAATCCCTAGGGCTCTGACAGCAACGCTCTTCTTTTCTTCGTTTATTTTTATTCGTTCTTTTGTTCGGTCTTTTTCGGCATTATAACTACTGGTTTGTTCACAATTAGAGTAGTGGTGTAGTGGCAGCTCGACAACATCTTCTAATGTATGAAATGGCCTAAATTGTAATTCGGCTTTCTTTTAATATTGATGTATAGATGATACTGCATGTTATTTAAATGTAATTTATATTCCATGTTGATTCAAATGCAACTTAATATGTACGAGATGGACTTGGTGTAAATTAAATCATGTACTTCCTGACTAAATACCGTTATATTGCAATTGCTTAGTTTTTTTGATATGGTTATTTAGTTGAGATATGAAATTGTATATTTGCTGTAATTTGTATTGTCCTGGTTATGTAATGCAAATTGTAATATATTTTTTATTAGATTTTATATAAGTTCTAATTGTTGTTCAATGGATGTTATTGATTTTACCATCTACGGTTTATAATAAATTACTGTTGTACTATGGACTGTTATATATAATTTAATTGAGTTGAATACTATACCAGCCGCGCAACTAAATTTTCTTTCTCGATTTAGTCTATACAGTTTAATATTCGCCCTCGTCGATGAAATGGTAAAAACAACGCTTCATTTTATCGCTCATTGATTTCAATTTATACGGTTACGTAGAAAATTTTAAATTCCCTCACATTTTTAGATTCTTAATTACATAATTAATCACGCTTAACGTTGTAATTCGTTGCTTAAGGTTAATTAATGACATGGGTCGTTTCACCTAGCCGCCGCTCGCGAGGTCACACTATCCCCTTCCCGGTCCAGATGGACCAGTTCCCCCTCTCACTCCTCCCGGTTCTCGCCCTTCGCCCTCCCATCAGCGCAACCACGTCCGCCACTCCCCTCGCCTCATCCGGCATGCCCACGGCCACGCGCCCACGCCGCGCTGCCATGCTCCTCCCCGATGAACGGGTGTTATGTTCTTGTGATTTCTCGTTGTACTACATGTTATCGTAGTAATGTTGCTTCTTCTCAATGAATTCCAGCGGTTTAGATGCTCCATTTACTTTCTCTGTCTTCCGGATGAGCATGTTTAGGGTGAAGGTTAGCATAAATCAAGATGTTAATTGTTAATCGTGGACATCGGAATAGATAGGAAAGATGTACCTTGATAATGATTGATAATGGGGATGAACTACTGTGCTTGACTTGAATTATTTGTTTCTAGTATGCAATAATTTCATTAGGGTGATAATGATGGTCTAACCACCTGATAACACTTTCAGTTTGTGAAGTATTTAGCACCGAAAGAGATGATACCAGCTACTGCTGTTGCCAGATTCGAAGTAGTTACCTTTCCCTATCAATCAACATTTCAGAATATGTACCACCGCATCTATGGATTTCATGCATTATATCAATAACCAGCAGAGTAAATCCTACTATCCTAGGGTACAATTAGCTCAGAAGGAAGAGCATTAGAGGAAGTTTAGTGCCCACATTAGACATGACGAGTTACATCTGTTGAATACTTGAATAAACTACACAAATTTTGCAGCTTGATAAAAATATCCTCGGTCTACTAGGGAACATATTAGTGTAATGTGGTGCTCCGTGTCATTACCCTTACTCTGAGAGTAATGACACTTAAGCAATAGATTATTATTTATTTGCTCGGTAGAACATCGCTCCAACGAATAATATGTGTTACCTGAGTTGCGCAACAAAGTAATAAATAGAAACTGTGCACTCATACAGTCGTTAGCCACGTAGGGTTATGGTCTTAATTATAATTTATTTAAATACAAAGGAGATACAAGAATCTATACGCTATCTCCCGATGACCCTGCTTCAATGGACGCCAACTTGTCCCAAATGCTGTTTAGGCTCTCCATCTCATCCATCTCACCCTGATCCTTGTTGCAAACAAAACCACTGCATATTAGTGATGTCTAATTCTAAGTGTATGCGCAAGAAAGATAGACACTCCCAACTTTACGAGGCAAAATATAGAAGGGTGTTGTTGTAGGGGTGGCCCCCACCTAAGCCCAGCAAGCCAGTTAATAGGTTGTAAGGCCCAAAATGGGACGCGTGTAATGACTTAAATGCCCCCGAAGGGGATGTAAACGTGTAAGGGTATATCTGTAAAAGCACTCCCAATGTATGTATATATATCCGACGCTGGCCATGGGGAAGGACCCTAAGCCATTATTCACTGACTCCCCACTACCACTTCTCTCTCTGTTTGGTCTGTAACCACAACAGTTGGCGCTGTCCGTGGGGAGGACAGGAGCAAGCCTCAGGATCTGAAGAGGGATGGCACCGAGAAAGGCTTCTTCGTCGGCGATGAAGGGGAAGAAGGCAGCCGCGGACGCGCGTCGCGTCAACACCCGGGCTTCGACGTCGGCTGTCGCGGGCGCGGTGGCCGCGAACGTCGATGTTCGCGGTGCGACGACCGACCTTGCCACCATCGCTGCGACGACCGACCCCGCCACCATCGCTGCGACAACCGACCCCGCCACCATCGCTGCGACGGCCGACTTCGCCACTACCGTTGCGATTGCGGACACCGCGACGGCTGCTGCTGGTGCCAACCGCGGGGCTGGAGGTAGCCATATCGGCGCAACCGACAGCCCGGGAGCTCGGGATGTGGTCGCCGCCGTCCCGGCACGTCCGCTCGGCGTGCCGGCGACCCCAGCTACGTCCACAGTGGAGAACGCCTTGCTGGCAGCCCTCAACGCATTCCAGCGGGAGCTAGGGGATCTCTGCGGCGCTGTCCGGGACATGCAAGAGGCTCAGAGCCACCAGACCACACCGGTGGTTGGGCCAGAGCCCACACCGGAAAGGGCAGACAGCCGCGATGCCCCCACGTCTAGCTGCACGCCGCTACGGCGTGTCGATCCGGAGTCCCCGTTCTGGCGGGCCTGCAGCGGGCAGTGTGGCCAAAAGACTTCAAGTTCCCCAGCGTCATCGAATCGTACAAGGGCGATACAGACCCTCGGGAGTTCGTGCGCGTGTATGAGACCGCAATCGAGGCCGCGGGCGGAGACGACACCACGAAGGCGAAGGGACTCCCCCTCGCGCTGCAAGGAGTGGCACTTTCTTGGTTTTTTACCATAGAATCGAACTCCATCTACGCGTGGGAGCAAATCCGCGACCGCCTTTGCAACAACTTTCAAGGGAACTACGTTGAACGGGTCGACGCGGATCAGCTCTTCGCGGTGAAGCAAAAATCTTCGGAGAAGCTCCGGGAATACTTCAAGTGCTTTGCGAAGCTACGCTGCCAGGTCAAGGACGTTAACGAGACAACCGTCATCAATGCAAAAGTGCAGGGCCTTCGCCTGGGGCCGTTGGCCAAGTACAACACAAGGAAGCCCATCAAGATGCTCGCGAAGCTCTTCGACGAGATGGAAGAGTACGCGCGAGCAGAGGAAGACACGCGGAGACGCGGGGCCGAAGGCCCCGGCCACACGCCAGTGGCAGGGTCTCCTGAAGGCAGCGGCGCCGGGGAGGAGAGCTCGTCCAGAGACAGGCGTAAGCCCCGGCGTAACCAGCGCAGGCCCCAAGGAATTCGCCGCGTCCTCGGCATCAAGGACGTTCTCCGGGAGCCTACTTCCACCTCGTGTGGAGGGGGTCGAGGACGGGGATGCGGACCGGGCCGCGGTGAGAGACCACGCGCGGAGCAGGAGATTTTGGACTACGGAAGATGGTGCAGGGTGCATGGCTACGGGGATCATCCCACAAAGGTGTGCATCGCGGTCATGGAGTTGTGACTGGTGACCGCCAAATCCCGAGCCCTGGCCGTTCGGCCCCTTGCTGCAACCTATGTGCCACAGCCGCAGGGAAGCCCCCCGCAAGCCGCGGTCAGGAAAGAGGCGCCGCGCCGCATCGTCAATGTCATCACCGGAGGCTCCTCACCAAGGACCTCATCGGCAAAACCACCCCCGGAGATGCCGCACCACAACATCACCTTCATGCAGGATGACGCCCGGGGTGTGGAGTTCCCCCACCAGGATCCCCTAGTCGTCCAAGCTGACCTCGCAAGCTGCGACGTCAAGCGCATCCTCGTCGACGGGGGAAGCTCTGCGAACATTCTGTTCGCGGAGTCCCTCGATCGCATGGGAATTCCCTGAGGTCACCTCAGCCTGTCCGAGACTCCGCTCCGAGGCTTCGAGGGGCCCCCCGCTGGAGGCCCTAGGGCAGGTGTGCCTCCGGGTCACCTTACGCCAAGCCGACAACGTCAGAAGCGAGGACATCGTTTTTGACGTTGTAGACATCCCGCACCCATACAACGCCATATTGGGCCGGCCCGCCATCAACGCCTTTGGGGCGGTTCCGCATCATGCCTTCCTGTATATGAAGCTCCCAGACCCGAAGGGTGTTATCACCGTCTTCGACGACCAGGCCCTTGCTAGGCGTATGGACACGAGCAGGAGTCCACATCGCAAGGTACACGTCCTCGTGGATAAGCCCCAGGCGGATGCGCCGTCCACTCCGGGATGGACGCCTAAGCCTCAGCCAAATGGCGGAGTCAAGAAGGTGCCACTCGGGTCGAGCGAACGATGTGTATCTATTGGTGAGGGCCTCCCTCCAGAGGTGGAGCAAGACTTACTCCAGATTCTCCAGAATAACGCCGACATTTTCGCATGGTCACCGGAGGACATCAAGGGCATCGATCGCGCCCTCATCGAGCACCGCCTCGCGGTCCGCCCTGACGCCAAGCCGGTCCAAGCAAAAACTTCGTCGTATGTCCATGGATCGGCAGCAAGCGGCCAAGGCGGAGGTGGCGAAGCTTCTCCAGGCCGGGGTCATCCGCGAGGTCCACCACCCGGAATGGCTGGCCAACCCGGTGTTGGTCAAAAAGGCGAGTGGGGCCTGGCGTATGTGCATCGATTTCACAGCCCTCAACAAGGCGTGCCCGAAGGATGATTACCCGTTGCCACGCATAGACCAGCTGGTCGACGTCACCGCAGGGTGCGAACTTACGAGTTTCCTGGACGCTTACTCCGGCTACCACCAAGTCCACATGGCTGAAGACGACGAGGACAAGACCAGTTTCATTACGCCGATTGGAATGTTCTGCTTTGTCAGGATGCCCTTCGGTCTGAAAAATGCAGGTGCAACGTTCACCCGCCTCGTCGCACTGGCTTTGGCCTCCCAGCTCGGGAGGAACGTGGAGGCCTACGTTAACGACGTGGTAGTCAAAACCAGACAGCTCGCCTTGCACGGTCGGGACCTCCAGGAGACCTTCGACAATCTCAGGAGGGTAGGCATCAAGCTCAACCCTGACAAATGTGTCTTCGGTGTGCAGGCGGGCAAACTCCTAGGTTTCCTCGTATCCGGGCAGGGCATCCAGGCAAACCCCGATAAAGTCGACGCCATCCTGGGCATGGAGCCACCCAGGACGACGAGGGAGGTCCAGAGGCTGGCGGGCCGCATGGCGGCTCTGAGCCGCTTCCTATCTAGGGCGACGAAGCGGGGCCTACCATTCTTCAAGACACTTCGCGGGTGTGATGGGTTTCGCTGGGACGACGATTGTGCAAAGGCCTTCGACGAACTCAAGAGACACTTGGCAGGCCTTCCCACTTTGGTCGCCCCTCCTGCTCTATCTCGCCGCGTCGACGACGGCGGTCAGCGCCGTCCTCGTCCTAGAAGAGGGTGCCATGCAGCGCCCCGTATACTTTGTCTCCGAAGCCCTCCAAGGCGCCCAGACAAGATATACGGAGCTCGAAAAGCTCGCTTACGCCCTAGTCATGGCTTCGCGAAAGCTTCAGCATTATTTCTTGGCGCACCCGATCACAGTGCCCTCCTCTTTCCCCCTGGCGGAGATGTTACACAATAAGGAGTCCACGGGGCGCATTGGCAAGTGGGCCACCGAGCTCGCCCCGTTCTCTTTGACACACGCCTCAAGGACAGCAATCAAGTCTCAGGTTCTCGTCGACTTCCTCGCAGAGTGGACTCCGCCGGCCCAACCCGTCCAGCAGCATGCTGATCCGGTGTGGATGCTCAGCACTGACGGCGCCTACAGCGTTGTAGGCGCGGGCGTAGGCGCAGTGATCACCACACCCGAAGGGCAGCGCCTGTTATACTCGGCGCGCCTCGCGTTTCCTGCTACCAATAACACAGCCGAATATGAGGCGCTGCTCTTCGGCCTCGCCAAGCTCAAGGCAATCGGCGCGCGCCGCGTGCTCGTCCACATAGATTCGCGTCTAGTGGCAGGCCACGTGGACAAGTCGTATCAAGCCAAGGACCCTGAGCTGGCTAAGTACCTCGCAGCCGTAAGAGCGAGGGAAAGGCACTTCCTGGGCGTCATCGTCAAGGCCATTCCTCGCGAGGACAATGAGCAGGCCGACGCTCTCGCAAAGGCGGCCAGCCAGCAGCTGCCCCCCCCCCCCGACGGAGCATTCTATGAAGTCTTATCAGCGGCAGCCGTCGCGTAGGACAACCGGGACGCGGCTCTTGTCCACGAGATCGCCCAGCGGGGTGATTGGCGGGAACCCATCTTTAGTTTCCTACAATGCATCGCAGAGCCGGAGGACCCCGCCAAGCTCCGACGCTTGCAGCATCGCACCAAATCCTTCCAGGTGTTCGAAGGGATACTCTATAAAAGAGGAGTCTGTGCGCCGCTCCTGCGATGCGTATCAGGGGAAGAGGGCAAACAGCTCCTTGCGGAAATTCACGCGGGGCTCTGTGGGTCGCACCTGGCACCGAGGTCGCTAGTCGGCAAGGCATTCAGGCAAGGTTTTTACTGGCCGACCGCCATCGCCGATGCTCAGGACCTCGTGCGCCGATGTCAGGGGTGCCAGTGGATGGGACGCATCATTCGCAGGCCTCCGACGAACCTCAACCCCATTCCCCCGGTGTGGCCGCTAGCGCGATGGGGCATCAACATCGTGGGACCGCTTCCTCGAGCTCAGAGGGACCTGCTGTTTGTAGTAGTCGTGCTAGATTCCAGGTGGCCAGAGGCAGTTGCCCTGGCCAAGATAACCTCGGCAGCCATGCAACGCTTCCTTTGGCAGAATATCATATGTCGCTTCGGCGTGCCCCGGGAGCTCACCGCCGACAATGGCCTGCAATTTGACGCAGCCCCCTTCAAAGAATTCTGCGATAGTATAGGCATCACGCTTCGATTCGCCTCGGTTGGACATCCCCACTCCAACGGGGCAGTCGAGCGGGCGAACGACGCCATCTCTGCCGCGATCAAGAAGCGATTAGTCGGCTTGCCGAAGGGCAAGTGGCCGAGTGAGCTTCACAGTGTCCTCTGGTCCCTCCGTACAACGGTGACACGCCCGACGGGGTTCACGCTGTTCAAGCTCCTTTTTGGCGATGAGGCAGTGATGCCTGAGGAAATCAAGGCCGGCTCACGAAGGGTCCTCGTCCAGGCGCCAGAGGAAGAGCGGCGCTTGTCCCTAGACCTCCTGGACGGTGCGCGGGCGAGCGCAACTTAGCACGTCACAAAGTACACGCGGCAGATGGTGCGCGCTCGTGATCGCTCCGTGTACACGCGAGGTTTCCAGCCCGGGGACCTCGTCCTCAAGATGGTCCTCCACGCGGAGACAGTTGGCAAGCTGGAGTCTAAATGGGAAGGCCCGTACATCGTCGCGGAAGCCTTGCAGAAGGGAGCATATCGCCTAGCCACGCTCGAAGGACAGACTCTCTGCCACACTTGTAACGCGGACAAGCTGCGCCGGTATTATGCGTAGGGCAATAAGCGAGTTTGTGGCATCACCGGCCCCCCATTGTAAGATGCTTCCCGCACAAACAGGAGTTCAATAAAGCTCACCGTTATCCAGCTATTATTTCCTGCAAAAAGCGCGCGAAGTACCACCCCCGCGCACAAAGAGTCCCCACCAAGGGTGGCCTAAAATAAGACGTAGCGTCGAGGTCCGCCTCCGCACGCGCCAGTCTACGGACTCAAAATAAGGCGTAGCGTCGAGGTTCGCCTCCGCACGCGCCAGTCTACGGACTCTAAATAAGACGTAGCGTCGAGGTCCGCCTCCGCACGCGCCAGTCTACGGACTCTAAATAAGACGTAGCGTCGACGTCCGCCTCCGCACGCGCCAGTCTACGGACTCTAAACAAGATGCAGCGGGGGGACACCCCCGTGCGCACTCTACGGAGTATAAAAAAAGGCGCGGATGTTGTCCCTGCGCACTCTACGGAGTATAAACAAGACGCGAATTCCGCACACGCACGGGCGTTGTTCCTGTGCGTACTCTGCAAAGTATAAATAAGATGCGGATGTTGTCCCCGCGCACTCCACGGAGTATAAATAAGACGCGGATGTCATTCCTGCGCACTCTACGGAGTATAAACAAGACGCGAATTCCGCGCATGCACGGGCGTTGTTCCTGTGCGTACTCTGCGGAGTATAAATCAGACGCGGATGTTCTCCCTGCGCACTCTACGGAGTATAAACAAGACGCGAATCCCGCGCACGCACGGGCATTGTTCCTGTGCGTACTCTGCAGAGTATACCTGCCACCACTTCGAAGGATAGGGGACGGAGCGCTCGCGCGTCTACTTCGATTAGGCGCCAGCTCCGCTGCCACCACTTCGAAGGGTAGGGGACGGAGCGCTCGCGCGCCTACTTTGACTAGGCACCAGCTCCGCTGCCACCACTTCGAAGGGTAGGGGATGGAGCGCTCATGCGTCTGCTTCGACTAGGCGCCAGCTCTGCTGCCACCACTTCTTCGAAGGGTAGGGGACGGAGTGCTCGCGCGTCTACTTCGACTAGGCGCCAGCTCCGCTGCCACCACTTCTTCGAAGGGTAGGGGACAGAGCGCTCGCGCGTCTACTTCGACTAGGCGCCAGCTCCGCTGCCATCACTTCGAAGGGTAGGGGACGGAGCGCTCGTGCGTCTACTTCGACTAGGCGCCAGCTCCGCTACCACCACTTCGAAGGGTAGGGGACGGAGCGCTCGCGCTCCTACTTCGACTAGGCGCCAGCTCTGCTGCCACCACTTCGAAGGGTAGGGGACGGAGTGCTCACGCGTCTACTTCGACTAGGCGCCAGCTGCGCTGCCACCACTTATTTGAAGGGTAGGGGACGGAGCGCTCGTGCGCCTACTTCGACTAGGCGTCAGCTCTGCTGCCACCACTTCGAAGGGTAGGGGACGGAGCACTCACGCGTCTACTTCGACTAGGCGCCAGCTCTGCTGCCGCCACTTCGAAGGGTAGGGGACGGAGCGCTCACGCGTCTACTTCGACTAAGCGCCAGCTCCGCTGCCTTCACTTCAAAGGGTAGGGGACGGAGCGCTCGCGCGTCTACTTCGACTAGGCGGCAGCTCCGCTGCCATCACTTCGAAGGGTAGGGGACGGAGCGCTCGCGCGTCTACTTCGACTAGGCGCCAGCTCCGCTGGCACCACCTCGAAGGGTAGGGGACGGAGCGCTCGCGCGTCTACTTCGACTAGGCGCCAGCTCCGCTGCCACCACTTCGAAGGGTAGGGGACGGAGCGCTCGCGCGCCTACTTCGACTAGGCGCCAGCTCCGCTACCACCACTTCGAAGGGTAGGGGACGGAGCGCTCGCGCGCCTACTTTGACTAGGCGCCAGCTCCGCTGCCACCACTTCGAAGGGTAGGGGACGGAGCGCTCGCGCGTCTGGCAACAATTCCGTGACTACCCCTCCAGCTCGCACGTCTACTCTGCTTGCTACTACCGGCGCACGGGGTAGGGCTGAGCTAGAGGACCCGAATAGTATATAGCAACAACAAAACAACATGCTGGGGACACAGCAAAAGAACACGGGAGCACTATTGCTTCGACCACAAGATGAGGCATACGCCGCACATAACACACAACGCACCCAGACTCAACGCCGCCCCTACGAGCTCGCGTCGTTGTCACCGCGCCGGGGAACTTCTTCGAGCCAGCGCAGCAAAGCCCCCTCGCCGCGCAGTGTCCGCTGCAACGCGACCTTCACGACGTCCTCCCCAATGTAATTCCAAATCCGGTTATGGAAGTTTTGGGTAGCAGGCTGAGCGGCGCGGATGGCATTGGATATCACCCCGGGCTCGGCAGGTCGAGTCGAGAGTCCGCAAGCATGCTGACATGCTCACAGCCTCTAGCGTGCAGCAGGGCGAGAGCGAGGCCAGCGCTCATGAAGCCGCAGTGGGTACCGAAGGACTTCGCACCACGGTGGGCGACGCTCGAACCCTCTTCAATTCACGCAAGCGTCTCCGTCAGGTCAGCAAGGTCATGAGTGGCGTCCTACACGTGCACGGAAAGGTCCCGAAGGGCCTGTTCCAAACACCCCATTGCACTCCATGTAGACACGGACGCGCTGTCTAAGGATAGGGTCCTCTCCGCAAGGGACGCAGCGAGCTGCTCCTTCTCGGCTTCCAGCGCGGAGACTTGCGCTGCGAGTTGCCCCTTCTCCGCCTCCAGCGTGGAAATCTGCTGAACGAAGGCATCCCGCTCTTCCGCCGCGGCGCGTTGAGTCTCCTCTGCGGCACGTTGTGCCACCAATATCACGCTCTTCGCATTCGTGCCTATGAGCTGCGCGTCGGAGATAGCCTCGTCACGTTCCGCTGACAGCGCCCGAATGCACTCATCCTTGGCGGCGTCGGCATCGTCAGCAGCGCGCAGCTGGACCTCCAGCGCCCTCTGTTCACAAAGGCATGCTTCCTCCAGGGCTTTGCTGATGGCGAGCGTCTGCAAGGGTAAAATAATAAGGGTTACCCGCCAGCTGAGTAAAAAGGCCATATCGCGAACTAGGATGTTACCCTCATCTCTGAGGCACTCAGCGCGAGCGCTAGGAGATTGCTCCCACACGAAAGCAGCGCCCGTCCATCCAAGCGGCCATGGGCGTACTCCGCCACCTTGGAGAAAGTACGAAGTGTCTCCGGTCCAGGGATGAAGTCGGAGACGCCAAGCCCGCGCACCCCCACGCCGATGCTCTCGACAGGGCTAGGTGCGCACATCGTTCCCTGTTCGACAAGGCCGGGGGCTTCGCGGACACCCCCGTTGCTCGCTCCTTGACCGCACCCAGGAGACCTCGTCTCGCCTGATGTCGGCGACGGAATGAGCGAGCAAATCGGGGAGAGTCTCGCGAAGTCGTGGGAACAAAAGGAGTCACACATACCTCCAATACCATCCGCCACATGGGGAGGCGGCCGCTGGGCCTCCACCTCGGCCGCAGGGACCTCGTCGGCCTGCGGGACAACGCCTTCTTCGGCCAAGACCTCCTCCCCGAGTGCCAAAACTCCGGCGACTGGGCCCGCCATGCCGAATCAGTTCCCTCAGTCACGAAGGCGGCTCTACCCGAGGGCGCTTCGCCTCCGAGGGTGCGAGCGATGCATCCTAGGCCGCCGTGGCAGTCACAACAGCTGGTGGGGGCGGCAGGGCCAGCATCGCCGTAAGAAGTGACGAGCCCTCATCTTCGGGGGCAACAACGACTGTGCCTATTGCCTGGGCGCGTTCTGAGACCTCGGCGGGGGGTAGTGTGCTTCTCGGAGCCGGCAGGCTTCGGCACAGCGCCCGTCGTGCGCCCCGGATTGACGGTCCCGACTGGCGACATGGCTGACGGGCTGGAGGCAACAGTCTCCGATTGAGCCTGGCGCCGAGAAGACGGTGGTCCTGCCTTAGGGCCACTCGGGGACTCCGACGGCACCGGACGAGCCGGTACGGGAATTCCGAGGACCTCGTAAACCCGGTTGATTCGCCCCTGCTTCGCCGGGGCAGTCGCAGACTCACGCGCCTTGTTCTCCTTCCTCGTGTACGGCCCAAGGAGCGCAACCACCGGACGCTCTGCATCTTTTAAACAGCGCACTGCACGTGAAGCCGGAATATAGTTTCTAAGAGTTTGTAGGAGCAGGGACAGGCGCATAACCCCAAGGTGGCAATACTTACAAGGCATCGAGGGTTTATGAAGCGAAGACACTCCCGGGTGGATGCCATCCTTCCGGTCGGGCCCCCGCCGCTCGTACTTCCACTTGCAAGCAAGCGGCGCCACCCCGTACATGGTGAACTCTTCAGCAAGGTCACGCATGCTGAACCGGAGGGTGACACCAACAAGCCTCTGCGCCTGTTGTTCGTCGGTGGCCCCGGGCTTCACATCCGGAGAGCTATTGAACGATATCGGCTCCCCTCGGCATTGAAGACTGCTCGTGCTCGTCACGAGGTGGTAGAACCACCGCCGTGTCCAGCCAGACTCCCATTTTCCCCGCGTAGCTAGCGCGGGGAACAAATGCGCACACTGCGCCCTCAACACGAAGTTCACGCTGCCGAAGTTTGAGTATACCTTTCCCTCCATTTTCTCCGGCTGACAGCGCGCGTCGTGCAGGATGGCGAACAAGCTCGTGCTCGGATGGATACCCTCCGTCCGCATCGCCCAGGTAAAGACGGCCAAGCGAACGATCGCGTTCGGGGTCAGCTGCGCCAGCTCCAACCCATAGGCTCGCAGCACCTGACTGATAAAGAGCGTCGACGGGATCCGGAGCCCGGCATCAAAGAACGCCACGAAGACAATTGCCTCCCCTTCCCTCGGATTCGGCTCCATTTCGGCAGGGTCCGGCAAACGAGCCCCGCCTCGATCCTCCAGCTTCCTCTCCCGAAGGAGGGTTTCGAGGGTCTTCTCCGTGACGCGGCTCCGCCCTAGCACACGGGAGCAGCGGCCTTTCGACTTCACAGCATCCCAATAATGGTTGACATGCGTCTGGTCGCGCCGAACCAGGCGGTACCCCGCCGGTGGCGGCGTGAGGCAGCGCTGGCTTAGCGAGGCACTCCCGCAAGGCGGGCGTGCAAGGTCAGCACCCGCCGCGCCCCCCTCAGGTTGGTCCAAGGGGTCGACATGGGCGGCCATCCTCCCCCTCGGCGGCAAGCAGGAGCAGTTGAGAAACCCGGGGAAGACAACACAAGCAACCAGATGGACAACAGGAGTGCTTGCATGCCCGCGGTGGCACCTTTTAAAGCCCCCTCGACTTCCCTGCTCATAGAAGCATAACCGACGGAAGCGCAACGGCTTGTCTGCCCGCGGTTAAGCAACAGAACCACTGCCAGCTGCGGTGGGCAACGGTAGGTGGGCGGGCAGCGCACGACGCGCCAGCATGCGCCTGCCACGCGTCTCGCCCCTCTGGGGAAGGGGCGAACGACCGCGGTCACACAACCGCTCACATCCCATGACACTCCAATGATGGCCCGCCGCGCGTCCCCACTCAGGGCAAGACAGACTATGCGGCGCGACAGCCGGCACCTGACAAGTCAGGGGCCGGCGCGGTTTCGGGAGTCATTAAGTGCACTACCGAGCCGCTAAGTCCAGAGGGCGTCATTAAAGCGCACTACCAGGCCGTGAAGTCCAGAGGGCGCCATTAAAGCGCACTAACAGACCGCGAAGTCCAAACCACCTCGCGTATAGCAGACTTTGGGGCGCGAGGTATGCCCCCACTCCGGCTTCGTCCTCGACCTCGACCTCAGGCCTGGTGGACAACCTCGCCCCCGATACCGCGCGGAAAGGACTCCGCCAGCCTGTACGGAGATATCCCTCGCACGAGGGCGCGAGCTACGCTAGGCAATAAGGCTCCGCCAAGTGTGGGGGAGGGTCACAGGCCGCAGGGACGGAGGGGGCCAAAGGACTCGGCGACATGGCTTTGGCCTGTGAAGCCCTTCACCATGAGAGGCTCCTGTTGTAGGGGTGGCCCCCACCTAAGCCCAGCAGGCCTGTTAATAGGTTGTAAGGCTCAAAATGGGATGCGTGTAATGACTTAAATGCCCCTGAAGGGGATGTAAACGTGTAAGGGTATATCTGTAAAAGCACTCCCCATGTGTATATATGGGCCTGTTCGGTTGGTGAGAAGCCGTCCGGCTTCTCGCAGCCGCTACAGTACCTAACTTTTAAACGGAGTATTTTTTTTCAAAACGGGGTCTATAAGTTAAACGTAGTACACGTTAAAAGCCCAACATCTGTACCAGTCAAAATCGCAAGTGAGTATCGATCTCTCCGTAATCTGTACCGTAAATAGCCAAAATTCAAAAATTTCAGCCAAAGGCCGCAGCCAAAAAGAACATGCCCTATATATATATATATATATAGGAAAAATACCTTTTACACCCGGGTGTAATTACACCCACCTCTAATATACCACCTAAACAAACTTGAAATATTCCTTTATCACTTTAGATATATTTGTATACTAATTATAAGATACTCCAATGTGAACCACACGAAAAACTTATAAAGGAGTTCATAGTTTTTAGCGTATTTTGTAAATACCCTCATATGCGCAAATAAAAAGGAGTATGTTGAAAAAAATGTACATACCACCATACCACTTCTAAAAAATTGTTCATACCACCTAGATGGTCTTAAATACTCATATACTACACATACATACCCTCCATTACGCAAGATACTCCCTACATTGCGAGATACGATATAGGGTGTAATTACACCCAGGTGTAGAAAAGAGGCTATATGTATATATATATATATATATATATATATATATATATATATATATATATATATATATATATATATATATATATATATATATATATAGGACGCTGAAATGGGACACCTAGGTGCCCAGACACCTAGGCTACCTGCCGTTAGATTGCTTTTAGATACGTGCTAGAGCAATGATATGTATGGTATGTAATATATTGGGCATGCTAAATCAATCATGGAAGGAAAGTCTTAATCATGGATGGAAAGTCTCAATCACACTAGCACGCATCTAAAAGCAATCCAAAGGTAAGGAGACTAGGTGTCCAGACACCTAGGTGCCCCTGTTATTTATACTATATATATATATATATATATACATATCCGACGTTGGCCATGGGGAAGGACCCTAAGCCATTATTCACTGACTCCCCACTACCACTTCTCTCTCTGTTTGGTCTGTAACCACAACAGGTGTATTTCAGTTTGTTGTGACCATGGCTTCAGTGAGATAACCGTAAAAGTTTCAGTGCGATCTTTTCGACAGTATCCTTCTATATGTTCTAATGAGTTGGAACAAAACAGAAATTTGTTGACATACAGTATAATCCCACTACTGTTCTCCTCGAAAGACACACTCGGTATAATCCCACTATTGTTCTCCTCGAAAAATACAGTCAGTATAATCCCATTACTGTTCAAATTAGTCAATTATTCTAGTAGAATCTCCCTTAATGTTCTCCTCGAAACACACAGTATAATCCTATTACTGTTCAAATTAGTTAATATATTCCGGTGGGCTCTTCCCGACTGTTCTCCAAACACACAAAGAGAGAGACCAAACAGAGCACAGAGATAGTTTTTGCTCAACAAAGATCACTTTTTGCTATGACACACATACACAGAGAGAGACCAAACAGAGCACAGAGGGATACTAAATGACTAATTTGAACGAAACGACATACGACCTTGTAGTGATCTTTGAATCAATGAACTTAGATTTCCAAGATTATCTCACTAATATGTGTGATCTTGTGCCGCTCGGTGCCATGATCAAGGCACTTGTCATACAGACTACGGCATGCCCTGATGGTCAATTTCTCAAGCGAGGCTGGCAGCCCATCATCTGGCAAGAAATTAATTGTGCCACAACAGGTAATTTTCAGCTGCTTGAGGGTGAGCATTCTGTGCAATACATTGGGCAGAGCTTTCAGTCTGTAGCAGCGGGTAAACTCAAGTTCTTGAAGAGATAAAAGAAGTGCTTGTCCCTGCTCTTCAGATATGTGTGCGACTGCAGTATCCTTTATCACCAACTTCTGTAAGTTGGTAAGCAACTTGCAAACTGGTACGTTGAGGATCTCGCAGTCATCAATTTCGAGAACTTGCAGAGAAGCGTTGATCTGTTCCATGTGCATCCCTTCTGCTTCTACATGAATCTTCCAAGCTTCAGCAAAATTAGGAACACCACTGACAGAGAGCACTTCAAGAGCGGCGATTTTGTGAAAACATTTGTCCACGGATTTAATACTAGGGCAGTCATAAACTTCCAAACGTTTTAGAGTGGACACTTCATGTAGTCCACCAGGCAGGGCAAGGAGTTCACTTCCACAAATTGTCTTGTATTCTGAGTACGGATGGAGAACGCTTCAGGCACGGAAACGACACAACTTTAGGACAATCTTCTATCTCCAGCCTAGTAAGTTGTGGAAACCACTGCTTTTCGCTGCAGCAAAAAACCTGTAATCCATTAAGCTTTGGACAGTATTGTATTATGAGGCTTCGAAGGACCGGGAAAAAGCAGATATGTTCGACTCCAACCCACTCTGTCCACTTGGCCATGTTACTGATTAACATCTCTTCTAAACGAGGAAATCCCTTCAATTGACCATCTCCATAGAACCCAGGGCCAATTGTTGTTATTGCACCCATTTTGGTGATGTGCAGCTTCCTAAGGTGAGGCAGCTGCCCAAGTGGAGGAAGGAAATCAAGTCCGGAGAAATCTTCCAGATAAAGTGACTCCAGGGTAGTAAGTGTGAGTTTATCAGCGAGCCATGTTGGAGATGTAATGCCATTATAGCCTTTGACATGGAGGGACACTACATTTGGATGAGGTTGGAGACCTTCAAGAACATCCTCAGCTGAAGGAGACATCTGTCTATACGAATTGGTACTCCATGCAAATGACAACTCTGTTAACCTTCTTTTGCTATTCAATCTAGCCTCACTGGCTTCTCCACTGTTACCAACATTTTCAAGATTCCCAATTTTCAGTCGTCCTGTAAGGTTCCTCAAGTCTTTCAGTTGTGCAATATCAAAACCCCTAGTCTTTCCAATACAGAACATGTCCAGTTCAAGCAAGGAGGTCAGATTCCCAACATTTGGAACACTTGCGAGGAGATTCCGTCCTTCATCGGCCAGCAGGTGTCGCAAGTTTACCAAGTTGGACATGCTTGGAGGCAATTGACGAAGGTGTGGCCACCTCTTTATGTTTAAGACTTGTAGATGGTAAAGCTTGCAGATTTCTTCAGGCAACTCTTCAAGGCTAGACGAGTTGATGTCCAAATAGCGTAGATGCTTCAAGTTGGTGACTGCTACCAGCTGCTCTTTTCTTGTAATGTTGGGTAGACGCAAGGACCGGATAGTGGTAGGCCAATCATTCCCTACAGTTAAAGAACCCATTACCCAGCAAAATGATGAAGAACCAGTAAATATCAGTGTCTTCAACCTTTCAAGATGCAACAGGCCTCTACGGAGGCAAAAGGCACGCTGTGGACCATACAAGCCCATATCAAGAGCATGGAAGGGTTCAGAGACAAACAAATGACAGACCTCATCTGGGATAGGTTTATCATCAGTTACCCAGCATTCACCTTCTGAAACAAGTAGAGCAAGATCATGTAACAAGTCGTGCATCATGTAGTGGCTGCCATCAACTTTTTCAAAAAAAGAACCCCAAAGTAACTCGTTAAGGTATTCTTTTGCAATGTCCTCCAAAATTTCATCCTCTCGGAGCTTCTGAATGAAGCCTTGCGCCATCCAGCCAAAGATGAGTTGCTGCTCACTTATCTTGTAATCCTTTGGAAACACAGCGCAATAAGCAAAACAACACTGCAAGCTTGGAGGCAGATGCTGAAAGCTCAGACGTAGAACAGGCATGATGTCATCAGGATCTTGTCTCACTTCCCACATGTTGCTGCTGTTCAGAAAGCTGCGCCAACGCTCCTCGTTATGGCTTCTGCTGAGTAGTCGCCCCATAGTCTTGGCAGCTAACGGAATACCATGCAGTTTCTTGGCTATTGTTCTGCCAATATGAGCCAAGTTATTCTCCTCCGTGATGTTTGCACATTGTTTGAAGAAAGACCAAAACTCATCATCTTGTAACCCATGCAATGTCACACTGTCAAATGAACCCGTAACTTCAGCAATTTTCTGATCTCGGGTTGTAACTACAACCATGCTTCCAGACTCCCCTGAGGAAAACGGAGCACAAAGCCTGTCCCAGTTGTTCACCCACACATCATCGAGAACAATAAAGAACCTTTTCCCTTCAATTTTCTTCGTAAGAGTTTTCTGGACTGCATCCAAGCTAGGCAATCTACCAGTCTCATGAGATACTCCACCATTGATTGAATCCACTATGTCAACTGTCACCTTTGTCACGTCGAGAGTGTCGGAAACACAAGCCCAGGCTTGCACATCAAATGAACTGACTACTCTGGGATGGTTATACACAGACTGTGCGAGAGTTGTCTTGCCAACTCCACCAATGCCAACAATTGGCAGAACAGAGAAGTTCTTGTATCTAGATTCCAGGTGCTTACTTAGCACCATGTTTATGATACTGTTGATCTCCTCATCCCTCCCAAACACATTAGGCTCAGTCAGGAAGGAGCTCGTCTGTCGGAGATTGACCTCCTCTGGCTGCGGGTGGGCAGCCATGGATACCAACTTCTCCAGCTTGACAATTTTCTGGACCTTGTCGGTAGTCTTCTCAAGGTGGCCAGAGATTGATCTAATCCTAGCAGACATTGCATCCCGGTCAAAGCTGGGCTGAACAGCTTCCTGCCCTTGCATGACGCTATCAATGCTTGTCCTGGCCCTCTTGAATGGGTAGGACAGAACATTGCATGAACGGCGGACAGCCATCTGGACAGCAGAGGAAGAAGCACCGTCTGGGTTGTCCGTGCCACCACGGGTGCTCTCGACAAGCTCCTTTAGGCGGTAGTAGTCCATCTCGTCCAGCGCGTCGTCAGCACCATAAGCAGCAAGCTTGAGCTCCTTGATGAGATCCGACAGAGCATCCTTGTGGACAGGCTTAACCCGCCCAACTCTCTGGAGCACCGCATGGGCCATGCGAAGTTGTGTCTTCAGGTTGCAGGCGTCGTCTTGGAGACCCGAACGAGCAGCCCACTGCTCGAGCTTAGAGCCACAGTACTTGTCGAAGACGACCTGCAAAATCCCTCCGACAAAGCCCGCAGCTGCCGCGACGTCCATCGCTGCAAAAGGGGAGCACAGCCAAGATGAAGCATAGAGAGGACAGCAGGTGCTGGGAGAAGAGAAGTAGAGCCGCAGCACAATGAATGGATCTTAACCGTTACCTCCTTTGGCTGAGAAAGGGTGCTTGATACGGGACGGGGGATTCCCGGATGAGGGGGAAGAGTTGCAACTGACGATGAACTGGAACAAGCGTGGAATCTGTGGCCGGTTTCCTTATTATTCCTTGCTACCTAACCATGACGAAAGACAGCAGCAATTAACTCACAACAGTATTATTCTTCTTGTTGTGTGAATTTAGATCCCAATTAATATTTTACCACCTTTCGGCTTTCACTTTACAAAAGGAGATTCGATTCCTTTTTCGGTGTGGCATTTACACAAAAAAAAATGTTCGTAAAAGTAGAAAGTATAGCTATTATTATTGTATTCAGCCATTCAGGCCCGTACGAGAAGCATGTGCAGCATGAGCTGCTGCAGAGGGCTCAAAAAATTAAAGCCCTATTTTCTATCCGCTCTTGAATGATTATTTGCTAATTTTTGTACTAGTAAGAGTAAGAGCTTAAATGAGCATCTTATTCTCTTCTTCCTAAAGACTACATGACTAAGACCCGCTCGTTTCGGTTTCAGCTTCTGACTTCTGGTTTATTTTTCACTATTCATAATTTTGTCTTTTTTGAACTTTTGGCTTTTTTAGCTTTTTTACCGATTCTTTTTTTTCCTTATTCGTTTGCGTTGTCCATGATGAGCTAGCATATTTTTTCTATTTTTAAAATTTTTTAAATTTAATTATGGTAAATAAGTTATCTTCAGCTACAGTAAAATTTCAACCGTTATTGTGTAATTTCAACCATAAGCAATAGTTTTTTAGCCCAACTGAACGGGACCTAAAGAGCGCGGTAATTAACTCACGAACCATATTATTCTTCTTGCTGTGTGAATTTAGGTCCCAATTAATATTTTACTACCTTTCGGCTTTCACATTACAAAAGGCGATTGATTCCTTATTCAGTGTGTTGCTGTCAGAAATTAGTAGCCAGAGAAGAAGTATAGCTAGTATTATCATATCCAGGCCCGTACGAGAAGCATGTGCAGGCATGAGTTGCTGCACAGGGCCCCAAAAAATTAAAGGCTTCTATCCGTTCTTGATTATTTGCTAATCTTTGTACTAGTAAGAGTAAGAACTAATAAATGAGTATCTTATTTATTCTCTTCTTCCTAAAACTACCACTAATTCACACCCATTTTCTCTACCTCCTGCCTCTTTGTTTTCTTTTGCTAAATTCATTCATAAGAAAATATGGGGCCTTGTTATTTTAAAGTTTATGAAATGGCTAATTGTTTTTGTAATGCGCTTGTTTATATAATTTTGTTGAATTATATAATCTTGTTATTATATAATTATATAATCTTGTTATTTTAGAGTGAAAGTGCTAGTTGCGCGTCGCGTCTGCGGACCAGCAGCGGTAGTCAACCGGTCGGTGGCTGTTTGCGCCGGATGCCGGGATGGCCGCCGCGAGTGGAGACTGGAGAAGACGAGGCGAAAAGTTGGCGATCACAGTGGGATCCTAACCGGCCGAGAAAAGCCCATTTCCATAATTCTTGACCGATATTTGGGATCAAATCGACGGGCCAGATGTCAATAAGAACGCAACGAGCCGGCGAGTTGGACTCTGGTACTCAACAGCTCAAGCTGACTTTCGTTAGTTGAAAATGATATGACAATACATATGATATGACAAATTGCTTTGCAAGTGATAGTCTTAAACTCCTCTAAAAAGAGTGTTAGTCTCTTTAGGCGTTTGTATTGGTTGTAGTTGATGGTTTTTAACTGTAACTGATGTCTTTTAGTTGAAAATGAGTAGCAGTGGTTAATAGAAGTGGCTTTTAAAAAGAAGACGTGAGCGGTGGAAAAAATGAGAGAAATATGCGTGTGCGAGATGGGGAACAAGGAGAATGAGGTACGTGATGTGCTCGTGACCCCCTGTTTTATCCTCGGAGCGAGAAAAGTGGATAAGCCACTTGAAGAAGCTGGGTGTTTATGTTGGCTTCCAATAGTGATGAACCATGTGGAAGTGGCCACATGTGTATGATGAGTAATTGACATAGGTTTAGGTAAGTCGAGTTTGGTTTAAGTGGTTCGAAGTCGAGTCGTTGTGTGGTGCAATGGACTCGGTCGGACTTGGTCATTCCTGGTCGTATGGGATTAGGTTGCATATTCAGATGATTCGACAGGTTTGGACTTCGGCATGAGTAAGTATGATGTGCTTATGCTATATAAAGGATTGGAGGGGCTGCATGCCCACTTGAACACTTGAAGAGTGAATTAGGGTTTGCTAGAGTCAAAAGAGGCTTTGATGGCTTGCTTGGCTTTAGGCTTTAGTGGGTGAGAGTGGTTAGAGGAGGCAGAGTGTGTTCCCTCTGTGCTCTGTGTCTCTGTTCGTAGTGTTCCCAGAGTGGTTCTGCAGAGTAGTTTAAATTCTGCTCTGTTAAATCTCCTATGTCGACTGCATTTGTTTCTGCTCCATTCGGGATTGCAGTCCTCTAATCACTCAGCATGCAGCTTTGTCATTCGGGAGCAAGGATCCGAACAGCAGCTTGGAACATGCAGTCTTTTGATTCTTCCTGAAGATTTTCTTGTGTTCTTTCTCTTTTCCGTGAGGTTTCTTAGCTACAGTACCGAATGGCTAAATGAAAGAATGCTTTAGTTGTCTTTCTTTTTATTTTAGTGCCGACTTTGACCATTTTACATGCAGATCAAACGGCATTATTTTCAGCTGAAATTTTTACTGATTAATCTCTGATTTATGCTGAATTTTTTAGTATTGCATGCGTTCCAGTTTTCAGCAGAATTAATTTTTTGTGAGTTGCTTCGTTCTGCATCTTTTTGAAAAATCAGTGTACGAATTCTCGGGGGCGATTTTCAAGAGAACGACATTCACCCCCCTCTGTCACAATTTCGGTCCTACAATTGGTATCAGAGCCAGGTTAGCTCTAATCAATAGATCTTAACCGGTCTCAAGAGCCATGGCGACGGACAAGTACTCGACCAAGCCTCTGATCTTTGATGGCATTGATTTTCCCTTCTGGAAAAGCCGGATGGAGACTTACATCCAGGCTCAGGGATATGCTATCTGGAGGAAGGTCAAGGTCCGCTATCTGGTTCCTGCCGATGAGAACATCAATGTGGCGAATATGCCCGATGTTGAGGCGAATGCAAAGGCAAGGAACATCATCATTCAAGGTTTGAGTCGTAGCGAGTTTGACCGCATTTCGCACCTCACATCGGCTTTCAAGATTTGGGAGACCCTCAGTGCTTACCATGAGGGCACCACCCAAATCAAGACAGTCCGACAGGACCAATTCAAGCGAGATTACAACAAGTTTGAAATGCTCGCTGGTGAGTCCCTCGATGAGTGCTTTGCGCGTTTTCACAAGATCTTGAGCAATCTCCGAGCGGCCGGTCTCACATACCCCGACTCGGACAACGCTCGTCAGATGCTTGCTGCACTCGATCTGCGGGTTTGGGAGATGAAGGTGACTACCATCAAGGACACCATGGACCTCTCAACTTTGACTCTTGATGCGTTGTACTCGCGTCTCAAGACTCACGACATTGACATTGTCTCTCGCAAGTCGAAGTCGCAGTCGATGGCTCTAGTCACCGATCCCACCTTGGCTTCTGGTCATTCCTCCGATTCGCTTTGCGGTTTTTCTCTTGCTGCTCTATGTGACGTAACTGATGATCAGTTAGAGCAGCTCGAGGATGAGCAACTGGCCCTCCTAACTCGGAAGTTTTCCCATGCTTACAAGAGGAGGAGGGACAGAAAGAGGGGAGGACCCGTGATTTGCTTCGAGTGTGGTGGCCCCAACCACATTCGGGCAAACTGCCCTAAACTAGAGAAGGGCAAAGCTGACTACGGCGGTTCGGGCAAGAACGACTACACCGACAAGAACCACAACAAGAAGCCTCCAGTCAATGCCCAAGGAAAGAAGAAGTTCCGCAACTTCGGGAAGGCCAAGAAGCTGTTTCACCGCGTCCTCACCGTGTTCGACGACCTCGACCTCAGCGAGGTGGAGGGATGGAGCGACGACGACGGGACGGGTAACCAAGACCCCAAGAGCGGCGACGACTTCTCCGGCATGTGCTTCATGGCCCTCGAGGGCGAACTGAGCGACAGCGAGCTGTACTCCGACTCGGACGAGGTATGCCCCACCTACGACCAGCTCAATCATGCTTTTCTTAAGCTAGGTGGATTTCATGCTAGAGCTAGGGCTAGGTGTACTGAGTTAGAGAAGGAAGTAGATAGATTATCACTAGAGATTATTGCTCTTACATCTGCTCCTCCTAGTGATGATTGTGATACATGCTCTGCTTTGTTGGGTGATTTGGAGAAGTTAAGGACCTCGCATGATAGTTTGTCCTCCGAGCTTGATACTGTTAAGGTGGAGAATCTTAGTCTCTTGGTTGAACTATAAATGAGTAGGATTGCTTCTACTTCATCCATTCCTGTTGAGACTATTGCTTGCACCTCATGTGAGGATAAGGACAATGCGTTTAGATGTCTTTACACCATGCTGTTAGATCTGCCCGAGTCTTGTGAAAACTGCAATAAATTGAAGATGAACCTAAAACGGGCAGATCACAAGATTGCTGAGTTGCGTGCTTCATTGCTTGAGCCCATTGATTCATGTTTGAACTGTCCTAAGTTAACTGCTGAACTTGAATCTGTCTCAAAACAGTTTCAAGAAATGATTGACACTAATAGGAAAATGGCTCAATTCGCGACTAAGGATCCTGTTAGCTCACCATGCATTAGTTGTGATAAACTAAAACTTGAACTCGTTGCTTTGAATAACAAATGTGTGAAGCTACCTAAGGGTCAACTAGTGAAGGCACCAACTGGTTGTGATGTGATTGCTGTTGAGGGGGAGAAGCCCCAGGGTAAGGTTGAGACGCATAGCGACGTGAACCAAACTGCTAGTAGTAGGACTGTCCCTTCAGGGTCGGCTGTGCATGCACAAGCCATTCTCTCCTTTACTGTTGGTTCTTCTTCTGCTCCCTTACCCTCTGTTGTTCCCTCTTCTCCCTGCTCTTTTTGCACCTCTCTCTTTCAGGAGTGTCAGTATCTTATGAACACTCTCGAGAGGTTTGTAGGAGGCAAGAAGAAGCTGAATCATATTCTAGACCAGTCCAAGATTTGCAAATTCAATCAGGGTCTAGGATATGATTTCTATGAGGACATGAGAAAGCATCCACCTGCTATTCTTAGACCCATAGTAGGAGGTGCGATCGAGGTTGAGCCCAGGTTTGATGAGGTCAAATGCAAATCAGCGGGCTTTGTCCAAGGGATTTCTGACAGCAAGGTGAGTCCACCTGCAGCTTCGACCTCTCAGAAGGCGAAGTATCATTGCACCTTCTATCAGAAGGATGGACATATGATCGATCGATGCTTCAGGCCGCCAAGATCGCGCAGAGAGACCGTGTTGCAGCCCTTAGGAGTATTCAGGGTCAGCCCTAGACCCTGGGTGCACCTAAGACCAACACGAGGTCCAGGTTTGCTTCTGATGGGTTTGGGCAGCATCGAGGACTTGGTTTTTCTGAGTTTTCTGGTTTTCGTCCTCATGCTCCCTTTGGTCGTGACTTTCGCCGTCCTGAGGGTAGATCTCGTTTCCCCCGTCGAGATAGCTACCCGCGGCGTGATTAGCATATTGCCGGTGTGCTGACTCGCTTTCCCGTAGCAGTCGGACCCAGCAACAGCTTCAGGTCTACACGTAGACCTTCTGGCTTGATGAGTGGCAGAGAGCGTAGGGTAGATAGAGGTCAGTCGTGCTTGACTACTTCATCTGCTCGACGTGTTGTTCAGTATTGGGTGCCAAAATCACTCTTGATTTACCCCAGTACTGAGACTTTACTCTCTGTTTGACTTAGGTTCGTCAGGCTGGGAAGGGAGAGGTTTGGCTCGTAGACTCCGGGTGTTCTCGACACATGACCGGAGACTCACGTTGGTTCTCTTCCCTAGCCCGTGCTCCAGGTGATGAGACGATCACCTTCGGAGATGCTTTATCTGGGCGCGTCATCGCCAAAGGTACTGTACGCGTTAATGATTAATTTCTTTTGAGAGATGTTGCCTTGGTTAGTAAGCTACGTTATAATTTGCTTTCAGTCTCTCAGCTTACCGATGATGGTTATGAGGTGAGCTTTAAGAAAAACGCTTGCAAAATTCTTGATTCTTCGGGTAGTCTGGTTTGCGGGATTTCACGTTATGGGAGGATCTTTCGTGCTGATTTTTCTAAGTCTTCTGGTGATCCTCTCCGGTGTTTAGTTGCTTCGGAGTCCCGCGATCGGACCTTCTGGCATAGGGGACTTGGTCATGTCGGATTTGACCATTTGACCCGAGTTAGCGGCCACGATCTCATTCGTGGTCCGCCGAAACTCAAGATGGTCAAAGATCTTGTTTGCGCTCCATGCCGGCACGGCAAGATGGTTGCCGCTTCTCACCCTCCGGTCACAATTACTATGACCGATGCACCGGGACAGCTGCTCCACATGGACACAGTTGGACCAGCTCGAGTGCAGTCAGCAGGAGGGAAGTGGTACGTACTTGTCGTGGTCGATGACTATTCGAGGTTTTCTTGGGTGTTTTTCTTAGCCTCGAAGGATGAGACGTTTACCCATTTCCAAGGTCTTTTCAGTAGGCTTTCTGTCGAGCTCCCGGGTGCCTTACGAGCGATCCGCAGTGACAATGGTACGGAGTTCAAGAGTTCCTACTTTGAGAGGTTCTGCGATGAGACAGGTGTAGAGCACCAGTTCACTTCTCCGCACGTCCCACAGCAAAATGGCGTCGTGGAGAGGAAGAACCGTACCTTGGTCGAGATGGCCAGGACGATGCTCGATGAGTACTCTACACCGCGAAAGTTTTGGGCTGAGGCTATAGCTACCGCGTGCCATGTCTCAAATCGAGTTTTTCTGAGGGCACACTTGCACCGCAGTTCTTATGAGCTGAGATATGGGCGAAAGCCCAACGTCTTTCACTTTCGTGTGTTTGGTTGCAAGTGCTTTATTTTGAAGTCCAGGAACCTATATAAGTTCGAGTCACGCTCTTGTGATGGGATCTTCCTAGGTTACTCATCTTCTTCGCGGGCTTATCGGGTTTGGAATTGCGAGTCTAGTAAATTGATAGAGACCTGTGAGGTGACCTTCGACGAGGCCAGTCCGGGGACTAGGCCCGATATCTCAGGTTCTTTAGAGCAGTCCGAGCCCATCTTTGTGGATGATGAGGACGATGGAGATGAGAGTTGTCTACCCGATCCAGTCCCTCATCCACCCCTTGAGGTGCCTTCTTCCACCGCACCTCCAGGTGATCAGCCCATGCCTTCTGCTTCCTCGGGAGCTAGTGGCTCTGTTCCTACCTCTTCAGCTCATGAGGTAGAGGTCATTTCTTCTTCTCATCCAGGACCTCCCCGACATATCCAGAAAAGGCATCCTTCCGAGCAGATTATTGGAGACCTATTTGAGCGAGTCACTCGTTCAAAATCTGGCATGTCTCAATTCTGTCTCCATTCTGCTTTTGTTGCTTCCTTTGAGCCCAAGGATGTTAGACATGCCCTTTCCGACGAGTCTTGGGTCAATGCCATGCATGAGGAGCTAGAGAACTTCGAGAGAAACAAGGTCTGGTCACTTGTCGAGCCCCCGCGAGGTCACAATGTCATTGGGACTAAGTGGGTGTTCAAGAACAAGCAGAGCGAGGATGGAGTGGTTATTCGAAACAAGGCTAGACTGGTAGCTCAGGGGTTCTCCCAGGTTGAGGGTCTGGATTTCGAGGAGACCTTTGCTCCTGTAGCTAGACTTGAGGCCATTAGAATCCTGCTTGCTTTCGCGGCTTCTAAGGGCTTCAAGCTTTACCAGATGGACGTCAAGAGTGCCTTCCTTAATGGATTCATTGAGGAAGAAGTCTATGTGAGACAACCTCCTGGTTTCGAAAACCCCAAATACCCTAACCATGTCTTCAAGCTTTCCAAAGCTTTGTATGGACTTAAGCAGGCCCCGAGAGCTTGGTATGAGAGGCTTAAGTCCTACCTGTTGAGTCATGGTTTTGAGATGGGTAAAGTAGACAAGACCTTGTTCATCCGCCGGCACGGCACAGATCTTCTGCTCGTCCAGATTTATGTGGATGACATCATCTTTGGCGGCTCCTCGCATGCTCTCGTTTCCCAGTTTTCCGATGTCATGAGCTCGGAGTTTGAGATGAGCATGATGGGCGAGTTAAGCTACTTCCTTGGCTTCCAAATCAAGCAGACTCGGGAGGGTACCTTCTTACATCAGGGCAAGTACAATCGAGACCTCCTGAAGTGCTTCGATATGAGTGATGGTAAGCCGGTGTCCACTCCGATGGCTACCTCAGCTTCACTCGACCCAGATGAGGATGGCGAGCCAGTCGATCAGAAGGAGTATAGGAGTATGATCGGCTCCCTCTTGTACCTCACTGCCTCGAGACCAGACATACACTTTGCTGTGTGTCTTTGTGCTCTGTTTCAAGCTTCTCCTCGTGTTTCTCACCGCTAGGCGGTGAAGCGCATTCTTCGGTACCTTCGAGCTACCATTGACTATGGTATCTGGTACTCTTCCTCTTCTTGTCTTTCCTTGAGAGCCTTCTCGGATGCAGACTTTGCTGGCTGTAGGATAGATAGGAAGAGCACTTCTGGTATCTGCCAATTCATTGGCACTTCTCTCGTTTCCTGGTCTTCAAGGAAGCAATCCGGTGTTGCACAGTCCACCGCAGAGGCCGAGTACGTTGCTGCAGCCAGCTGCTGTAGTCAGGTGCTTTGGATGGTCTCGACCCTGCGGGACTTTGGGTTAGTTATCGACAGTGTTCCACTCCTTTGTGATAACACTTCTGCGATTAACATTGCTAAGAACCCAGTGCAGCATTCCCGGACCAAGCATATTGATATTCGCTATCACTTCCTTAGAGACCATGTAGAGAAGGGTGATATAGTGCTCCAGTTTGTGGAAAGTGACCACCAGTTGGCTGATATCTTTACCAAGCCATTGGATAGTTCGAGGTTTTCAGCTCTGCGGGTAGAGCTTGGGGTAGTTTGTCCTTATGGGCTGTTGTGAGGGGGAGTTTGTGCTTCACTGCTTTATTATATTGATTATGCTCTTACTTCTTTCTGTTGCATTGCGTTCGGGGTGCATTCGGTTAGTCCTTCTAGCATAGGTTAGAGTGTTACTCTAGTCTAGTTGCTTAGTTGTCTTCCTCTCATCTTGTGATTTAGGGTTCTGCTCTGTTAGCCGCTTCTCTCTTTTCACTAGGTTGAGCCTACTCACTACTTTTAGGTTCTAGCAAGGGTCGGCCACCCTTGGGTAGACGGGGTACGTGTTTGCTCCTTAGTGAGATTGATTACCGGTCTAACAGTCCTAGTGTCATATGGGGTAGATGAGAGTCAGTCTGAGCCATAGTTGCCTCTATATCTTATCTATGCTTTAAGGACTGTCTGTTTGCTGTTTTCTTGCCAGCTTCTCGATTTTATTGTTTTGGTTCAGGGCGAGTTCATTTGGGAGCTTCTGGAGGTTAATACTGATATAACTCTACTTGAACTAAAAGTTGCATCTCATGTTGAGGGGGAGCTGGATTTCTGCATTTTCAGCATTTCTGCATTGTAATATAACTACATGGAGCCTTGATTATTATCCTGTTATGACATGCTTACAATGCTTTACACCTTGCCATGATTTAGGCTTTATTTGCTAGATTTATCATGACTTCATATGTGTAATACCCCAAAAATTAAATCGGGAGAGAATAATTAAAATCGGGAGAATATTTCTTTTAGCAAAGCAATTGAACAGGAGAAAGAGGGGTTTTAATGTAATACTCCAATTTATTCTACGAAAGAAAGCGTTCAAAAGAGAAATTAGACAAAAAAAAAGAGGGGTTTCTGCAGTTTTTCGGCAACTTGGGCCTTGGGCCTTGGCCCAGGGGGCCCATGAGGGGTCGGCCACCAATAAAAGGAAGGGGAAAACCCTAGATGCACTGTAGCTACAGTGCCGCCGCACTGTAGCACGGCTACTGTAGCACACCTCTCCTCCATGGTGGTGCCCCCCTCCATTGGTGCCTCCCTTCCTCGCCGTCGGTGCTCCCTGCTGCCGATCAAGTGAAGAAAGGAGAGGAGATCAACTTCGTGGGGAGAGTTCATCATCTTGCTGCGATTCTACAAGGGTAACGTCGCGTGTTCTTCGTTGTTTGATGCGTAGTAGTTGCGGTTGATGTCGTTTGGTAGATTGATTTGCGTCGGTTTAATAGATCGCGTTCTGTCCAGATTATTGCGCGGTCCGTTTCGTGTGTTTAGAGGCCGAATTAGGAGTGTTGGTCTGCTAGAGTTATGTAGATAATGTTCTTAGCTTTCAGTGGCCGCCAAGAACGCCAAAATCCGATTAACGGTTAGAAAGTTATGAATTGTTTAGTGCCGCTGTCTGGTTAATCTGTCAACATCCTGACAGTCTGTTGAAAACTGAGTTAATCTATTAGTTAAAGACGAAATCAGAGGATCTCAATATAACGAATATTGTAGGTAATTTCCATACCTTTTCAGAGAGATAATGAACGCAAGATTTTGACTTTCGTAGCAAACGTTATGGAGGTTTTAGTGTACTGTCCAGAGAAGCCGACGTGAAAATTGTTGTTCTGTAGTTTGGCTTGGTAGGGGCAGTGGATGGCTTAATCAAAAGGGCTCCCCAAATAAGTTTATTTAGGTAATTTAATTACCTTTCCAGAATGTCTAAGAACACCTCATTGGACTCCTGAGCAGAAAGTTATGTATTTTAGAAGTTGACTGTCCACAGAGGGGACAAAGCGACATCTAGAAATTGGGGCTGGGTTCGCACTAAAGGAACTTTCGTGAGTCCGTGTTTACTTTTATGGTTTGAGTGGTCCTCTATTGCTGTCTTAGCATTTCTTAATTGAATGTTTAGGTGGGGGACTGGTTCCGGAGGCGACACCCTCTTCTCGTCCTTCGTTCCCGCTCGGTTGAGGCAAGTGCATTGTTTGATCCTTGTTTGTGATTGCTTGGATATGAATGCGGGTTTGATGCTTGTTAATATCGTGTGGCTATTGATAAGTGTGCATAATCAGAGTGGTGAATGTTCAAACTATGGATATGCTTTATTCATGAATGTTGTTATTGCCTTTATTCATGAATGTTGTTATCGCCTTAATTCACGAATGTCGTTGTTGCCTTTATTCATGAATGTTGTTACCGCCATTGGTGCTTGATGTTGAAAAGAGATGGTGCATATGCATTTTGATATCATGTTGAGGCCTGGTCTTGTGATGACCAAGTATGCACATCTTTGAGGTCCCCGTCATGAATGTGACGGGCTTGAGATCCCCACACTCGTGGAGTGTGGGCATGAGGTCCCCAATACTTGCGGAGTATTGGGCAATTGGTCCCTGTGCGTGCGCGCACAGGCATGGGTATGCAGCGACGGTTGCATACTTTGCATTACCAGTGTAATGCACAAAGAGATAGAGAAAAGGAATCCTTGAGCATTGCATTTGCATGTGGAATGATTTAGTGATGTGCTCCTGAATATGGATGCTGACGCTATGGATTGAATTATGCGTCTGTTTATTTATGTACTTGTTGAGTCTGTGGACTCACTCTTGCTTTCTTGTTGTTTTTAGGTACCCAGTTCAAGCGCAGTATGCAAGGGAGGGAGTAGCGTTATGCTTTGCACGCACACTGTCATGAACTTTAATTCTCGGACCATGCCTTATTAATTAAGCTACTGATCAAAGATTTGACCTGTTTATGTTATCGTATCGGATTATTTGTAATAATGATGAGTAGTCTAGTTGGAAGTTTGAGGATTTGTTTAGTCGATTAGTAAGTTCATGAGTACTTCTTGTTGATCTTGAATATTGCAGTACTCCGTTATGACTCCCTTTTAACTGTTGAAACCCATGTGATGTTAGAAATACAAAGGAGACTCTGCCGAATTTTAGTAAAGTATCTTAGTTTAGTTTTGTGTAAGGTTACTTTAGTAGCATTCTTGGCTCTTGTGGAGTTGGGGTGTTACAGTTGGTATCAGAGCGGGCTTTAGGTCCGTGGTTAATAGAAAAATATTAAATTGACACACTGTGCACAGTAGGTGGGGTTGGGAATTACATTGCTTCCGCATTATCTGTTGTTATGTTGCATTTGTTGAGCAATTGTTGAATTGCCTCTGTCCTATCTTTCTTGTTGTTAAGCTATGAAATGATATGCTATGATATTCTATATCTATGAATCTATTCTATGATTACCATGAGATGATCATGTATAATTATATTTGATTATATTGTTTATGCGTGTCGGTAATGGTTGTTAAGAAGTGAAGGCCGTGGTTGTGGCCTTGGACTTTGTCAGGTTTTACCACCGTTCGTGGTAGACGAATAGAGTAGTTACCCCAAATACCATAGTTGCAGGAGTTGAGCGTGAGTTGTTTTAGAAAGTTGTTTTCCTTCTTGACCTCAAATCTTGGCAAATTCTTGTTTTGTGGTGGATGATGATTTTCTCTTGGGTTCGTGGTTCATGGTAATGGTTGTGTTTCAATGGTCTCTAATGGTTCTCTGAAACAAGTGTTATTTTTCGACTGTTGAGCTGTCTTTACTACTTGTGATCGTCCTCAATTGGCATTACTGATAATTCCATAGTTGTTTCTTCTTTCTCATTGGAAAAGAATGACTCATGTATTCGTTTGAAAGTTTTGGTAATGAGAGTTTCTGTTGCAAGTTTGTTAACATGAGAAAACTTTGGCTCTATGTATTTCTTTTGGATTATTCCGAGTGATGAAGTTTAATGCATCTCTTTTCTGTTGGAAATTGCTAAAATCCTTTTCTGATGCCTTGTTATGGTTAAATCAGAGATTGTAATCAAATAACTTGATATGGTATGGGTATCAAGTTGAGTCATTGGTATGGTGCATAATTAATATTAATTAGTAACCTTGGAAGTGAAATTGATTAGGATGATGTTGTCTTTTTCTAGTTCTTGATGAACGGTATATATGAGTAGTGATTGAGAGATATCAAGAAGTATGGAACCTTGATGAACTAGTCTGGTCATTAAAACTGTTTAGGTTGTTAAATTTGTTGGGTTCTTTGGTTCCCATGGATTAATTTAATTGTGTGGAAAGGAAAATTAGAGGGAATACCAGATTTACATATTCCCTAGTATGATTAGTTATTAGAATTGTGTACAATCGGTTGAATGGATTGAATATCGGTGGATCTAGAAATTATGGGAGGAGTTCTATGTAGGATGACGCGATGAATTTGGTTGTAGTGTTGTTGAGACTCTTGATCGATAGAAGATTTTGATTTTTTTGAAGTTTTAGTGTATTTTTTTACCGAAATCCAATGTGAGGAGGAACAGTTGAATATGTGCTTGTTAATATCCATGTGATTTGGGAAGGAAAGTAGGTAGCAACTAGATTTCATAACGAAGCCAGTTGATAACAAGGGTTGTCGTATAACTGTTGTGTGTTGAAGTTCGATAATGAGCATCGCTAAAAGTTGAACAGATATGATATAATAGGTGGCTTATGCCCACATGATTGTGAAATAATTGGATGAAATTGTGTCCTTGATGAAAGGGTTTTGGTAGGAGCTTTTCAATTGGGTATTAGACCCCTTCTAAACTTAAGAAGTTGATGTAGTGATGTTGTATGATTTTGGTATACTCTCATTTTGAAGATGGGATGAAAAGGCAGTATGGAACAAATTGGTGAAACTTTGGGGGCTTTCTAATGGAATAGTTGATGATAAATATTCATGTTCAGAGTATATTATTCTTGATGTTAGTAAGATTATCTGCAAGAGATTGTGACTTGTGTGTGGTGATGATTCTTTTAGAAATAAAGAAATTTGATCGTCTTTCGTAACTTGGATTTTGTAGAAGTGTTTCGAGTTTTGCGATGGTGATCAATTGGATCGCTTGAGTTATGTGGTGATTGAGTTGCTTTGAGCAAAGTGACATGCTGAAAGATTTTATTGGTTCTTAAGTTGTTCCTACGATTTGGTCTTAAGAGCTTATCTTGTTTAAGCTGGCAAAGTGATGTAGTAATCACAGAAAATAACCTTCCTTGTTAAAGGAATGAGTCAAGTATAAGTAATTGAGCTTTAAGTCTTGTTTCGCATCTTGAAGTTTATTTGAGAGTGCTTAAACCTTATGCAGTTGTCCCATAAGAGTTTATCAATTTTCAAAGGGCATTACCTTCTTCTCAATTGTGGTTTGGTATTCGCTTTCAGTAGGGCTTGAGCCCTCGACTGTTGACTTTCCCTTATGTTTTCCGAGTACTTTGCCTAAGTGACTATTTTCCTTGGTCTTGTGTTCACTGCGGTGGCACATGTTTTCCTAGTTGGAAAAAAAATTTGATTCCATTCGCTCTTTCTTTTGAGGAAGATTCAACCTATTCGTTCACCTGAGTCTTTTGAGGTGTTGAATAATTGTAGTTGTGAAACGTTGGGTTGTAAGTTATTCGATGAGCATTGGAGGATGAAATAATTTCGTAATATAGTTCTTTGAGAGAAGTCTATCTCAATGGAAGATTGTCTTATGGGGTTAAACTGATTGCATTGTTACAACTAGTAGAACCTATAGTGATTGTGATCCAAGATCTTTTGTTCACTTCGGGTGGAACATTAGAATTACCGAGAGTATGAAAATCCTGATCAATTTTATAGAGTATAGCAATTTGGTAGTATTGCGAGATTGTGAAGGGTTATTCTTGATGATGTGGTTTAATGAGAGTGGGATTACAAGGTAATCGAATCGTCAATGGAATAATAGAAAATGTTGAGTAATGTCAAGAGTGATTTGGTTTTAAATGAGTAACCTTCTGAGAGTTATAATATTTGTAAAGGTAAACGGGTCAAGAAAATATTTTCATGATGATGTTAATAAGTGAGTATGTGGGAATTATGGATTTATAGGGATTTAATCTGAGGATTTCTCTATCCTTTATATGAGAAGTTAGTTGCAAGAGTCTTGGAGGTTAAATGTGGACTTTGCATTGTTATGCTAGAACTTTGAGTCGCCCAAAGATTATGTGTAGAGGAAGTAGAATAAGGGTGGATTGCGAACAGTGGGATGATCGTTGATAACACCCTTCTGATGTAGTACATGAGAGTGTGTGATGTGGAATCTGAAATGTTTGTCCTCAAAAAAGGTTGAGGTGATATGATCGTGTGAGAGATCTAATTTGGGGATACTTTCTGAGTGCCATCTGTCAAATGAATTCTATCAGTAAAGGGAATCGGTTAGAGAATGTTTTGTGAAATCATCAGAGTCCCTCTTCAAAGGTGTAGACAAGGCGTTTCGATTTGGGCTTGGCGTTGAGATCGCCAAGTTAAGAGTAACAAGTTAGTGTGTTGTGCGATGATTGGGATTCCATAGCTTGAGGGAAATTTTGGTCCTAGAAGAGAAACTGTTAAATTGATGCTTCCTCAAGAAGTGAATTGTTTTCCTGATTTTCGTTTAAGTTCTATGCTGTTGACCTTTGTCTTTCGCAAAGTTTAGCTTGGCTTTATATTGGTATGTGTGGTTCTTATCAGTTCAGAAAGAATAAAAGAAACGTTGGATTTGGTTATTCGAGTGATTTCTCCTTTGGCGGATGTGGTGTTTATTTGCAAATTTTCTAATTTGAAGGTGGAAAGATTTTCGTGATAAATCTTCGATTCTGAACTTGACTCTTTTTAGTACCGAGTTGTAACACTTGGTTGCGATGATAGTCCTTCATTTTCAGTTGGGCTATGTCGGGTAAGAGTGTGTTTAAAGCGAGTTCTGTTGTGTGTCCCTCGTTAAAGGAGGCGATCTTTCTTTGGGTGAAAAAGTCCGCTTAATAGGTGGAACAAAAGTTCAGTGTTCTATGCACATGTTGCGTGGTTCGGTACCACTAGGGGGGTTGCCCCAAGGTACATTGGGTTGTTTTCGCTAGTTGGCAAAACGTTAGGACCGTAGTGAGTCCATGCGCGAAGTACACATCGTCCTGTTTGTCCCAGTGCTGAGTGAGTACCAGAGAGGTCCGAAGTTTGAAGTTTCGTGGGAGCTGCTGACCTTTGAGTAGCATCCTGTGCGTTGTTAGAGAGGTCAGAGCGAGTGCTGAGGCACAAGTCGTTGGTTTGTGTCAAGGTGCCTTTGTCCCATTAGCTCGAGAGGGAGGCGACTTGGGAATTGGAATCTCGCATGCGCGAGCTTTATCCAAAGTTTTTCACGGCAGGTACATAGTAACGTTAGTAAATCTTTTAGCAGTGGTTTTTTTTTTGGTGTTGAGGTTGAATAGAATTCGGGGTCGAATTCTGTTTAAGGAGGGTAGAATGTAATACCCCAAAAATTAAATCGGGAGAGAATAATTAAAATCGGGAGAATATTTCTTTTAGCAAAGCGATTGAACAGGAGAAAGAGGGGTTTTAATGTAATACTCCAATTTATTCTACGAAAGAAAGCGTTCAAAAGAGAAATTAGACAAAAAAAAAGAGGGGTTTCTGCAGTTTTTCGGCAACTTGGGCCTTGGGCCTTGGCCCAGGGGGCCCATGAGGGGTCGGCCACCAATAAAAGGAAGGGGAAAACCCTAGATGCACTGTAGCTACAGTGCCGCCGCACTGTAGCACGGCTACTGTAGCACACCTCTCCTCCATGGTGGTGCCCCCCTCCATTGGTGCCTCCCTTCCTCGCCGTCGGTGCTCCCTGCTGCCGATCAAGTGAAGAAAGGAGAGGAGATCAACTTCGTGGGGAGAGTTCATCATCTTGCTGCGATTCTACAAGGGTAACGTCGCGTGTTCTTCGTTGTTTGATGCGTAGTAGTTGCGGTTGATGTCGTTTGGTAGATTGATTTGCGTCGGTTTAATAGATCGCGTTCTGTCCAGATTATTGCGCGGTCCGTTTCGTGTGTTTAGAGGCCGAATTAGGAGTGTTGGTCTGCTAGAGTTATGTAGATAATGTTCTTAGCTTTCAGTGGCCGCCAAGAACGCCAAAATCCGATTAACGGTTAGAAAGTTATGAATTGTTTAGTGCCGCTGTCTGGTTAATCTGTCAACATCCTGACAGTCTGTTGAAAACTGAGTTAATCTATTAGTTAAAGACGAAATCAGAGGATCTCAATATAACGAATATTGTAGGTAATTTCCATACCTTTTCAGAGAGATAATGAATGCAAGATTTGGACTTTCGTAGCAAACGTTATGGAGGTTTTAGTGTACTGTCCAGAGAAGCCGACGTGAAAATTGTTGTTCTGTAGTTTGGCTTGGTAGGGGCAGTGGATGGCTTAATCAAAAGGGCTCCCCAAATAAGTTTATTTAGGTAATTTAATTACCTTTCCAGAATGTCTAAGAACACCTCATTGGACTCCTGAGCAGAAAGTTATGTATTTTAGAAGTTGACTGTCCACAGAGGGGACAAAGCGACATCTAGAAATTGGGGCTGGGTTCGCACTAAAGGAACTTTCGTGAGTCCGTGTTTACTTTTATGGTTTGAGTGGTCCTCTATTGCTGTCTTAGCATTTCTTAATTGAATGTTTAGGTGGGGGACTGGTTCCGGAGGCGACACCCTCTTCTCGTCCTTCGTTCCCGCTCGGTTGAGGCAAGTGCATTGTTTGATCCTTGTTTGTGATTGCTTGGATATGAATGCGGGTTTGATGCTTGTTAATATCGTGTGGCTATTGATAAGTGTGCATAATCAGAGTGGTGAATGTTCAAACTATGGATATGCTTTATTCATGAATGTTGTTATTGCCTTTATTCATGAATGTTGTTATCGCCTTAATTCACGAATGTCGTTGTTGCCTTTATTCATGAATGTTGTTACCGCCATTGGTGCTTGATGTTGAAAAGAGATGGTGCATATGCATTTTGATATCATGTTGAGGCCTGGTCTTGTGATGACCAAGTATGCACATCTTTGAGGTCCCCGTCATGAATGTGACGGGCTTGAGATCCCCACACTCGTGGAGTGTGGGCATGAGGTCCCCAATACTTGCGGAGTATTGGGCAATTGGTCCCTGTGCGTGCGCGCACAGGCATGGGTATGCAGCGACGGTTGCATACTTTGCATTACCAGTGTAATGCACAAAGAGATAGAGAAAAGGAATCCTTGAGCATTGCATTTGCACGTGGAATGATTTAGTGATGTGCTCCTGAATATGGATGCTGACGCTATGGATTGAATTATGCGTCTGTTTATTTATGTACTTGTTGAGTCTGTGGACTCACTCTTGCTTTCTTGTTGTTTTTAGGTACTCAGTTCAAGCGCAGTATGCAAGGGAGGGAGTAGCGTTATGCTTTGCACGCACACTGTCATGAACTTTAATTCTCGGACCATGCCTTATTAATTAAGCTACTGATCAAAGATTTGACCTGTTTATGTTATCGTATCGAATTATTTGTAATAATGATGAGTAGTCTAGTTGGAAGTTTGAGGATTTGTTTAGTCGATTAGTAAGTTCATGAGTACTTCTTGTTGATCTTGAATATTGCAGTACTCCGTTATGACTCCCTTTTAACTGTTGAAACCCATGTGATGTTAGAAATACAAAGGAGACTCTGCCGAATTTTAGTAAAGTATCTTAGTTTAGTTTTGTGTAAGGTTACTTTAGTAGCATTCTTGGCTCTTGTGGAGTTGGGGTGTTACAGTTGGTATCAGAGCGGGCTTTAGGTCCGTGGTTAATAGAAAAATATTAAATTGACACACTGTGCACAGTAGGTGGGGTTGGGAATTACATTGCTTCCGCATTATCTGTTGTTATGTTGCATTTGTTGAGCAATTGTTGAATTGCCTCTGTCCTATCTTTCTTGTTGTTAAGCTATGAAATGATATGCTATGATATTCTATATCTATGAATCTATTCTATGATTACCATGAGATGATCATGTATAATTATATTTGATTATATTGTTTATGCGTGTCGGTAATGGTTGTTAAGAAGTGAAGGCCGTGGTTGTGGCCTTGGACTTTGTCAGGTTTTACGACCGTTCGTGGTAGACGAATAGAGTAGTTACCCCAAATACCATAGTTGCAGGAGTTGAGCGTGAGTTGTTTTAGAAAGTTGTTTTCCTTCTTGACCTCAAATCTTGGCAAATTCTTGTTTTGTGGTGGATGATGATTTTCTCTTGGGTTCGTGGTTCATGGTAATGGTTGTGTTTCAATGGTCTCTAATGGTTCTCTGAAACAAGTATTATTTTTCGACTGTTGAGCTGTCTTTACTACTTGTGATCGTCCTCAATTGGCATTACTGATAATTCCATAGTTGTTTCTTCTTTCTCATTGGAAAAGAATGACTCATGTATTCGTTTGAAAGTTTTGGTAATGAGAGTTTCTGTTGCAAGTTTGTTAACATGAGAAAACTTTGGCTCTATGTATTTCTTTTGGATTATTCCGAGTGATGAAGTTTAATGCATCTCTTTTCTGTTGGAAATTGCTAAAATCCTTTTCTGATGCCTTGTTATGGTTAAATCAGAGATTGTAATCAAATAACTTGATATGGTATGGGTATCAAGTTGAGTCATTGGTATGGTGCATAATTAATATTAATTAGTAACCTTGGAAGTGAAATTGATTAGGATGATGTTGTCTTTTTCTAGTTCTTGATGAACGGTATATATGAGTAGTGATTGAGAGATATCAAGAAGTATGGAACCTTGATGAACTAGTCTGGTCATTAAAACTGTTTAGGTTGTTAAATTTGTTGGGTTCTTTGGTTCCCATGGATTAATTTAATTGTGTGGAAAGGAAAATTAGAGGGAATACCAGATTTACATATTCCCTAGTATGATTAGTTATTAGAATTGTGTACAATCGGTTGAATGGATTGAATATCGGTGGATCTAGAAATTATGGGAGGAGTTCTATGTAGGAGACATGCTCACATAATGTACTATTTTTTCAGATTGTCATCTATGTGATCTAGCTGGCTTATATATATGTTGTCATGATCTAGATAGCGTTTTATTGAGTTATGGCTTGGTGCAACTCATTATGGTTATTACGGATAATTCTCATGGCTCTAAATGCTTGAATAACCAAACTTCAGCCATTTTCGTCCATTGGCATGTCATATTCTCTCTTTTGCATCCTTGATGTGTTTATTGCCAAAAGGGGGAGAATAGTGGTAGAAAAAGTTAGTTGGGATCATTTTAGAGCTTTGGAGAACAATTTGCTCTTTCAGTCGTTGCTCTAGTGTTCCTTCTGTCAACATGGTCATTAGCTCCACCTTCCTTCCTTCCTTCTTTGGACCATGTTGAATTCTTCAAACTCAAACTCAACTTTGCGCATTTTTCTGGGTTTGTTAATATACTCATCAAGGGGGAGATTGATGAACCATGTGGAAGTAGCCACATGTGTATGATGAGTAATTGACATGGGTTTAGGTAAGTCGAGTTTGGTTTGAGTGGTTCGGAGTCGAGTCGTTGTGTGGTGCAATGGACTCGGTCGGACTTGTTCATTCCTGGTCGTATGGGATTAGGTTGCATATTCAGATGATTCAACAGGTTTGGACTTCGGCATGAGTAAGTATGATGTGCTTATGCTATTTATGCTTTCATGTATCGAGCGGTGCTATTTGATGTGTTTCTTGTCTGTGTGGCTGCAGGACATCGAGGCGGAGTCGTGGCGAGACACGGTGGACCGGACTAGGCGCAGGTGGCACTGAGGTCAGAACGGTCGGGATGTGTCGAAGACGACGTGGACTCGAAGTGGTTGCGAGGCGTGCGAGGCAAGGAGCGCGGAAGCTTCCCGGAAGGTGCGGGAGCGGGCTCCGTTGGATTTAGCGGGCGCAACGGGGCAGAGACCCGTTAGCGAAGGCTATATAAAGGATTGGAGGGGCTGCATGCCCACTTGAACACTTGAAGAGTGAATTAGGGTTTGCTAGAGTCAAAAGAGACTTTGATGGCTTGCTTTGGCTTTAGTGGGTGAGAGTGGTTAGAGGAGGCAGAGTGTGTTCCCTCTGTGCTCTGTGTCTCTGTTCGTAGTGTCCCAGAGTGTGTTCATCCCTTCTCAAGCATGTATGGGTGTGATTTCTTGAGATGGAGTGGGAGAGGATGAGTTGAGAGTCTTGTAATCGTTCCTCTATTTGTAATCGTGGTATCGGGACTCCTCTTTTGATTTGGAATGAAAAATCTGAAGTTTTCTCTCATTTCAGTCTCTCTGTTCTTCAATGTTCCTCTTGCATGATTTGTGACTTTTTGAGTTTCTTGCTGTTTCTAGCTGTGGAGGTGCAAAATTGGTTGCTCAGTGATGGGAATACGTTTCTTGATCATTTGATTGGATTATCCCAAGAGCAAATTGATTTTAATATCAGATTCTCCTCCTCAGCCTGCTCTGTTCATATTTTGCTCTCTAGGGTTTTTGGAGCTGTTCTTGTTTCCTCTCATATGATGGCTTGAAAATTGATATCTAGGCTCATGTGGCTATTAAGTACCTATCCCTAGAATTTCAAGGCCAAAGGACTTGGGATTATTGAGTATTTTGAATTTTTGAGTTGTCCTTGTACCTCCGTTCTTCCTTTGAAATTTCTAGGGTTTGGTGGAATTCTTGATTCCTTTGGAGAGATGGCATGAAATTTGATCTGGGTTATCCCATGGCTATTGCTAACATATCTGCAAAATTTCATAGCTAAAGGATTATGGATTTGATGGGGATTTGAGTTTTTGTGCCTCTCTCTGAAAAGTTTCAGTTTTGGGCAAAATCTGAATTTCTTGAGTTATATTGATTCCTCTTGTGGTTTAAGGTCTCAGTGCCTTTTAGAAAATGGTTTTGATCTTTTGGCTTGG
Organism: Dendrocalamus latiflorus; assembly: GCA_017311315.1. Lineage (NCBI taxonomy): Eukaryota > Viridiplantae > Streptophyta > Magnoliopsida > Poales > Poaceae > Dendrocalamus > Dendrocalamus latiflorus. The sequence continues at coordinate 35,199,004 of CM029659.1, read as the reverse complement.
ATAGAAATGAAGAAATCCTCAATTTCTTTTATTCTCTGCAGTCAATGGTTTAATCTCCTATAGCGTTTTCGGTTCTTCAGGTTTTGCAACTGAATTTTCTTATCCTCTCTGTAGCAGCCGTTTAATCCTCACTAATCCAATTCGGTCATTTTGTGAGCTGCGTCTTATAGTCTTCTGAACTTTTGATCCTCTGCCGAAAAGCACCATTTTCATCTGGTTCTTCCTGTGCCGTGAGGAGTCATCAATTTTTTCGGTTCTCTGTGTTCTCTTGGCAGAGCAGTGTTTTGTTAGTTTTATCTCTCTATCTGTTCTCTGTTCGGCAGCTCCTGTTTCTGCAGTTCTATTGTCCCTCAAAAACTTTTGGTTCTGCAGAGTAATTTAAATTCTACTCTGTTAAATCTCCTGTGCCGACTGCATTTGTTTCTGCTCCATTCGGGATTGCAGTCCTCTAATCACTCAGCATGCAGCTTTGTCATTCGGGAGCAAGGATCCGAACAGCAGCTTGGAACATGCAGTCTTTTGATTCTTCCTGAAGATTTTCTTGTGTTCTTTCTCTTTTCCGTGAGGTTTCTTAGCTACAGTACCGAATAACTAAATGAAAGAATGCTTTAGTTGTCTTTCTTTTTATTTTAGTGCTGACTTTGACCATTTTGCATGCAGATCAAACGACATTATTTTCAGCTGAAATTTTTACTGATTAATCTCTGATTTATGCTGAATTTTTTAGTATTGCATGCATTCCAGTTTTCAGCAGAATTAATTTTCTGTGAGTTGCTTCGTTCTGCATCTTTTTGAAAAATCAGTGTACGAATTCTCGGGGGCGATTTTCAAGAGAACGACATTCACCCCCCCCCCCTCTGTCGCCATTTCAGTCCTACAAATAGAATGCCCCCTTAAATGGATCCAGCGTTTCCTCCTCTCGTGTACTAACTATGGCCCTATTATTTTGGGCTGCGGTCGATGGTTTTTAACTATGCCCAATAGATTTTATCTGCGCTTTTGAGACAATGGCGGACGACAGAAACGCCGATGTAGACGTGTGCATATGGTTTTAGTCTCGAAAAGCTATTTAGAGAAGTGACTTCTCAAAGCTACCCTGTTTGTTTTAATTTCTGGAGAAACTGAACCCAAAAGCCAAAAAAAAGTAACAAAAATAACATGACATACGCCTACTAACAACCTGGTGAGCCACCAACTCCTTACTCTTTGTTTGTTACTAGCAACGTAAGCACGGCGGCACGTCATGATAGGACCAGCTTCCTGGGACAGAACGGAGGTTAGTTTTTTTAAATCTCTTTCACTAGATACATCTATTTTCCTTTTAAGTGACCTCCAATGAGGTTTTGCTTCTCAATTTTTGATGTTAATGAGCTTTCACGCAATTTGTTTCATGTGGTCGCAGCTAAATTTCCATGGAAGATACGAAGCATGATGCAAGTGGAATCATGATGAGAATGGGGCAAAATATCATTGCCATGGCCTACATTGCTATGCTCATGTTGTCATATGATGATCCTGATGATTGCACCCACGTAGGTGATTGATTGGTCTTACCATTACCTGAAAGTATTCATCCGATGTTTTGTAGTCCTTTTTCCCTAGGCGAAAACGAAGTAATGCTTCAGTAGCATCTCAAATGTTACGAGTTCAATATGAATGTATTTGAGGTTCTTCCCATATCTGTTGAACAGAAACAACAGCAATGACATTGTTTTATCAACCAATTGGCTATATTGATTTAGAGGTCTCCTTTAAGCATGGACCAGGGTTACTTCTACGATTTCTGACTTGTCAACAATAGTTCTACTACCTACAGGTCATTTACCATGGATCCTTTTCTCTGTGGTGTAGCAGCATGTTATTGTACAGAGGTGGTTGTCTTCCAGTGCTGGTGGAGTCCACTTAGCTAAAAGGATGCTATACATTGGTGGATGAGAAAGAAGCTCAACAGAGGAGGTGCGTTACTCTGATAGTCTGATGCTCGGTGCATGAAGTTCACACACGATTTTCCCTAGCTTCTTAACATTCTCTTATCTTTCTTTGGTTCTTGATTTATCTATTTTGCTGTATACCTTTTTGTCTACCAAACTGGAATTACTCCAAATATCTAAGAACTGTTAATGTATAGTATATGGCAACTTGCAGCTTTTGCTGTCAATTTATTTCAACAATTATCACTAATATTTATCTGTATCACATATATTTACACGAATGTTTTGCTTGTTACTTTGCTAGTTCCCTTGTTGTCAATTTTGCCTTGCTTTCTTTCATAGCAACTTTTGAGTTATTCTTTCATGTCAGATGTCCAATCGTGATCAGATGGGGTTAATCTGTTTCATGCTTAGTGTTAGACCATGTGGATAGGTCGTGAATTTAGTGATGATGAATAATTGACATTTGTGTTGCATTGAAATTTACGTTTGAGAAAGTTTCGATCGATGTACTTTGAGAAAACTGGATTTGCTGGAATATTCAGGTTAAACGATCTGACCGCTTTGTATTGAGCGGTTTGACCGGCTGGCTTCGACCACGATTGGTAGTCGGTGGTTCGAATGGCCTTGTGTTGAGAGTTTACGACCACGGTAGATCGACCACAACAAATCTACCACGACAGAACGACCATACCATTTCGACCACGGCAGAACGACCACGGCAGGTCGAGCACGGAACAACAACCACCATCAGTAGTCAGAGATGTGGACCACGATTGACAGTCGGTAGGTTTCAACCTCGATCAGTGAACCGGTCGTATACAACAGTGAACCGGTCGTATGCAATAGTGGATTGGTCGTATGCAACAGTGAACCGGTCATGAGCTACAGTGAACCTGTCAATAGTCGTAGCCATCAATGATTGACAGTGTGACTATGAAAATTATCCAATGTGACTCTATAAGTATTACACAAAACCATATTATGTGAAAGCTATTTTAGATCATGACAAACTATATTTAGCAAAGCTAAATACAAATGAGCAATAATGTGAAATTAAATAGATTTTTAGCATTTCAAGTTGCTTAAGATCATAATTTAGCCAAAGATATCCAAAAATGAGTCAAGCCATGTCAATAAACTAAATAGAACCAAGAAGTTGCAATTAAACTAATTTAGAATACTACAAGTTCAATGTTGAATCATTTTATCCAATCACTTGGAATGTGAGTATAATCAGCACACTTAGCATTTGCTAAAATTTAATTTTGGTTTAATCTTAGCAAAGCAAGTTCTGGACTAGGAGCCATCCACAATCACCTCCTAAGCTTCAACTATTTTTTTTTTGCATTTTTGCTTTCTTAGTCATATACTAGATCTCAAATCTTACTACGGTCATCCCAAGCAAGAGGTTTAGAAGAGTAGTCTAGGTCATTCAAAACTCCTCATGAGTTCTTGACTGGTGCAAGGAGAAGTCGTTTCATGAGAAAGAATAGGTGAGATCAGTTTTTTCCATAAAAAGATATCATTTTTTCAGATTTTATTTTGAGTTCAAGAATAATGAGCTAGTCCTTAGTCTGTAAGCTATATCCGACCGAGCCGCAAAAGCCCAGGAGAAGTAAATTCATGCTTTAATAAAGAACTAGTATAACTCAATCTAAAGCTCAATTTAGATTCAAAACTCAACTTAGCCTATTTGAAATGGCATTAACCATAAGAGTGTCACTAGAGCAAAACTATTCATAAGATCCAATAAGTCATGATTTTGTTTCAAGTTTCTCATATTTAGTAAAGCTAGTATGGCATAAGCTAAGCTATATATAAAAAGATATAATAAATCTAGAAAACTAGCACAAGACATAACAACGTATAAAGCAAGATATCATGTCATACAAAGATAATAGTCAAAGCTTTATCTAGTTATATTACAATGCGAGTTGTTGAAATTAAATATGTAATATGATACAATTGATGCAAAAGAATCAACCCCCCTCAAAACAGGCCAAAAAGACTAAATACCCCCCAACTCTCCTCACAGAGAAGCAAAACGAGAAGAATCACGAGTCTTAATGAAAATATCCACAATCTGCTGCTCGGACTCTACAAAGTAAAGTACAATATCACCCTTCTCTATATGGTATCTAAGGAAATTGCATCTAATGTCAATGTGCTTGGTCCTAGAGTGTTGTACTGGGTTTTAGCAATGTTTATGGTACTAGTATTGTCACATAAGAGAGGAACACTATCTAAAGCCAACCCATAATCCCGTAGAGTAGACAAGATTCAGAGAACTTAAGAGCAACTACAAGCTGCAGCTACATACTCCACCTCAGTAGTGGACTGTGCAGTATAGTACTGCTTCCTAAATGACAAAGAGGTAAGAGATGTACCTAGAAATGCAGCTTAAAGCCCTTAGATGCTGCGAATGCTAGCAATATATGAATGGTTTCTAATCTAACTACAAATGCAAAGGTATTTTCAAAATCTAAACCCTCTATCTGGGAAAAAAACCTTGAGCTATAAGCCTAGCCGTGTTGCGAACTACCAACCCATCCTCACTTTACTTATTTTTGAAAACCATTTTGTTCCAATTGTATCATGATTAGGCGGAGGTTCAACTAAGCTCTAAACTTAATTTCTTTCAAAGATTTCAAACTCTTCATGCATAGCATTGACCCAATAGGAATTAGATAAAACATAGGTGATATCTTGGGGTTCAAATAACGCAACAAAAACAAAATGTGAATGAGAATCTAGAGAGATAAATCTGGAGCGAGTAACTCATAGAGATCCACAATCATCTGCTTCTGAGAGTGTCATCGCTGAATATGAGCTGAAACTGGTGTAATAAGCAGGCTCTCCAATCAACTCAAGAGTGACTAGATGAGTGATTGGGTCCTCTTCCTCTAGGCCAGTGTCGTTGTCGATGAAGATGTTCTCCTGATTACTGTGTACCTGCAGACCCGCACTGTCGAGTCTAGTACTAGAGATAGGCTCATCAAAAGTGACTTCACAAGTCTCAACAGCTTTGTTAGTATCCAAATTAAATACACGATAGTCACGAGAATGAGTAGGATATCATATCCAAGGAAATGCCATCAAGTACTGGTGGCACTTACAATCATACCGGTCGAGCGGTCCAACCACCCCCTAGCCAATAGTCAGACTAATGAGACTGTAAGTCTCAGATGATCTTATGATCTTTGGCTTTTAGTTTTGGTGAAACATGTGGGTTTGCATTTTCCATTGCATTGTGTTGCTAATACGAGGAGGAGATTTTGAAAAGTCATTCACCCTCTCTGACTTGCCCATACTGATCGTACACTATCTTTATTATCTTCTGCTGCAGACTTTGTTTATTGTATCCAGCTCTTATGGCTCAGTTTGTAAGACTACTTAATATTATCTATGGAAATTTTGGATCAGGATCTCACAACTGAATGGTATTCATCAACCAGATCATGCTAGCAGCTTCAACCTCTCACACCAGCAAAATCTTCTGATGCAAATGCTCAACCCAGCAAGGAAGATAAGAATGGTGATAATTTTGGCGTGTATCTGTATCAGCTCAATGACACTTCGGCGCTGGAGGCTAAGGAGGCTAACGAGCCATGCATGGTATATGTACGCCTACCCCTCGTGACGCTGCCGTTTTGCCCTCGATCGCCACTGTCCCCTCTCTGTATATGTACGTATTCGTATGCAGTATTCTCCAAGGCGGCCTAGACGTCTAGATGCTAGGCACCACTTTCCTATCTTGTTCATCTAGCCGATTTTTTCTGCTAGACGGCCACCTAGCCTATATAAGCGATGATTAGATGCTGATCTGTCTTCCAATTAGCGCCCAGCGTGAACACTGTTTGTATGCGTCTCTGTGGCTTGTCCTGTCCCTGGTAGCTCTGCCTGCACATTGGGAACGGCAATAATAGCTAGCGCATGTTCAAGTCAGTTTGGAATACGACTGAATATAAGGGTTTTTTACGGAATTCCTATGATAATCATGCGTTCCAAACGTCGAGGACGATTAGTGGTTACCCGGAGGGTGGGATGTTATGTTCTTGTGATTTCTCGTTGTACTGCATGTTGTCGTAGTAATGTTACTTCTTGTCAATGAATTCCTGCGGTTTAGATGCTCCATTTATTTTCTCTGTCTTCTAGATGAGCATGTTTATGGTCATCATAAATCAAGATGTTAATTGTTAATCGTGGACATAGGAATAGATAGGAAAGATGTACCTTGATCGATAATGGGGATGAACTGTGCTTGACTTGAATCATGTTTCTAGTATGCAATAATTTCATTAGGGTGATAATGATGGTCTAACCACCTGATAGCACTTTCAGTTTGTGAAGTATTTAGCACCGAATAAGCTGATACCAGCTACTGCTGTTGCCAGATTCGAAGTAGTCACCTTTCCCTACCAATCAACATTTCAGAATACGTACCACCGCATCTATGGATTTCATGCATTATATCGATAACCAGCACGGTAAATCCTACCATCCTAGGGTACAATTAGCTCAGAAGGAAGAGCATTAGAGGAAGCTTTAATGCCCACATTAGACATGACGAGTTACATTTGTTGAATAAACTACACAAATTTTGCAGCTTGATAAACATACCCTCGGTCTACTAGGGAAACTTCCCACTGGCGGCGGCCCACGACCGTGTTGCGGGGTTGCGTAGCGGGCAAGCGGCGCGATGGCAGGCGGAGTCGAGTGGTTGCGGCTTTCGGTTTCGGTGGTTGCTTGCGCCGGACGACGGGTGGTCGCGGAGATGAGGCGAAAAGGCGGTGATCACGGTGAGACTTTAGGTTTTTATCCGGGCCATAAAGGTCCGTTTCTGTAGTACTGGACCAAGTTGTCGGACCAGGAATTATTAGTAAGAACTAAGAACCCATAACGCGAAGCAGGCCATCTAGCCAGCAACTTGGGCTGGGCTGCTGAACAGCAAATGTGGAACACCAATCACAAAATAAAGTGGACATAGCAACACTACAATCCTGCAAAATCATTGTTGCATGGGAGTCCCAGCCCGTAGGGCCGTCGGAAATATCTAGTACTTCAAAATATACCATGTCCCTTACTTAGCGACTTTTGGGAATTTTTGGCCCTATGCAGCAAATCAATACGAGAAATAGCTCTCGAGTGTAGGTAATGCCACTTTTGGCCTCTTCTCTAAGCGCGGGATTCCGGCCGGCCGACACATACGCAGTCCTGCGCCCCGGCACTGAAGCACCTGAGTCATGTGGTCCGGAAGCGTATGATTCCGGCAATTGGTCAAAAAGGTTGCCGTGGTCGAATACGGCAGTGGTCGAGTAAGGTAGTGGTCGAAAGTGGTTGCGGTCGAAAGTGGAGGTGGTCAAAAGCTGTTGTGGTCGAAAGCGGCGGTGGTCAAAAGCAGTTGCGGTCGAAAGCGGAGGTAGTCAAAAGTGGTAGCGATCGAAAGCCGAGGTGACCGAGGGAGGTAGTGGTCGAAGGTGATTGTGGTCGAATAGCTGTAGCTGGAGCGGATACAGTCGATGCGGGGGTATCATGCGCTCCCGGACCGCATGACTCGGCTGCTGTGGTGCTGGGGCATGGGACTACGTACGCGTTGGCCGGACGGAGTCCCACGCTCAGGGAGGGGGCCAGAAATGGCATTGCATAGACACAAGGGTTATTTTCTGATATTGCTATGCTGTATAGGGCCAAAAATGCTCAGGATTCTCACTTAGCCAGGTGGTGGAAGGGGCAAAATAGGGAATTGCCCCCATTCTCCTCCATATATGAGGCCTCATGGGCACTTGTAAGGGGGGTTTTTCCCCCTCACCTCGCATACATACAATAACAATACACTTCTCCCATTTGATCCTCACACACAAAGGGTACAAGAATACCTACTGTTTAGCCCTGATGCTACAACAATCATGTAGCAAGATGATTGAATAATATCATGGTTCCTGAAAACAGTAGAAAATTTAGCTTGCTATGTGATCGTTCCAAAATCCCAAACAAACTCCACACCGAATAACACCCTGACATTAAAAAAAATATTGAACGATACACATAGAAACAAATTTGCTAAAAGGGCATTTCCACCTACGGGTGAAAATGGATCGGATAATTTCCGATCGATCAGGATGAAAATTGATATGGATTATGTTGGATCGGATTTTCTTCGGATAATTCTCAGATCGGAAACAAATACGGATTTTTTTGGTCGGAAACGGATATGAATACAGTAGGCCTGATATTCGACGAATACAAATACATATTATCCGGATAATACGGATCCGGATATCCAAGATTTCAGCCCAACATTGCCCAGCCCAAGCCAGCCTCTCTCATCTCTCGTGCCACCAACCCACTAGCAAATATTTATATTTATTAAAAATAAATTTAGTATTATCGGTAGATTAAAATCTGTACCGATTAAATTGATGTACTGCCATTTAAATCATTCTGATGCAAATTTAAATTCTTAATTAATTTATTAGTCACATATAAATGGTAGAAATCTATTAAGAATTATTTAGGACTTTACAAAAATTAGCTGCTATTTGAAGATTTAAAATTTATACAATGATATGACTATTGTGGATAAAAATATACTTATGCTTGTTTAGATTTCATTAATGTTTTGATAAGATAAACTATTTATGTGTTTTCATTGATTTTGGATGTATAGTTTAAGGGGTTTTCATGTTCCGATAAATATTTGTGACCATATTCGTTTCAATTCGTATTCCCTCCTTATATGTATTCGATATTATTTGTATTTGTATTCATATCCAGGTATCCATATTCGTATCCACATTCGAGAAAAAAAATATAAAAATAAATATGATAAAGATATTGTCCGTCCGTATTCGACCTGTTTGCATCCCCATTTCCACCTAGGCACAGAAAGAACCATTCTTTTGCGAGCCAAATGGTGTCTAAAGAAAAAGGAATGTAGTGTCAGCCTCCGTATAAGAAAGATAACGTACACGTCATCATCATGGGCACCGAGATGTTCAGCTCAGTTTTGTGCCAGCCCAGAACTTTTTTTTAGGATCGTTGATAGCAATCAGAGGGGTGAATAATTGCAATACATAGCGGAAATTTTTTTTTTAGATTTTCTACCTTTTAACGTGCAAAAACCAGAAATAAAAAAACAAAAACAGGTTTTTGCTGATTTTACTGTAGCGCACTGTAGCAAATCACTGTAGAGGTTACTGTAACAAAACTCTGTAGCTTTACTGTAGAAAGTACTGTAGCGCGAAAACTTCCGGTCAATCAGCCAACGTGCTCGTTTTTTTTCTCAATTTTCTAATCAATTTTTAATTAAAAGTAATTCATGTATGTAAGCAACAAAAATACCTAAACATAGATCAATGCACGAAGAATTTATAGAAATCAAAAACCAAGAAAAAGGATAATATATGCGAAATAAAAAACTCACAAACTTTATTAAAAAACGCAGGCACTATTCACTTTTTCCTTTACTCCTCTAGCCATGCCGCCGCATGCATATATATACACACATGCAGCCTCTATAGCACCTATTCAAACTCTACTTAAAAACCTAATCCAACTCCAACTAGGCCTTAAAATCCTAATCCAACTCCAACTAGACCATAAAATCATAATCCAACTCCAACTAGGCTTGGGCCTTTTTTTTATCTCAACTAGACTTTTGGCATACTAATTTTCAAGGGACCCGAAACCCTTTCTAACACAAGTTTTTCACACTCACGACTTTTCTAATGCGTCACGTGTCGAAGCCTCCAGGACCGCACCTCCCATAGCTTCTCCACGTATCATTCATCTTTGATCTCCATGCACCCCAAGCATAAGCCGATCATCTCGTGACCTCCTTGACTGTCTGAACCTCAGATCTCCCCATCCTAGTTCTGGTCCACCTCGTCACCGACCATGATCGCCTACATGCTCAACCTACACATGCAAAGACCAAAAAACATTCTTCCGGCATAAGTTCGTCTCAACTTGACCAATATCAGTCCGCACACACGCAACACAACTCGCATAACACCGCTAAACAAAATCACCAAATATTCATCATAACAAATTAACCATTGTCAATTATTCATCACCAAAATATCCTAAACCTAGCCACATGGTCTAACAATCTCCCCCTTGATGAATAGATTGACAACACCATAAAATTGTATGATGAGTTAGCTTCAAATAGATATAAGTGAAGAACTGAAGCCGCAAAAACATTTTAAACCATAAATCTCAAATCTCTCCCCCTCAACACAATAGAGACAATTTTATTCTCTCCATATTCTCTTTAATTTCTCGTAAAGCACACCAAATCTCTCCCCCTTTGGCAATGTAATCATTAAGAAAATTCAAAGAAAAAAATAATTCTAAGAAGGAGCAAAGAGAGTAAAAATCAAGAAGCTTTGTAGTTTATCCAAGTCACTTTAAATTGAATGAATGATTTAACCAAGCCATATTTTTGAGTAGAGCTATCTAGATCATATAAAGTCATATATCATATAGCAATATCAAAACAAAGTTTTCAATATGATTAATCAATTTATATCAATGACAGGCATCTCAACAATAACCAAACCAATTATAGAGAGCACAAAGAGATATCACAACAAAAAGTCAAAACCTAAAAGTGAACAAATCTTAACTCTAGACGGGCTAGCAGTCTCATGTAACAACTGCTCCACACTCAATTCTTAGGCATGTGGCATGCTGGTAGCATACTTCTTTTCATAATGAAATGCTTGTAGCATACTTGCTTTAGATGGTGGCATGCTTGAAGCATACTTCTTTTTATTTTGCGCACTTTTGTGCTTTTTCTTTTTGTTCACCATGGCATGCTTGAAGCATACATCTTTTCAATTCTCACTTTCATATATCCTTTTTTAACAATAACATGCCAAATTGACTAATCATAATAATTGTAACATGAAATAGACGAGCCTCATAGCCAAGAATTAAAATAAGACTCACAATCAAGTTCATCCTTTTTGATGGATATCACAAAGTAATAAATATAATCAATCTTGTCAAAGTATTCCGCCATGTCATACTTTTAATTCAAATGTAGCAATTTAATTATAAACAGTCATGATCAAAGCTACACAACATATGAATAGATATGATAAAGAGAGCTCTACTACTCAATTGGTTTTAATGACTTGGATTTGAGAGTTATTTGACAAGGATAATAAACAAGGCTTCCAAAATTTTAAACAGCAAGCTCCCCCTCAGAATAACCCCATAAAATGTAATACGCCCAACTCACTTCGCAAAAGAGGAAAACGAGAAGTATCAAGCAATTTCATGAGCAAATCAGCAACTTGAGAATTAAACAAGATGTAAGACCACATCACCCTTTCCACGTGGTCTCTCAAAAAAATAAAATCTCTTGCAAGCCATCAAAAAGAGTGAAAACCCATCAAGTGTTCCAATCAAGCAATGATGTAAAAGACTGAAACCCAATCTACTTCATGTTCTCTATTCTTGTCAGTTGTTCTTACATCACAGGAAACATCGGTCTCACAGTACTGGGGTTAGTGAAATAAGATCTAGGAATCCAGTACTGAGACACACGACGAACAGGAGTAACAAAGCTAGAACCAAAGTCACGTGAATGTGAATGATCAAAATGCCGAAAAGAATGTGAATTCTTTGAATTACATCCAAAATCAGCACGTGAACCAGATTTAAAATTATCATAAAAGTTCTCTAAAAACTTATATTTTGCATGAGATCTAGGAATGAAAAAGGTTGCACGTTTTTGTCTTAAAGCATTCAATCTTTCCTTTCTCTCTTTCTTGGCACGTCTAAAGCAAAATTCATTCAAGTGTCCATCTCTTCCATAGTGGGTGCAATGAAATTTAACATAACCAGAATTCTTTTGAGATGATGAGCTAGCACCTACATTATTATTTGATGAACTTTGCACAAAGCCAGCAGATTTAAACACCGTTTGATTTGGTTCATGTTTCACTTCAATTTTTCCAGGTTCAAGAGACTTAATAACCTTAGGAGGATTATTCTTGGCATGCTCAACAAAATTAAATCCTAAACCACGATTTTTCACACTTGTTTTTTGACTTGTCTAGAATCATATTTAAATTTTCCTTGCCAAAAGAAAATCTCTCTAAAGTGTCTTTCAGGTACTCAATCTCTTTAGCTAGAGTGGGACAAGTTGTGCATTTAACAGTTTCATTCACAAGATTTTTAGAAGCACTAGACTGAGACAATCTTTCTTTTTCAGCAAAATCATTAAGTTGTCTAGTCAGAGATTCTATTTCAGTGTTAAGCTTAGGATAATTAGAGCAAGAAGATATCTCATGATAAAGTATCTGTTGAATTGTTTCTTGAGATGAGTTAAGTCTTGCTTCTAATAATTCACATTTAGAACAAGTTTTAGAATGAACATTTGAAATACTTGATTCTAAACATGAAGAAGAACTAAACTTGAGCTTTCCAATTTCATCATTAGCACATTTCAATTTTCATCACAAGAGTCATGTGCTAATCTTAATTCATCAAATTTAGTATTTACATCTCTAAGTTGATCCATGTTTAAAGCATTAAGTGACCTAGCATTCTCTAACTCAGAATGTAAAATTCGACAAGACTCACAAGATTCATCATCAGGAATTAAAACTCTAAGTCTTGCATTTCAGAATTTAGAGATTCAATCAAAGTATCGTATTTCTTAATCTTTTTATCTTTCTTTTCTAGCAAAGTACCAAGTTTAGCAACAGTTTTAGCTAAATCATCATAAGAAGGTTCTACCTCATTGTAGTTGTCGCTGTCAAGATCATCATTGTCGGTAGAGCTTTTGCTACTTGCCATTAGACACAACTCAGTTAAACATTTCTTGCCTTTGGGAGTATCATTATCGCTGTCCGTGTCCACATCACTCAAATTAATTTGCCCAAAAGCGGCAAGAACACGATGCACCACCTTGCGATTCATATAGCCCTTCTTTTTATTCTTCCTTTTTTTTTCTTTCTCCATCTCTTCTTCCTTCTCATTCTCTTCCCTTGCAAATCTTACTAGAAACTTTGGACATTTGAGACGAATATAATTGAGATCACCACACTCATAGCACCTTTGAGGACCAAAATTTCCACTCTTTCCTGATCTCACATTCTGCAAAGCTCTTGTGAAGCGTGTAGAGAGGAGTGCCAAATCATCTTTTGGGAGTTGCTCTAGCTGTTCATCGGTTAGTGAAGACAAAGAAGACAAAGCATAGCTAGTAGAAGAATTATCACCATTAGACTTGCTAGATTGTGAAGCTAAAGCAATTGATTTATTACCATTATTTTTTCTACCAAAAACATCTAATTCATGAGTTTTCAATTTAGAATAAAGTACATCTAATGTAAGTGTACTCATGACAGTAGATTCTCTAATGGATGTAACCTTCATCTCCCATATAGACATATCTAATGCTCCAAGTAATTGACGTGCATTTTCAGCATCAGTATAAGTAACATTAACAGCACGTAGGTTACTAAGAATTTTATTAAAGCGAGCAAAAAGATCATCTATTGATTCACCAGGTTTCATCTCAAAACGCATGTAATCCTTTTTGTACATATCTTGACGTACCTCTTTAATAGTAGATGAACCCTCATGATAATCACACAGTGCTTTCCATACCTCGTATGCGGATTTAAGATGCACAACACGATCAAAATCACTCCTTCCTAGTCCTTGAATTATCAGGTTCCTTGCCTTGCTATTGCCTCCACTTGTGCTATATTTGCAGCTGACACAGCATCATTCTCGGGCACTTGATAAGGCTTGTAGACCTTCTCCCATATTGCAAAGCCTTGAGCTTGAATGTATGCCTCCATCTTCGCTTTCCAACACTGAAAATCAACACCATCGAAAACACATGGTTTTGTGGAATACCTATCCGTCGATATGTTTTCTAATCACCGGTTAAGATCAATTAGAAAAAATAAACCTGCTCTGATACCACTTATACGATCGTTGATAGCAATCAGAGGGGGTTGAATGATTGCAATACATAGCGGAAACTTTTTTTAGATTTTCTATCTTTTAATGTGCAAAAACCAGAAAAAAGAAAACAAAAAAAACAGGTTTTTTTATTTTACTAGCGCATTGTAGCAAATCATTGTAGTGGTTACTGTAGCATAATGTAGCAAAACACTGTAGTGTTACTGTAGCAAAGTACTGTAGCGCGAAAACTTCCGATCAATCAGCCAACGTGCTCGTTTTTTTCCCAATTTTCTAATTAATTTTTAATTAAAAGTAATTCATGTATGTAAGGAACAAAAATACCTAGACCTAGATCAATGCATGAATAATTTATAGAAATAAAAAACCAAGGAAAAGGATAATATATGCGAAATAAAAAACTCACAAACTTTATTAAAAAACGCAGGCACTATTCACTTTTTCCTTTGCACAGACGCATCCATGCCTGCGTCCTTTTTTTCGCTCAAACCGCACCGCCCAAAACACCTCTTTTTCTTCACGCGTATTTTTTCTCTGCGGCTCCTCGGTACTCCTCTAGCCATGCCGCCGCATGCATATACACACACACGCAACCTCTGTAACACCTATTCAAACTCTACTTAAAAACCTAATCCAACTACAACTAGGCCTTAAAATCCTAATCCAACTCCAACCAGGCCTTAAAACTTTTGGCCCACTAATTTTCAAGGGACCCGAAACCCTTTCTAACACAGGTTTTTCACACTCACGACTTTTCTAGCGCGTCACATGTCGAAGCCTCCAGGACCGCACCTCCTATAGCTTCTCCACGTATCATCCACCTTTGATCTCCATGCACCCCAAGCATGAGCCCAATCATCTCGTGACCTCCTTGACCGTCTGAACCTCAGATCTCCCCATCCTATTTCTGGTCCACCTCGTCACCGACCATGATCGCCTCCATGCTCAACCTGCACATGCAAAGACTAAAAAATATTCTTCCGGCACAAGTTCGTCTCAACTTGACCAATATCAGTCCGCACACACGCAACACAACTCGCATAACACCGCTAAACAAAATCATCAAATATTCATCATAACAAATTAACCATTGTCAATTATTCATCACCAAAATATCCTAAACCTAGCCATATAGACTAACAGATTTATTATACGATATAACTAATCTAATTGTACAGATAACTGACTAATAGATAGAGACATCTATTACCTATATACAGCCAAGCATATGATCTAATAGACCTATTTTTAGAACGCTGGTAAGTTATATATTATGCGCATGGAGATGGTTCCGTTCGAGGATGCAAGGCAAAGGAATTGCTTTTGGAAGTAAATGGGTAATGTTAATGCGTCTACGTAAATCTAACTTCAGCAATTCCTATTTAGGTCAAAGTTTATTTTTTATCCATATAGAATCATCAATGGCAATCAGAGAGAAAAGGTAAATGATTGTAGTTCACATCGGAGTTTTTTTATCTAGTGTCTTGTAACATGTCCACAAAAACAGAAAACAAAAGACAACATAATAATAATAATTATTATTATTATTATTATTATTATTTTTCACATAAGCAAAATAGAAGAGGTGGCTGCCACCTTAGGACTATCCACATAAGCAAAAAGAGTACATGTGGCTCATGTGGAGGTAGCTAATACAATAGGTTGAGTAGAGGTTACCTCTACTAAAGCACTCAAACATTTAATACTTGCATAAATATATCTCTGGCATGAGGGGTAGTTTGTCTCTCTCTCCTCGTATGATGTGCTAGAGGTCACCTCTTATATAAGGGGCAGCTTGCCTCTCTCTCCTCTTGTCTCTCTCTTCCACATAGAATTGTGTTGACGTGGATTTTGCTAGAGGCGACCTAATCAGCATCATTGTACTTGCTCTAAGGTGGCAGCCACCTCTTCTATTGTACTTGCTCTTACTTATCCTGTGCACAGAAACCAAGGATAGCTATGTAGCACAACAGCACTAAAAACCGATGAAATGCCTGAATGCAACAGGCACACAGCAGCGCCCTTCCGCGCGAAGATCAAGGCGACCAGGTCAATCTCACGGCACGCTGCTATCCACGTGGATGACAACGTAAGAAATCACAGTTAACGGCAATCTAAAGCCCCGTTTGGCACAGCTCCACTTCACAAGTGGAGCTATTTTTTTGACTTCACAAGTGGAGCCGGGTGAGCTACTTTTTTCAGCTCCTTGGGTGGAGCTACTTTTGTCTCAGCAGGTTTTAAGGAACTCCTTGGGTGGAGCTATTTTATTTTACCCCGTTTGGCATAAAACAGCTCCAAACAGCTCCAAGGAGCTGGTGGTGGAACTGTGCCAAACGGGGCCTAAACAAATCGATACGGCGTTGCTTTTTGAACCACAGCTCACGGCGTTCGAGGACGAGACCGCGTGATAAAGCCACCCTGCTGTGTTGTCTCACCACACGGCGAATGAGACGAGGATAACGCGGTGACAAATGCGCCGCCGCCAGCAAATTTCTTCCGAATAGCTTTGATATTTATTTTTGAATCATGATGTCTACAAAGTATTTTTTAGCACCTCTAAACCCTAGCACATAATTAACATATCAAAAACCACAGGGTTAGCCTTTAACCCATCTCTATTTATAATCTAGGGCCTAAAACTTGGACTTATCCTAAACCCACGAGTTCTAATCCAATTTTAACAGTAAAGGGACCTAAGATTTTTCCTAATATGGGTTTTCCAAAATTTCAACTTTTTAACTCATAGCTTCTCCACGCATCATCCACCACGTGTTGTAACCTCCGGAACGCACATCCGTAGCTCGAACACGTATCATCCATCTCTGATCTCCATACGTCCTAAGCATGAGCCCGACTATCTTGTGACTTCCTTGACCATTTGAATCTCAGATCTCCCATCTTAATCTCGGCCCACCTTGTCATCGATTATGATCGCCTCCATGTTTAACCTGCATATGTAAAGACTAAAGAATATTTTTTAGGCACAAGTTTGTCTTAACTTGACTGCCATCAGTCTACACATGTCACACACCTCAAGTAACAACAAGCAACATCATCAATTATTCATCATAAATTTATCGTTGTTAATTATTTATCATCAAATATTCTAGACCAAGTCATATGGTCTAATAGTCCAAAACAAGTAAATCTTGCGGCTAGGTCAGGAAGTACCTCAAAACCACACCAAAGGTGGATGCTGTAGAAGTGTAGAAGAACAATATTCTAGCATTCTAAATGTTGGGCAAAATTATATCCACTTCGAGTCCAGAAGAAAACTAAGGGTCCCTGTTGCAAACAAAACAACTACATATTAGTGTACTGTCTAATTTTTTCTCGAAAACGCTGGAAACGTGTGTTTCATTCATTAAGAAGAATATGGTACAAACATGATTTGAAGACCATGTGCAAAGCGAGTTTCGGGTAAAAATTACAGAAGGAAGACGACTGAAAGGGACTGGGGAGAAAAAACTAAAGAGAACAAAGAGAAACACACAAATCAGTAGAACATCAGGCTAGAACTGAAGGTGATCCACAGTGATCCTGGATAGTAAAGAGATTGGAAAGCCTGGATCTTGCAATTCCTGAATGTTAAGGCTTCGTTGATTATGGTACATCATGTTTCTCTCCTTCCAGATCATCCAAGTGATTAGAATAGTGAGGGAGTTTAGACCTTTTCGCTTAGAGTTGAGCACCAAATCCCGAATCAAAGGCCATATTTGTGCGGTGAAATTGTAAGGAGCACAGATCGACAACCAAGAAAACACGCGGTGCCATATCTGCATTGCCACTGAACACTGGACGAAAAGATGGTCGACAGTCTTGGAGACTTAATCACAGAACAAACATGACGCTGGTGCTGGTATGTTGTGCTGTAAAAGCCTTGCGAAGGCCCATATTTTTCATTTGAGGAGGACTAGCCAAGTGAATAATTTGGCTTTGAGAGGGACGGTGCTTAAAATTAGACAGTGTACTGTCTAATTTTAAGTGTATGCGTGAGAAAGCTAGACATTCCCAACTTTACGATGCAAAATATAGCAAGGGTGTATTTCGGTTTGTTGTGACCATGGCTTCAGTGAGATAACCCTGAAAGTTTCAGTGTGATCTTTCCGACAGTATCCTATATTTTCTAATGAGTTGGAACAAAACAGAAATCTATTGAAATACAATATAATCCCATTACTGTTCTCCTCGAAACACACACACATACTCAGTATAATCCCATTACTGTTCAAATTAGCCAATTATTCCAGTAAGCTCTCCCCTACTGTTCTCGAAACACACACACTCAGTATAATCCTATTACTGTTCAAATTAGCCAATATATTCCAGTAGGTTCTCCCCTACTGTTCTCCTCGAAACACACATACAGAGAGACCAAACAGAGCACAGAGGGATACTAAATGACTAATTTGAACGAAACGACATAGGACCTTGTAGTCATCTTTGAATCAATGAAATTACCTTTCCAAGATTATCTCACTAATATGTGTGATCTTGTGCCGCTCGGTGCCATGCTCAAGGCACTTGTCATATAGATTACGGCATGCCCTGATGGTCAATTTCTCAAGCAATGCTGGCAGCCCATCATCTGGCAAGGAATTAATTGTGCCACAACAGGTAATTTTCAGCTGTTTGAGGGTAAGTATTCTGTGCAACACGTTGGGCAGAGCATTCAACATGTCGCAGCCGGTAAACTCAAGCTCTTGAAGGGATAAAAGAAGAAGTGCTTGTCCTTGCTCTTCAGATATGTGTACGACTGTAGTATCCTTTATGACCAACTTCTGTAAGTTGGTAAGCAACTTGCAAACTGGTACGTTGAGGATCTCGAAGTCATCAATTTCGAGAACTTGCAGAGAAGCGTTGATCTGTTCCATGTGCACCCCTTCTGCTTCTACATGCATCTTCCAAGCTTCAGCAAAATTTGGAAAACCCCTGACAGAGAGCACTTCAAGGGCGGCGATTTTGTGAAAACATTTGTCCACGAATTTAATACTAGGGCAGTTAACAATCTCCAAACGTTTTAGAGTGGATACTTCATCTAGTGCACCAGGCAGGGCAAGTAGTTTTCTTCCACTAATTGTAAAGCTTTCTAGAGACGCGAGGAGGGTGAGTGCCTGCTCCTGTTGCTCTGAAAAGGATTTTATGCCGTCATCCATTAACTGTAGTTTCTTCAAAGAAGTAAGGCTGCTGCAAAATGACGAGGTTAGAAATGAAGCTGTGTAGATTTCGAGATATTCCAGTGATGTGCTAAATTTCTCCTGCTGTGTCTGTCCAGATTCCAACAAGCTGTTCCAAGCCTCATGAAAACCCGGGACATAGTGTACTGACAGTTTTTTTAGAGCAATGAAAGCTTGTAATCCACAGAGATGTCTAAGTGAGCCACAACCAAATATCTTCAGAGATTCAAGTGATTCCAGGTGACTTAAATCAAGGGTTGATATCCGTTTACACCATGATATAGATAACATTGAAGGACAGATATGGCAAGCTAAAATATCTGAGAGCAGCTCATCAGTGACGCTATATCCGGAGATATTGACTTGCTCTGCTGATGCTAGCTTAGAATTTATCCAATGGTCGGTATCAGTTGTTCTGGGGATTGACTTAGTAAAACCACGTTCGTTAATATCGAATCTATTACTTCCAAGAGATATCCGATAACTTTGTCCCACAAAGTCCACGTTGTCAAACTCAGGTAGCTGTGGAAATAGAAGATCGAATGTTATCAATTTAGGACAGCAGTGGATCTCGAGTGAATTGAGACTTGGGAACCACCGGAGGTTCTCTCTTCGCGCCAGAATACATGGCACTCTGTTAAGCTCTGGGCAGTTGTCTATTGTCAGGCTTTCCAAGTGGGGGAAGAGGTCAAAGTGTCCTCCTTCGTTCCAGTCTCGCCATTCTGGCAAGTATTTAATTGATAGTTCATTCAAGTATGGAAACCCCATTATCCGACCACTGCCATAAAACTCGGAGCCAAGCTGTCTTAAAGCACACATACGGAACATGTGCAACTTTCTAAGCTGAGGTAAGCTCCCAAGTGGAGGAAGCACTTCCACTTCTAAGCAATCTACCAGATAAAGTGACTTCAGGTGAGTACAATAGAGCTTCGAGGAAGGCCATACTGTAAAGGTAGAAAAAAAAAACCTTGTAGCCTGTGATACAAAGTTCTTGGTGATTCATGAAAATTCTTCCGTTGTCTTGTATTATGAGTTCGGATGGAGAATGCTTCAGGCACGGAAATGACACTAATTCAGGACAATCTTCTATCTCCAGCCTAGTAAGTTGTGGAAACCACTGCTTTTCGCTGCAGCACAAAACCTGTAATCCGTTAAGCTTTGGACAGTGTTGTATTATGAGGCTTCGCAGGACCGGGAAAAAGCAGATATGTTCAACTCCAACCCACTCTATCCACACTGGCATGTGACTTATTAACATCTCCTCTAAACGAGGAAATCCCTTCACTTAACCATCTCCATAGAACCCAAGGCCAATTGTTGTTATTGCACCCATTTTGGTGATGTGCAGCTTCCTAAGTTGAGGCAGCTGCCCAAGTGGCGGAAGGAAATCAAGTCCGGAGAAATCTTCCAGATAAAGTGACTCCAGGTGAGTACAATAGAGCTTCGAGACTAGGAAAACCTTGTAGCCTATGATACAAGGTTCTTGGTGATTCAACTTCATGAGAAAACTTCCATTTTCTTGTATTCGTGCTGATGGAGAATGCTTGAGGCACGGAAACGACACTACTTCAGGACAGTCTTCTATCTCCAGCCTAGTAAGTTGTGGGAACCACTGCTTTTCGCTGCAGCACAAAACCTGTAATCCGTTAAGCTTTGGACAGTGTTGTATTATGAGGCTTCGCAGGACCGGGAAAAAGCAGATATGTTCAACTCCAACCCACTCTATCCACTCTGGCATGTCACTGATTAACATCTCTTCTAAACGAGGAAATCCCTTCACTTGACCATCGCCATAGAACCCAAGGCCAATTACTGTTATAGCACCCATTTTGGTGATGTGCAGCTTCCTAAGGTGAGGCAGCTGCCCAAGTGGAGGAAGGAAATCAAGTCCGGAGAAATCTTCCAGATAAAGTGACTCCAGGTGAGTACAATAGAGCTTCGAGACTAGGAAAACCTTGTAGCCTATGATACAAGGTTCTTGGTGATTCAACTTCATGAGAAAACTTCCATTTTCTTGTATTCGTGCTGATGGAGAATGCTTGAGGCACGGAAACGACACTACTTCAGGACAGTCTTCTATCTCCAGCCTAGTAAGTTGTGGGAACCACTGCTTTTCGCTGCAGCACAAAACCTGTAATCCATTAAGCTTTGGACAGTGTTGTATTATGAGGCTTCGCAGGACCGGGAAAAAGCAGATATGTTCAACTCCAACCCACTCTGTCCACTCGGCCATGTTACTGATTAACATCTCTTCTAAACGAGGAAATCCCTTCACTTGACCATCTCCATAGAACCCAGGGCCAATTGTTGTTATAGCACCCATTTTGGTGATGTGCAGCTTCCTAAGGTGAGGCAGCTGCCCAAGTGGAGGAAGGAAATCAAGTCTGGAGAAATCTTCCAGATAAAGTGACTCCAGTGAAGTAAGAGTGAGTTTATCAGCGAGCCATGTTGGAGATGTGATGCCATTATAGCCTTTGACATGGAGGGACACTACATTTGGATGAGGTTGGAGACCTTCAAGAACATCCTTAGCTGAAGGGTACATCTGTGTATATGAATTGGTACTCCATGAAAACGACAACTCTGTTAACCTTCTTTTGCTATTCAATCTAGCCTCACTGGCTTCTCCACTGTTACCAACATTTTCAAGATTCTCAATTTTCAGTCGTCCTGTAAGGTTCCTCAAGTCTTTCAATTGTGCAATATCAAAACCCCTAGTCTTTCCAATACAGAACATGTCCAGGTCATGCAAGGAGGTCAGATTCCCAACATTTGGAACACTTGCGAGGAAATTCCGTCCTTCATCAGCCAGCAGGCGTTGCAAGTTTACCAAGTTGGACATGCTTGGAGGCAATTGACGAAGGCGTAGCCACCCCTCTATGTTTAAGACTTGTAGATGGTAAAGTTTGCAGATTTCTTCCGGCAGTTCTACAAGGTCAGACGAGTTGATGTCCAAATAGCGTAGATGCTTCAAGTTGGTGACTGCTACCAGCTGCTCTTTTCTTGTAATGTAGGGTAGACACAAGGACCGGATAGTGGTAGGCCAATCATTCCCTACAGTTATAAGCTCAGAACCCATTACCCACCAAGATGAACTAGTAAATATCAGTGTCTTCAACCTTTTAAGATGCAACAGGCCTCTACCATACAAGCACACATCAAGAGCATGGAAGAGTTCAAAGAAAAACAAATGACAGACCTCATCTGGGATAGGTTTATCATTAGTTACCCAGCATTCACCTTCTGAAACAAATCGAGCAAGATCATGTAACAAGTCATGCATC
Source organism: Dendrocalamus latiflorus (assembly GCA_017311315.1). Taxonomy (NCBI): domain Eukaryota; kingdom Viridiplantae; phylum Streptophyta; class Magnoliopsida; order Poales; family Poaceae; genus Dendrocalamus; species Dendrocalamus latiflorus. The sequence continues at coordinate 35,176,657 of CM029659.1, read as the reverse complement.
ATGTAGTGGCTGCCATCAACTTTTTCAATAAAAGAACCCCAAAGTAACTCGTTAAGGTATTCTTTTGCAATGTCCTCCAAAATTTCATCCTCTCGGAGCTTCTGAATGAAGCCTTGCGCCATCCAGCCAAAGATGAGTTGCTGCTCACTTATCTCGTAATCCTTTGGAAACACAGCGCAATAAGCAAAACAACACTGCAAGCTTGGAGGCAGATGCTGAAAGCTCAGACGTAGAACAGGCATGATGTCATCAGGATCTTGTCTTACTTCCCACATGTTGCTGCTGTTCAGAAAGCTGCGCCAACGCTCCTCGTTATGGCTTCTGCTGAGTAATCGCCCCATAGTTTTGGCTGCTAACGGAATACCATGCAGTTTCTTGGCTATCGTTCTGCCAATATGAGCCAAGTTATTCTCCTCCGTGATGTTTGCACATTGTTTGAAGAAAGACCAAAACTCATCATCTTGTAACCCATGCAATGTCACACTGTCAAATGAGCCCATAACTTCAGCAATTTTCTGGTCTCGGGTTGTAACTACAACCATGCTTCCAGACTCCCCTGAGGAAAACGGAGCACAAAGCCTGTCCCAGTTGTTCACCCACACATCATCGAGAACAATAAAGAACCTTTTCCCTTCAATTTTCTTCATAAGAGTTTTCTGGACTGCATCCAAGCTAGACAATCTAGGAATCTCATGAGATTCTCCACCATTGATTGAATCCACTATGTCAACTGTCACCTTTGTCGCGTCAAGAGTGTCGGAAACACAAGCCCAGGCTAGCACATCAAATGAACTGACTACTCTGGGATGGTTATACACAGACTGTGCGAGAGTTGTCTTGCCAACTCCACCAATTCCAACAATTGGCAGAACAGAGAAGTTCTTGTATCTAGATTCCAGGTGCTTACTTAGCAGCGTGTTTATGATACTGTTGATCTCTTCATCCCTCCCAAATACCTTAGGCTCAGTCAGGAAGGAGCTCGTCTGTCGGAGATTGACCTCTGGTTGCGGGTGGGCAGCCATGGTTACCGACTTCTCCAGCTTGACAATTTTCTGGACCTTGTCGGCAGTCTTCTCGAGGTGGGCAGAGATTGATCTAATCCTAGCAGACATGGCATCCTGGTCAAAGTTGGGCTGAACAGCTTCCTGCCCTTGCATGACGCTATCAATGCTTGTCCTGGCCCTCTTGAATGGGTTGGACAGAACAAAGCATGAACGGGGGACAACCATCTGGACAGCAGAGGAAGAAGCACCGTCTGGGTTGTTCGTGCCACCATGGGTGCTCTCGACAAGCTCCTTCAGGCGGTAGTATTCCATCTCGTCCAGCGCGTCGTCAGCACCATAAGCAGCAAGCTTGAGCTCCTTGATGAGATCCGACAGAGCACCGTAGTTGACAGGCTTAACCCGTCCAACTATCTCGAGCACCGCATGGGCCATGCGAAGTTGGGTCTTCAGGTTGCAGGCGTCGTCTTGGAGACCCGAACGAGCAGCCCACTGCTCGAGCTTAGAGCCATAGTACTTGTCGAAGACGACCTGCAAAATCCCTCCGACAAAGCCCGCAGCTGCCGCGACGTCCATCGCTGCAAAAGGGGAGCACAGCCAAGATGAAGCATAGAGAGGATACCAGGTGCTGGGAAAAGAGAAGTGAAGCCGCAGCACAATGAATGGATCTTACAGTTACCTCCTTCGGCTGAGAAAGGGTGCTTGCTACGGGACGGGGAATTCCTGGATGAGGGAGAGGAGTTACAACTGGCGATGAACTGGAACAACAAACAGGGCGAGGGAAACTGTGGCCAGTTTCCTTATTATTCCTTGCTGCGTAACCATGACGAAAGAGCGCAGCAATTAACTCACGAACAGTATTATTCTTCTTGCTGTAGCTAAACAGGGCGAAAGGTCGCTTTCACTAAACAAAAGGAGATTCGATCTCATCCACACCACCATATACGACCAACTCCACATCCACTCACTGCCGACGATCCCGATCCACTCACTCGGTCATTCCTGCTGTAGCTAAATGTTAATTTACGATCCGTAGTTGTTAAGAGATGGCAATTTGTTGTTGTTGTTTTTTCTTTTTTTTTCTTTTGCATAGTACACCTTTGCCTGTTACTTTTCCAGTAGCTTCGATTTCAAGGTACATCTGGACAGCATTTTAACAATATTGTTGCTTGGAATATTTAGCTTTCCATTTACCTTTATTTTGGTTTCATAACTTCGCGAGAGGTCTTATTATGGTATAAGAGTAAAAAACTAAGCTGCAGTATACGTTTACCATCCAGTTCGCCGCACTTACTTGGTAAGTTCCTAACATCTTTTTTTCTTGGTCTAGTCATAGATATCCACGTCATGATAGGACCAGCTTCCTGGGACAGAACGGTGGTTAGTTTTTTTTAATTCTCTTTCACTAGATACATCTATTTTCCTTTGAGTGACCTCCAATGATGTTTTGCTTCTCAATTTTTGATGTTAATGAGCTTTCACGCTATTTGTTTCATTTGGTCGCAGCTAAATTTCCATGGAAGATACGAAGCATGATGCAAGTAGAATCATGATGAGAATGGGACATATTTTGAAATGCTTAAATGGCTACCATGGACACCTTTTGGAATTGGTTCTTGCGCATTCTTTGTTTGTGGAATTTTGGCTCATGTTCTCAGAGGTAAGCACTTGCCTGTATTATAGTTCTTTTTGTTTTCAGTGTTTTATATTGTTTTACCATCCTTAATCAATTTATCCTATAGCGGGTTGGTGACTTGGAGGTGCCGAGTGTATGTAGTATTCCTGTTCCCTTTGGTCAAATATGTAGCAAAATATCATTGCCATGGCCTACATTGCTATGCACATGTTGTCATATGATGATCCTGATGATTGCACCCACGTAGGTGATTGATTGGTCTTACCATTAGCTGAAAGTATTCATCCGATGTTTTGTAGACCTCTTTCCCTAGGTGAAAACGAAGTAATGTTTCAGTAGCATCTCAAATGTTACGAGTTCAATATGAATGTGTTGTAGAAGTGGCCCCCACCTAAGCTCAGCTGGCCAGCCGGCTTGTTAGAATGTTGTAAAGCCCAAAATGAGACATGTACAATACATAAATACCCTTGAGAGGAACATTTGGGGTGTAAGGATGTAATTGTACAATACTCCCCATGAGGATATATATATAAAGCCATCTAGGTCATGGGGAGACGCCCCAAGCATTGCTCACCTAACTCTCCACTATCATCTCTCTGTTTGGTCTATAACCACAATAGTTAGTGTTGTCCGTGGGGACGACAAGAGTAAGCTCCAAGATCTGAAGAATGATGGCACCAAAGAAGGCTTCATCATCGGCGGTGGCAAAGAAGAAGAGTACGAAAGAGGCACTCGTCAACGTGAAGGCTTCGGCGTCGGCTACGTGTGCGGGCGACAGCGCCGGCGCGGCTGCCGACCTCGACGCTCATGGCGCGACAGTCGCCCCAACCACTGGTGCGGCAGTCGGCGCGGGTACTGATCAGGCCGTCGGGAGTGGTGACGGTGATGATGCCTGTGCTACCACGGCCGTTGCCACTGCGCCCGGCGCAGGAACGGCAGGTGGCCCCGACGGCAACGTCGGTCCCGTCACCGACTCCGGAGCCCACCGCACCGACGCGCCGGGCAGTTCTGGAGCGCAAGCCGTGGTTGCGGCCAACCCGGCGGCGCATGCCGGTGCTCTGGCCGGTGCAACCGCACTGACGATGGAGAACGCCCTACTAACAGCCCTCGGCACGCTGCAACGAGAGCTGGCAGAGCTCCGCGGAGCCGTGCGGGATATACAAGAGACTCGGAGCCAACAAGTCCCGCCGGCGGCCGCGTCGGAGCTCAAGCCAGAGCGAGCAAATAGCCGCAATGCCCCTACCTCCAGTCGCGTCCTGCTGCGGCGCATGGATCCGGAGTCCCCCCTCTCTGCGAGCCTGCAGCGATCGGTGTGGCCGGAGGACTTCAACTTCCCCAACGCCATCGAGTCATACAAGGGCGACACGGACCCTCGGGAGTTCGTGCGTGTGTACGAGACCGCCATCGAAGCTGCAGGCGGAGACGACACCACAAAAGCGAAGGGGCTCCCCCTCGCGCTGCTGGGAGTGGCGCTCTCTTGGTTTTTCACCATAGAGCCAAACTCCATCTACGCGTGGGAGCAGATCTGCGACCGTCTCTACAACAACTTCCAAGGGAACTACGTCGAGCGCGTTGACGCAGATCAGCTCTTCGTCGTCAAGCAAAAACCCTCGGAGAAGCTCCGAGAATACTTGAAGCGCTTCGCTAAAGCCCACTGCCAGGTCAAGGACGTCAACAAGACAACCATCATCAACGCAGCGATACAAGGCCTCCGCCCAGGGCCGTTGGCTGAGTACAACGCGTGTAAGCCAATTAAGACGGTTGCAAAGCTCTTCGATAAGATGGAAGAGTATGCGAGGGCAGAAGAGGACGCGCGACGGCACAAGGGTGACGACTCCGACACTAATCAAGTGGAGGACTCGTCGAAGAACGAAGACTCATTGAAGAAGGAGGGCCCCTTGAAGGCCAAGCGCAAGCAAGAGTCTTCGAGGGACGCCCCCAAGCGCAAGGACGCCAAGCATAAGGACCCGTCGGGCGATAAGTCCAAGTGCAGCCAACGTAGATCCCAGAGGGCCCGCTATGTCTTCGACATCGAGGGCGGCTTTGAAGACAGTGCCCCCACCGGTCGCGGCCGAGGCCGAGGGCGAGGGCGCGACCGGGGTCATGACGATAGACCCCGCGCAGAGCAGGAGAACCAGGACTACGGCATGTGGTGTGAGGTGCATGGCCGTGGTGACCATTTCACGCGGACATGCACCGCCATTGTGGCATTTCGTCAGAGTGTCGCCAGGGACGGAGCCCTGGAAGTGAGGCCGCCCGTCTGGCCCACGTGCAGCAGCCCCTATAGGGCCCCCTGCAGATGCAAGCCCATGGGCAGCAGCCCCAAGAGGGCCCCCTGTGGATTCAGGCCCACATGTAGCAGCCCCAAGAAGGACCCTTGCGAATTCAGGCCTCGGAGGGAGCCTAGCGCCGGATTATAAACATCATCTCTGGGGACTCTTCACTGGAGTTCTCCTCGGCGCGGCAACAAAAGGCTTACACGCGGAGGCTACATCATGTGGCAGCGTACCCAGCATAGGCACCGTCGGAGTGGGCGCAGTACGAAATTACCTTCACGCCCGCTGACGCTGAGGGTGTGAAGTTCCCTCATCAAGATCCTTTGGTCATCTAGGTCGCCATCGCGGGATGCGATGTCAAACACGTCCTGGTCGAGGGAGGCAGCTTCGCGAACGTCCTATTCGCGGCGGCCTTCGACCAAATGAGGATCCCCCGAAATCGATTGGGCCCCTCGGAAATCCCACTGCAGGGCTTTGGGGGTCAGCCGCTGAAGGCGATGGGCTAGATACACCTGCAAGTCTCTTTTGGCCAGGGCGACAACGCGAGGAGCGAAGACGTCACCTTCGACATCATCGACATCTCGTACCCATACAATGTCATACTGGGGCACCCAACCCTCAACTCTTTCGGGGCAGTCCAACACCATGGCTTCTTACGCATGAAGCTTGAGAGACCATGTGGAGGTGTCCCCATGTTTGTGATGAGTAATTGACTCGTGTTTTGGAAAGTTTGAGTTTGATTTGGTTGGTTCGCGCCAAGTCGGTTCATGGCGCAGTCTAGTACGGTTGGACTTGGTCGAACGCGGTCGGACGTGCTTGGGACGCTTGTTCTTTTTTCTCGATCGGTCGATTTGGGTATTTCATGCTTGAGTACCTTTTTTGATGCTAATGTTGATTATATTGTTTTGAGCAGTGCTATGTGATGTTTTCTTGTCTGTGATGGCTGCAGGACTTTGAGGCTAGGTCGTGGCAAGGCATGGATGGCCAGACTAGGCATAGGCGGTGCTGAGGTCAAAGCGGTCGGAAGATGCCGAAGACGGCAAGGACTCGAAGTGGTTGTGAGGCCTGGATGGCTACAGGACTTTGAGACGGAGTCGTGGTGAGGCATTGGATGGCCGGACTAGGCACAGGCGGTGCTGAGGTCAAAGCGGTCAGAAGATGCCGAAGACAGCGAGGACTCGAAGTGGTTGCAAGGCGTCGACAGCAAGAAAGGAGGAATCTTCCAGGAAGGTGCAGCAGGGGCATTTCAGTAAAATGCACAAGGCTGCAAAATGGAAGCGCATTCAGTTGAAGCTGATGGGTTGGAGACCTGGTAGTAGAAGGATGAGGTTAGGGTTTGGAGTGGTGTGCTTGTTTCCCTCCAAAATTTGGTTGTGCTGTTGGGCAGTGAAGCCCTTTGACTTATTTCCTTGCTTGGATGGAAGTTATGGAGTGGGTGTTGGCTGCCACTTCTTGAACTTCTATTTGAGTGTGTGAGCTCCTTCTATTTAGGTGTGTGAGCCTGGTGGCTCGTGGGTATTCCAAGTGCAGCAGCTCAAGGCGGTGTAGTGAGCTCGGTGTGCGTGTGTTCATCTGAGTTGTGTGGTAGCTCAAAATGTGAAATCATGTAGTGAGATGGCTGTAAGATGAACTCTTTGTAATCATTCATCTCTTGGTATCCATTTGAGAAGTCTTGTGATGGAAATGTCTGATTGATTGTCTCTCTGTGCTTTGCCTCTTTTGTTTTGCTCAATTTCCTTCTTGGCTGAAATGAGATTTTCTCTGGTTTAATTTGAGTTCTTGAGAGTGTAGCTTCTGATTCTTGTTCTGAACTAAGAATAACCTCAAGGCTCTTTGGCCAATCCATTCCTGAGAGCAAAAGGTTGAATCAATGGGTTAGCTCATCTCTCTTTCTTGCGCCACATTTCCTCTGTTCTCCCCTTTCTAGGGTTTGGAGGCAGGGGATACTTGGTTCCAAGGTATTCTCAGTGAAATGATTGTTGAAGATTTGTGTAATCTAGTCCTGAGGTCATTGCTTAGCTGAAATCAAAAGTTCATGGAGAAAGGATTCAAGAATCTCAAGAAATTTGGATTTTGATCCTTTTGTAGACTTCTTCCTGGCAAAATCATTTTTCTCTATTTTAAATTGATCAGAGTCTGCATTTTCTTCTCTTCAGGTCAAATTGCTATTTAGTTTGTTGTCATTGTCCTGAGAAGAGCAGCAAAATCTCACAAATTTCCCGGTTCATGGTTGTGGTCAGCATTTACTGTGTTGTGAGTTTTCAGTCTGGTGCTCTCTGAGGTTCTGGCTGCCTTCGCGAAAATTGTACCGGTCAGACCGGTCGTTGGCTTGCGGCCAGACCAGACTTTAAGTGGCGGTCAGACCGCTAACCCTAGCGGTCAGACCGACCGAGCCATGGCGGTCAGACCGACCGAGCCATGGCGGTCAGACCAGCCATAGCCAGGCGGTCTGACCGGCCGAGGCTGAGCGGTCTGACCGGCTGAGCTCTCTGATCTTTTGTGTTGTGTTTTTTACTCTTAGCTGTCTGGTCGTTTCCTCAATGTCTATGAGCACTTACCCTCTTACTTCATGGCTTTTCTAGCTATCAGAGAAGAAGATTATGTGGATACTTTGGGGCGGATCATGCCACACGACGTGCCAATCATGCTCTGCCACGCGTCCGCTCCCTCGGGAACGAACGCATGACCGCAGTCGTGCGGCCGCATGACATGGTCCACCTTCCATCGCGCACCAGCGGTCGGCGCGATTCTTGGGGCCATTAATGCATTGTCAGTAGGCCACCAGCCATTCGCTCCGACTTTGACTTCGACGTTGACTCCGCTTCCGCGGAACAACTCCGACTTCAAAAATTGGACCATCAGGGGTGCGCGTTCGTGGAAGCCCTGCCACGAGTCCTCCCTCTCAGGAAGGAACACACGACCACAGCTGTGCAACCGCCTGACACCTCAGAGTCAGCACGAATCTTCGCCTCTGTTAGGACGTTGTCTTCGGGCCGCGAGCCCTCGGGCCGTACGTCGACTTTGCACCTACGGGACAACCTCGGAAATCACTTCGGCGATGTGTCCGCTTCGGACTAGGCTCCGCGGGACGAACCCGCCCTCGGCTCTGACCTCACACACGCAGCGCGGATCTGCCCCGCGCATCGACAACATGTCCGCAAGATGAGCCCGAGCTCGCCTCGGCGGCTCCGCTAGCAACTTCGACTCTGTGAATGAAAGACTTCACGGCCGGAGACGGTTTCGGTAGCCAGTTCGACTCCACATCCTCGGTGCAGAGCTGAGCTACACCGGCAAATGCATCTCTATCCAAAAACCACGAAAGGTCACAGGCCGCAGGAACGGAGGAGGCCAAATGGCTGCTGAGGCTCAGCAACATGGCTTCGGCCCGTGAAGCCCTTCACCATGAAAGGCTCCTGTTGTAGGGGTGGCCCCCACCTAAGCCCAGCCAGCCTGTTAGAAGGTTGTAAAGCCCAAAATGGGACATGTACAATGACATAAATGCCCTTGAGAGGGACACTTGGGTGTAAGGATGTAATTGTACAATACTCCCCATGACGATATATATAAAGCCATCTAGGCCATGGGGAGATGCTCAAAGCATTGCTCACCTAACTCTCCACAACCATCTCTCTGTTTGGTCTGTAACCACAACAAAATGTATTTGAGGTTCTTCCCATATCTGTTGAACAGAAACAATAGCAATGATATTGTTTTATCAACCAATTGGCTATATTGATTTAGAGGTCTCCTTTAAGCATGGTCCAGGGTTACTTCTACGATTTCTGACTTGTCAACAATAGTTCTACTACCTACGGGTCATTTACCATGGATCCTCTTCTCTATGGTGTAGCAGCATGTTATTGTACAGAGGTGGTTCTCTTCCAGTGCTGGTGGAGTCCACTTAGCTAAAAGGATGCTAAACATTGGTGGATGAGAAAGAAGCTCAAGTAACAGAGGAGGTGTCTTACCCTGAATCTGATAGTCTGATGCTCAGTGCATGAAGTTCACACACGATTTTCCCTAGCTTCTTAACATTCTCTTATCTTTCTTTGGTTCTTGATTTATCTATTTTGTTGTATACCTTTTTGTATACCAATCTGGAATTAATCCAAATATCTAAGAATTGTTAATGTATAGTGTTGTGGTTACAGACCAAACAAAGAGAGAGAGGTATGATAGTGGAGAGTTAGGTAAGCAATGCTTAGGGTTCCCCCGTGGCCTGGACGGTATATATATATCCACATGGGGAGTGTTTTACAATTGTACCCTTGCACTCAAGTATCCCTCTCAGGGGCATTTATGTCATTATACATGTCAGTTTTGGGCCTTACAATCTTCTACCAGGCCGACTGGGCTTAGGTGGGGGCCACCCCTACAACAGGAGCCTCTCATGGTGGAAGGGTTTTCACGGGCCAAAGTCATGCTATCGGCCACTTGGCCTCCTCCATCCCTGCGGCATGTGACCTTCAATGATCTTGGACAGTTGCTTGCCGGTGCGGCCTATCTTCGCACAGAGGAATATGGAACCAGACTGGCTATCGAAGCCGCCTTTGACCTTGGAGCCCTTTAGCTGTGGAGCCGAAGATGCCGACAGAGTCGGCTGAGTGAGTCGAGAGTGGGCGAAGACGGGCTCCTTCAGCGGACGCGTCGCCGACGCGCGAGGAAGCCTACCCCATGCGCGCACCCGGGGGCTTTTCGACCGAATTCCGTGGGTATTATCTTTGAAATGTTAATCGCGTAAAGATATTCAGAATGTAAGGAGCGGGACGCGAAGCTGGCCCCCGTGTGTGAGGCCGAGTCGGAGGCCTGGTTGGACCTAGAGATATGGGCCGGGGTAGGTGTCGAAGTCGACTCGCGCAATCGAAGTCGAGGTGGTCCTCGAGCTCGCCGCGTAGACTTGTGAAGGTGCAACGAGGTGCCTCTTCGCGGGGACAGAGCCGAAGTCGGAGCCGGAGTCGCTCTGCGGAGGCAGAACCCATGCCAAAGTTGAAGTCGAGGCTGACTGGTCAATGGCCTGCCGACGTTGCATTGATGGCCCCAAGAATCGTACCGGCACGCAACAAAGGGCACGCCACGTCGTGCGACCTGCACTCATTCCCGAGGGAGCATACGCGTGGTGGGAAGCACTTGGCGCGTCGTGCGCTGTCAGGCCATCGCACGACTATAGCGTGCGTCCGTTTCTGACAAGGCACGACGCGCGTGGGCAGCTGCGCCACTTCGGCTTCAATCGTGGGGAGGCGACCGGTTCGTCTCCCGCCGGTTACGCTTACCGGTGGTACGGGAGATAAAGGGGCTTTAAATATCCCCTATGGCTCCATGTCTGTGCTCTCTTCCTCATACCTGCTGGTCCCTTGTTTTCCTGTGCCCTGTGCTCTCGTCTTCTCTGCCGCCGTGCTGCCCCCGTCGCTGCTTGGCTCCTGGAGGACGATGGCTCCCGGCGGAGAACGCACTCAATGGGCCAGCGGTAGCACCTCACCCCGGCGGCCGCCGCCGATCGAGGTGAAGTACACTCTCGAGGGGCATGAACCATCGCTGCCGGATAAACAGTGGGTGGCGACGGAAAAATTGGAGGGTCCCTGCTCCCGCATGCTGGGCCCGACACTCACGACGGAGACAATCCAGACCCTGTTGCGCGAGGGCAAGTTGTCGGATCGCCGCGAGGTGCGGTTGCTTGCCAGCAACGAGACAGAACCACGCCCGGCGTAGTCGGAGGCGGTCATCTTCGTCGCCTATTTTGAAGCTGGGCTTCGCATCCCGGCAGCCATGATCGTCGGTGCTGTCCTGCGAACTTTCGGGCTGGAACTGGCGCAGCTAACTCCAAACGCAATAGCCCGCATTGCCGTTTACAGTTGGGCATTGCGTACAGAGGCATGCTGGCCCAGCGTGTCACTATTCACATTCCTCGACGATGCCTGGTGCCAGCTGAAGAAGCTGAGGGGGGAATGTTTTCCAACGGTAGCGTCAACTTCGTCCTGCGGTCGTAGTGCAGGAAGGTTTTCCCTGCCAACTCGACCGGGTCAAAGTGGGAGCCGAACTAGATGAAGCGGTGGTTTTACCACCGCATGATGAGCGACAGTGGCCTCAAGTGCACGGGTCGGCCAGTGTCGTTCAACACCTCGCCCGGTGCGCCGATCGATGACGAAGACAGGCGGAGGGCGCGGAGGCTTGTGGGGATCACCGCCCGCTTCAACATGCGCGACCTCGACGAAGAATTCGTCATGTACGGTGTGGCACCGCTTGCCGATGGGTGGCACATCACACCTGGGGCCTTCGGCGTGACAACGTCCGCCCGTCCGTATCGTCGCTGCCGAGGCCCTCTAACCCTCATAAGTCTCGGCGGAGCTTGCTTCTTTTGCCACTTTTTTTTAGCCCGCTTTGTCCGCCTGTCGGGCTTCTCCTAGAGGACGCGAAGCGCGCGGTGGCCGTGTTCTTCGGACCATATGCAACCAAGGAGCACAGTCCTGTGTGCTGCTGCGACTGCAGAGGCAAAGCTAGAGTGGATAAACTGGGTGTGCAAAGCCCTGTACATTCGTGTGCTGGAGCGCGCCACCCCGGCCCCGAGCCAGCCTCGTCGTCAGGACGACGACGGCAAGGGGAAAGGACTGCCGTCTCGATTGAGGGCATGATCCTCCGCGGTCGTGCCTGGTGCATCGGTTGTTGCTCCTATCAGCTTTTGCCGGGGGTGACCCCTCAAAGGACGCCAACTCCGACTCGGCGAAGTATGCCGATTCGGACCTTGAGGCAGGCGCAGAGGGCGAAGATGAAGGGTCCTTGGGCGGCGCCGAGGACCACGAGTGCAATACAGACAACCGGGAGGCGGAAGCTTCCTCGCCTACGGCAGTTCCCGAGGCGGAGTTGTCACCTGCAGCGGTTGCCGGGGCAGAGTCCTCGCCTGCGGCGGTTGCCGAGGCGGAGTCCTCGCCCTGCTCTTTGAAGGCGAAGCGGCTGCGCACACGATCACCCATTCGTTCAGAGATGGGGTTCGTTGTGGCGACCAGGGTCAGGAGCTTGTGGGAGTCCGACTCCGACATAGAGGCTCCCTGGCCTAGCGTCCCCGCGGTTCCCTCTAAAGCCGCAGCGACCGGGGTCAAGAGCCTGTTGGAGCTAGACCTCGACATAGGGGCTCCCCGGCCCGGGGAGCCAGCTTCTTCGGGGGGCGCTGGTATTCCTGTTGGTGCGGAGGGTAAGCTTACCACTCTTCACACAATCCTGCGGTGCGTCCGTAGGGTTCTAACCCCTCGTCCCTTCGCAGTGGCACGGTCTCCCGGGCGTGGACAATCTTCGAGGGGCAAGGGCGTTCCTTTGGGATCGATGCCCGGCACCTTCGGGACTGTCGTGCCGGAGGCCCTGCGTCCGGGCTTAACGGACTTAATCCATCATCCGGAAGTGCTGGGGGCGTGGCAGGGGGCTGCCGACAGCGCGGACTACGTCCTGCGCTCTTGGGTTGCTCGATGCGCCGATGTGGCAAGCTTCGAGGTCGGTGGCGAGGCCGACGTTGCCGCTAGAGCCGGTCGCTGCTCCCGCACCGAGGGTAGGGGTGTTGGCCGTGCCAGCATGGGCGCCGGCGTTACCGCTCCCGACAACCTGGTGGGTGCTGCCGGTGTCGACCGTCGCGCCTGCGGTGGGTTCGACCGTCATGCACGGAGTGGGGTCGACCGTCATGCCTGCAGTGGAGTCGATCGTCACGCGCGGAGTAGGGTCGACCGTCACGCCAGCGGTGGGTCGGTCATCGCGCCATGAACGTCGATGTCCATAGCTGCCGCGCCCGCGCAGACGTCCGCGCTCGCGATTGCCGACGCCGAAGCTCTGGTGCTGACACGGGGCTCCGTCGCGCCCTTCTTCTTCTTCCCCACCGCTGATGATGAAGCTTTCTTCGGTGTCATCCTTCTTCAGATCTTGAGGCTTGCTCTTGTCGTCCCCACGGACGGCGCCAACTGTTGTGGTTACAGACCAAACAAAGAGAGAGAGGTATGGTAGTGGAGAGTTAGGTGAGCAATGCTTAGAGTTGCCCTCGTGGCCTGGACGGTATATATATATATATATACATCCACATGGGGAGTGTTTTACAATTGTACCCTTGCACTCAAGTATCCCTCTCAGAGGCATTTATGTCATTATACATGTCCGTTTTGGGCCTTACAACCTTCTACCAAGCCGGCTGGGCTTATGTGGGGGCCACCCCTACAACATATAGCAACTTGTAGCTTTTGCTGTCAGTTTATTTCAATAATTATCACTAATATTTATCTGTATCACGTATATTTACACGACTGTTTTGCTTGTTACTTTGCTAGTTCCCTTGTTGCCAATTTTGCCTTGCTTTCTTTCATAGCAACTTTTGAGTTATTCTTTCATGTTAGATGTCCAATCGTGATCAGATAGGGTTAATATGTTTCATGCTTAGTGTTAGACCATGTGAATAGGTCGTAAATTTAGTGATGATGAATAATTGACATTTGTGTTACATTGAAATATGCGTTTGAGAAAGTTTCGAAACGATGCGCTTTTAGAAAACTGGATTTGCTGGAATATACAGATTAAGCGGTCTGACTGGCTGACTTCAACCACAATTGGTAGTCGGTGGTCTGAATGGCCTTGTGTTGAGGGTTTACGACCACAGCAGATCGACAACAGCAAATCTACCATGGCAGAACGACCATGACAAAACAACCACACCATTTCAACCATGGCAGGTCGAGTACGGCACAACAACCATAGTCAGTACTCGGAGATGTGGACCACAGTCAGAAGTCGATAGGTTTTGACCTTAATCAGTGAACTGGTCGTATGCAACAGTGAACCGGACATATGCAACAGTGAACCGGTCGTATGCAACAGTGAACCGGTCGTGAGCTACAGTGAACCTGTCAATAGTCGTAGCCATCAATGATCGACAGTGTGAGCTACAGTAACCAGTTGTTGGTCGTAGCTACAGTATCTTGTCGTTGGTTGTAGCTACAGTATCTTGTCGATGGTCGTAGCTATAGTACCTGGTCAGTACTCGGTTGTAGTAGACTTCGCAGTTGGTAGTCGTAGACTTTGTGATCGGTAGTCGTAGGCTTTGTGATCGGTAGCTGTAGACTTTGCGATCGGTCGTCGTAGGCTTCACGATCGATACTCGTAGGCTTCGAGTGGTCCAAATCTTGTAATCTTCAATAACTCGTGTCTGATGGGCCAGCGGTCTGACCGGCCTATGCATGGCGGTCAGACTGGTCATACTAGTTGGTCTGAGGTTGATTTCTAAAGAATGTGAAAATTATGGTCGTAAATGATCTGATTTGTATTTACTGATGGTTAAGAGTGTGGTTTGTGTGTGTGAACTAATATGGACAAGTTAGGAAGAACTTGTGCAGGGGAATATGTTCTTTGGTCTTTGCATGTGCAGGTGGACATAGAGACGATCATGGTTGGTGACGAGGAGGACCGGGACTAGGAGAAATCTGAAGTCCAGACGGTCGAGGATGTCACGAGGTGATCGGGCTCATGCTGGTGCACGTGGAGATCAAAAGTGGATAATACGGGAGGTGCAGTCCTGGAGGCTTCGATAAGTGAGAATGATGTGTGAAGAAGCTATGGGAGGTGCAATCCTAGAGGGGATGATGCGTGGAGAAGTTACGGGAGGTGCGGTCCTGGAGGTTTCGACACGTGATGAGTTAGGAGTTATGAAAGAAATCCATAACTAGGAAGGTTTAGAGATTGTGTAAAACCCGTGTTTTGAACAGGTCCCTTAATTTTCGGAACGGATAGAGTTTGGTGCATGTGTTTGATAAGGATGCGGTTTAAGGCGTTAGTCTATAAAAGTAGAGAGATGCTAAAAGTTAATGTAAGGTTTTTAGGGAGTAGATTGAGGAGACATTAATTTTGGCTAGGCTTTTAGGGGTGCTTGTGAAGGCACTTTGTAAATACACGAAAATCCAGCAATAAACATCATCTTGAATTAATCTAGTTCTTGATCTGCTCAAAAAGTTGCCGGTGATTGCAGTTGGATTGAAGCTTACAACGACGTACAAAGGTGTCGAATCGCTGCTAGGAAAACAGAAGAAATACGAGTACTCCAAGGCATTGGTTTATCGAAGGCACAAGTAATCAAGAGATTTTGCTCCCGGTGTTAAAGATTTCGAGTACGTACAAATCGATCGAAGATCAAAGCTAAGCGGTCGAGCGAGCGGTCGAACACTAAGCGATCGATCGAGCGGTCGAATGCTAAGTGATCGATCGAGCAGTTAAGTACCGAATGGTCGAAACCTTCACCGAGCGCTAAGAGATTTCAAGAAGTGGCGACAATCATTCATACTCCCTCTGATTGCTATATTCGATCCTACACTTAGGATTAGTCTAGATTAGATGTTTAGATCTGATTGTAGAAGATTAGTATTTGGGGCAATTGGCCACACCTCAATGAGAGGGGGCGCCTTCTGTTATATAGGGCTGGTTGGCCTGCTGTACAAGCCAAGGATAATTCCCTTGATTTACATCTGCTATCTATAGCAGCTAGGATATCCATAGACTATCTATAGTAACTAATCCCTGATTTACATCTGCTATCTATAGCAGCTAGGATATCCACAGACGGCATATTCTATTGCCTAACACCCGCCCGCAGTCGCAGCGGGAGGCTCCCGGACGCAAAGGCTGGATCGAAATTCTCGAAAGAGTGCTGTCGGAAGCCCTTTAGTCATGATGTCGGCGAACTGTTGAGAGGAGGGCACATGGAGAACCCGAATCTCACCAAGGGCCACCTTTTCGCGGACGAAGTGAATGTCGATCTCGATGTGCTTCGTTCGCTTGTGGTGGACGGGGTTGGTCGTCATGTAGACGGCGCTGACGTTGTCGCAGAAGACAACAGTGGCGGAGGGCAGCTGGATGTGGAGCTCCTGGAGTAACTGTCGAAGCCAGCAGCACTCAGCCACAACGTGAGCCACAGCCCGATACTCTGCCTCGGCGCTGGAGCGGGACACCGTGGTCTGACGCTTGGAGGACCAGGAAACCAAATTGTCGCCGAGATAGACGCAGAAGCCGGAGGTGGATCGTCGAGAGTCTGGGCAGCCTGCCCAGTCAGCGTCAGAGTAGGCAGTCAGTTTGTCGACAGGCCCGGTGCCAATGTGAAGACCCGAGGAGAGAGTCCCCTGGACGAAGCGTAGGATGCGCTTGATGAGCGCACGGTGAGGCTCGCGTGGGGTGTGCATGAAGAGGCACACCTGCTGAACAGCATATGCCAGATCAGGACGAGTCAGCGTCAGGTACTGGAGAGCTCCCGCCAAGCTCCTGTACTCAGATGCGTCCTTCGCTGACAGTAGATCCCCGTCGGTCGCGGATAGCTTGGCGTGAGTGTCAACAGGTGTCGATGTCGGATGACACTCAGCCATGCCCGCGCGCTGAAGAAGCTCGACGGCGTACTGTCGCTGGGAGAGGAAGAGACCATCGGAGGAGCGCGTGACAGCGATGCCGAGGAAGTGGTGAAGAGCGCCAAGATCCGTCATGGCGAACTCAGAGCTCAGCCGAGTCATGATGCGCTGCAGGAGGGCCGAGGACGAGGCGGTGAGAACGATGTCGTCGACGTACAGCAGTAAGTAGGCGAGACTCGGCCCCTCTCGTAAAATGAAAAGGGACGTGTCGGAGGTGGAGGCGACGAAGCCGAGCTTCCGGACGAAGGTGGCGAAGCGCTGGTACCAGGCCCGCGGAGCCTGCTTCAGTCCATACAAGGACTTCTGTAGACGGCAGACATGATCGGGGGCACCAGGGTCGATGAATCCTGGCGGCTGCTGGCAGTAGACGGTCTCCTCGAGGTGGCCGTGAAGAAAGGCGTTCTTCACGTCCAGCTGGTGAATGGGCCAGGCGCGGGACGCGGCGATGCTGAGTACAGACCGAATGGTGGCCGGTTTGACAACCGGGCTGAAGGTCTCGTCGTAGTCGACGCCTTCGCGCTGGGAGAAGCCGCGGACAACCCAGCGAGCCTTGTGGCGGGCGAGGGACCCATCGGCATGAAACTTGTGCCGGAAGATCCACTTCCCCGTCACGATGTTGGCTCCAGGGGGCCGCGGAATGAGCTGCCAGGTGTTGTTGTCGACGAGGGCCTGGTACTCATCCATCATCGCGGCGCGCCAGTTGGCTCGGCCAGCGCACTGCGGTAGTTCAACGGAACCGGCGACGGTGAGGATGATGTCGTGGCCGCCAGTCCTTCATAGCTGATGCGAGGAATGGCACCCGTCATGGTGCGAGTGGCGCGCGGCGGTGGCGGTGGCGGCGATGGAACGGGAGAGGCTGCCGGTGCCAGTGTGGGCGCCGTAGGTGGCGCCGGGGCGTCAGGAGCCACAGGGGTTGCTGGGGCAGCTGCCGGCCCGGACGTAGACGCCGTATGGGAGCGGCGGACGTAGACTCGTGGGAAGGGGACCACGCTGGGTCCAGGCGGGGGTACGGGACCACGCCCGCCCGGTGTCGAAGAAGGCGATCCGTGTGAGGCCGCAGCATCTGAAGGCGGCTGCTCAACATCCGAGTGGGATGGAGCAACCACGGGCGTCGAGGATGAAATCCCACCTGCAACAACAGTAGGACAAGGCACCGAAACCATATCGTCGTCGAGGAGAAAATCATGGGAAGCGGAGGAGGGTGAGGCGGCTGAGGTGGCTGCAAAGGGAAAGTTGGTCTCGTCGAATGTAACATGGCGAGAGATGATGATGCGACGGGTCGATAGGTCAAGGCAGCGGTAACCTTTGTGCGAGGGGGGATATCCTAGGAAGACGCATGCCGTGGAGCGAGGGGCGAGCTTATGTTTGGAGGTTGCTTGCATGTTGGGGTAACAGAGGCACCCAAAAACACGCAGATGGCTATAGGTTGGCGGCTGGTTATGCAGACGAGTGTAGGGAATTTCATGCTGAATGGAGGAGGATGGGCGCCTATTATGGAGGTAGCAGGCTGTCATGAGCCCCTCGGCCCAATATGTGGGCGGCAGGGAGGCATGGAGGAGCATGGTACGAATGGAATTGTTGAGTGTGCGGATGATGCGTTCAGCCTTGCCATTTTGGGATGATGTGTAGGGGCAGGAGAGGCGAAGGTGAGTACCTTGAGCAGCGAGGAATTTGATGTTGGCGGTGTTTACGAATTCAGTGCCGTTATCAGCCTGAAAACATTTGACGGGGAGGCTGAATTGTGTTTTGGCAAAGGCAGCAAGCTCAACTAAGTGTTGGTGAACGTCAGATTTGTTGCGGAGCGGAAAAACCCAACAGTAGCGAGTGAAATCATCCAAACAGACCAAGTAATATGAAAAACCAGACAGACTATTGATGGGGGAAGTCCATACATCACAATGAACAAGTGCAAAAGGTGCATGAGTTATGGAATGCGAAGAACTGAAGGGTAGACGCGTATGCTTGCCCATCTGACATGAGTGGCATAGCGAGTGGTCTACTTTATTGCAGGAAACAGCACGAAGTTTGTTGAGACGTTCTAAGGTGGCGGGGGCTGGATGACCGAGACGTTGATGCCACAGAGTCGACGAAGCAGCCAGGAGAGCATGAGGTGGGGCGCCAGGTGTATAGGCAGGCATGGTGTATAGGTCCCCGTCGCAGTTACAACGGAGAATCACGCATCCCGTCCTGAGATCCTTAACAGAAAAACCATGGGCGTCAAATTCAAAGGAACAACTATTGTCGCGAGTGAATTGGCGAACGGACAACAGGTTGCGGACTATGGATGGTGCGACAAGAATATTATTAAGAGCGAAATTTGTTGTAGGTGTAGGAAGGATAGAATGACCTCTAGACGTGACAGGAATACTAGTGCCATTACCTACTGTTATGGAGGAGATGGAAGGGGGAAGGCGTTGGGTAAGCATACCATCCGAGGACGTCATGTGCGTAGAGGCGCCGGAGTCAATGACCCAGGGCGAGTTGCCCTGCAGTTGCATGTTCTGCAGGGCAGCGATGAGGCCGGCTGCATCCCAGGTGCTGGTGGAGGTGGTGGAGCCGCTGGAGGACGCCTGAAGTGGAGCGAAGGCGGTGTGGGCCTGTGGGGAAGGCCCGAGGATGCCCTGGTTGCGCCCAGCCGGGGCACCAGGACCGCCAGGAGCGCCAGAACCTCCCTGGCGGCGCTGTCCAGGAGGGGTGACGCGCTCTCCAGGGGCCACACGTTCGCCGGTCCAGGGATTGAAGCCCCAGGGAACGCGTTTGTTGGTGCTGGGGCTGCCGGAGTTGTTGGAGAAGCCACCAGAGGAGTTGGGGAAGGGCTGCTGGGCGCCCTTTTTGGTGTTAGGGCGCCGGCCACCCTGTTGTTGCTGCTGCTGGAAACCGCCATTAGAGGAGGCAGCAGCCAGGAGGGCGGTGGCAGCACGCGTCTTCTCGTCATTTTGCAGCCGCAGCTCCTTGAGAAGGAGCTGATGGCGTGCGGTGGCGAGGGTGAGGGGCTGCTGTCCGGCGATGTTGTCGGCGACGCCGGAGTAGACCTCGTTGAGTCCGCGCAGGAGGTTGAGGACGAGATTGGGTTCAGAGACGGGCTGCCCAACGTCGCGCAGTTCGTCGGCCTTCTCCTTCATGCGAACGCAGTAGGCGTCAATGGACAGGTCCCCTTGAGTCATCGAGTGGAACTCGTGATTCAAGAAGATGGCGCGAGGAGCTTTGTTCGCCTGGAACACCGCGCCGATGGCCGCCCAAAGAACGCTCGCCGTCTGCGTGTCGTCGGTCATGGCGAGGTTGAGGACGGCGTCGGAGACGGTGCTGTACATCCATCCGCGGACGCAAAAGTCAGCCTGCGTCCAGGTCTCGGCGGAGCGCGAGGTGGAGGCAGTGGCGAGATGATGCAGCAGCCCGAATTTCCCACATGTGGCCTGGAACGCCGTCGACCACTTGGTGAAGTTGGAGGGCTTCAACTCAAGAGTCATGGGGACGTGGAGCTTGATGTTGATGGTGGCGAAGGGGCAGATCACGGGGGCAGCATCGCTCTTAAGGGCGCCGCTGGTGGCAGAGGTGAGGTCTGATTCGGTTCCCATGGGGAGGGGTGGAAGAGGGCAGCGCCCAAGGGAAGGTGGGCGGCGCTGGAGGAAACGATCGCGAGATTAGATCAGGATCGGGACCTGAACTTCTGATACCATGTAGAAGATTAGTATTTGGGGCAATTGGCCACACCTCAATGAGAGGGGGCGCCTTCTGTTATATAGGGCTGGTTGGCCTGCTGTACAAGCCAAGGATAATTCCCTTGATTTACATCTGCTATCTATAGCAGCTAGGATATCCATAGACTATCTATAGTAACTAATCCCTGATTTACATCTGCTATCTATAGCAGCTAGGATATCCACAGACGGCATATTCTATTGCCTAACACTGATGTTTACTTTAATCTCATGTGAGTTTCTCTTTTAATGATTTAGACATAGTCATGCTATTCTCTCTTGTTTAAATGTCAGTTCCATTTTTTTCTGTGATCCTAGGTAAATTACTTCGTTGACGTAACTATTGTCTCTGCACTGCACTGAGCTTTCTATCTATAGATTCGGGTGCTATGAGCATTTAGTGACTGAGAGCTGTGCCTATTAGGCTCAGTTCACATGCATTTATATTATTTGATTAGCGTTAGCAAAATGGAAAATAGGCATTTTGATGTTATCTCTTGTACACATGTTGGACTGAGTATTACTTTTGAACTGCATCAGCATGATTTCCAATCTCAGGATAGCCTGTTTGTAGAATATCATCTAGATGTTTAAGAAACAGCATGATTACTTGAAGCAACAGCATGATTTCCAATCTCAGGATAGCCTGTTTGTAGAATATCATCTAGATGTTTAAGAAGAACACTTGATTGACAGGTATAGGAGCAGCATACAGACAGTAATATTGCAGTTAAGACAAAAGGCTAAACTTGTGGGAGATTCATTTACAGACAGTCCAACAACATTACTAGACAAAAGGCTATTTTTCAATTGAAACTAATACTTCATAACTTTGCTTTTCTAAAGTAATATTGATCATAACTACATAATTTCAGGTTTCAGCAGAAATAAAAACCAGGAGCATAGTTTCAGTAGGATGATACCTTAGTCATTTTTTTTAAATAAGCTCTCCCTCAAACACCTCAATGCCAACAAATGCTCAGATTTCACATCTTCAGGCATTCCTATTGTGTTTTGCATCAATAATGATTGATATGTTTCTAGCATAACTGCCTCCTTGCGCTCTTTTGCTGCAAGGTGAGCAAGCCTCCGAGATTCAAGCTTCTCACTTGACAAACGCCTTTGTGTCTCTAACATCTCTTTACGCCCTTCATTTGCTGTTTTTTGAGCATCTAAAAAACCGTGAAGCTCATCTTCAATATCTATTATACAAGCCTGGTCCTTTTTCTTTCTCTTGAGCTGCTCTTTAGCTTTCTTGCCCCCTATTGGCCGTTCATCTCTAGCATCATCTAGAGAGAACTGCTGCCCCACATCTTCTTCAACACTAAACTTTCTCTTGTCCGGCTCCAGATCTTCGAGGTGTTCCAAATAGGCATCCCATTTTGGTTCCTTGCGAAGAACATCCCAACAATGCTTAAACATGAATGGGCCATCTTTTCTGTGGTCTTCTTCATAACTTTTCAGAGCCCTCTCCATTAAATCCACATCAGATTCACCACTAGCCCACATAGCATTAGCCTCCTTCCAGCTACCACAAAACCAAGCAACCCTTTTCTTAATTCTCCCAAAGCGATCCTTCACTTGCTTGACTAGCCTTGTCCGATTTTTGGGTGTAGTGCTGTTGTAGACAGCAGTAACATCTTTCCAATATTGGTCGTTCTTCTTGTAATTTGCTTGGATTGGATCATTTGAATTATTCAACCAAGCACTAACCTACAATATTATAAAAAAAGATTTATTGCCTTGCTAGTAATGTAACATATGGAGGACATTACCCAACAAAATAACTTACCAATCTAAGATCCTCTTCTTTTGTCCATAGCAAGCGTTTTTCTGTCCTATCACAATCACCATCATTGTCGCCATCACTAACATTGATTGCTTGTGATGCACTTCCATTGCTTGCAGCTTGTGTAGGGCTTGGTGTGGTCTTCAAAAAATTAAGGAAACCACCAGGAGGGTGAGAATCTGATCCCCTGTCAAAAAATACACTACGGTCATAATCTTATACTATCCACAGGGAGGTTTGCTGATTGCGGAAGTCATGTCAGCCAAGGGCTATAGAGTTCAACCACTTCCAAGGGTTCCACGCCATGATATTGTGCAGGTTAAGTTTACATGTTTACCCTTAGTTCAATGGCACAAATACATTCAGACAAACATGATAATTGATATAACTGCATACATGATTGCAATAAGTCTAGAGATTTTTTTTAAGCCTGCATAGTTAACTGCAATTTGTCACATATTCAGGAAGCTGATGTAGGAAGTGATACAAAGTGTTCCAACATTTTAAGGCCGGGGGAAAAAACATGATCTTTTCTTGTACACAGATCTATAGGAAGCTTTCCATATTTATTGAAAAAGAAAAAAAATCCATAAAGCCTAAATTTCTTGTTCTGTTGTGGTTACCCCATATTTCTATAGTTACTCATTTTGCTCAAACTCCAAAATCCATGTCAACTCCATGTCAACCTTTTAATGGATTTCTATTTCTAATAGTTTAGAATTCTTTAACTTTGGTAAAGAAGCAGAGCACTCACCACAGATTGAAATTACATGAGAAATGCATCATAACAGGGATAATATGATTGATACAGGAAATATCAGGAGCGGCATACATACTGATCCCCTATAGCATGAAACTAACAGTTTCTATTCTTTGTCGCAACCCTAGGAAGCTAATTGAGAGATAGCTAGTGCAAGATTGCAAGGGATAGAGCTGCAAGCAACAGAACACATACCATGCTTCCAGGTCAGTGTCATTGGCTTTCTCAACCATGGACCAAGGTGATGCAGAGGCTCCAATCCCGGGGGGCGATGTCCACCAAGAAACTTGAGCCGAAGTACCCACCATGCCTGCTTGCTGTACCCCAGAGAACCAGCGTGATGCAGTGGAGGACGCCGAGGACTGCGGCGGACATGTGGGAAACCAGGCACCGGGGAACATGGAAGGGATGGCCGGTGGTGGAACGGAGTGTGCCCCCGACGGCGGGATCTCCACGGGACCCGACGGCGGGATCTCCACAGGAGCGGGCGCAGATGTCCTCTTGGTTTGCCGACTCATCTCGGAGCAACGCCGCCGTCTAGGGTTTGGGAGAGCGATTGGGTCGATTTGGGCGTGGATTGTGGGCTTTATGCCTTGATTTGGCGGGCGAGGATTTGATCTGGCGCGTGATGAATCGATTTGGCGCGGATTGGAGGGAGTGGCGGGGAGATTTGGCGCGCGCGGTGGAGGAAGAGGAACGGGAAGGCGGGAGGTGATGGGAAAGCGAGGGGGCGAGGGCGGCGCACTGGATCGGGTGGGGAAGAAAAACGCCGGCTGTGAGTCGCTCACGTCGGCTGTAAACGGGCGTTTTCCCCTCGTACCACGCGATTCAGCCGGCGTCTCACGAGGAGCCCGCTCCATACTCTCTCTCCTATTATTACCTCTGACCTCATTTTTTGCTGACATGGAGCTCTTTTAGCCTGCTGACGAGGCATTACTATACTTGCTCTTAGGCTCAGTTCACATGCATTTATATTATTTGATTAGCGTTAGCAAAACGAAAATAGGCATTTTGATGCTCTCTTGTACACACGTTGGACTGAGTATTACTTTTGAACTGCATCCCCTCTTAAATAATGAGGTTGACTTCCTTGTACAGCTATTGCGGACAGGGCGAAGTTCTTTTTTTATTGGCAAATGGCGATTATAGGAATATATTTTTTTACGATGCCCCATCATTCACTTGCAAATGCATTGCTTCTCAGGTCATTGTCCTGGTCCTTCCTGCCTTCCGCAATTCATCGTTTTCTTAGTTTTCGTACCTTGCTACTTCTTTTCTGGTCTTTTGACTCATTCTGTAACTAGCTTGTTGCATGAACGGACAGGTTAGTTTATGTGATGTGGCCTTTCTGTTTTACCTGCCATGTGATAAATGTGAGAATACACTGCATGATCTTTTGACGTGCTGTTGATAAAAGCTCGGATCCAGTGGAGGCATCGGTGAACTCTGTATATGGTACCCTCTCTCTCTCTCTGCCTGTTGGGTTATTTTGGTGTAAACAAAATCACTAATAATGGGATTGTATGCATAGTTTTATGTACTAATATACTGCTTTCTCAATTTAATTGAACTTGGTTGTATTCTTATTGGTTTTATGGAAGTTTAATCTGCTGGTTTAATCTGAAAAAAGTACTGTCATAATACCCAATTCAAAGCCAAAAAATCTACGTACGGAGTTGCCAAGCATCGCCCAGCAGTCCAGTACATATCCATGCCAAACTCTAGTGTCTCATTTCCCTTACAGATGGAAGTCTTTTTATGAACAAGAGCCCCACCATAATGTGTATGGATATAAAGGGCTGTGGTGGAATGGGTTAAGCTGTTCTACGCAGATGCTATGTGACCTTCAAATTTTATCTTAACTGGTAGAGAAAAAATTGGATTATAGAGGGAGTTTAAAGGATTGAAGCATCCTGGCTGCTCTAGGTGGTCAGTTGTTTCAAACTGATCCAATTGCACACTTTGCTGCTTTTTCATGATTTAACATTAGTTTTGCTAGATTAATAAGATCCCTGGCCATTATTTAACATTTTCATGATGTTTTTTGCAATAAGCTGGCGAGGAAACACAGATGGATCATGGATGGCAGTAATGACTGCTGATATCTAGCGTATTTCTCCGTGGGTGTGTAGTGAGTAGCAACTAATTGAAATACCAAGCTCAAAGTGGACCATCTATGCATCAATACATTGCATTAGGCTGCCCAGCATTTGAGACCAGGAAGTGTGTGACATTCATCGGATGGATGTTGATTAGACAAAAGCATTTTAATATGTGTAATTGGACTGTTAAGTTAATTAGACACTGTTTTAATTTGTGTAGAACAGGACTGGATGTTAATTAGACTAAACAATTCTAATTTCGGTAGACAGCCAACCTTGCAATGAGAAAGCATTGTGACCGAACACCTAGCATAAAAAAAAAGAAAATTATGTTGGCGACATTAACAGGTTGGTTATTAAGAAAGCAGAAATGTTCAGACCATATGAATTGGGCAAAACAAACAGATTCATAATGCTTCATCATCTGAAATTCCACAATTCCACAGGCACTTTACACATGTTTATGGATGGCAATTCTAGACGCCTACACCTATTCTGGGTAGCATCTGCTTGCAGAAAACATGCATGATTCAGTGCCACAAGCAAAACAATTGACATACTAGTGTACCGCACTATTACCTGATCAATGTCAATATCCTTGTAATCTTACTTCCTTTCACATGTCATACTATCCAGTTTTCTAGTGAAATTGGAGGAAGGATTGTATGGCAGCAGAATGTTCTTAGCTATTTTGGGATTGCCATAATATAAATGAGTGTTTGACAAAGCTGAAAGAAATGGGGATAAAACAGTATAACGTTTTTACATATTCTGGAACTGACCTACATCCATGAATATCAAACAAAGAAGAAAGACCAAACGTTCCATCCTAGGCGTCAGAGGAAAAGTAAGACCCATGGAATAAACCACTCCATCTTCACTAATGCCTATCTACAACTCGATAATTTGAGTGAAGTCTAACTATAGCCAAATTCTAACATGTTAGACAAGCATGGTCGTAACAAAATCTAACGGACAGGAATTACTAAATATTGACAGACTAGAGAGAGACAGACAGACTTCAGATAATTTTTGGAAGTAGCTGAAAGGAGTGCCAATCATAGATGTCACGGTGTATCTAGCGACCACAGCACCTGAGAGATGCCAGGACACCATGGCGTCCTCAAGGAGAGGTACGGCGAGCAAAAGGGGTTGACACTAAGACAGAAGTCCAAACATAATTAACAAGCTAGAGGGCAAACTTAAGGTCTTAAATAGGAACAATCGAACAGCAAAAGATAATCAGAAGCAAAGATCAGAGGGCAGAGCAGAGAGGCACACAATGCAGCACAGAGGCAAGCAACAGATCGGAAATGCAGCGGAGCAGAGAGAAGCACACCTGCAGATCTCGACAGTGTTGAGATTCGTTGAGGCCTGGAGGGAGGGAGCTTGGAGGCGGTGGAGACTGGAGGAACCTTGCCGGCAGCTTGCCTTAGCAGAGTAAGGAAGAAGAACGATCAGGGGCAGAGGAAGAGGAACAAAGCAAGAAGTAAAAGCAGAGGAAGAAGAGTACCTGGCAGACGGAGTGAAGGAAGGAAGCTCGACAGAGGGAGTAGAGGGAGGGGAGTTCGGCAGCAGCCAGTGCAATGAGGGGCAGCGGCAGCTAGGGCTCCACACAGTCGCCTCTCTCTCATTTTTAGCGGAGCAAGTCGCCAATTTTCCCACCTTGCCCCCTTGCGGCGCCAACTTATCCCGCCCAGACCCACCCCCCCCCCCCCCAGCTGGCCAAGGCGCCCACCTAGCCTCTCGCCGTGGACGCCGCAATTTCCTAGGTGCCCGTCTAGATGGCCAAGGTGAAGTGAGCCTCCATGACGTCCTCTCTGGACCACCATGACGCCTTGGCAACACTGTGACAACCATGGTGTTCATTCTCAGTAACTCTAATGATGCAGGAGAAATTATGCTATACGTGTAGATTTCAACATGATGTTCCTTGTTCATACACAGCCAAGTAATAGATATAAAAGCTAATGTTAAATTATGTTACCTACATGGATAAAGCTCAATGAACAGCACTGATGCGTTCTACAATAAAGTCTTAGGTCCAGCAGAAGACTAGAAGCTAAATGATTCTATAGAGAAAAACTTTAAGGATGCAAAGGTATAGTCGAAATACCTTTCTTTACTGAGTTACTGCTGCGAATTTTATAGTCCTTGTTTTAAGGTACAAGAAGGATCAGTGTACACGTGCATTTTAGTAGTTTAACCACCTAAGGACTAAAACATGGACAGATAAAAATGAGGAATACGTCCATTGATCCCCTTGAACCCTTAGGAAAGTCTAGAATTAACTCTGAACTATAAAACCGAATATTTTACCCCCTTCAACTGTCAATACTGGTATAGGATATTTTTTTTACCCACGTGTATGGAAATGGAGGGAACACTCTACCCGTCAAGTAAACAAGCACAGGTATGGGTAAACTTCACCCGTACCCGCCTCGCCTATTTACCCACGATATAGATTGACAGGTGGCGTAGCCATAACAATATCTCTAATTGCTATTAATTGTTATAAACTTTTGTATATCTCTAATTGCTATTAATTGTTATAAACTTTTGTATATCTCTAATTGCTATTGATTGGTATAAACTTTTTTGATAGCTATTATATTTCCTAGCAATAGCTTGCTGCTTATATGTATCTGTCATTAGTTCAACCTCAGATGGTGACTCTCAGTTCGCGGGTAAACGGGCATACCCACGGGCGACGGGTATGGGCGAGGTTCTTTACCCGTCATCCTTCGCGGGTATACCCGTAGGCGTAAATTGGGGTCGTGGGTACGGGTATGGGCGAGCAATATCCGTACCCGCCGCGCCCAATTGCCATCCCTAGGTGAGTCCATTGACGATTTCTCGATGAGAATCTCTGGGCATTCCAACAATCTCCACCTGCTCAGCGATCCCATCCGAGAGGAAGAGGTGGTCAAGAAACTCCTGTAGGTGGTCTTGGATCACTACCTCTAAGTGGCTATTTCCATAGAGACACTCCTCGATGTCAGCGCCCTCTCGATCAAGGAGGTGACGGGTTGGCTTCGAGCGGTGAAGCAACGCTACTCAAGCCATGGCGCCAACGACAAGGGAACCCGCCTGCTCCTCATGGAGGAGTGGCAGCCACGGGCGCAGGCACGTGATTGAGACGGATCGACGTCCAGCAGCGTCAACTCTTCTGCGCGCCATGGCAAGCCACGTGGCAGGCGCGAGCAAGATTCTTCCAGCAATGGGAAGGAGACTCGTTCTCACGGTGGGCTCGACAACCCCAACAGGGACGAGTGCAGGTACTTCGGAAAATTGGGACATTGGGCTTGCGATTGGCGCAAGAAAAGGGAGGAGGCGCATCTGGTGCAGAACACTGATGACGAGTCGTCTCTCCTGATGGCCCAAGTAACAGTGGTGGAAAAGGACATCGGCCGGGCGCCCGCCAAGCCAGAACACATCGGCGAGCACGTCTTCCTCAACGAGGAGCACGCCAGGTCGGTCTTCCTCAACGAAGATCATGAGGAGACCTGGTATCTCAACACCAGAGCGTCGAATCACATGACGAGATGTTGCACAATGTTCTCCGAGCTCAATCACGGGATCATCGACTCGGTCAAGTTTGGGGACGGCTCGGTGGTCGAGATCCATAGGCACAGCACCATGCTGTTCACAGGAAAAGGGAATCGACACTGCGCCCTTACCAAGGTGTACTTCATACCGCGTCTTCGAAGCAACATCATCAGCGTTGGCCAGCTCGATGAGGGCGACTGCAACGTGCTGATTGAAGATGGTGTTCTGCGCATCCGTGATCGACAGCGCAACCTCATCGCCAAGGTGAAGAGATCACTAAACCAACTGTACAAGATCGCCCTGAGTGTGGTATAGCCTCTGTCTGAGCCTGCAGGTCGACGATGCGGCGTGGCGCTGGCATGCCCGCTTTGGGCACCTCAACTTTGACGCGCTCTGGAAGATGTCAGCCATAGGCATGGTGCGCGGACTTCCTCACGTGAACCATGTCGATCAGATCTGCGACGGGTGCCTCAAAGGCAAACAACGGCACACGCCTTTTCCTCTAGAGACCAAGCACCGCACCAACGACCGCCTCGACCTAGTGCACAGTGACCTGTGCGGACCCGTCATGCCAGCGGCACACAGAGGCAAGTGCTATTTTCCTCTTGCTCATCGATGATATGAGTCGCTACATGTGGCTCATTCTCCTCCGAGGTAAGGACGAGGCCGCTGGCGCAATCAAGAAGCTCCAGGCCATAGTTGAGACCAAGACCAACCACAAGTGCGCCTTGTGCACCGATCGGGGGGAGTTCACCTCGGTGGACTTCGCTGAGCACTGCGCCGAGCAAGGAGTACACCGACAACGCACAGCGCCGTATTCACCCCAGCAAAATGGTGTCGTTGAGCGCCGGAACCAGACGGTGATGGCAATGGTGAGGTGCATCCTTAAGGACTGGAAGGTGCCCGGCGAGTTTTGGGGGGAGGCCGTAACCACGGCTATCTTCGTCTTGAACCGCTCTCGCACAAGTAGCGAGAGCGGGAAGACCCCCTATGAAGCCTGGCATGGTGTGAAGCCAGCCGTGCACTTCCTTTGAACATTTGGCTGCATAGGACATGTGAAAGCCACGTGGCCGCACGCCGGCAAGCTTGACGATAGGAGCGCTCCCATGGTGTTCATCGGCTACGAAAACCGCTCCAAGTCATACCGGATGTTCAATCCCTCATCTGGCCGAGTGCACATCTCCAGGGACGTTGTCTTCGACGAGAGGAGAAGTTGGCATTGGGAGCAATCCGAACAAGCCAGCGGCCTACGACGGCTTCACCGTGGCCTACTCTATACCAGTGGCAAGACCTGAAGGTAGCTCGCCCAATGCCGGCATCACCAAGTCGACCGTGGCAACGGGCAAGCACTCCACTGATCCGACCTCAGTCGCCGGTGCTCCGACGGGAAAATTTGCATCCCTGCCATCGAACATCGACCTCGACAACGAAGGAGCTCTTTGGAGGTTTCACATGGTGCAAGACTGCATCAACGATGCCCCTCCGCATGAGCTCGATCCCGACGAATTGCACATGCTAACGATGGAGGAGCCAGCATCTGTCACCAAGGCTCAGGCTGACCAAGGATGGCGGATGGCGATGCAGGAAGAGATGAACTCCATCGAGGAGAACTGGATATGGGACCTCATCGATATTCCGACCGGAAAATGCCCAATTGGCCTTAAGTGGGTCTTCAAGCTAAAGAAGGACGCCCGTGGCGAGATTGTGAAGCGCAAGGGATATGTTCAACGTGCTGGTGTAGACTTCGATGAGGTGTTCGCGCCTGTGACGCACCTTGATTCTATATGAGCCCTTGTGGCGGTGGCTGCCCATGAGGGATGGCCGATACATCACCTCGACGTGAAGTCTGTCTTCCTCAACGGCGACATCCCGAAGGAGGTATACGTGGCACAACCCCCCGACTTCATCTACATGGGCTGCGAGCACCAGGCGTTGCGCCTGCGTAAGGCACTCTACGGGCTTTGTCAAGCTCCAAGGGCCTGGAACGCCAAGCTCAACAGCACACTGAGCTCCCTTGGCTTCAAGCGAACCTCGTCAGAGCACGACATGTACACCCGGGGAACTGGCGACTCACGTCTGCTCTTGGGTGTGTACATCGACAACTTGGTGGTGATTGGTGCCAGTCTGGAGGAGATCGACCAATTCAATGCCCAGATAGAAGCCGAGTTCAAGATGAGTGACCTCAGGCCTCTCAGCTATTATCTCAGAATCGAGGTCACGCAAAGTGAGGGCGAGATCACTTTGCCTCAAGCATGCTACGCGGCCAAGCTACTGGAGAAGGCCGGTATGAGCAGTTGCAACTCCGTCCATGTCCCAATGGAACCACGACTGAAATTGAGCAAGGAAAGCTCAAATCCTCCAGTTGCAGCACGTTCTACCGCAGCATCATCGGAGGCCTACGCTATCTGGTACACACAAGGCCAGACATCGCGTTATCAATCGGCTACATAAGCCGGATTATGGAGTCGCCCACCACCAACACCAAGCACCTCAGCGCCATAAAGCACCTGCTACGCTATGTGGCAGGGGCAATCGACTACGGTGCCGGTATGCTAGAGGAACAATGGCGGCCAGGCTTCTCGGGTACAGTGACACCAACATAGCTAGGGATGTCAACGACCGGAAGAGTACCAATCATAGAAGCAGAGGATCGTCACTCTGTCATCTTGTGAGGCCAAGTATATCGCTGCCTCAACGGCAGCATGCCAGGGGATTTGGCTAAGGGAGTTGCTCGGCAACCTGTTCAATGTGGAAGCAAGTGCGGCAACTCTGCTCGTGGACAAGTCTGTAATTCAGCTACACAAGAATCTGGTGTATCATTGCCGGTGCAAGCACATTGAGACGCGTTACCATTTCATCAGGAAATATGTTGAAAATGGAAAGGTCCTCATTGATTACATCAAGTCGGACGAGCAATTGGCGGACCTAGTAACAAAACCTCTTGGGTGGATAAAGTTTCAGAGTCTACGTGAGAAGATTGGAGTCGTCAATGTGAAGGGCAACTAGAACAAGGGGGAGATTATTAGGATGTTTGATCAAGTTGTCGGTAATGAGTTCAATAGTTGGACATGGCCTCTGGTCGTGCGCGTCAGACGTTCGACGTGTGCTACGTTCACGCAGAAATGGTTGCTTTATTTTCGTCAGTTTTTAGTTAGCAGTCATGCATCATGACTGGTTCGTGGTATAGCATGGATCGTGTAGGTCGTGGCGTGCGTATAGGGGGCCATGTTGTCCATGATCTGTACTCGTTTGATGCTTAAATTCGTGAATAGAATCCTCAGAAAAGGTTGTGGAAGTCAAGCAGCACAAAATCCTCACGTTCCTTTCGTTCCTTGAGTGTCGCATGTGTATCCCCGAGTGTTTGAGTACTCGTAGTCGTAAACGAGTGCTCGTAGTCGTAACGAGTACTTGTGATTGTAAGTCGTAAACGAGTGCTCGTAGTCGTAACGAGTACTCGTGGTCGTACATGTCCGCGATAGCACAGCCCCAAATAAGATATTCAGGTACGTAACCCTAATTCTAATTCACGTCAACAGCCCTAATTGCTATTCGCTAGAACCTCACGATCTAACCAACCACAGAAGAATTAACGCAGCGCATCACACAAAAACCACACGAATCACCACCATATGTACGTAAATAACGTAATCAGCCACAAACCGAAATAACTCGAACCCGGCGCGATTCGGATCAAAACAAAGGAATCGCGCCTGAATTTTCCAGGAGGCCTCACCTCGGGGTCACGGAGAGCGCGGGCCGTCTCGTAGCGTGCGCGAACCGAGGTAGGAGCAGTCGGCGCTGTCTCGCGATCCAGAATTTCAGACCGCCGACCTCGCCAAACCCTAGCACCGGAACAACAGCAGCCGCAGCGGCAACAGCCAAAGATGGGGTTAGAGGAAGCAGAGGCTAGGGTTTCGAGCCAACGAAGGAGTCCAAGATGTACGTACATGGTGGAGGCGTCACCGTGGAGCGGAGGAGGCGGACGACGAGCGTGCCGCTCGGGTGGTGACCACGATCCGGTCGTTCCTCCTCTGGGATAGCGCTAGGGTTTGGAGGAGGAGGCGAGGAGGCAACCTCCGTGACGGCGCCCGAGAGAGAGGAGGCAGACAGGAGATGGAAGGGGGGAAGTTTCCTAAGGAAAGGACGGTGGGGCCTCGTGGGGACTGGGGAGGGGGCGATCGGAGTTGTGGGAGGAACTGGTTTGAGTAGTACCTGGATGATTTGGACGCGACTACTCAAATCTTTATCTTTACCGTTATAAAAGTGTGAGTGGGTAGTTGATCTATTCTTCCTTCTCTTTTCTTAGCCATCCAATTTGATCTGGATCATTTGTCTCTCTCCTCCTCTCTCTTAGGATACAACCGCCCACCCCCTCCACTTTCCCCATCTCCTCGCGCATTCTGGTTACCCTTCTATCTCTGTCGCTTGCTCTCCAATATTTGATATGTGAAGTTGACCAGGCAGTAAGTTTCGTCTCACCATTTTATAACTTCGTTGCAACGCACGGGTCTCTAACTAGTTATTATAAAAGTGTAAGTTGGTGGTTGATCTATTCTCCCTTCTCTCTTCTCAGCCATCCGATTTGATCTGGACCATTCGTCTTTCTCCTCTCCTCTCTCTCAGGATACAACCACCCACCCCCTCCACTTTCCCATCTTCTCGCGCATTCTGGCCACCCTTCTCTCTCTGTCGCTTTCTCTCCAATGTTTGATGTGTGAAGTTGGTCAGGTAGTAAATTCTATCTCATTATTTTTATGACTCTGTTGCAATGCACAGATCTCTAACTAGTATAGAGCAAAGCCAAAATTTGTTTAAAATATGTTGGTTTTTAATATATTTTTTATTACTTATGATATGTAACGATGCTTTATTTTTCTATTTTTATTTTTTTTTTAATTAAATATTTTAGAAAAACTAATAGTCACTATAATGTTATTTTAGTTAAAAGATAAATGCCTTGCTACCACTTGGAATACATCAACTTATTAATTTTGGGTTTTTTTTAGTTTTAAACTTTTTGGATTTTTTTTCTTATTTCTTTGCATTGTCTATAATGATATAATGGTGTTTTTTTTCTTTTTTTCTCATTTTTTAATGCTAATGACTTAAAAAAAGGCTAGCAGCCGCTAAATTATAGTTTTAGCTATTATAAATTTATAATATAATTTTAGCTAAAAACCAAAAACCCATTATAGTGAAACCAAAAACCAATCAAAAATCTAAAACCCACCTCACTTTTAAATAGGACCCTCATCTCTAAAAGCCACCTCACTTTTAAACAAGACCCTCGTCTCTCCACTCTCTCTCTCTGCTCACGCGCACCGCATGCTTGTGCGCACTTGTGCCTTGTGGGTCTGTGGCAACGGCGTTTCACTTTCACGTTAGGTTCGTGCGCTTGTGGCGTATTTTTTTTGTGTTCCAGGTTAGCAAATACGGTGAGCATGAATGTTAGCCTGGCTTGCTTGTCAGGTATCTCAATATCCAAACAACAGATACTATATTCAAATTGATCATTAATTCCCAGCATCAGATCAACACCAGTACAATTAATACGATATTCCATACGTATAGTAGCCGTGCTTCTTCACTACAATTACATATAGACCTCCGGAATGTACTGTGTACTATAACTACTGTTATGCTACTACTTTTTTGAACCAAGTTTATGCTAATGCTACTACTCAAGCTAGATTAGTACGTCTATTAGTGTTACGTCCGGCTGTGAGGCTGTCCAACCCACGAGCTAAATCAGACAATTCTTGTTTCGCCGATCTGCAAAAGCAACAGCAGATTGTGCAACTGATCAGCACAAAAAAATCCGTTCAAAAAAAGCACAAAAACATAATCACTCACCACAAAATCGTACGGGCGTCGATCACCAGAGCCGCCGGCCGTGCCCGGCGGGTCGTGCAGGTTGGGCTGCGTGTGCTGGACACGGCCGCAGCCATCGACGTCGTCGTGCAGCTGCGGCCACAGCTGCAGCGCCGTACTCGCCTCCACCTCCGGGAAGAAGTGCCGGAACGCCGTCGCCGGCAGCGGCAGCGGCGCCATGCCTTCCATCTTCACGCCCGACGCCTCCGCGACAGCAGGATGCTGCCCGCTCTCATTGATCTGGTGCAATGTCGACACAAGAACAAGCATGCAGCGTTATGTCTTCAGATAATCAACGATGCAGCGAAAAAGGGAAGCCAATGTACTATCCGGCAATACTGAAAATTACCAGGCGGCACAGGAAACTGTTCTGATCTTCCAAGATGTGCTCCTACAAATCACACAAATAATAATTCACATCTATCAGATGAGCATTTGCCGTTGCTTACATGAGTGACAACTATTACCTGGCGATGTAAATTGTGCAGCTGCTGGTTCAGTAGCTCATGCTGCGCACAATCAAGGCATGCAGTCAATCATTCACTCACTAAATCTTGGCTTGAGATTTGAGAACAATGAATTTTATGCAGGGTATGTAAATTTATTTGGATTGCACTGAGCTGTTGTGTAGTAGTACCTTTCTTTCACGGACTTTAACGACGGCCGACTCGAGCTGCTGCAGGAGCTCGTTGAGTTCGTCGACTGTGGCGACAGTCGACAAGTCTTCCCCGGTGTACCTCCTCAAGCTGGCTTCGAGCTGGTGGTTTTCCTGCTTCAGCATTGCGATCTCCGCGAGCATTTGCTGCAAGAATCAAGAGGATGAGAGATTTTCGGGTACCTGATCTAGCAGTTGCCAATGTACAAACGTATATATTACACATTTTCGGGTACCTGATCGTCATGGTTTATCTCCTTCAGTTGCGTGTTTTTGGTGGCCTCGTACCGGTGAATGAGCTCCCTCAAGCTTAACAAATCAAGATTATGTTAGTACTACCCTGCACTGGATTACTGGATGCAAGAAAGTTCATGGATGATCAATTACAAGTTCCAGTTAATGTGTATTGTTGAATTATGCTACGATGATACATGTATAAACAGGTAATAGAATTTGACAAAAAAAACTTATCAATGGTGAATTAGTGATCACAGGAAAAATTAGCGGTTTGCTTTCATATTTAAAAAAAATAGTGGTTTGCTTTGAGATGTGTGTGGTAGCACTCATCTGAGAAAGAATTCTGACACAAAGATAACACAAAATTAAACCCAGAGGAAGATAGGAAACGTTCTTGGAACACCGATCATGTGTATTATTAAAGTTGATCCGAATTCGTACCATGTCCATATAGGATATTTTATCGCTTCATGCCAGATATGGCATAAAAGATGTTTAGGTCATGCACAGGTTGTATCAGATGTGGTGTTAGTCTGTAGCAACCGACTCTGATTTGATTTCCTCTCCGTGTGTGACTTATATATAGGACGCTGAAATGGGGCACCATGGTGTCTGGGTACCAAGCTTCTCTGCCTTTAGATTGCTTTTAGATGCGTGCAAGCCTTAATCATGGATAGAAAGTCTCAATTATGGAGTCTGAGCACCATGGGGGGTGTGTGTATACATATATGGGAGTGTCTATACAACATTTGACTGTTTTTGAGGATAAAAACAGTTAGATTTTGAGCTATTAGATGGAGATCCAACGTCCTAGATCAATGTTTTTTAGAGGGGGTCATTTTTTTGGAGGGGGGCTTGTATGTATGGATCCGTTGGATGGAGATCTAACGCCTCAGATTAATCTGACTGTTTTTGTCCTCAAAAACAGTCGAATGATGTATAGCAATACTCTACATATATATAGAGAGAGAGAATTTATAGGAAGAGGTGTGCGCAAGAAGAAGCGCTCCATTGTAATTTCTTCTCATTATAGTGATTTGCCTTTGAGCGTCCGTAGTTTTTTCCCGCAAGGGTTTTTCACATAAAATTCATGACTCTTGTCTCTATTTTTCTATGAATTATTTACAACAAATGGTATCAAAGCTACGGGTTAAAGATTCAAGCTGCTGCCCCGGGATGAGCAATCTCGATTCCCGGGGCAGCCATCCCAGCGCGGCACGCACGGCGGCCATAGCGGCATCACGCGAGCACAGGAGATTTGAAGAAAAATTTTCGGCATGTTTCTTAGTCGAATACCATACCCCAGTAGTTCATAGGAAGAGGTGTGCGTAAGAAGAAGCGCTTTATTGTAACCTCTCCTCATTATAGTGATTTGTCTTTGAGCGTCCAGGGTTTTTTCCTGCAAAGATTTTTCATGTAAAATTCGTGTCTCTTATCTCTATTTTTTCTGTACATTATTTGCAACATATATAACTAATTACTAACTTAATCATGAAAGCCAAAGAAAACATCCCTACGTAGCTAGGATCATGCCAAGTTTATCTCTGCAACCAATCAATGGCTCATGCATGGCTGAATCGCTCTCGCTGGATGTCTAGACCGGGGTGCCATTTTCATGCATTTGACGAGCTTAATACCAAGATTGCTCACGGGATGCAAATTGAACTATTAATTAGTTCATCCAAACCAAACCCCACTAACTCACTCATTCGGGATCACCACACACACATGAAAATAATTACCTAAAAGAAGAACAGATGAAAAGTAAACAAGGCAAGAGGGGAATCTTGGCATTGTGGTAACAAATCCACAAGAGAATAGGCGCGGTAAATATCCAAAACTAATCCACCACTTGTAACAAATTGAATGGGGAAAAGATGTGAGCAAGAGTTAGCACCAAGTTTTACCTGTTAGGGGGGCTGCAGTACTCGAACAGCTTGCCCCTGCTGGAGAAGATGACGACGCCGACCTCAGCGTCGCAGAGCACGGCGAGCTCGTGGGCCTTCTTCATCAGCCCGCCGCGCCTCTTCGAGAAGGTCACCTGCCGGCTCGTCGCGTTCTCGATCCTCTTGATCTCGATTCTCCCGCGCCCCATTGCTTGCGACCTTAATTACCTATCCATCAAAACCACAAAACGCAAGCGAATCGGTTACTGTAATTTCTTCTCCTTTCTCTTCATTGGAACACAGTTTGCAGTACAGGAATGCGAGAAGCGGCAAGCCTGCAAACGTGCGCACACAAGAAAGGTAAGGAAGAGGATCAGATCGTACGAAGAATGCAAGCCGCAAATAAGAGTAGGGGGAAGAAAAACTTCACTTGGTAACTAAAGATGATGTTACTCCGATGAAGAGTAATGAAGTGGCAAGTCTGTATTTCTGTCTTGCAAGTGATGCTAGAAGAGAGCAGAAGGAAACCAGGAGAAGTACTAACTATTGCACTAGTATTTGTTTTGTACACCCTCCAGAGTTCATTTTTTCTTCTTTTTTTTACCTTGTGAGATACTGAAGTCTGATGACTGATACTCTTCTTCCTTCAGGGTTAAGGAGGACTGGAGGAGCAAATTAACTGAACAACTGAAGAATGAAGAAGTCAGAGGGGGGGCTATATGCCTTATATATAGGGAGCAACTAGGAGCAGGTCTCATGACTCCTCCAGTCGACGGCCACCGCGCCACGCGCCTCGACCTCTCTACGCAAGAAAGCCACTGTAGTGTGCTAGAGCTACCTCACGCATTGCCGTGCAAATGTCAGGAAGTTTCCGCCATTGACCACTTGCCGGCCGGCGTCTCTTGACCAACCTAGTGCTAATGTGCTACCTTGCTCTGCTGTGCAGACAGCTGTGTGGCCCGTGCAGCAGCAGTTGTCTCCTGGTTGCCCAGCCCAGGTGTGTAACGTAGAGGCAATGCAAGGAGCCAGCCAGCCATATGATGAAGTATACACGTATAAAACACACACACACACTGACACACACAATTCAGTGACAAGAACGTGAAGGTGCCAAAGTGTCGCGTACGTTGGTCTCACCAGCCAGAATTCAGATTGGACTCTAGGGGCTTCTTGGCCTGTTGGTGCGAGGTGCCGGCTTGCATGGCGTCCGAAAGTAGGAGGTGAGGAGGACGAGTGGAAAGCGACCACCATGTACTTGTGGGCA
This sequence comes from Dendrocalamus latiflorus, assembly GCA_017311315.1. NCBI lineage: Eukaryota > Viridiplantae > Streptophyta > Magnoliopsida > Poales > Poaceae > Dendrocalamus > Dendrocalamus latiflorus. The sequence continues at coordinate 35,138,528 of CM029659.1, read as the reverse complement.
AGTGCCTCCGCCTCGTAGTGGCTTTTACCTTGCCTATCTCGGCAAGTCTTACTCGGCCCAGGACGTGGAATCTTGCCGTTTGCGGGCGACAGCGAGAGGCTGGCGTGCGTGACCACCGCTCTTCGGACGGACCAATCGCAATAGAGCACTGTATCTATCGCACGAAATTACTCTGTAACCACTGACTTGGGCCCTGGCAGCAATTTATTCATCCGAACCCTGCATGCCGGTGGCGGTTCCTAATGATTTTGCGGATGAGATTGCTTTCATGGAGTAAATAAATGGAATTGTTTTTCTGAAGTGGTTTATTATAATAACATTTTTAAAGCAGCTTATCGATATTCGATTCATTCATACAAATGATCGCACTAGGGTGAAAAATCATGAGCCGCAGCCGAAAAGAAAGCATGGTCCTCTTCCTCCATTGTTGGGATATGGGGTAGACTACACTTGCATAAATTAAAATTTTCTAGCATATAAATCAGGAAACTATGCAAATAAGAAATCATGTATCGTTAACACTAGACATACAATACAACGGAAATAGAGTTGAGGCAATCTAGTTCAACGTAGCGCTCGTCAATGTAGTGGAAGTAGTTGATCGTCCACAAGCAGTAGTCAACCTTTCTCAAGCCGACCGTCTTCTCCTCATGATCGTCCCAATCAGCGCACAGCCGTAGCAACGCCTATACCGAAGTCCACACATCCGGAGATGTAATGCTGTGCGTCGGTGTGCTAGCACCAGCGCGTACAGCAAAGCCTGTGAAAGGTGGCGGCTAGGATTTCCATGGTGCGTCAATCACATGCAACCCTTAGCCTATGGACTCCTTTATATAGAGATTTTGACTGGATCTATATCCAACACAAGTAGAGATCGTATCTTACTCGGAAGGCTTTTGATTGGATCCTTATCTAATACGAGTCAATATCGTATCTCACTCGGAGTCTATCATCTAGACCCTTACTGTTCTAACCCATTAAGTATGTGACCCTGTAAGTTCATATATACTTAGTTATAATTTGGAAAGATTTTTCCGATCACTGATCAGAAGCGGTCTCTAGCAGGACATATCGACTCTCAAACATATACAAAGATCAATCTAGATGAATTTTATGCAATATAATCTATAACCATGTCCTAATCACTCATGCTCAACTCATAACTCCTTACGACCAGATCATATATGGTCACGACCAGTTCACATCCCTATACAACCAGATCACGGGCCAGTTTGTGATATGTCCGACCAGCTCACAACCAGTTAGTATCTCCATACGACAATATCACATCTGGTTGGACCTATCGAACTATTTATGTATTTTCCTTGCCTCACGATATTTGATTGAACTTCAGGTAAGAAACGTGTCATTTATGGACTATTCAATCTTTTCTCAATCTAGTAATAGATATCTTCATGTGGTTGACTCTTCGACCACTTGTAGCGTGACCATGCACTTTCTTTATCAGACCACATCGAGGGCCCCAGAGATATCTTTCATGATATGTAGGAGGGGCAAACCTCATATCCGATCAGTCACTTTCCTCCACATGTTTCATAGTATACCTGAAAGCTACATTTATAACTACCCAGTTATGATATAGAGTTTAGCAACCCTTAAGTGCACTATTACACATGTAGGAAATTATCCTGATATCAGGTATAAGGATTATACATCATCATTGGTTGAGACCAATTAATAATACATAAAACATAACAATCTCAACGGTGTCTTAAGGTGGATCAATCTAACACCATGTTCTGTAACATGTGTCCGCATTATTGATTTGGTATCCTCATATCTATGTGCAGTAAAATATGGTTATCAATCAATACATGTACTGTTCTATAAATCACTAGTGCTCTGACCAAGGATATCCGACTAAAGATCCTTTTAGAATGATATCATATAACAAATAATGAGTTTCACTAATAAGTCGTATATTTGCTAATCTTTATTAATAATAAATTATTTAAGAAACATAATAATATTTATTTAAAAAGTTATAAATATTGAAATGATATAATTACCTCTACAACATATTACCGACATACACCCATGACATAAGGTGGATGTTTTGATCTTCTTGCATGCATGACATAAGGTGGACGGTCAATGTTGTTCGGCTTAGGTTCCTTCACGATGTGATTTCATACAAGTCCGATCAATTCCACGAATTTCCATATCCCCTGTTAAGTCACTTTGCACTGATTGATGTCTGGTCCTCAGTTCTTGATGTTTTTACCTAATAAAGGTGATTTGCTTGAACCATCCTTTCGCTTGAATCAATGTTTGAGGAAAGCAGAGATTTTTTTTCTGGTTTCTACGTGCAAAATTTCTACAAATTCCTATGAAATTCCGTGTGTTCGCTGAAGCTGTTTTCTTGGCAGCCTAAGGGTCTGTTTGGCAACGGCTGCGGTTTATAGCTTTTGGCTGAAATTTTTAAATTTTGGCTGTTTACGGTATATATTACGAAGAGAGATACTCACTTGCGATTTTGGCTAGTACAGATATTGGGCTTTTAACATGTACATCGTTTAACTTGTAGACTTCATCTTGAGAAAATACTCCGTTTGAAAGTTAGGTACTGTAACAAAAACCAAAAATCACCAGTTTCGGAGAAAAAGAACATGCCCTAACTGTGGTCGTCTTATTATGCCCACAGGAGACCGTGTATGCATGTTGATAGCTGCATGTTTGCATGACATGCGCACAACCAGCAGGCAACATCAGCCCATCATTATTTACTACTACCACGGGAGCGAAATGCCTAGCTAGTTGCTACTCCTAGATCATATTGATCAGCCCTCACCATATAACACACTGCTTTCCTGTGACCGTATCACACCTCATACTAATAGAAATCCAGGCATGTTCAAACATACTAATAATCTCTGAATAAAATCCTTATGATGTTCAGAGATGGACCAAGAAAGTAACAAGTTCTTGTTAGTAAAACTCCGTTAAATAGTCTAAATTTCTTTGGAATAAACGATCACAAGTCGCAACTAATTAATCGTTTACTTGGTCTCAGATATTCAGCTAAACAGAAGTCTGTACAGGTACAGGATTCTATCCCACATAGCCAGCATCGGATTCCATCATGCTATATATATGCAGAAAAAGAAATCGACCGGTTTTAGCAAAAGCATCATATGCTTCACTGGAGAGGAAACTAAGCTGTTTTGGTTTCACCATGCTTCAACTAATCAACTGTACTTTTCTACAACGCCTATGCATTCAGTTACTAGTAAAATCAAGGGCAAGGGAAATTTTCACGCAAAACAACCAGAGCATGGGATAGAAGGTATGATACCACACAACATTTCATATCAAAGGCCTACCAGAGGCCAACTTTTGGGTTGCAAGGAAACGGCACAATAACTTTAACCCACTAGTCTCAAATCATAATCCTTTTCTACCGACACCACAGCAGAAATGAAACTACCATGAGGAAATGGAAATCCCAAATACTATTTAGAACCACTTTCTTTCAACTGACAACCAACGATATAAGCTAAGGCAAAACCTGAAGAAGTTTGGATGACCTGGCTAAAATGAGAATTCTGAATCCGGTGACAGCTTCTGGGCATCATACCTCAGCCACTTTCAGGCAGGAGATTGCTGCTCTGCAGGAGGTTCCTCCTGCTGTTCCTGCGGCTCCTGCCACATATATGTCATTGGATGACCCTGCTGGCCGCCGTACACCATTCCTGCACCTGGACCTGGTACCTGCGGCTGCGGCACATAGTAATACGGATACGCATCTGCCGGGGCACCCAAGGTTGGCAACCCAGCCCTAGGAAGCCCAATTCCCTCCTCCTTCATCTCATCCCTGGGGACTATATCCACTAGGAAGTCATAGATGTCAGTCCTAGTGATGGCGGCTGCAATGTCATTCTTCTGCAAGGTCCGGCGCTTGTTCTCCTCGGTGTGCATCCATGATCTCAGCGTCAGCTCCAGTATAAATATCTCGCATGCTTTCGCAAAGACCACAGGAGCTTCTGCGGAGATCATGCGAACATCCTCATCAGCCTTCATGATCTTCTTTATCCTCGCTAGTGGCAAGCTGTGGTTCTTGAAGTCAGTGGCCTGCTCAATCTCAGACAGTCGTTCGGCCCAGAACTGCTGGAGCTGCCTCTGCTGCTGCTGCTGGAGCTGTTGATGAAATTGCTGGGCTTGCTGGTAGACATGGTGCTGAGCACTCAGTTGAGCCGGATTGGCAGGGAATGGTGGTGTTGGCTGTGAACCGGCAGGAATGACAGCAGGAGCTGCATCTACTGTTGCTGCAGGCGGATAGGCAGAGGCAGGATATACTTGTGATCCACCAGCAACAACACCCATTGCAGGCTGAGGTTGCGAGGATGGTTCCATGTCCACTATTGCTTGTCCCAAAACCTATGGTCTTTCCAGCACTGTGAAATAAGATTCGGAAGTATTGATCAGTTGAACTTCCCAAATAGATTAATCTTGAAGACAGTAAAATAATAAAATACTGCAGTTTTCCCTAGATGAATGCGATCTTTTTGTGTTTTTATTTAAATTCAGTTTCAAACTACTAGATTTCCATACTAGGGTCCTCCCTCAAACTTATTATGATAATTAATTATATCCTAGGCCAGGAACTAAGAGTCTTAAGATCAGTTCTGAGTGACTGCAACAGAGTAGGGAATTGCATAATTGAAGAAGATCCCCTCTAATTGAAGTATTAAAAATACACATGTACAAGCAAGCATGCATCAGGAATCACAAACAGGGAGAGCTTCTAATAAATCTTAAGGGGAAAAAACTAACAAACTAAATGTTTGATCAAAAAGCAACAGCAACTAACTGGCTAAGTTCAGCCACCGCACTTCACAAAATATTTTATTTTTCTATTTCATCTATAGTGCAATATGCCAAAGAGAACGAATTTTGGATAACATACAAAATTTGTTCTCGAAAAAAGGAATTACAAAATTACACTCAGCAAGAATTGTACAGATTATCTCAGAACCACATATCTGCTCTATATAAACAGCTTAGATTATAATTAATATTATTAGTCAATAGTGGCACAACCCCACAGGCGCCCTGCAAAGCACATGTAGCTAGACATTCTCAGTTAAATATTCCATGCAGATGGTGACAATTGATTGGAACTTGGAAGGGATCAAATATGGTTGGATGATGGCAAAACCATATTTGCATCATATCCATGTCTAAAAGCAAGATAAAATATATGAATATATGAGCACATGTCAAAACAAATACGGATCTGATGGAAATGGACACACTAATCTGAATCACGGACATACTCATACAGACTGATAAATAACTTATTTTGTGCATAAATACCATCAGGATAAATATCAAGATATGAATTTTGATGTCTCAACTCTGTACCAATATCCACTCACGTATCCACTTCAGCAGCGACATCTTTGCACAAGGTTGTCAGAATCCGAATCCATCTAGTAGATCCTACGGGACCATTTCAATCCACACTGCTAGTAAGACCTAAATTTAATAGTGATCCAGATCTTTGGATCATGATCTTGTTCATACATCCCAATCATATGTCAACCTGAGAACAAACTACATAAGATCCTGTTCATGGCAACCTTGCTTTCGCAGATTCAAAACTTCTCAGATTGGAACACTGGACAGACTAGATATAACCCATATCCATTTCAACACCTAGTGGCATCAACAATGGATGCTGGTTATATTCATGACCTCCTAATTAGAAACTGACGACAGCTAAAAGCATATTGAGATCTATATCTAGAGAACAGTAAAGCCTGAATCACAAAACCAAGAAATAGATCTGAAATAGTTTGTAGTAGGGCACATTACTAGACTTGTGTAAAGCCAAAATATTGCACAACTGGATTGACATGTATGTAAATAATTGGCAAACAAGCTTGTTCTTAGCAATGCAATATGAATTCCTTCGCACCTGAGAATCTCTTTTCGATTTGCAAAAGCCTCAGCTAACAAAAGGGTAGATATATACCTCGATGACGGGAAGGACACCATATTAGGATAAGCATAATTTGATACTAATACTGCAAGCAATTAAAGGTACGGTTTCACTTTCTCCTTTTGCCACTTTCCAGAGGTTTCCGGAAAAATAAAGTTTGGATACATTCGTGACTCATCAGGCAAACATTATATGTGGTGCAGTACCTTCTTTGTTTCTAAAGAATGTGGCCATTAATTGTTTACAGGGCACTCATGCATTTGGCATTTTTGCATTACCAAAAAAAGGCCTCTCTCTACCCAAATAATCAGATTTATTGTATTAGCTTGAGATGGGAGTACCGGACCATGCATATGTAGGCTAGAACACAATTGGCCCGACCTGACCCGGCCCAAAAAATAGCTTTGCCTAGCTAGAGTGCCTATAATTTGATCAGTTCTAGACAAAAATTCAACATTAAGCTAGGCCAAGGACAATGCTGTTAGAATAGGATTTCCTTATTCTATTCCTTATATATCTTTATATTTCCTTTTATGTATATGGCATATTACCTTATAATATCCCCTTGTACTCTCTATTTATATTGCCTATTAGGTCTCATGAATATACACACATTATTCATAATATACTAGTAGAACTAGGGCAGTAGCCTAGCTCATTGCGCTGCCATCCCATCGTCGCCGCTGCTCGAGGTCACCGCTTCCCAGAGCACGCTCAGCTTCCTGGGTCGCCACTACCCACGTCCCGTTGCCGTCGACCGTCGCCGCCGACACCAAGCTGCCGCCCAGAGTGTGTGTCGTAGCCCCCCGGCCGCCGCCGCCGCGCTGCCCAGAGCCACGCGCCGTTGCCCCTCCCCCGGTTGCGGCCAACCACCACGCCGCCCGGAGCCACACGCCGTTGCCCCCTTAGCCGCCGTTGTCGTCAACCACCGCACTGCCCAGAGCCACGCGTCGTCACCCCCGAACCGCAGCCGTCCCGACAACCACGCTGTCATGCCCCCTGGCTGCCGTCGTCGCCAAGTCACTGCCCGGAGCCGCACGCCCTTGCCCCCTCCCCAGCCTCGCCGTTCCAACCACAGCACCGCTTGGAGCCGCGTGCCATCGCCTCCTCGCCCGCCGTCGAGTGCACCGCGTCACCTTCCACCAACTCCAAGCCGAGCTGCCACCCGTGTGCAAAAGAACTTCGGTTTCTATACACACGATCCATTTCCAAATAAAATTTAAAAATGTTGATCTAACCACCACACTGTCTAGCATCACTTGTTAGACTTCGTTGCCTTGGTCGCCGCATCGTCTACCGTTGGCTTCTGTTCCATCAGCTATGATCCCATTCTTGGAAATAAAGCTATATGGGATGAACTACAGGTTGTTGTCTTCACTGATGGAGATCACGCTTGATAGTCTCCGCCTCCGGGCACATGTCACCGATGCTCAACCTTGTCTACCATCGCCGGTTCAGTCTCCTCCCAGGCAACCTACTTCTGCACCTCCTGCAGAAGATGAGGCAGCCAAGAAGAAGGCGGAGGCTACTGCTGCTGACACTGATGATGAGGCCTTTCAATATGCCATCGATGCTTTCAAGCGCTAACGTGCTGATGAGGCCCATGTTCGAGCCATCTTGGTGGTTAGCGTCGACGACTCCATCTAGCCAAACATTGTTGGTTTGTGGTCTACTCGTCAGATCTAGGAGTACTTGCGTGAGCGATACCGACAGAGCAACGATGCTCAATTTTTTTTGCTTCAGCGTGAGTTGGAGACGCTTCTCTAGGAGGACTCTTCCATCGATGACTTCTACCGAGCCCTGGCTAGTCTTTGGCGTCAGCTGGACGGCTGGCTTCTCCGATCTGCCAGGTGTCATAAAGTGCAGAAGGTGAATCGTGACCACCTTCGCCTTTATGACTTTGTTTGCCGTCTTCGTCCAAAGTTTGAGCCTATTAGGGCTCAATTGCTGAGCCGCTCGCCACGACCGACCATCACTGAGGCTCTTTCGACACTTCATGCTGAGGAGCTTTACCGTGGGTTAGCAGCATAGTTTGTTCTAGCAGTGCTTGCTGCCCATTCTTCTTCGACTGCACCAACAACTTCTACTTTAACTATGGTCTCTCCTCAGGCGATTGTTTCCGCTCATGTTTTCGCACCAACTAAAGTTTAGTGCAACTACTGCAAGAACTTCATACACGACTACCAAAGTTGTGTAGTGCGAAAAAAGCAGAACAAGATGTGTGAGGGTGGACGATCCAAGGGGGGCAGGAAAGCCCTTCCTCTATAGGAGGATAGATCGATTTGCCAAGTTCTAAGCGAGGTGACTCTGTTCGGCAGCTCTGTCAGGCCCTTTTTTAGCAGCTCTTTTATAGCTCAGCAGCTTCTACAAGTCTAGCTCAAACGTCTCCTCCAGGTACCTCTTGGGTTCTAGACTCTGGCGCCTCTTTTCACATGGCACCGGACTCTAGATCTCTTACTTCAGTAGGACCTCTTGTTTCTTCTATATCTGTTCAAACAGTTGATGGTACTTCTTTAACTGTCAGCTATCGGGGCACTCTTTTGTCTACTGATTTTTCTATCCCAGCTATTTCCCATGTTCCTCAGTTTACCACACAGCTTTTCTCGGTGGGTCAGCTCACCGATCTTAGATGTAGGATTGGTTTTAACTCTTACACCTATTTTGTCCAGGATCAACAGACAGGAATGGTACATGGGACTAGTCGGCACCGTAGGAATCGTCAGGGTCTCTACATCCTCGATCGTCTCCACCTTCCGTCCACTTCAGTTGCTCTTATCACCTCTACGTCTATCTCCACTGCTACTGCTGCCACCACCTCTAGAGCTTTTGCATAGTGGCATCACCGTTTAGATCACTTATGTGGGTCTTGTCTTTTTTCATTAGTTCGTTAGGGTGTTCTTGAACGTGTTGTTGTTCACGCGACCATGTTTCGTCAGAGTTGTAAGTTACGCAAGTAGCTACAACTTTCTTATCATTCTAGTGAGTCCTTATCTTCTCGTCCTTTTGATTTAGGTCATTCAAATGTATGGGAACCAGCACCTATTATCTCTAACGGCAGGCACAAATTCTATGTAATTTTCATTGATGATTATTCCCGTTTTACATGACTTTTCCTTATGTCTAATCATGATCAGTTTCTTGCGATCTATCGTAGCTTTGCAATGATGGTTCATACTCAGTTTGAGTCCTCTATTCATACTTTTCGCTATGATTCTGCTGGCGAGTACTGTTCTTGCGCTTTTAGACTTTTTTTTCTAAGCAGGGTACTCTTTACCAGTCTTCTTGTCTTAGTGTCCATGTTCAGAATGGGGTTGCTAAGCGCAAACATTGTCATCTGATTGAGACTACCCGCACTCTTCTCCTTACCTCTCATGTTCCACCTCAATTCTGGGCTGAGGTTATTTCTACAGTTGCATATCTCACTTATATGCAGCCTTCCACTACTCTTAAGGATGTCAGTCTTATAGAACGTCTCTACTCTAGAGCCCCCAGTACACCCACTTTCGTATTTTTGGCTACACCTATCTTGTCCTGCTGCAGCCTCGTAAGCGCACTAAACTGTCGTCTCAGTCAGTTGATTATGTGTTCTTGGTTATAGTTCTGAGTATAAGGGTTATTGCTACCATGATCCTTCTGCTCGACGATTCAGGATTTCACGAGACATCTTTGACGAATCTCGACCTGTCTTGTATCGAGATTCAGCTCCTTGTCTTGTTTCCATCGATGAGATAATCTCATGGTTGTCTCTTTCTGACTCTTCACTCATTTCTCCACTATCATGGCCTTCCTCTAGTCTGCCTCCAGTGGTTCCTTCTGTACCCTCGCCTCCTATTCTACCTCCTGCATCACCACTGTCTCATTTCTCTGGGGTTCACCACTTCAGGTGTCCTCGTACTTCACTAGCCTCCTCTATTGGTATCTTGTAGACACCAGCGTCTAATCCTTCTGATGATGCTCGTTATGCCCTTCGTGACTAAATATCTCTTCGGCCTCCTGATCATCTTAGTTTTGCTTCCTGTTACAATCTCTTATTACTGATTGGTGAACTAACTCTCAAGATAACTTTGATGGAAAAGATGTACAAAGAGATTAGTATGATCTTTATCAATGCAGCCCTGAACTGGTTTATCTTTATAAACAACTGTAGATTTTTCCACAAAATTCAAATTTGTTATAACGATATGATTACTTCAATCAAAAGCTAAGATTATTTTGCAAGTTTTTGATAACCTGGTAAAGACATAAATCCTATCTCTTGAAGATTCCTCCTACAAAAGTTTATCCAGGAAAAGATAGTCCATGTGGCACAACTTATAGAACAAAAATGGCCCTTCATAGAATGGATGAAGGATAAGCCATTAGAACCATGCATATAGGCATAGAACATGGCAAAGCTCAGGTAATTGTTTCATATCATAAATATAGTGTGTTGGCATATTTGGACAGTTCAAAATAAAGATCCTCAATGGTGTTCCTAACTTGTTGACAGCTTGGAACAGTGAACCGTACCTTCTGAATTTTACAAATAGAGGAGAAAAACTTCTTTCTACGAGAATCTGACCTTGTAACTTTCTTTTCTTTTTTCTTTTTTCCCCATTCGTAGGGCTGTAATCCTTCCGTATTTCCACATCTTACATATATAAATATACACAGTAGGACCATCCTCTACACCTACAGTTTCATGTATCGATATAAAAACTGTATATAGTTGAAACAAGGATCACACGGATCACCAAATTACACCACGGCAGTAGACGAAGGGCAAACAATTTGACTACTGGACCGATCAAGATTTCCTGATGAGAAGGTCTGCAACAAGTTGACCCCAATATGACCAAGGGGACACAGCTTTCAGAAGAACACTATATATAGTAGTCAACCTATCTTCAGATTAAAATGAAACGTACTTTTTGTAGCACAAGTGGAAAGTATAATACGCACACCATGCGTACAAGTGTCATAACTAGAGCTAATCGGACTAACTAAAACAGCTGAGAAAATTAGATCAAGCATGGCAAGAAAAACGAATCCTAACAACTTGACACAGCTCAAATCTACTCGAACAAACAACCACCACCATTACTACCAGGCCAGTTCTTTCCTCTTGTCCAATTTTGCACCGGGCACAACGATCACACCCCCCATACCCCCAATTCCACAACAGAAGCTCACATGCACAGAAAAAAAAACACCGGAAAATCAACTACGAAGGGCCTAGAAAGCTCCGGATCATAGAAATCAAGAGCCGAAATTTCAGACACTTACTCGCAAAGGAGCGGATCAGAAACCAAGCAGCTCAGCCGGGGAGAGAGAGAGAGAGAGACGGCGACCGCGTCCTCGCTTGCGGCGTTGGAATCGAAGGGCTCGGCTAGGGCACGGATTGCAGAGAGGGTCTCTCCGCCTTCTCTCTCTCCCCCCTCTGTCTTCTTGGTTCTTAAGTTCTCTGGGGAGCCAGAGCTTGCCTCCCATTGGCAAGTACACCTGGAGCCTGGACAGGGTCTCGAGCCGCCGTCTCGGGTCCGGATCCGATGCCGTTCGTGCCCGGTAAGCTGCGACGCTTCGTGTGTAGCCCCGGTCTCGGGTTGGCTTTGCTATCCGCTTGGGCCCAGGGTAGTGCGCCCGTTTGTTCCGGCCGGTGCCGCGGCGGCCAGGTGTCGGTGTCAGTATCGTACGGCCGCCACGTGTTGATACGAGCTGCTGCCGTGCTGGAAGATGCTGAGGTTATGGTACGGACCTGGGAATCTTGGTTGATTATCTTGAGAATCTGGAAAATGCTATTTTTTTCAACATGGCTTCTTTTTAAGTTACTGTTAAGAGAAGTATAAAAGTATTTTTTTTAATGTTTGTAGAGATGTAACAGTTTTCTCTTTTATTTCTTCTTTATTTTTCTTTAATTGAATGCTTTCGTCAAAAACTAACATACGATATACTGACTATTTCATACAAAAGCCAATAGGCAGAGCTACACGTTGGTTAAGTATTGGTTGTGTCGAAAGCTCCAACGATTATCACCTATAGAACAACATGAACTTGTTTGTGTAACTGACAACCAATTCAGCATGCCACTCTTCTTCATCGGACATGTCTACTCATGCTAAAAATTACTTCTTCCAAATCTTTTTACTTGTCAAAGGGATGTATTGGAGGTTATGTCGATATCCAAGATAACAAATGAAAGAGAACGGTCATAGACTGTATAGAAGTTATGTGTACCATGAGCTCAAACAGTTAGCTAAACAAATTAAAGCACTGCATTTAGTGAATTGCGTAAGTGTTAGGTGAGTAATCGACAAAACACTGTCGTTTTCTCGCAGAAAAACTTAATCTTCAGTAATTCCCATCACCCAATCCCAACCTTCATCAACACCAACTACCTTTGATATGAACCGCCCAACCAAACTTAGTACCACGTAACAAAGTGCTCGGTTGCTGACCTATAGCAGTGCTCTGGCATTCGAAAATATTAAAATTTTAGTAGAGATTCAATGCGACAATTCCACCTTAAATTCTGTCAGACTGCCTAGTTTTGACTTGTCACAACCTACCAAGCTAAATACAAATCCTCTCAAATCAAGCCGGATCAAATCCTACGTGACATCCAACGATAATGGGCGACCTTTTCTCCCATCACTAGTATTTTATATCACAAGACCATTAGACCAGGGTTGGCAAATGGCAAACTGAGCTGAAAATCCCCATAGAAACGAAAAATTTTATTGTATAATTTGGTTTGTGTAACAATCTAATCAGTTATTGACACGTGTCACAAAACACTGTAGATATTGTAGCAAATAAATCATAGAAAAACACTCAAGAAAAAGCTTTGTGCTACAGTGTGTCCTGCTATAGTATTTTCACGCCATGTGTCAGTGCGCCTAGTTGTTTTGGTACATAGCCAAAACTATACCACCGTTACACATTAAATTTTTTTAAGGAAACATACGTACCGGCTAATACTGACGGCATCGACATCACGGAGATGCTCGGTTTCCATAGGACAAGGAAACAAAATGCTCCTCCTAGTAATCGCTACGGCACATTGAGGTTGGGCTTTTCCTTTCTGGCGCCGCTTGACCAATCTGGTAACAAGCTGGCAATTTGGCATGTCAACTGCTAGAGCTTGCACGTGTCTGCACGGCACGCCGGCGTATGCGTCTAACGTTGTGCAGATCCGTCGCATGCAGCGTCTATATATATGCATAATAGATTTAATGTCCACGGTAATTATCGATAGGGAATTGCTTCCTTCGAATACTTCTGGTCAGGAAGAATGTGCTCGGACTAAGCCGAATATTGATGACCTGACCTCTAGTCAGAAGGGTCCATAATCAAACATGTGAGGACTTGCATGCCGGGGTACTATGGGGTTATAGTACGGAGCTTGAAATCTTGGATGATTAGCTTGACAGCACCAATGATTGTAGCACGCATGGGTTAAGCATTGTTTGTATCGACAGCTCCAATGATTGTCGCCTACAGAGCAGCAGGAGCTAGCGTATGGTTATAAGTTATTGTATTGTGTAACTGAGCCAATTCAGCGTCTGCAACGTGCGGTGAGGTAGGGACAGCATGCCACTGTTCTCCATCGGCCATGCCTACTCATACTAAAAATTACTTCTTCCAATTCTTTTTACTTGTCAAAGGAGTGTATTAGAGGCTATGTTGATATCCAAGATAACGAGTAAAAGTGAACAGAGATAGACTGTATAAAAGTTATACGTACCATAAGCTCAAACAGTTAGCTAAACAAATTAAAGCACTGCATGTAGTGAATTGCGTATTGTGTTAGTTGAGTAATCGACAAAACACTATCGTTTTTTTGGCAGAAAACTTAATCTTTAGTAATTCCCATTACCTAATCACAGCCTTCATCAACACGAACTACCTTTGATGTGAACCGCCCAACCAAACTCAGTACGACGTACAAAGTGCTCGGTTGCTGACCTATAGCAGTGCTCTGTCATTGGAAAATGTCAGTTGACAATTCCACCTGAAATTCTAAGACTGTCTAGTATTAGGAATTTAGGATAGATTCTTTTCGGCCGAGGATTATAATTTATAGCTGTGGTTTTTAAGTTCTGATTTGTTCGTGAGAGAGGCCGTACGCAGAGAAAAATAGCCATATGTGTTTTTGACTGGTACAGCTTAACTTGGTACAGTTTATACTATAATTTATCTGTAAATCTATCTTAAAAAACACACCGTTCAACAATAAGTTACTGTAGAAATCGAAATCAAAGCTTAAGTATAAGCCCGAAAGAATGGAGCGTTGACTTGTCACAACCAACCAAGCTAAATACAAATCCTTTCAAATCACGCCGGATCAAATCCTACGTGACATCCAACGATAATGGGCTATCTTTTCCCCCATCACTGGTATTTTACATCACAGGGCCAGGGTTGGCAAATGGCGAGCTGAGCTGAAAATCCCCATCGAAACATACCTAACACTGACGGCATCGACATCACGGAGATGCTCGATTTCCATAGGACAAGGAGGAAACGAAATGCTTCTTCTAGTAATCGCGCACATCCAGAGGGCGCATACAGTACAGCGCATTGAGGTTGGGCTATTCCTTTCTGGCGCTTAGACCAATCTGGTAACAAGCTGGCAATTTGGCAGTGTCAACTGCTAGAGGCTTGCACGTCTCTGCACGGCACGCCGGCGTACGCGTCTAACGTTGTGCAAATCCGTGGCATGCAGCATCTTTATGCACGACGAGGATTAAATAATTCTTAGTAAATAAATTTAATGTTTACGGCAATTGTTGATAGAGAATTGCTCCGATAATTCATTTGAATACTTTTGATCAGGAAGAATGTGTTTGCGCCAAGCTGAGTATCGATCATCCCTGATCAAAAAGGGTTTATAATTAGACATGTGAACACTACCTTCCAACTAGATACTAAATCTATTGTAATTAAATGTATGTGGTAGTCAAAAGGGAATATATGTCCTTATCTCTTTGACATGATCTCACATATCCAACTTGAGCCTTTAATAATAACCGCTTGACGATCGTGCGTGGGCAAAAGTATCACTGATAATAACTGACAACAACGTACAGGATTCACGAACCGACGAGACGTCTCCTTACGGGTTACAACTGCCTCCCTTTGATGCTTTATGAGAAATAGAGCTAAGAGATGGAGGACAGACATAAGAGTACATACCGCAAGATAACCGCATATTTTTTTAGCTATAGCCTTGGACATCCCATTGTAATCTTTAGCAATATAAAAATATAGAAAGTATGGTTATTATTTTCTCCTAAGAAGACTTAAATTTATCTAAAACATCTTATCTCTTTTTGCATAATCTTGAGTGTCATGTTTCTCATATTTACTTCGTAAAGATCAGCGGTAATTCATCGACTATGCCCGTTCTTTCTGCAGGATTATCACGCCTTTGGGCATGGCAATAAGGCTACGATGGCACCTACCAAACAACTACTGGTGGCTTCTACGGCCAATGTTTTGGATCAACACCCATCATTGAGTCCGTAAGAGCCATCTCAACGCACACACACTTGCACACAAACCTGCGTCACTGGCTCACTGCGTGTAGGCTCTGCCCGGCTGCGTCAAAAGCCCAATAAGCCCACTTAGTTCCCAGCCGCTTCCCACGTCTCCTCAGGCCCAACCAATAAGCGCAGCTGCACCAGGCCTACGAGGCATCGCTCACCACGATTCGCCGTTACGCTCGCGCCGCAGCCCGCAGCAGCGCACGGTCGATCGATGCCACGCCACGGTGCGTGCGGGTGCGGCAAATGCATTTTTGGAACGATTAGATGTTAGAACTTGTTGAAGTCTTATTAGTACAAGAATTTATTTAACTGGCAACATCTTCCTCGAACTGTTGTAGTCCGGCAAACCAGTAGTATTTGGTTGTCAGAGATCGAAAAGCAGCTTCAAAATGCTAGCTGAGTAAGAGCCCCTATACGCAACCTGCACCTGAAACCGCAGGGTTTCACTCAGCACAATGCACGAAGGCAAGCATCTCTGATCAGACGCATCTCAACCGCGGCATCCCTCACGCCCATCCTCTCGTACGGCACTCGCCTGGAGCAGCTGAGCCCGACCCTTATGGCAGAAACCAAGCAATCATGCACCGAAACACGCACCTCGCCCTCTTCGGGACACGGCACTGGTGCGTCCGGATTCGTCGATCGGCAGCAGGGCCGGGTCGAGGATCTGCTCGATTTCCTCCGGGAACGCCCTGCCCACAAACTCCGGTAGCGTCAGGCCGTCGCTGAACGCATCGTCGGTCGGCGCCTTCCCGACGAAGATCTCGAGAAGTGTTATCCCAAAGCTGTATACATCGCCAGACGTAGAAACCCACCCTGACGTGCCGTATTCTGAACAGTACAAAACGAAAATACGATTCAGACAAGTGGCGTTATATGACATGCAAGCAACGATGAACTGAGTAGCAAGCAGCAATGTAGCTATACAGAGAAGAGTGGAGCTACCTGGTGCAACGTAGCCAATCGTGCCCCTGATGCCGATGGTGCTCTCGGTATTTGCTATATTGGCTACACCATGGCACCCCGGATCAAGAAGCAGCTTTCGCAAGGCCAAGGTCGCCGATGCAGGCCATCATGTCCTCGCCGAGAAGAACATTGCTTGGCTTGAGATCACAGTGGATGATCGGTGGGTTGCAGCTGTTGTGCAGATAGTTCAACGCATCGGCGAATGTCCACAGCAATGTTGAGCCTCTGAATTATGCTTAGGCCGCACCCTTCCTTGAGCTCCACAGGCTTCGGATGCAGCCACCTGTCTAGGCTGTAATTAGGCATGAAGTCGAACACTAGAGCTCTGAACTCGTTACCCTCTGCATCGATGCTGGAGCAGCAGGTGACGATGCTTGATCAGGTTCCGGTGTCTGACGCTTCGCAGAGCCTCGCATTCCGAAAGGAAACTCTTTGAGGCGCCGAGTTGCCGGAGATCGAACACCTTCACTGCCACGGCGACGTCCTCGTGCCCCAAGGCCCCTTTCATCTTTAGTGACAAGGTCCCTTGGTACACGGCACCATACTTACCGGCGCCGATGAGGTTGGCATCTGCAAAGTCATCAGTGGCTTTCGCCAGTTCGGCGTAAGAAACTCTCGGGTAATAGTTGCCGTTGAGTACGCTTCGCGCAGCGGCGTTTGCAATTCTTGACTTCCTCTTGCGCCACTGGAGAACACTAAACAGCATGGCAAAGCACAGAGCTACACCAATGATAGGCAAAGCAAGTCCTGAGAAACAGATGAGCGCGTCGGGTGGAGTCCGCCGGCCGACATGGTGGCAACCGGAGCTGCGGACCGCCACCGCAGAGCGCACCGTTCCCGAACCATCCTAAACCCGGTCGTGTTCGCGAACACGCCATGGAGCGGAACCTGGCCATCAAGACGGTTGTAAGACAGGTCGAGCTTCCACCAGCGAGCTCACGTTCTCCAAGCCCGCCGGGATGCAGCCCGACAAGTCGTTCCGCGACAGGTACAGCTCCTGAAGTCCCTGGCATCTGGCCGAGCTCTGGCGGGATGCTCCCCCATAATCTGTTGCTTGTCAGGTTCAGCCTTCTGAGCCCCTTCAACCTGCTTCAACGATGGCGGGATGCTTCCGGTGAAGAAATTGCTGTCTAAATCAAGGAACTCTAAGCTCTGGCAGCTCCCAAGCTTCGGCAGGCACCTCGCTGGAGAAGCGGTTTCCGGAGAGTGCCATGAGCGCGAGTTTCCCAAGCTGGCCTACGTCTCGAGGGAGCAGGCCATCCAGCTGGTTATCCGACAAGTCCATCACTGACGACAACGAGGAGAGGCTGAATAGTTCTCTCGGGACATGGCCGGTGAGCTCATTGCCAGGAGAGGTTAAGCAGTGTCAGCTGCTTGCAGGTTGCCGAAGGCTGGGAGGAATCGATCCGTTCAGCAAGTTGTTGCTCAGGTCGAGGCTCAGCAACTGCGTGAGGTTGCCAATGTCGGATGGCACTGGCCCGGTTAACTTGTTATCCTGTAACTGCAACTCTTGGAGGCTCTTGAGGTTCCTGACTCCTTCCGGAATATTGCCGGCGAGGAGATTAGTCCGGAGGTCAAACGTTTGTAGCCCGGCGAGGTTCCCGATGTCCGCCGGTATCATGCCGGATATGCGATTGCTCGCAAGATTTAGCGTCTGGAGCTGCGCCGAGAGGCGGGCTATGGAGCCTGGCATCGTGCCGCCGAACTTGTTGCCGTCGAGATATATTTCAGCCACGGCGCTGCAGTTGGTTAAGTTGTCCAAGAACCCCCAGCCACCGGCGTCGGTCGCCGTGAGCTCGTTGTTGGACAGCTGTAGTGACAGCAAGCAGAGCTTGCCGATCTCGGCGGGCACTTGCCCGGTGAAGCTGTTGTTGGCGAGGCTGAGAACTTGCAGTTTGGAGGCGTTGGAGAGCAACGCCGGGATCGGCCCGGCGAGGACGGTTGCCGCCGAGGAAGAGGTACTGGAGGTTTGGCATGCGCGCTCCCACGTCGGGCGGGAGCTCCCCGCGGAACGCGTTGTTGGCAAGGGAGATGCCTTGCAGCGACGACATGTTGAAGAATCCCGGCGGGATCTCTCCGGCGAGGCGGTTCTCGTACACGGAGAAGAACATGAGGCCAGGAATGCGCGAGAGGCTGTCGGGGATGGCTCCTTCGAGGAGGTTCTGGTCGAGCTCGAGCCGCTGGAGCCTCGTGAGGTTCGCGAGTGACGGCGGGATGCGGCCGGAGAGGGAGTTGTGGCTGAGCCGGATGACCGTGAGGTTCGGCAGCGAGCCGAGCCAGTCGGGGACTGCCGCCGGTGAGGTTGTTGTTGTTGAGGTACGCGACGGCGAGGCTGGTGCAGTTGCGGAGGTCGGCGGGTATCTCGCCGGTGAAGGCGTTGTCGCAGAGGCCGAGGTACTGTAGGCGCTGGAGCCGGCCAAGGCTTGCGGGGATGCTACCGGAGATGCCGTTGGCGGTGAGGTTGAGAACCTCGAGGTACGTGAGGTCGGCGACTGCCGGGGAGATCGCCCCGGTGAGGCGGCGCGAGGAAACGTCCAGGGACGTGACACGCCCCGCGGTGCAGTTCACGCCCGGCCACCGGCAGAAGTGCACCGTGTCGTTCCACGACCGGAGTGCGCCGGATGGGTCCGACACGCCGGCCTTGAACGCCACCAACGCGTCCCGGTCGGTGTCCGCCGCTGCCGCCGCCAGTTGCAAGAACAAGAGCAACACCATTGCCTCCACTGGCCTTCGCCATTCTTGTTAGTTGTTGCAAATCTTCTTGTGAAGCTGCGTGTTTCAATCAGGTTTGCATGGACATAACTTAAGTGAGTGGAGAGGCCAAGCAGCCGCCCAGCCCAAGTGCTCGGGCGTTCGGCAAATTTGGCTGCGCCGTGATGATGGACCAACTCAAAACATATTTCGCTACAAATAAACAAAGAAGCAAGTATATAGTCGTGCATTGGGTCGATAGTCAAACGAGGAATCTGCTCCGTTGCTTACGGCTTGCTGCGTTGGGCGCTAGAGAGGAAAAAATCTATTGCGTAACCGTTACATAACAGATTTTGTGTAACCAGCAATGAGAATGTGACACGTGGCAGAAAGTAATGTAGCAGCAATTTTAAAATATATTCTCCGCACAATCTGGTACTGTAGCAACAATTTTTAAAATATTTTTTTGTAGGACTAT
This sequence comes from Dendrocalamus latiflorus, assembly GCA_017311315.1. Classification (NCBI taxonomy): domain Eukaryota; kingdom Viridiplantae; phylum Streptophyta; class Magnoliopsida; order Poales; family Poaceae; genus Dendrocalamus; species Dendrocalamus latiflorus. Next base: position 35,118,901 of record CM029659.1, on the reverse strand, counting down.
AATGCTGCTATAGTGTTTTATACCACGTGTCGTTTTCTTATTTGCTAGTTACACAAACTCTTCTGTATCACGGTTACACAATAGAATTTTTTGTTTGAAAAATCTTTTTGGCGAGTTTGACTATGACTGTGCCCAGAAGATTGATCTTGCGTGTTGACTTCAACTAAATATAGCTCACCAAGTCAGCTGTCAGCAGCCAGCAAATATCCAAGGACGACTGAGTATACATGAGTGCTACTACTTGTTTGCATCCATGCACTGACTTTTTTTCAGAAGACTCGTAACAGCCGGGTCGACAGGTTGTTCTTTTTGTTCCCAATCAATCAATTAGTTGACTTTAGTATCTGTGACATGGTATTTGACTTGATTGTGACTTGTGAGTTTGTGACCAATCATTTGAGAATTTAGACCGACGCCCTGTAAATTTAGGTGACGTTCATATTAGTTTTTACATTGATAGCTTCTGGCTATAGCTGATAAATAGTAATATCTTGTAGAGAAACTTATAGAGAGATACTTACGTGCAATTTTGGTCGATATAAATAAAGTCACTACAGTATCTATTACAATCGACTAGGTGATTCCGTCTTGAAAAAATCATTCCGTTTGAAAGCAAGGTACTACTATAGAAAAGCAATGTAATATAAAAAAGCCTTTTAAATGGCAATAAAAATGGGCCTTAAGTAGTGGAAATTCTGGCTTCTCCTTGCTATCTGGAAATTCTTTTTGGAAAGTTTGAGCCTATGAAAAATTTTCTAGCTTACAGAGTGTTATTTGCACGTTGGCTGGAGCCTAAAGGTTCTAGAAAATTATAGACTTCTCCACAGAAGATGTGTTTGATGTCGACGAAATGGTCCAAGCTTTCTTTTTTAGATATAAAGCGACACACAACCCACCTAAAAACTACACGTACACATATATACGTGTCTCCTACTGGGCTCACTTGGATCGAACCCTGCCGGGCTTCTCACTCAGCTGGCGTAGCTAGCCACTCTAGCGAACGATCGGTCCGCGGTCCAGCTTTCTTCTAGGCCTAATCTGCTAGGTATTGGCGAGAGCCTAATAACGGCCTACTATCTATTGCCTAACACAACATGGGCCACCTCCTTGCTCCAAGAATCCAACCGGAGGAATTTTTTTAAATAATCTATTTTTTATTCAAAATAACAGAAAACATATCTGCATAAAATTTTTTATAGGAATGTCCTCTAGTCACCGAACCATGGGACGACTGGAATCTATCAACCAACAGCCGCGCGACACGCAAGCTATCCGTGGGACGTTGGACGACATAATTGCAGTCGCTGAACAGTCAGGCGACTACGACTAATCGCCCAACTGTTAGGCGACTACAAGACCAGTCGTCCAACCTTTCGGCGACTGGAGGCGTATATAAATCAGTCGCTCGGCCGAGCCCTCGGCCATTTCATCCACCAACGTCGTGCCGTGAAGAGAAAAGGGAGAAGGGAAAGAAAGAAGAGGAGAGGAGAGGGAAGAAAAAGAGAGGAGAGGAGAGGGAGAGGGAAAAGGAGAGGTTTAGCTACTTTCGTGAGGTAAAATTTTTGTATGTTGTAGTTAATATTTTTTGTAGGGGTGTAAACGGATCGGATTCGATCGGATATTGCTTAAACCGTATCCTAACCCATATTTTTTTCGGATTCGGAGTCGAATACGGTAAGACCGGATACGAATACGAATTCGGAATATTCGGAGTTTCGAATACGGTACCGTCGGGACGGATATATAACGGATTTGGCTCGGAAACAGATAATATAGGCGGATAACATAGGCTCGGAGTTTCATATGGCTGAACCTTTTTTAGCTTATCTTCTTTTTTTCTTGATGGAATATCCCATATTTTATTGGATTTGTTGAAATATATTTGGATTTTTCTAGATTTTATTTGAAAGCCAAGAGCAAAAAAACTTATTTTAACTATTTTCTAAAAGCTAAAAATAGTTTATGTTATTTCCCTAAGTTCTCCTAGATTTATAATATTTTTTGTGCATTTTCTGGAATTTTTTGGAGTTATTTGCATTTATTGGATTTGTGGGAATTTATTTGGATTTGCTAATGGGCTGAAAATGATGATTTGGCTGATGGGCCGGATATCCAAAAAATATATCCGGGTATTATCCGATAAAATTCCGGATAGTATCCGTATCCGTCGGATAGTCCGCTCCCGAATCCGAATCCGTATCCGTATCCGAAAGCAACTATCCGAATCCGACTCCGAATCCGATAATTATCCGATATGACTATCCGAATTCGATCCGACTCGGATTCGGCGGTCGGTCGGTCGGGAATTGTGTGAAGTAAATACTTTTTTAGTGTATAATTAGTATCCGTAGAAAATTATAGTTATAGAAAAGAATAGTAGAACTTTGATATAAAGTAAATAGTTATAGGAAATTTAGTCAATGTAGTTATAGAAAATTAGCATCTGTAGAAACTTATAATTATAGAAAATTTAGTGAATATAGTTGTGGAAAATTAGCACCCGTACAAAATTATAGTTATAGAAAATTAGCATCCGTACAAAATTATAGATACAGAAAATTTAATCAATATTATGTACAAGATAAGCATCCATAGAAAATTGTAGTTAATAAAAATCCAGTCAATACTTTTGTACGAAGTAAATAGTTTACTTTGTGCAAAACATTAATATGTAACATTTATGATTAATTACAAATGAATATAATGTTGTTAGTACATTGAAAAATCATGTGTACCGTTATAACTGGTATATTTGTATTTAAATCAATATATCATGTAAATTATCGAAACACATTAGGAATTATTTACAGTAGAAGAGAGGTCGAGCAGTGAGAGAAGAGCGGCGTCGATGCGCGTGGGAGCCGATAGGGAGTTCATACGTATTGGGTCGGATGAATGGGAGCGGCGTCGGTACGAACAAGTATGGGTTATGCTATGAGGTTTGTGTAGTTGGTCATGATAGACGAACGGTCGTTAAAATATAAATTACAGTACATCAGTACTTCCGTAATGTGCGATGTGGTTTGACTAGTTGTAACATTGAAAATATTTGCAGGTAGATATTAGTAACGCCGATACCCACTACATTGAAAGTGCATTACGGTGTCGGTATCGTTCGTGAAGGTCCAAATGGTATTGACTTGAGCGGTTTTGCACAAGCCACTTTCCACAAGGTGGAGCTGCACTCATGCATTCTCAGTAGTGTTTTGCAAAGGCATCGTAACCTAACGTCCACCTTTTATAGCTAATTTAACTATGCGAAGGCGTGGCATGTGAAGTAGAAGGTTTTCAAAAAATGGTTCAGATCTTTCGAGACAGCGTACAATAACCTTCCTCATATGCTTTATGTGCTGCAAGACAGAAATCCAAGTACGTACATTGCTATGAAGGACAAACTATCTGCAAGGCCACCAGGTTTTGTGGTATTACAGAGGACCTTCTTGGCCTTCAGTGCGTGCACCGAGGTATTCAAACATATGCTTCCTGATGGGATCTTTTTGATCGGCAAATATAAGGGCCTAATCCTTACAACCATTGGCGTTGACGGTAACAATCAAATTCTGCCCCTGGCCATCACATTCGTGGAAAGTGAGAATTACGATAGATGGTTGTAGTTCCTCATGCAGCCAACCCACAAATATCGTACTCCTAAAAAATTACGACATACATGGAGGTGAAGACAGAGAAGTGCCAATTGCACACGGTGCACGTGATGGGAACTAGGGAGCATTGTTTCGACGTGCTCCTTTCGGATAGAGCTAGATTTTAGACAGCTCGTGCTCTTGTTACCCACGAGGTATGCCTTGGATATCATGTGAACGAATCTAGTGGCTCGTGCAACAAGCTGAAGCTGTTACATAAGCCATGCTGTCATGTCCTCGCTACATGCAGGACTATGGGCATGTATCCTTCAAATTTTATGTCTGAGTACTTCTTCAAAGAGAGGGTGATGCAGGCATGGTGTGGCGAGCTTAAGGCATAGCTTTGCGCAGTGAGAAGATCAGACATGCTATCTTTGTGTAGTGAGAAGACCAAATGGTGCAGCTTCACATAGTGAGAAGACCAGACAGTGGCAGCTTTGCACAGAGAGAAGACTAAAGGAGGCAGCTCTGTGTAGTGACTACACTAGACAGGGCAGCTATGCACAGTGACAAGACCACACTAGGCAGCTTTGCATATTGAAAGGACCAGGCGGGCTAACTTTGCGTAGCGACAAGAACAAAGGGTGTAGCTTTGCGTAGTGAGAAGATTAGACGTGCCATCTTTGTGCAATGAGAAGACCAAAGGATGTAGCTTCACGCAGTGAGAAGACCAGTTGGGACAGCTTTGCACAGAGAGAAGACCAGACGGGACAGCTTTGCATAGTAACCACACTAGACAGGGCAGCTTTGCGCAGTGACAGGACCACATGGAGCAACTTTGCGTATTGAAAGGACCAGACAGGCCAGCTTTGCGCAGCAACAAGAAAAAAGGGCACAACTTTACGTGGTGAGAAGGCCAAACGTGCCATCTTTGTTCCATGAGAAGACCAACGAGTGCAGCTTCACATAGTGAGAAGACCAGGCGGGGCAACTTTGCCAGAGAGAAGACTAGACAGGGCAGCTTTACGTAGTGACAAGACCAAAGAGTGCAGCTTTGCACAGGGAGAAAAACCATATGAGGTAGGCTACTCATATGAAATAAACCACACCATTCCAACCATTTGGCTTGTAAAAAGAGGTGGACGTGATCTGGGAGAGAACACTACACAACCAAACCCAACACTACACCGACGCTTGCTTTACCACGTTGGGATGGACAAGAGGCAGAAGAAGCAATAGGACAAGATGATGAAACAATGGGAGGAGACCCGCGAATTAGCAAGGTCTGCTGCTGCCTGTGATGAACAAGAAAGGGGAGCATGCCAGGAGGTCAGCTCTCCGCAATGACATCACTTGTACCAACAATCTCGTCCCGAATGTTCCAATCGAGCGTTTGCCGCAACACCCACCCAAGGGGGAGATGTGGCCCCTATGTTGGTGCAGGGCCCTGTGCAAATTCTTCAAATCTAAACAATGCCTCAGCTTGGGCATGCGTTACTAGGGTTGCGCAAACTACTCCTGTGACTATTCCGATTGCCGTCGGGACATGAGAAGCTATCGATAGCCGATAAGGACTTGTTACAGTGTATTCCTCCTATTTCTCTATCGATGTAAGCACTAACAACCTCTCACGTGTACTCGTATAGTCCGAAAGCGCTATGTGGCTATCACAAGTAGATCGACCTAGAGATCCGCCCACATGACCAGCGGACTCTCAGCTTTGAGGCGTGGAATATCAAAAGGGCCTATGAGATCTGGGAGTAGGAGCGCCGCAATGATGAGCAAATTGAGCGTATACGTCGGGAGACGAAAGCTCATCTCAAGGGTGCACGCGCAGGGAGCGCGAGGCTCGCGAGAGGGAGCACGAGAAAAAGAGGAAATAGCGGCCAAGCCAAAAGAGGTCATTGAGGAGTTCGACGCTGAGCTCGCAAGGAAGGGAAAATAGCCCCGGTCCACGCAGTAGGTCGGGTCCCACACTAATCCCCTGAATTCACGAATTTAGTTCTATTCCAAAAAAGCGCATATGTATCATAGGAGTACTTCGGTTTGTTGAATCATGCATGATGTTTTTTCTTATACATGTAACCAAACCCTACGCGCCGTGTTATTTTAAACTTTATTATGATGTCTATTTTAATTCAGATAAGCACATCTCCTCGTCTTTTCATATTCAATTATTCGCATGGCAAGTCATCCAACAACATGAACAAACAAGTTCTCCTCTATGTATAAATTCCCAGTTCCATCACAAATCACTTATCTTCATACTTATCAATCGTTGCTATCTCTATTCCAAAAAAGCGCATATGTATCAATCGTTGCTATCACTACAACAACATACGATAATCGCAAACTGTTATTACGAATCTAACAGATTTTCTACCATTTATAATCTACGAAAATCACAAATGGATGAACCGAGAAGTTGCAATCACTGCACAGTCGAGTGACTAGAACTGTAGTCACCGAACGGTTAGACGACAGCCGACAAGTCCCCGTCGCTAAGCCGTTGGGTGACTGGAACCTGTCGCCCAACGGCCCACGAATAGCCTGCGTGTCGCGCGACCGTTGGGCGACAAGTTCCAGTTGCCCAACGGTTCGGCGACTGGAGGATATTCCTGTAAAAATTTATTACGCGGGTATATTTCTGTTATTTTGAATAAAAATAAATTATTTCAAAAAAAATCCCAACCGAAGTTATATGGACTGCATAAATTTTGCTGTTGCCTATCAGACTGGCCGATAATTGTTTTCAGTTTGACCGGGCCCATGAATCGCTGACAAGCCCACGAGGCTTCAAATAGCTGACTGCCATGATGAAAGCTTCAAATGGAGAGCATTAAACGGAACCATAACGCGCGAAAATCTCTATGAAGGAAAACTCACACAGTGGCACAGAGACAACTGATGATCCATATCAGTATACAGTGACGAATAATCTCTTACAGTATCAGGAAGCGATTTAAAATCTAAGCATACACATACCCAGCTACGAACGTCCAACAGATCAACACACATAACCATTCCTATTGCATTTGCAGTTATACATCCCTCTCAAAAAGAACAAAAAACACGGTAATTTAACCAATACCTAGGATTCACCGCAGGCACGAACACAAGCATCTCTGATCACATGCAGCTCCGCGGCTGCATACCCCATGCTCAACCTCTCGTGCGGCACTCGCCCCGTGCAGCCAAGCCCGACACTTATGGTAGAAACCAAGCAATCATGCACCGAAACAAGTTGCGCACCACAGTTCACTCTCTCCCGACCATGGCATTTCACCGTCTAATGCCTTGATGGGCAGCAGCAGATCTGGGTCGAGGACCTGCTTGATTTTGTTAGGGAACGCCGTGCCGACGAACTCGTGCAGCGTCAGGCCATCCCTGAACGCGTCGTTCGTCCGCGACTTCCCTGAAAAGATCTCCAGGAGCGTTCGTTATTCCGAAGCTGTAGAGGTCGCCATAGGTTGACACCTTCCCTAGTTGTGCCGTATTCTGCACATTATAGAGAAACGATTAATTTTCACACGCAATGTACATTACGTTATGGCTTAACTACTTCTAATGGAAAACTGACTAGAAATACTAGCATTTTTACATGAGACACTTACTAAAGAGATGGAATTTACCTGGTGCAACGTAGCCAATTGTGCATCTTATCCCAATGGTGCTTTCGGTGTGGGCAGCATCATTGCTCCCCAGATCAATAAGCAGCTTTGCGAGGCCGAAGTCGCCGATGCAGGCCGCCATGTCCTCGCCGAGAACATTGCTCGGCTTGAGATCACAGTGTATGATCGGTGGTATGCAGCTTCTGTGGAATAGTGCAACGCATCGGGGATGTCCACAACGATGTTGAGCCTTTGGCTTACACATAGGCTGTTGACAGTCTTGAGTCTTGAGCTCTTCCGATTTCCGCTGCAGCCACCTGTCAGGTTGTAATTAGGCATGAACTCGAACACCAGAGTTCTGAAGTCATCACCCCTTGCGTCGACACTGGAGCAACAGGTAATTATACTGATCAGATTCCGGTGTCGTGTGTTCCGCAGCGCCTCGCATTCTGACAGGAAAGTCTTGGAGGCACCGACTTGCCGGAGATGAAACACCTTCACCACGACGTTCTCGTGTACTAAGCACCCTTCACTTTCAGGAGCAGAGTCCCCAGATACACAGAGCCAAACTTCCCTATGCCTATCTAACGAACCATACGAGGAGATCCATTATTTTGTTACGACGAACTATTGTAATTTTTAAGGAGTAGAAATTTGAAATTTGCAGATTTTTCTAGACAAATTGTAGAAATGGAATGATTTGGTCATCTAGATTAGTGGTTTTAGGTTACATGAGAATTGTTATTGCTAATATGGATCAAATTGTGAACTTATGCCCGGAAATGGTTTCTTTGTCTTTAGATTTGTAGGGTCATTTGAAGTCAACCATAATCAACGGCGAGGATCAAGTCTACGCTTATAGACATCAAGGATGTCGGGTGAGATAGTGAGCCCAAGTATTGCATGAGAAAGGCGAAAAATATTGAAAAAATTTTGAATGGTGCGTTTACACCATATGACTTGGTCGGTCCAAGTAAGACGTGGTCCGGTGGAACCAGAACGGTAGAGACTTACCGACATGGGGCAAACAAGTGGTGCACCTACACGTGGCAAGTATGGTGATTGCTTATAATAGAAGGAGATGATCGGGTCAAGAAAGGGTATTTTAGTAGTTTTATTATAATACATGAAACTACCTTGGAGCAAAACCGCGGCACCGCAGTGCTTGGAAGAGTAGTTTAGGTCAATGAGAAGCTGAGAAGATCAAGTTAAATTAAGACTCAACAAATTCGGACTTATGCGCTTTGAAAAGCGTACATAAGTGTAACATGTGAGTTAAAACTCGTATGTATGGGATTATCTAATTTTCTCCATTGTGCTAAATGGATAATATCCATTAAGGGTTGGATGTGGTTGGCTAACTCGTCTATTTAAATGGTAGGGATGGAGATTAACTTTCCAACCATCTTCTCTTGAGACCAAGTGTTCATGAATTCTAAGATTAGTGTTTAAGAGAAGTTGAGTGTTATGATGTGCTCGCTTGTCCTCTAAATGGAGTGATTGTAAAATCTTCATCCGTAAATAGCAATACATTAATCTTTGTTCATCACCATGAATCTCTTTTATGTTGATTGATTTGTTCTTGATTTGATTGTTTTTTCTCTTCTCTCTCCTATTCTTGATCTTGTTGTGCTAAGAACATGTAAGATATGGGGTTAACCTTTGAAATCAATTTTCACTCATCAGACACTTGGTTGGCAAGTTCATGAAGAAACCCGATTTTTGCTCTTTGGCCCGCCCAAGCGATTTCTTGATCTAGTTGTTTTTACATCGATTTCTTCAGTGGTCTTGCTTACTAGGGCACGTGAAAATACATCTAAAGTCATCTTAGCCATCATTCCCCCACGAGCAAATAATATTCATCGTTTGTAATTTTTGACTCGTTTTTGGTGTATAGTACTTGATTGATCTCTACGATGAACATCCCCTCTTGAACCTATAGACCCTGTGTCTCCTTCTCAATCTCTCGATGGACTAATCTAGCATCCACTTGTTCTCCCGTAGGTCTGTCATTAACAAAACCACATAGAGAAAAACAATGAAACATGTTAAGTAATGAATAACAGGAACAAAAATAATCATGTGCTGTGGACTGTTCAAATCGTCAGCACAACTCATCCTAACAAAAAATAACTCATAGCCGCTCCTTCCTACTAACTCCACATCCTGGATCTCTAAAATCACCCAGAAAAACTTACTTTAGCTGCGGCAGCGACGAAAACAGCCCATCACCCTCTGTGAACACTACCCCCCACTGCCGACATACATAACCTCACTACCACCACCGTCGTCACCCCACGTGCTTCTGATTGGCCCAAAAACAACATACCTTCATCTACCATCTCTGCCACCCGCCCAAATATTGCTACCACATCCTCACCTCATCTTCATCTCCTCCACCACACTCACCCACAAAACTCCCCCAATCCCCCCTCTACCCTCTAAAAATGCTAAATCTATCTTGCTACTACTAGCTAAAACGCTACAAAAAATCCCACAAACGATACACACCTAAGAGCAAGTATAATAAGAGGCTGTTAGTGGACTGTATGCTGAGGTGGAGGAGAGAGAGGAGGAGAGAGAAGAGAGGTGGGCTGTAAGTTTACAGCCAGCTGAAGCACAAGAACTAAGAAACTTTGTGAGAGAAAGGGGTGTGTCATACAGCCTTCAGCTGGCTATAAACTACTATATGAATGTGCTGATAAGTGGATTGTAAGTGTCCATACAGTCAGCTGAAAACTATATTATTAGCCTTGCTCTAAAAATGTGCAGAATGCTAGAGAAGAATTGAAACCTTAGAAGAAGTTGCTGCCAATTGAATAAAGATGAGAAAAGGAGGAGGCGTCGAAAAGTGAACGAGAATGCACTCTCATCTATGCGGAGAAGAGCAAAGGGCACGGTTCCCGAAAATTTTAAACATGGAGGAAATATTTTGCATTCGATGCTAACACACGCGGTTCTAGCGCACCTACAAAGTTTTACCCCATGTCCCTGAAGTGTGGGCCCAGCCAGAATGCTTACCCTCTACCATATGACTATCATTCCCGTTTTGGTCGTCCATTGTTTGGTCCCTACCGACACAACACAAAACGATCGTGAGCGCCAATCCAACTCTTCGGCTCAATCGAAGGCTAACAAATCAACGCGCTAAGCGCTAACGCGCTGGTAGTAGCCCTGTAGACTTTGCATTCTCAAGTTGTCAGCGTTTGCCAACTAAGGATCTGTTTGGAAGAGCTCCATCAGCTCCAGATTCACCTAGATCCACTAGATTCACCTGGATCCACCATGGAGCAGCTCCACCGTGGATCTGGGATTCGTCAAAGTTTTTGGTACAGCTCCACCTCCCTCTCTATCTCACTTCCACCTGGGCCCCACGCGTCAGTGGAGCAGCTCCATTCTTCTTCCTCCCGATGAGAAGCACGCGCGCAGAGGAGGAGGCGGAGCGGCGGCGGGCGCGGCCGGCCGGGGGGCGGCGTGGCGCCGGCCCGGGAGGAGGCGGCGGCCGGCCAGGGGCGGCGCGGCGGCTGGCTGAGGGCGGGCAGTGCGCGCGGCAGAGGAGGAGGCGGAGGCGGGGAAGGCGGCGCCGGCCCGGGAGGAGGCGGAGGCGGGGGAGGCGGCGCCGGCCCGGGAGGAGGCGGGGGAGGCGCGCCGGCCCGGGGGGAGGCGGCGGCCAGATCGGAGAAGAGTGGAGGCGGGGGAGGCGGCGCCGGCCCGGGAGAAGAGTGGAGGTGGAGAAGACGGCAGCGGCCGAGGAGTTGGCGCGGCGGGGAAAAGGAACTCGGTCGTGAGAAAAGAAAAGAGCGAACCGTTTTTTTTTGTGTAACCAGTGGCAGTGGTGGGTAATTTTTCCCAACTCCACCAAACTTGAGTTGGTGGAGCACCCCTTGAGGTGCTCCACCAAATCCATGAATCTGGGGGTAGATCCACTATTTTCGTGAAGCAGATTCATGGTGGAGCTGCTGGAGCTAGAAGTGTTTGGCTGGAAAAATTAAATCTGGATCTGTTTTTTGTGAATCTGAAGCTGGTGGAGCTCTGCCAAACAGGCTCTAAGTGCAAAAGAACCGAAAATATTAGAAGTACTAGTACTCGTTCATGGCCTAGACAAATACAGAATCCGCAGTTACTCCTCAGCCTACTCATGACAAGGTGGTCCAGATTGTGGTAAAAACCAAAGCATGGCCCATCCTTGAGTCCCAAAGCGGATATGTCCAACTGTAGTGCATTCACGGCCCATCCGCTCCTGAAACAAAATAAACTTTCTTTTAAGCAAAGCTGTGTCTGATAAATAAATAAGGGATTTGCTAGCATCTGGGCATTTGATCTGGGCGCTAGCTCCGTACACTCTCAGTTGCAACATTTGTCGGTCACGTATGTAACATTTTTTGGCCATGTATACAACAAAAAACAAATAACGATGGGAGTATTTAGAACCTACAACATTCGCAAATTATGGTTGCAACATTGTGCAACCAAGTACGCAATAGCTGAAAACTGATCTACAACACCCCAATACCCAAGAAGATCTTGAACAATGGAGAAAAAGGTCGCAACAAAACTAAGAAATACATGCAACAACTTTACCAAAACTAAGCTTAGGAGATGAGGAAGAGGCCAGACGCCCACATCATTGCCTCCTTGTTGGCCAGTCCGGATTCGAAAGGGACGAGGTTGGCCTGGTACCACTGCCTTGTCGCTCTCTAACTATGCAGCTGGCAACGCTACCTCCTTCAAGCTCCGCATGAGCCTAACACTGTCAACGTCTGGCTAGATAGTAGACGAGGGGAGAGAGACAAAAAGAGTGTTACTGTATTGTGGCCTGAGTGAGAAAGACTTTTGTGGCCTGAGTGAGAAAGACTTACTGTTGAGTGAAGGGAAATGTGAGAGGATTAGATGTTTGTGATTGAGAGAGAGTGAGCGAAAGAGTCAAGATTCATATAGATGCAAATGACGTGATGAAGTGTCTCGTCCAATTATTTTTTCAGATTCTACATCCTTACAGCATCATTTCCCAATAAATAATATCAAATATCTGTTGAAAAGCATACAAGAACGGACCAGTGAGCGGCGAGACGACGAAAATCAACCAACCAACCAGTACATACTACTTTCACGCTTCCCTGCACCTCGCCGCTGATCGGTGCACGCATCATCCGTGGGACACGGCGCGTCCTGCTCCCACGCGAATAATCGCTATGGTGCAGCGGTGGTGCCTCACTGACTGCAGTCTGCAGCAGCAGCAGCAACCACGCCGTGAGCAATAATTGTATACCAACCACTCACTTGATGCGATCAAAACTTGCCAGCCTCACCTCATCTTGTGGCTCCTGTCATGCCAGAGATTCCTCAGTGGGTAAGCTGGTATCAGCTCCGTATCGTCTACCTCGGCCAGTGACGCACATGCAGCTTTCTGACCGGCTGAGCTTAGCTACCTGGAAAAGCCCAGGATGTAGAACGCTAGCTAGGCTAATTTTTCCCCATGGGCTTTCGCAGCTTCTACCATTAACCGATTAATCTCAGAACATTATGAAGAAAGAACTGTGTGAAGAACATTAGAAATGGACATGGACACCAAGAAATCAAGCCGAGAAATTATACTACAATCTTCCATATATATCTTTAAAACATTTGATTTCCACTCGGCAAATTCTCCTCCAGCTCCCCAAGTGACCCAAATTGAAGGAGCCAAGGACAAGGAGGCCAGGAAATTCTTGCAACCACCACTCCCACCTCATATAAACACGCTCACCGGTCACCAGCAGCTGCGGGCTAAAGAACAAAATGAGTACACCTAACTCTAATGGCTAGCTACTTGCGCCACTAACTGGCCGTACATGCGTCAACTGGCAACATGTCCTATTGCTGCTGCCGAGCGGAGGAGGAGGCGAGCACGAATCGGGAGGCGAAGGTGTAGTGGTAGAGGTGCGCGGAGACGTCGTCGTCGTCCAGCGCGGTGCCGAAGCCGTTGCGGTCGAAGTTGCGCGCGTAGCTGAGCGGGTCGTACTGGCACCGGGCCGCGGCCGCAGGGCGCGCGCCGCTGGCCGCGGCCGTGCACAGCAACCTGCTCTGCCTCCGCAGCTTCCGCACCAGCCGGCCCAGCGCCAGCCCGCACCCGGCCGCGCCCCGGCCGCGGCAGGACGACGCCGGGCGCGAGGCCGAGGCGGCACTGCCCTCCGCCATCTCGACAGCCACACGGTCCTAGCGAATCTTGGCGAGTGTGAGCGGTGGGTGGGTGGACGGATAGATGCTTCGAGTGTGTATTGTAGGTGGGCGAATGGTCTTGGTGGTGTGGTTTATAGGGGTCGTTGATCCGTGAGTGTTGTGGGAAAGCAGGAAACTGGTGGTGGTGATGGTGGGAAGCGGTTTCCCGTTTCCCATGTGGTCCGGACGTACTCCAATAAAATACTACGGTACTGCCAGTTGGATGGAGCGAGTACCATAGAGTAGTAGGTGTGGCTTTTTTAAGGATGTTTAAACTAAAGTGGCTTGAGCTATAAGGATAAGCCGAGCTTTAAGGATAAGCCATGCGCCTCTCGCCCGGTTTTTTTTTTATTTTTAGATAACAGTGAATAATATGTATGATTTTAGAATTGAGAAACTATTTCGAGAATCCGTTTTTGAAGCTATTCTATTTGACCGAAAGTCGAAATAAACGGAGCGGTTTCTTGAAACTAATTCTCTAAATGGCTTTTCGAGGCTAAAACCGTGTGTACCGTTTGCGTCAATGTCTCCGTCATCCGCTGTATCTCAAAAAACATAGATAAAAGTCATCAATTATACTAAAAACCATCAGTCGTAGTCTAAAAAACAGAAGTAGCCGAAAAGAACATAACCCCTCTTTGTAGCTATCCAGTTGAACAGTTATTCCTGGGGGAAAAAAAGAATGTAGTGAGTGATGATGATTAGGGAACAGCTAGATGAGCTCCAGGAATCAAGGGAAGCTGCGTGCGCATGTGAGCTCCAACGGACTAGAACAATTCTCCCAACAAAGGAGTAGACATCCAGCAGGAATAAAACAAGGGGAACGAAAGAAAGAAAGAAAGAAAGAAAGAAAGAAAGAAAGCACGCGTTTATAATTTGGGTGGGTGTCGACGATTTTGTCCGGCAAACTAGAACAGGGGATAAAAGAGGATCATGGATGGCAGAGCCACCGTCCACGGAGCAGTAACCTTTTTGGCGTACCGAGGTGGCGAGGGGGGAAGAAGAAGAAGTAGCGCCTCGGCACGGCGGCTGGCAGTGGGGCGGTGCGAGCCACGCCGCGGCCGTGTCCCGCGGGCCTCTGCGTCCGAGAGGGTGGCGAGCGTTGGCCCGATCAACACCGACGTGGCGGACGCAACCCAAACCTCGCCGCGCATGTGCAATGCCCTTGCAGCAAATACCGGTTTCGACCGGGACGGGGGCACGGGGCTAACGCTCTAAACACTGGCCTGGTCTATCAAGCCAGGCTAAAAATTCCTTCAAAAAAAAAAAGCCAGGCTAAAATGGCACCGTGTCCCGCTCAATCAAACAGACTTATCTGCTTTTGTAACGAGACGATGGTATTGTCCCATGTGTATTGTAGTTAGGGCACAGACGGAGCGGATAATTTTTATTTGTTTGAGTAATCGAAGGTTTTTAGAGTGAATGTGGAAGGGAAAAATAGGTATCCAACATTATTGGTGTCTGACTCTGACTACAAAGAAAAAATATGAAATATGATACAAAGAAGCAATATCTGTCCGTATCCGCTCTAATTGTAGTTCTAATTGTAGTAGTAGCCGGGCACAGTTCATGTTATGTGTATAATAGTACTGGAGTAGTCTAGTACAGTACTAGTATTCTCTTCTCAATTTTGTCCCCACAAAGAATACACCGTCGAGGCCCACAACGGTCGGAAAACAGCTTGTCTGCTGGGTTGAGCTGTTTCAGGAAACCCAGCATTTTTTTAAAAAAAATAACAAAGGAATCAAAACCTAGCATAATTTAAGAACCAAAAACATGCTCTTAGCACATATATTTAGAAGTAGAGAAGAGACCGAATTCCTATACACTTGTACTGTTGTACAGGAGGTGACACATGAGTTCCTAGCTAGCGTATGTATGGCCTTAGCTTCTCAAAATTTACCATCTAATTAGCTAACTCATGCTTGCGTATCAGCGTATGCCAATGTCACCGGTCGATCAGCTACGTAGGGACGCCAAGATTATTCCAACACTGACAACTAGTGAGTTACACGATTTAAACAACAGATAGTGTACCCAAATACTACTCATTCATAGTCGTACAATTTGACCAGTCAACACAACATGCTAGCTAGTATATCTGGCCAGTGGTGGCCAAGGAATATATCGAGAGGCTGTATATACGTACTGTATCTCATCATATTGTCAGCATTTTACTTCACAAACTTGTGCCCACCATGTGGAAACAGTGGAAGCACACATGGTTTTGGACACCCCACAAGCCTCATCACATGCATGAACAACATGCATGGCTGATGACTCTGACCCTAGTCAACATTCTCTCTGATCCATTTGCTCTTTTTTTTTCTGTTTCTACCCCATGTGTATTTCTTTTTTTCTCATCTGAATTCCAGTCTATTACAGTAGTACTATCAGATCTATCTCGAGACAGGGAAACAGATGTTGTTGCACTAGTGTTAGAGTGGCGCCCCGTTCCCTCAGATCCTACACCATTGGGCCAGTCCCAACTCATCTACATAGGCATTGGACTTTTATTGTTATTTGTCGCACCATACCGTTGTGATGGAAAGCATACGCAGATCATATGACAAAGAAATCAAGGCTAACAATACGAAGATTGTGTGAGTTGGAAAATAGCATTGATGTATTACCGATATGTGGCCCCCGACTTCACTTGTTATTCTCACATTAGATATCATTTTCTAATTTATACATGTTTACAATGTTATTGAGCAATTTTTCCGAAAATCAATGGGTACTGCATTATTGAAGAAAAATTCTAGCCAATCTCAACGAAATAAAAGGTATATTAAAAAACCAACAAGTTGCAGTGCACATGGACGCAGACGCGGTGCATGTGAGATCAAATGGCCAAGCGACGAAACGACCTAAAAACTCGTAGACGCCTAGGGGAAAAGGTGTTGCTTGAAGTTGAAGGTAAATTAAAGGCTGCATCGTTAAGCAAAGAAAGCACTCGAGTTCTAAACCGAGCTACTTCCTCAGTCCTATAATATAAGTGTGTGTGTGTATATGATACGTGCCAGACGAGTCGTATTTTGCCCCCAGTATTGGGGAGTTCGACGATGGTTTTTCTAGGTCTTACTCCCCCAGTTGGTTGTCTGCGGCTATGGTGGTATACCACTGGATACTTGTGTTTATTTATTTGTTTTCCGCTGCAATTTACTCTTAACTCAGAGATTTACCTGGTAATATTCAATTTTGTGTCGTATCGGGGATGCCCTTGATTATCTTTAGCATTTTCTGCTGTTTCCAATTAAAGAAAAATAAAAAATTATTATATCGTCACAGATAATATAAAAGAAAAAAGGAGAGAGAAAACCATATTAAAAATCAATGTATTTCAAATAATTTTGGCTTATGAAAACCAAAAACCGGAATACATCACTGTTCTGAAAGCCGGAAGCTGGAAGACATGGCTGATGGCTGTTTAGAACGGGCCTGAACCTGTTGGCATTGGCACCACCGCACCACCGGCGCCAAGGCACAGCGTCGCGCGGCGCGGGGGGTAGACGTGGTTTGCCACCGAGCCGGGCTTCTTCGCATCGATTTGCCGCTGTGGGAGCTGAGTTTTGCCGTCGATTTCTCGGCACTGGGAGGCGGCCTGCAAATGAACCGCACAGTCGGCCCAACCCTGCAGGATGCCATGTAATACCGATGATGTACATATGCAGCCGAGACGGGAGGGATGCCATCTGACGACGTGGCCTGCCGGGGCTACCACTTTTTTTTAGAGTACAACTATTTTTAGAGTATAAGGACGTACACACATATATCCTACACTTATGTCCACATACATACTCACATAGATGCGCTCGTACCATTAGTCTAATCTAAAGCAGAGATCTAAATCTTATGAAGCAAGAGCATACGTCTTAACTACTGGACGTACCAATATATACATATACTCTTTCTGTCTAAAACTACAACCCAAGAAAAAAAAATAAGCCCCAACGTTGAACTCATAGCTCAAACACTGGTGGATAGCTCGCACAAATGTAAAACTTGCCAAGCGAGCTACTGGCTCCTTGCCGGGGCCTACAACTAAAAGTAGACGTGGGCTTGTGGGGCTGGCCCTAGTTGACCGGCGTTGAGCAGCAGACCACCTCTCACGTACGGCGTCGGACTAGGCAGTGTGGCGCTACCGAGTACTGCCGACCGATCACTGGCGCCATGCCACTGCCATCACCTTCACAAGCCTGGGCTCCGCGGCGCGCGCGGTGAGCCGACTGGAGCGCCTCTTCTGCTCGCGAGACGACGCCGGCCTCCGCTGCTGGCGCGCACGACGGCACGGCCCCAAGATTTAATTTGGCCCCACGCCAAGAGCCAAGCACAGAACCAATGAACCACATCCCCCAAAACATCGCTGTTCTCATCTCTGGCATCCTACACCTCGCACTGTCGCAGAGCCCAACGCCGGGGATCAATACATGCAGAAAGGTATTGCAATCCTGATGATGAATTCGCCCTCTTCCTCCTCGGCAATTTTGGATTCTGATTGAACAAGTCCCAGAGCTAGCTAGGCCAATAAGTCTTTTCTTTCTAGTTTTTAAAAACTATTTTTTATTTTTCTATAGTAATTAGCTTTTAAATAAGCGTCTTATCAAAATAAGGTCTACAGATTGATTGTAGTACGTATTGTAGTGATTTTATTTATATCGACTAAAATCGCACGCGAGATTCTATTACTCCATACTTTTTTACGAACAACTGAGAAGCAGGGCCGGTCCTGGGATTTTAGAGGTCCGGGGCGAAACTAGAAATAGAGAGCCTAGTATAAATATCTAAATATAAATCTACATACATACATATATATGTATCTAATTTTACCAACAAGCGCTTAAAATATGTTATGTATTAAAGAAAAATTCATATCAAAGAGTTTATAGATATTACCTTAAAATTTTCTTCTAACATTTCTAGATGCGAAGTCATTGATGATGGTATTGATATCAATCTCATCCAATAATTTCTTCTCAATACATAAAGTTGCCAAACCGTTTAACCTCTCTTGAGACATTGTTGACCTTAAATGATTCTTCAACAATTTCAACTTTGAAAAGCTTCTTTCAGCTGATGCCACAGTCACAGGCATAGTAAATAAAATCCGATAAGCAATAGAAATATTAGGATAACAATCCGCTTCTCTGACAAACTCAAAGATCTCCATAGCAGACATTGGTTTATCTGATAAAGTCAATTGCATAACACTTAACTCAGAAATTAGATCATTTAACTCACATCAGATGAACCATCTAGAGAGGAAGTTTCTGCAAATTTTATACAACATTCTTTTAATTCAGTTCGATCCAATGACTTCAATGTTGTTGAACTCATTAAAAATTCAAATATACTTCCGAATGTTTGGAGTTCTTGAAATCTACTTTTCAATGAATTGATTATCATATCAACCATAACAAAAAAAAATAATTAACTTCAAATTCCTTCTCAACTTGCCGCCCGTGAATTACGGATAGTATACATAGTATATACATAGGATTGGGGGCCCCCGAATTTTGGAGGCCCGGTGCGGCCGCCCCGCTCGCCCCCCCTCAGGGCCGGGCCTGCTGAGAAGTCATAGATCGCACTCAAAAGCTATAAACTGAAACAAAAAACCATAACAACAACCGGCAGGGTCGCCCTCATCGCATCCTTATTCCGGCCTTGCCATCAAGTGGTTTCTCCGGTGGAGGGGCATCACGCCCTCAAGATAACCCTGGGAATCACCTTCCCTACTTTACTGTGTCGTCTCTCACGAGTGCGACTTACCTATTCCATCCACAATTCCATATCTCCACGGCTTGTTGCTAGCTCATGTGCATACGCCGGACACTCATACAATGGATATATGGATGGTTCGGAACAAAATGGAAAGGAAATGGGCGATCTCGTCGGTCTCTTACAGAAAAGGCATTATCCAAATACTTTCTTCTTAATTATTATTTAAATTTGTGATCTTTGAATTAGAGATCAAGGGGCCCTTTGTTTTTAAAGGGGAGAGATTTTTTCAAGGGAGGAAGGGGTAGAATTTAAAGGGGAGGGAGAGAATTCATGATCATTGGATCTCTAATCCAATAGTTTTAAGTCTGGATGATAGTTAAAAAAACATCCAGATGATGTTTAACAAAAACCCTCTATTTATAGGCGCCCGTGCACACAGCAAACATAAACATCCACATGTGTACTATCTCGTTAGGATCCTGTACGTGTACGTTAGGGAAGGAGGAAATCCATGGCTTGCAATGCATTACTACTAGCAGCGTACATGCAACACGAAGACCTCATATGTCTTACACGAACAAATGAACAAACGTGCCCACCAAAAGCACGCTATGCAGTAACGGCCGGATTGAAAAACACCTGATGATCATATATAGAAAAGAAGCTCTCAAGATGGCGAAGTGAACCATCATACAGGTTAATTACGAGCTGATCGAGCATCAGTCTTATTCAGAACCTGACATACATATACGCCGAAACAATGATCTGAAGCGGGGGGAAAATGTTCAACTGATTATACAGCAACCAAAACTTGCAGGCGGTGGTGGTTACCTTCTCCGACGCCCTCGGAGGAGAGGCGGCGCCGGCAAGTCGGGCATGAGCAGTGCGACGCGAGCCACCTGTCGATGCACACGACGTGGAACCGGTGCCCGCACACGGGGAGCACCCGGATCCTCTCCCCGTCGGCGAAGTCCGACAGGCAAATGGCACACCCAGCGGGCGGGTGCTGCTGCTGCAGCGCCGGCGCCACCGGCGAGGAGACGTAGGTGGCCACGGGCAGCGCGACGACGACCTCGCGCTTGAGCCCCACGTTGGCGCGGCGGTGCGCCACCCAGCCGACGGGGTCGGCCACGGCGCGGCGGGTGCACCGCACCACGCACTGGAGCATCGTGTTGAGCCCCAGCGCGCACACCAGCGCGCACAGCATCGCCGCCAGGATCACCACCACGTCGTAGTCGAGCGGCGACGACGGCGGCTGCGCGCGCGGCGGTTCGGGGGAGGGCGTGGCCGACACGTTGCTGCAGTTGGACACGTGGGACACCTCCATGTGGATAGGACGACGACGAAGGCCAAGATGATCTGAATGGCAAGGACAAAAGGTGGAGCAAGTAAGAGAAGTGGAGCAGCCACAAAATTGGAGGGAAGACAAGGACAAAAGGTGACAAGTGAAGAGCAAGAGCACTAACCAAAGAGATAAAGGCGGTAATGTCTCTTGATCCTGCCCAATAAACTCGTATGTACTATGCAGCAGACTAGCATTAGTACCTTGCAGTACAGGAACATAGTCATGGATACAGCTAAGAGGATCTGTCTATGCATCATTAAAAAAAATGGCAGATTTCATCCCACAAAATCATTCCTTTTTAGTCACCACCGACTCCGATTCCTCTCTCCTCCCAACACCAAGGCTGCCCCACCTCCCCACGCTTGCTGCCATCCTACTGCCTCGTCAGCATCGCCCGTCTCATGACCTCCTGTTCCACCATTGTTGCCTCGCGATGTGGCTGTTGCCATCGCCCATTGCCTCCTCCCCCACCGCCACCACCCTTTCTCACCTATCTCCAACAGCTCACTATCTTCGGATCCACCACTCCGACGGCCTTCCACCGCCCTGCACTTATTGTCCCGCCTGCTAACCCTATCCACCGTCATCCACCAAGCTTTTGGCCGGCGGCGCCCCCGCCAGTCCTCCCACCACCTCGACCTTCCTCTAAATCCGGGTCCCGGTGAACCCGAGCCCTAATTCGGCGAAATTCACCGCCGCCACCAAAGAAGATGACCTCATCGGTCTAAGCATGAAGCTCTAAGCATATCGCAAGGTCAAATTTTTGAATGATTTGCACAAAAATTACCATTCACATGATGTATAGCAATTTTGGCAAAAGAAATCTGGAACACCATGTGGCCTGAAATTTACTAAAATCCCAACCCCACATAGAGCGGGCACGCCTGCTAGCACTTCACCTTGGGCTTTCGTTCTCATTTTACCCAAACGGATTAACCCGAAAATGCCATAATTTAAGCCAATATGGTATTATATACTTAGTGTAGCTTAATATAAACCGCCAATGTGAGGTGAGGGTGTCACAAAATCCTGCGAGGACTAGTGTGTTGTATGACGTAGACTAAGAGTAAGTTTGTGATTGTTGCGTTGCACTGTGCTATGTAGTGGAATCTAGTTGGTTACAAGAAAGTTTACCTATTATATAGTAATATTTTGCTATTGATGACTTAAAAAGATTCTTTGAAGTAGTTATTATACCATAAAAAGTATAAAATTGGAAATGTTTTTGCGAAGCCACAGCAACAAAGCCTAATTTCATGGTAAGCGGTCATAGTTATTCAAGGGAGGGAATCAAAGCTACTCACCATCTTGTGAGACAGGCATCTTTCTATCCTTTCTTGCAGAAAGAGGGAAATTGACTGATAAGGAAATCACGCCGGTACTCACTTGCCCATGATCAACCAATGATCGACACAACTGTGAGAATTGTTCCTTCAAGTTGAATCGTTAAAGACGGAACATATGCAAAATTGAAAGACATCCGTATGTGAACATCACTTGTCAAGACAATGGAGGGTGGCTACAGGAAAACAGAACAGTAGAGGACGAAAAGGAGGAAAGCGACATGAAATGTAAAATGCTCTGTAATAAAACGCATGGTAAAAATAGACGATCAAAAGAACAAGAGATACATATTTAACATGAAAAACTCTTACAGAAAACCATGGATGTATAAAGATGGAATTCACTATATGAGAAAATATTTACAATGAGGCTCTTACTCTTTCTATGGACTACAAGGATATATTTATCGTGATTACAAAAGTGGACTTCATGTAAGAGTAGAATCCCATGTTGGAAACGGAAACAAATTGAATACGATTTGGATCAGAAACTTAACAATCTTCAACTTAAGCCAAATTCCCTCTTATAGCCAAAATAAATCAAATTTCCTCAAATCATAATCCACCATCAATTATCCTGGCATGTTAAAAGTCTATAGGATTAATCGATGAGTAAGATTGGATCAGTATTCTCCATATACTTCTTCTATGGCGCTGGATAACTATAGTGACAAGCCCATCTGGTGGATTTTTTAATGCTCAACTTGAAACATATAACTCGTCTAACGATGCCTATTAAAGAACAACCTGAACGTGTGACCATCATGTACATCAAACTACTAACTATAAAAGTAATTGAATTCCATGACATGGTTGAAAATTATTCCTGTAGAAGAACATTTAAATGAAAGTAACTTTTGTACCGTCAATAAAGCAAAAAGAATCTCCGTAATAGACCCCTCATATTGAGCTGTGAAAACTAGAACATATTGCATATGCAATACCAAATGTTGTAGTATCTATGCAGATATTAGCTCCTTTTTGCATTTTAAATTCTTCACGTAGAACTCATATTTGGAACATAACCTCCAATAATGAATAAGAAACTCTAGAGAGTATTATGTAATTGCCATCAGAGTGTCATTAAACTTCTGAAATTGAATGTTGCCAAAGCCTCTATGATGGTCGCACAAGTGATCTAAATTACAACATGTCCAAACGGTGAGTAAAATATCAAATTCAGTTGTCCCAACAACTAACATTGAATTTTTTTAAGTCTCTTGGATCTTGGAACTCAAATTAACTCATTGTGTTGAAAATATGTAACTCCACCTTAAACTTTATATGTGCGGAACTTACCGTAGTAACCCATTGGAGATGACGGATCATCGAATAAATCACCAATGATTAATTCCGTATGGATACCGCCAATAATAGGTGCAACGGCCTGAATTACAATGAACTCTACATTCAACAAAAAAATATGCAGAACTAACAACACAACTTCTTGATAGAAGATGATGATCGACTGAGGCAGAAGTTCATCGACGGATATGGGGGCAATACGACACCAAAGCATGGTGTCAGGCGACATGGGTAATGGTGTTGGCGAATCTGACACTAGAACAATCGCTAAGGTAGAGCGTGGATCGATACTCAATGTAGAGTCGAGTTGTTGAATGGAGTCAAGGTAAGTCAAAATCGTTGAGTTGAGAATGTTGAAATCTCCTAGTATAATTTCTCGTATATCTAATATAGGCTTGCGAAAGGCCGTTAGAATTCCTGGTACGCTTCGTGGGCATGTAGCAAAGAAAGGCCAAAAGTAGCTTTCTTTCGATTTTCTTCAGCAAGACGTGGTCGGATATCCTTAGCATCGATGCTCCTCTGGTCGACTTCTTTTTCAAGTGCAACTGCTGTTGTTCTGCTTCTCGGGTTCTACTTCTCACGTGACTTTGCTCTGGATCAGGTGGGGCTGCCTCCTCCTCCATTCCGTGTGGTCTACACCGAACTCATAATTGCTCTCCGTCTCAAACTCCGATCCTAGCTTCAAGAATAAAGCCT
This sequence comes from Dendrocalamus latiflorus, assembly GCA_017311315.1. NCBI lineage: Eukaryota > Viridiplantae > Streptophyta > Magnoliopsida > Poales > Poaceae > Dendrocalamus > Dendrocalamus latiflorus. The sequence continues at coordinate 35,095,101 of CM029659.1, read as the reverse complement.
AGCTCAATTCAGCTTAAACTTCTGATTTATTTTTTATTATTATAAATTTATCTCTAATTTTTGGCTTTTTTGCCGTTCTTTTTGTCCGTATTCATTTATATTATCCATGACGGGCTAACCAATTTTTTCTTTTTTTAAATTTTTAAAATTTAGTTATGTCAAATAAGCCACCATCAGATACAGTGTAATTTCAGCTAGCTACAATACAATTTTAACTATAAATCAGCTTATTTCAGCTCAACCAAACGACACCTAAAACTCGAGACGACTGGCACCAAGAAAAGTCGACTCGATGGATCGTGATCGCGAGACATCGATCCAACGATTTTTTTCTCTTCCATCGAATTTCCTGTGCTCGCCTTGATGCCACGCCAGTGGCCTCCTGAGGACGGCGGTCAGAGTTTTGAATCTAAAGCTGTCAATATCATTTGTTATAAAATATATGGTAAAAATAGACAATCAAAAGAATAGAATATACGAATTTAACATAGAAAACCCTTACAAAAAAAATCACAAACACACACCAACAAAATTCACTATATGAGGAGATGTTGACAATGAGAGCTTTACTTTTCCTATAGATTACAAAGTTATATTTATAGTGATTATAAAAGGAACTTCAGGTAGGAGTAGAATTTTGTGTTGAAAACATAAATAAATCTAATAAAATTCAGATCAGAAACTTAACATGCTCTCATACAGGAAATGAAAGAGGATTCAGCAATGCGGTGGTTTGTAACCCACAATTTTATTTTACTATCTTGGATATGTTAGCTACTTGAAGCATATTTCTAAAAACATATAGCAAAATGTTACTTAAGCAAAGATTACGCAGAGCAGCACGTGATCATAGCAACCAGAGGCGGAGGGAGGGGAGGAGCTTTGGCCCCCTCCATACTTGGTACCATCCCTATGTGTACACATATGTTGTCCACAGCAATTAGCAGAGAATTTAGTATTTGGCACATGCTAATAGATAACTTCTATTGTATGACTTCAACCCCAAGCTAGGCAAGAACAATTTACGGAGCTTCACCGTAAAAAGTGCTTCTCTTCATTAACATATTGCGTAAGGTTAAAGTTCATGAATTGTGCGTCAGAGACTTTGTTGGATTCGCTCTTTGACTGCACTTCTCTAATGAAAATTTTAAGATATGCATATAGAGATCACTGAGTGTGCTTCTTGGCATATCTACTCTACTGATAGGCAAAAGATAGGGTGGCTGACTGTTGACTTGCTGCCTTCATTTTCTCAAGCCAGCCAACAACCCACCGAATACTGAGCTGATATGCATTATCAATTCGATCATCTAGAATTGTGGCCCTACAAGCTGTAACTCCCATGGGTGGATCCGGGTCTATGACAGGCTAAGCTCTAATCCGAGTTATGGAATATTTATTAGGGCTAAGTTTAGGTAGGCTCAACACGTAATCTTTCCTTTCAATCTAGACAGTATCGTCCTCCAGCCCTCCAAATACCAGAGCGTGATAAAATCCTGAATTCGTCCCTCGCTCCAGCTACACTGATTTATGTCGCCACCTGTGCTTCCTAGTTCTCCGCCTCTCCCACGAGCAGTGGCGGGAAGAAGCCACCCGTTGCGAGCACGGCCGGTGGACATGGTGTTTTGCCACTGCTGGCTGTTAGCTTCAGGTCCCGTTAAAAAATATTATGGCTTTTAGTTTTTGGCTGTGACTTTTTGCTAATTATGAGGGGAATTGAGAGAGTAAGAGACACTCGTCCGTTTCATTCAAAGTGGCTCCTATAGTAATTACTACAAACAGCTTATAAAAATCACCTTGAGAAATCACTTCATTCAAAAGTCAGTTTTTTAAAAGCCAAAAGACAGAATCTGCTTAGAACAGGAACTCAATCACCTTTACTAAGCCAATATGCGTAACATTTTGCAGACAGCGTGGAGATGCGTTTCCGTCAAATCCATTCTTCCTCGTGTTTTGATCATTTGGTACTGAACGGTTTTGTTTGAAGATTTGATCCTCAAACTGATCACTCGGTGTTTGGACTGAAGGTTTTGCCAGAAATGGGAAAAAACTGGGAGTTCATTTCGTTCGAAGCTACATTCATTCAGAATGCATATCAGCTCCGTTTTGGACTCATCTTTTTAGGTTCTTGACAAAATTAGGGGCAAAGTAGGGCCGTGTGTTCTGACTGCACTCTAAGCGATCTGCTGCCCTTGTCTACGTCGGTTAATCTCGACAACAAACTAAAGATCACAAGCTAGATTAACAACCCCCATCGCAAAGCAGGCCAAGCGTCCAAACCTACCTCGTCCCGACAAATGAAGTGATGAAAGCAAAATCTACATCCGCTGAAAACGAGCCTGAAAGGCTAGAAACTGGCTGACCGACAAGAGCCCAAATTCTACCTATGGCAGCAAAAACTACCAAATTAACAAGGGTATTGATAGACATCATCCGGATGTTTTCTTTCTAACTATCATCCAGATTTGTGACCGTTGGATTAGAGATCCAAAGGCCACAAATTCTCCCCACCCCCTCCAAAAAAATTCACCCCCCTCCAAAAAAAATTCTCCCCCCTCTAAAAAAAGAGACCGAAATGTGGATGATTGTTGAGAAGAAAACATCCGGATGATACCTATACACACCCAACAATTAACAAAACTTGGCAGCAGCACAGGAAAAAAAAAGAAAGAGTAAACCTGCAGCTGATAGAAACACATTCTTCGATCGCGCTTGCAACAATTTGATCAGCAACTCGAAATAGACATAACTAGGTTCACCTTAGCCTCACCAGTCGAGAAACGATCAGGTCGAGGCATCGAGCACTTGCATGAGCCTCTCCCTCTCTCTCTCTCTCTCTCTCTCTCTCTCTCTCTCTCTCTCTCTCTCTCTCTCTGATGTAGCCTGCAACACTCTTTCTGCTGGATAATCTTCCCAGCTACTCGCGGTATTGCACAAAGATCAGCGAGCGCTAGATCATCTTTTTTTCAGAGTAAGAGAGGCAACTGATCCCGGGCACACTTGGATTCATGCCGTCTCACACGCACAACGGCACAAGCACACCAACACGAGAAAACACGAACAAACACGAGAATTACGGGAGGGCGCAACGCAAATCGAGCTCGATCGAAGCCTGCCTTCGTGCGGATATATACACGCATGCTCTTTACTGTCCGGACGCATATGTGAACACGGCGAACCCTAGACGATGAATGACCCTGCACCATGGTTACTCCTTGGTAGAATTAAAGGTGCCAATCTCATACTACTTTTCAAAACCTAATATAAAATCGCATGCAGCATGACAACTCTGACTTTGACCCTCCCATCATCATCATCAATTCGTCACGCTTGCATGCATGCATGCATGCATTCACTCGTATTCCCGTGGGATCCCTAGCCTCTGCCGCCGGCCGACCAATCAAATTTGTCGACAACCCCAGGACACACCACGGGCCACAAAAAGGCGCCTCGCAGAAACCCGACGAAGAAAGCAGCAAGCAGCAAACTTATTAGCCGCCTCGAGCCTTGCTTCTAAATCAAGCCAACCCATGCAAATCGAAAGAGACACTAGATAATTATTGATTCCTCCCGGCATCATACCACAATCCAAACCTATTTTGCAACACACAATTCCACTAAAAACAGTTCAATTTACAACAGGAATCAGGAATCCAAACCTATTTTGCAATACATAATTCCACTAAAAACAGTCCAATTTACCACAGGAACCAGGAAAAAAAAAATCCTGTATGCTAGGCGGAGCCTCGCAGGGCACATGAGCCATGAGAGTGACCGACGTACAGAGAAAATTTAGTAGTATTTACATCGCTGCAGCTGATAACTACACTGCCTTAAACAACAAGCGAATATCACAAGAGAAACTTAATTGACACTGATTAACCTTTTTGTTTCTAGTCCTCAATCCGTAATTCCACGCACGTGCCTTGATTAATTACGTACTCAACTAAGCAAAGTAGCCATTAGCGCTGTAGTTAGCGGTGGACGCCGGCATCTGCGCCGCCTGCATGCTCTGCAGGAGCAACCTGTCCTCCGCCGAGTCCAGCCCATGAGCGAACACGTCGCCGTGGCTGCCGCCGGCCGGCTTGCAGGTTGCCGTAACCGAATGTTGCGCCGGTGTGCTGTTGTGGTCGGAGGAGATGGTCCTGGAACTGTTGCTGCCTCTGGTGGAGGTGGTCGAAGGCCATGACTGCTGCGGGCGGCGGGAAGCTGTAGTCGGCGGCAAAGTTTATGACCGGCACGCCACCGTGCCCGGCGAACGGGTTGGGCGCGGGGATGCCGGTGAACTGCTGCACCATGGCGCGGAAGTTGCCGGTGTCCGTGTTGAGCAGCGTCACGGGTGCGCGGCGCGACGCGCGCGACCGCCGCCTCGCCCCCGGCTTGCCGATCCGGGGGCCCTCAACCACCTTCAGGGCCCTGGTCGGGCTCCCGCCGGAACCCGCCGACGTCGGGCTCGTCGCGGCAGCAGCAGCGGTGACGACGGTAGAGTTCGCCGCGCCACCGTCAGCGTGGTCGAGGGACAGGCCCGGGATGGGCTCGTGGTGGTAGAGCCCACCCCACTGGGCCAAGCTGGAGCCAGTGTCACTCGTCGCCATGGACATGGAGTGCTCTGCTCGCAATATTGGGAGGAAGAGTTCGAGACTGGCGGAGAGGAGGGCTACTTATAGCGACCCAGCGATCGGTCAAACGGAGGACCGAGGGATGGTATCGTCCGTTGGATCAACGAGATCACGAGTTGGACGGCGGAGGTTCGTCAACGTGTCGCCGTCTGGAAGGTCGCTGACCCGTGATCGAGACGCTTTCCGCCTTCCAAGAAGCGTCTTTGATCCGTCCGCTTGCGCGCTCGCGCCGGAGGTGGCGGCCCACCAGCCAGTGGATCAGCGCACGTGCCACGTGGGCCCACTCGACTTATAGCTCCGGGACCGCTTCGCCGGGGTTCCACGTTGCTACGCCGCCGTCGCGCCGCGCGTCGGGCTCGGTTTTGGCACGTCGCACGGTGGTCGATCCTTAATTTCCGATGGACATTTCGATCGATCGGTACTGTACTGCACTGATCTCCATCGCGCTCTCAGGCAGCATGTGAAGGCGGCGAGTAGAGTAGCAGCCATAGGTCGGGTGTCATCCCAATCCGAATTATCCGGTCTCTAAATTTGGTTGATAGCGAATGCAAAAGGTATAAATGTATTTGTATTGTAGAATGAATATAGATCTAAATAGTATCTGATTTTTTTAATGTGATATGTTAAATACAGTGCTAAACGAATATGGATATTATCCGGATTCGAATGTGATACACAGAATACTTGACGTATCTTTTGCATTTGATTTTTAAATTGGGTATACTATATATGCATTTCAATTATCCTGATGAGTCCATCGTCATGGTAGACATTCAATTTGGTATTTTTATGTTTTTCATTTTGGCACATCTCCCATAAAACTTTTGCATACTCTTGGTAGTCGAATTCGATACGTTTATGACTATATAGAATTAGTTAATATTAGTGACAAAATGACATCAATATTCAATGATTACGTGATAAACTACAGAAAATGGGACATGAGTATTACTATAAAGCGGTGTCATATGATATTCGTTTCTGATCGAATTAAGTCATATTCATATTAAAGTATATTCGAATTCGTATTTATATTAGTTTTAAAAATATAAATACAAATATAAAAAATCATTATTTAATTCATATCCAATACGATTGAGCTAGCTAGCTTACCGGGAAGGAAGCTTCGACCGAAACTGCCAAGAGCGGAAGCGCACAAGCGGATGGATGGAGACTGGTCAGAAGAATCCACGTAAAATTTTCAGCACGTGCACCATTTGAACCGGACGGAGATCACTGTCAGTATCCACCTCGTAGATTGTGTTCACATTCTGGCCACCAAATTTCAGCCTCGCATGTATTCCTCGGGTCTCCGTGGTGTGCATGTTGGAGTACTAAATTTCAACCTATCATCTCAAGTGCTTATTTGGAACAAATTTTTTTTGTAGAAAGCAATTCCATTCCTGTACTGATATGGAAAGTTTCTGCATTCGAAATGAGTCTGAAATTGTAGATGATGGAGACCTAGAATCTCCTATTGAACTTACCGAGAAAATAAAATAAGGGAGCATATTTATTACCGTGGACAAAAAGAATGTTACAGAAATAGATTTGATGTGTTCTGAAGCACGCAAGTCATCCTATTTATGCTTATCTAAGGGCGGCAGTTAATACCACTAAACTTGCCTTTTGTCTTCACGCATGTGTCCTTCGTTAAGTCTTGAACCATCACATTTTTCATCAACCGTCATGTCCCTTAGCCAACCGTCATAAGTTGCCAGATGTGCCAATGACTGATCTCACACTAATCACATGGGAAACAACTACGTCTCCCAACTAGTTAACTTGATCGGAACTAATGGAACTATATAATTGATTGTTATTGCCCACGACTCGTCATCTCTTGGTTATAAATGGCTGCCATTGGCTTCTGATCAGTTTGTTACTAAAGGGACAAGGTTTTCTTTGAATCGTAGTTGTAGACATAACCGCTATATTAAGTGGACTCTTAATATGTGGGCTAGTCTTTTATAGAAAAATATTGATTCTGGCCAAGAATCCTCGCCAGGTATTATTCTTGGTGACATATATAAAAGTCGTTTCTTGGTTAGCTACATGAAAAATAATGTCTTTGATTGTAATGATCCCGCTCCCCCCCCCCCCCTGTCTACTTCTCATTTGTACGTGATGCTTTGACTTACTTTTCTACAAAATTGCTGCCGAACTCTATGTCGAATATGACTTTGGTAGTTTTTGTGTAAAATTAGAGGGATAATTCATACTATACCACTTCAAAGATGGCATGTCTTGGGATACCACTCCAAAGATTTTCCTCCATATTATACCACTCCAAAGAGTTGATCCACACAATACCATTACTTCTTATTTCTCGCATTATCCATCATTTTGCAACATTTGAGCCATGCAAAAGAAGTCCATTATGCCTTGGGTCAATTCATATGCTATGTGAAAAATCCAACACTATTTGACACACAAGAGCTAAGAGTTTCTTGTGTCTCTTGTAAACACATCACACCTACCTCTATATTTGCCTCACCACTACAACCTTTGAGTATGTAGTGGCAACGATCTGAGTGTAAATAGTGGAAGGCATCACAGAGTGTGCTCATGCTCCTGGAAAACTTCACCACCCTTAACAATGTGCTGGCGGCTGACAGCACCAGCGAGCACAGGAAGGCTACGTAGGATGGCCGCGTTGCCAAGCAGTAGGTGAGGCTGGCGGCGGGGTGCCACCAGCAGGCGATGTTGGTGGCTACGGCCTACAGGGATCTCGAGATGATCAAGGAGGACATGTATAGGTCATTGAGGGACATTATAGGTCACTGAATTTGTTCTATGGCTAAGTGACCTAAGTACTAAAGGTCTTGCCTCACTTTCTTTTAGCTAAGTCATGTAATCGTACTAATTGATCTGAGGGTATAATGAACTTTTTCATAGGTCAAATGATGCACAAGAAGGAAAAGGCAAGAAATGAGAGGTAATAGTATTATGTGGATCTAAAACTCTCTGGAGTGGTATAATATAGAAGACTATATTTGGGGTGGTATCTCGAGCCATGTCAATTTTTAGAGTGGTATAGTATGAATTGCCTCAAAATTATATATGTAAAATGTTTCTCCAACAGTAACGTTGTCGATATTTTTATATCGATCTTACATATGATTTGTTTGAATTCGGGGGAACTCTTACAAGACTCAACGTATGCACCTACGGTGTAGAGACATGGGAAACTTTATCCTAGTTCAGGCCTTCTCATAAGAGAATAACAACCCTACGTCCAGTATAATTGCTAGTTGCTAGAAAGTGGATTACAACAGAGAATTACACGAATGGCTAGTGCTAACTTGCGTGAATGATTCACCTATCCCTCCCCCCTCTCTTTGACGTTAACCTTTATATAGCCAATGAAGCGATGGCAATTGTTCCACACCAGAAGATGTCTTGACGCTTTAAATGATAACCACCTAACAGAAGTTACTGTCAGAGAGACATATGAGGCCATTCACCATGTAGTGGTTGTCGTCGGAGAGAGATCGTGTGTAGTTAGTGGACTAACGCATGTTCTAACCACCTTATCAGATGAACCAACAATATAGTTCATTGTCGTAGATAAGTCGGTTGGGGATAGACTCATCGTAGGAATTTCCATGACCACATAGTTGTTGCAGTAAAATTTACGACTACATGGTCATAGAAAGACTTACAACCATGAGATAGTCGCAGTAAGAGTTACGACTATGTAGTCATAGAAGGACTTATGATCATATGGGTAGTCGCAGTAAGACTTACGACTATGCGGTCGTAGAAGGATTCATGACTATATGGACGTAGAAGTGCTTACAACCATCCTACCATATTTACCTCTTATCGATATGGGGTATATTTAAGGAATATAATGATGTAATAATTTGAGGATTATTCTATCCTCGTTATCTAGCCCCCCAACTTCAAGTTGAAAATAACTTATTCGACTAAGCATGGTCGTAGATAAAGAGTGGTCAAAAGCAAAGACCTTCTTGACCCTTATCAACTAGGAATTGGCTTAGTCGACTTGATAATTTCACTTGAGTTATGAAGACAAAAAGACATCAAATAGAGAAAATGCAATCGATTTCCCTCGAGCTGTCCGTCGAATTGGTTCCCAAAGCAAACGTTCGGTTCCTAAAGCAAACATTCAGTTCTCGAGAGAAGTAACCAATGCATTGGTTATAAAAACTTATCGAGGGTGACTTTTGGTTTTCACTTTCCCCATTTGCTCCAACTTGTTTGAGCTCTCTGCTTCCAATCAATCTCCAATCTCGCACGAATCCCTTCTAATCTCCCGAAATAATGATGAAATCTTCTTCAAGCTGGGCTGAATCAGAGATGGATCATGCCAAGATGAAGGCATTGGAGACTGCAAAAAAGATTCTACCGCAGTGGTTCGTCAGATGGATCAAAGCCGCCGGGCAACACTGGCCGTGTTCCATAGCAAGTTGTACAGAGCCAGGGCATGTGACTTCAACCACAGTGTAAGGACCTTCCCACTTTTGGGAAAGCTTGTTCCGATTAGACTGGGATTGGATTTTCCTCAATACCAAGTTGCCTACAGCAAGGCTGCGAGGCTGGACCTTACGATCGTAGTACTTACGGATGTCTTGTTGATAGACCACTGAACGGATTAAGGCTTGATTCCTCTTTTCTTCGAGCAAGTTGATATCATCTGCTCAAAACTGGTTAGGGTCGTTGAAGTTCTCGACTTGTGCCGACCGTGCGGTCGTAGAAGAACTCAAACTATATGGTCATGGAAGTGCTTACGACCATCCTGCCATATTTACCTCTTATCGATAAGGGGTATATTCAAAAAATAATAATGATGTAATAATTTAAGAATTATTCTATCTTCGTCAAACTGTTTTAAAGAAGAAATCGCATGTGTTCAGATATCTTTTCCCGGGTCAAGATATCAAATTGGCGGCGAAATGGTGACCCTAAACTAGGAAGTTGTGTCATGTTCCATCTTTGTTTGCTTAAACAAGCACGTCTCTAGCATGACCAACTACAAGTCAAATAATAGAAATGAATCCTCTTGAATATGTGTGTATATGTACATATACACATACATATATACATATAGAGGGATTGTTACTTTCTGCTCATAGGTGTAAAATATGCCTCGAAAAGTTACTACCATGTGTGAATGAAGTTACTGCCAAACACATCTAGAGTTACTATCAGTTGTAACACTACACAACTGGCAGTAACTCTACATGTATTTAGTAGTAACTTCACTCACATAGATAGTAACTTTTCGACATGCGCAGGCGCAGAATAACGCAGCCGTGTGTGTATATGCATACGTACGTACGTACATACATACATACATGTATATGTATATGTATATGTATATGTATATGTATATGTATATGTATATGTATATGTATATGTGCTATAAATAATCGTAAATGAATTCTACTAGGACTAGGATTTCTACTCCTATTTGGATTAGTATTCTTACTCTAAATTAGAAAATGGCTAGGAGGAACTGTATAAACCATAGGAGGTGATTGTGGAGAGGAACCAAACAACTAAGCCTACTTAACCAAAGCAGAGGTCATACGAGAGGATTAGAGCATAAAATATTTTTTAGCATTAGATTCTTGTATATGGTAAAGATCTGATGGTCCTAAAAGATTCAAGAGCATTGTGAGTGAGCAATAATCCCTTATACTCTTTTGAAATTGTGCTTAAAGAATTTACGGCGGCTTCGCCAAATCTTTTCTCTCTCGCCGGGGTTGCTTCAACATTGTTATTTTGGTTCTCTCTACGATATTCATTTTCTCTGTTCTCAATACTGTGCACGCTCGTTCATATCTCATCAAGTTTGATTCGATCCGGAGACTGCTACGTATAAGAAGGGTATCAGAGTGTAACAATTATTATTATTATTATTATTGGCTAGTGCGAAAGCTTGCCAAAAAGCTGAATATGCCATTTTTTTACCTTTTCAAAAAGAACAAGTAGTATGGATAAGCAATTCTTTATGCCCTCGATCTTATGCAAGCACGTTTACAACATTTTCTGATCTAGAGGAAAGAACCATGTTTCTGCTACTTGTATATATAGACGTTTTTACTAAGTAATTTACACGCTCTGTAAAGTACGTCAAATAACACAACTGGTAATTTGCGGCCATCTACCACTCCTCGTTCAGATCACTCCATCTAATATTATGCTCTTCGTCACTGTCTTATGCGGTCCAAACTCATGGTTTCTCTAATAGTTTCTAGTAATCTTTTGAACGAAAATAGTTCCTGCTAATTAACATATGTATTCTACACGAGTGGACCTGGTTGTAGAGTGTGGACACATCCATCTTGCGGTGATCCATTCTGTTCCCCATGAAGAAAGCACGGTATTAACGTAAGGGGAGTATTCGTACCTATCACTGATATATTCCCTATATATATTTCTTCGAGGTGACCGATTCCCTTCATTTGACACATGGTGTCACTGATCCGTTCATTTTTTTAGGAAGAAGTGGCAACGGTGAGGGACCCCATCTCTAGAAGCAGGGGGCCGTGACGTGTGAGATGACGCTCGGACATGAGTCAAAGCCATTGACTGTGCATGCATCCTATATTCTTCTTTCCTGACGTGGCATCTCCTATTCTGGCCCCCAGTTTTAACATGGTATTGCTGTTAATTGATGTTCTTACATGTTTTGTGCTGACCAGCATCGTGATCCTTGAGAGAAGGGCAAAAAAAAAAAACTAAATCGTATGAGGTTTCAAACTAATTAAATATGCATGGTATGTTTTTGGTTGCTTCTATAAAGTAGTACATGTATGGGGTTAGTTCAAAGAAAAAGCGATTCATGTGTTTGGGTCACGTTGTTTAGGACTTTTAGCTTCGGTTCTCTCGGAAGCCGAAATAAACGAGGTGATTTCTTTGAACGATTTTAAGAAGTCTTGAAGCCATTTCTCCAAACGGTTTTTTGAACCCGTCGACGCACACCGTCCATCACTATTTCAAAAAATATAGCTAAAGACTATCAATCATAGTTCAAAAGAGTTTGACCTTAGTTGTCTTAACAGAACCATATCATCACGTATGGTGGAATACAAATTTAAATTAAAAATATTCTCTCTAGATACCAATTATTCTGTTAAAAAACAATATAATCATATGATACAATACAAGATATCCCATACCCTTCAACTTTGTTCCATCAGCCAGATACATCCACGAAGGGTTGTGTACTTGTGTCATATGAAACAGGGGTTCTTTAAGGACTTCTTTTCTACTTTTTTTAAGGCCTAGCAGGAGTTTTTCTTTTGCTACTGTACGAAGAACAGGGGCAGAGGCTCAACCTTACCGCTTACGAACCAGGGGTAGTCCAAACGTAGCTCATAATATTCAGATGAACATCTAAAATTTTTAAGAAAATACACTATATTTAGTAGATATATTAGTCATATATACTAATAAATTGATCCAAATACTTTATATTTATACATATAATAGATTCCAATCCATCTCCACACCTCTCCCCAATTGATCCTAAAAACTGCAGCTCAGTTAAAGATTCAAGAAGGTCGGAATGACTATCAAGCTGTTATCGAGTTTCGTTCCAAATTGATATAGTTCAACTTTAAACCATTTTATTTATCTTTTAAGTGGTTATTTTAAATTTAAGTAAATGAGCTACGATCGAGTCGAGTCTTGTTAACTTTTTAAATTCGAAATTGACTCATTTCAATTTTGAACTCGTTAACTACTGTAATCGTAACAATTTTGATTTGAGCACAAACGAACATTTTTGCCAGCCAATTAGAGGGAGTAAATAGACGGTTTTAATGTTTTTGGCCAAAACTGAGTTTTATACAAAATTTAAGTGAAGGTAGCAAGCGAGCTATGGCGAGCACTAAGCAAAGCCTAGTTGGACCACCTAGGAGCTAGGGTCCCGAGAGAGAGAGCACGAGGCGGCAACGGCTCGGCGGCCAAGGATAGCAAGGCAAACAGCCCACATCGACTACAAAACAAGTGCATCCCCATTTCCAGGTCACAAATCCTATATTTCCAATTCAACAATTTTTCTTAACTATTTTATAATTTCTCTAAATTATTTGAAATATTATCTCGAGTACAAAGAATTTATACTTTAATTTTTACTACTATAAATCACCTCTACTTTTTTATTAAAATAATATCTTATTAACTCGAATACATATTTTGAAAATCCTGAGGCCACCACTATTACGAACAATGGAGTGTACAAAACAAAACCGCCTCAACTAGTGTAGGTATTCATCAGTATTTAGCTCCGACTCATATATACATAGTGGCTACAAGTTCACGCTACTCCCACAGATATCATGGCATTTAACTACTTACGGCTTGTTTGGAACGTAGGGTAGAAAACGTAGGAATAAAAAAATTATAGAAAAATGAAAGTATTGTATGTGTAAAACAGATGATTGAAAAACACAATAATTTTGCAGGAACGAGTGTTTGAAACACAGAAATTTTGGAGGAAGTGATAGTAACTTTCTTAAACCAACCCTTTTTTTTGGTCGTATTTGGGTTGTTGGCCTAGTTGATTTCGGTCCTTTTCTTACGTTCCAATCGCCACTGCCGACTTCTTCCAATCGTGGGAATTGTTCCTTTGGCTTGAACTGAATGTTTCATTTCCTCTAAAAGTACAGGTTAAGAATACTTTTCAAAGGAATTGGTTTGCTCAATTCTACGTTCCAAACGGCAAAAACAGCGGCCACAACTGAGGACTTGTTTCCTGTATTTTTTCTTTGAAAATCCTCCGATCCAAATGGGGCGTTAACGGTCAACACGCGCGCGTGCGCACCTCCTGTACTCAACTTTTGCCATCAATTTATTCTGGCTTCGCTCCTAAGCAAATTACTTACAGTGATTAATACAGTAATGATGACAACATGGTGTCTCTATCTGAAAATGACCCATTTGGAGCCTGTCAAAGAAACCATTTTACCACGCATGCATGTGGATTAGTTGACCCATGGTAGTAAGATAGTGGGGTTAAGGATAAACCTAGGTTAGACACTGGAATGGACAGGGGGACCTACCAAGGATTTGACCTTTGAATCCTTGATAGGTGGGAAGGAAGCAGCGAATTGGTCAAGCTGATGAACTACCAACTCCGAGGCAGCTTAGCGTTGAAGATTTGAGGGCAAGAGCGGGTCGCCATGACAACATCAGTAATCCCTGATGTGCAGTCACACCATTTCTTATGCACTCAGTCGTGATGCTGTTGGTTTGATGTTAACTTGTTCTTGCAATCTATAACAACAGTAACCAACAAAGACTGAACTCTCTTTCTTTGTAGCTGCAAACTACTGTCATCAATCATCCAACTTGTGTCCTGGGTTATAGCTAAAGCAACAGCACTTCCAGGATGGTTCCATCTAGAGGGCTTTGAATGGCATATTAGGGTTTAAGAATGGGGCAACAAGACACGGACACACGGTTAACCTTGCAGCAGAGCAGAGCCCTTGGCACTCCGGCTCCTTGCTTAAAGCTCATCGAATCAAGTAGTAATTACTGTGCTTCTGAGACTATTCATACAAGCTAGTTACGAACTTGCAGTTCTCATATGCATCTCTAGTTCTCTGCAGCTAATTTTTTTTTAGAATTTTTACGGGAGAAAACCGTTTGATATAAGCCGTCCATTCATTTCAATCCCATGAATTAGATTAGTTAGAATTTATCATACTTCCCACGGTATTAATCGGGTCCAAGATTAAAAAAAAAACCAGCACCAAGCCGTTTCTCCCTATGATACAAGCAGCCGCGATGGCACCATGTGCTCGAGGTCAAATTTCCATGTTATGGCCGGCCGGTTACCCTAATAGCCGCCGTGACCGTCTACTCACCTTTTAATTAAGCCTAATTCCAAAGCAACCCTAAATTGAACAACAATCGCTGTGTGTGCATATGTGAATCACTTTGTTAGTAAGGCGCATGCTGCTTTTGCTTTTGTTATCAACCAAATGGGGATCTTGCATGGAAGACGAAAGGTTTATGAGGAGTAAAATTAGGCCGGATTACCACGGATCAATCTCATCCATTGGACTCAAATCAAATGGACGTAGTATATTTTGTCCTAAATGCACAATAAAACCTAACCAATACCTTAAAAAAGCCTTAACACAAAAGGTCAATAACCCTCCTCATAAATTAATTGCTAGATCTGATTTATAATACCACTCCTTACTATCAGGAATGGACCGTAAAAAAAGAGAATTACGACTCTTCTTAGTTCTTAAGCCCGTCAAAGGCGCACACAAGATTTGGTCGGATCATATGATTCATGTCACATTCACTTCCCAGTTTTTTTTTTTTTTTTACTTGCACCGAGCTGAGCTGTTCTCGTGTCCTGTCCCCCGTAGGCCCGTACATCAATCCGGCCGCATGCATTGCATCTAACAACTCACGCTCGGCACGGCACGGCACCGATCAAAGTATCTCGAACGCACGCGTAACCGATCGAGCGACGCACGCTGCCCTCCCTGCCCCGTACGTACGTACGACTGGAACCTACCTACCGTTCTACTCCCATGCGTATGCCTGGGTGCATGCCCTGATCAGCCCAGGTGACGTGCCGCCACGGCCCCTTCAGTTGAGACTGCGTTAGCAAGGTTACCCCGAACCGGAAGCCATGAATTAACGTCCCTTCTTTTTTAACTTTTAAAAACCACTTTATAATTTATCTATAGCAATTAATTTTTAAATAGAATATATTTTCAAGACAGGGTATACAAGTTACTTATAGTACATACTATATTTATTTTATTTATATTAGTTAAAATCGTACATAAGTTTTTGTTATTTCGTACTCTCTTACAAAGCCAAAATCTATAATTTGAAGCATGTGGGCGCCGGTGGTCACGGTGCGGAGACTGGCGCGTATAAACCTTCCGACGCCGGCGGGGACTTCCTGCCGTGCAGCTCCGCTGGGAGGTGGAATCGCCGAAACGATTAGATGGCGGGGCCGTGCTGGGCAGTTGGGCGAGACAAGGCGCGCGGCCTGGGCCAATTGCGCTCAGCTGTAGCGATGTTGCGACCGGCCGCTTTGCCGTGGTGCAAGCTTCACTTGGGCCTAGCAAGGCCCAGATCGCTTTCCAATTGCACAGGACCGAGAGAGAGAGGGAGAGGGCACCTTTCTTAAAGGAGTGCAGCCATACATAACTGCCATACTGAGGTGAACGTGCGTGCGAACGTAGCAGCACAAATCGTGTAGGAACTGCAATGCTTCTTACATAACAACAGAATGAAAAGCAAACAGCCCGCTGACCGATCTAACATTGAGGCGAAATGCAGGGACAAGTTCCCACAGCACCGGGACGCTCAGCCCGCCAAGACGTGATGTAGGCACTTAGCTCCAGTGGCACGTGCAAATGCAGCTTGTAACATGTCAGCAGCATCAACGTCCAGCCGCGCACGAGTATGTACCGTCGCAAGACTCACGACCACCATCTGTTCGTGTGCGTATCAAGGTACGAGAGAGAGAGAGAGAGAGCAATGGTCAATGGGGCAGAGGAGGGAAGGGACCAATGTTCGAGAGAGAGAGAGAGCAATGGTCAATGGGGCAGAGGAGGGGAGGGACCAATGGTCAAAAGGATGGACAATGATGGGAGGGGGGCTTGTCTGAGCGCACAGCTGGGGGCTGCCTCCCTTTTCCCTGCAAGAAAGACCAAGAGAGGCAGTGACCCGTGGGGGCGCAGCAATGCAAGCCCATTGGACCACCTCTGCATGCCTCCTTCACTTCTCCATTTATTGGGCCTGTCTCCAACACTATTCTCCTAGGCATTAGACGCTAGACAGACGGTAGACCGGTGCCTAGCGTCTAATTAAACTAGGTGAATATCTAGACGGACAAAATCGGTTAGATGGCCAAGACGAGAGGTTGGTGCCTAACGCCTAGGCGCTGCCAAAGCGGGCTAGACGGTCGCCTAGGGGAACATTGGTCTCCAACGAACACGGTATCATCTCCCGTGATACGATAGTCTGGATTTATACACCCTCATGACACCCCCTTTAAACTTAGCATACTAGCTGCCTGGTTAGATTTCGGAAAACTGGAGTGAAAATATATGGAACAAAAGAACCTCCATTATTGATCAAGCATTTGATTTCAAGACTCACGAATACCGAGAGAGGTGCCATGAATATCTGCTTAGGACGGTCTTCGTTTCTTCCACGAAACCTCCGTTGTTGATCAAGCATTTGGTTTCTGATCAGACTCTATGGACATCTGCTTAGAAGTTCAGAACGGGCTTCGTTTCTTCCACGAAGACATTTGCAGAGACAAGGTATCTCCTCGCTGGGCAGGCCGCCCAATCATGCACGGTTTAGTGCACGATCGATTGGAGCGGCGGAATTCCAAACACGGCCGGAGGGGCGCGTGAGTGCATGTGGCAGGGGAGACATGGCCGCGCTCCAGAAACCACCACCCATGGTCCAAGCCGGGTCGGGAACGAATCAATCAGTGAGCCTCCTCCGATCCCAGTACTGCTATTATTTCGCTTGGCTCGCGAGCTCACCGCACTGACGGCCTGCACGCGCTCTGCCAGCCGTGGTCCTCCGCCCTCGTCGTTGTGGGGACGGAAAAGCCTGCGAGAGCCTGTTCGGCCCCGCCCGACAGCGAGCGCTTTATCGCTGAGATCGGTGGTGCAACGAAACAACAACAGTTCTATGGATGCCCGACGAATAAATTGGAGAAGAAACCCCAACAGTTCTTGTACTGGTGCTAGAGCCTTTGTTCTGCTGCAGCTGCTGAAGATGTTGGTTTTTTTGTAGGTCAGGTTGCTGTAACTTGCAAGATCATCAACCTCTCGCTCCCAATGTAACACGGCCTGCGGTTAATCGGAACACCACGGATACGGACATTACGAGAAGCCGAATTAAGAAGGCCTTCTCCACCAGCTTCTCCAGAGAAATCAGCTTCTAGATTTATCGGCATTGTAGCACGGGGAAACAACATGTGTTAACCTTACAGGTTTTACTAAAGCTAAGAAACCTTTGAACTCTGTCAGAAACTCAGAATCCATTGTTGACTGATAAGTATCGTCGCAGAGAGAGAAAGTCGAACCGGAGAGAAGAAAGGGTGCGTGAAATTGGGTTGGCCTGTCACTTGGTTGTCTGGTTAGGTTGCATGTGCTAAAGCTGACATGGGATGGGATGTAGGGAAAAGGGGGTCGAACGAGACCATCAGAGGCGCCGGACGGTCAGAGGGTGGTGTTTGCGATAGATTTCGCAGGTTTCAGGACAGGAGCAGGCAGGGGCTTGCAAATTCGCAACACATCAATCATTGGAGGAAGGAAACAGTGCTCTGCTAGTTTGTTATTGCAGGCAGCATTCGTTATTGCTCGTTACAGCTGCCCGTCCAAGATTGGCAAAAACCACAAGGAAATGCGAAGCATGCAGCTAGCTCGTAGCTAGCCTCACCTTTTTTTTATCCTGGCATGCATTTAGAGTTTGATTGATCATTGATCGAAGTGTGTGCGCGCGATGAAGAACACAGATTTGGGTACAAAAGTATATGCGTGCCACTTGTTAGCACTCCTGACAAAGACAACATTGATACTATACCTATACAATGCTTGTTGGGCCATGATGTTGGTGCGTTGTCCCTGTAATCTGACAGCCATGTTCCTGACGCAATTGGCCAGTACATTGTCACACGTGCGATAGTGAATGAGTGGAACAATGAAACGGACGGGCGAGCATAGAACTACTGTGCCGGCCAATTGTTCGAAAATGTGCGGCACAATGCGAAGTATCAGCCCTAGGGCCGGGTTTTTAGGGAATAAAACGTGGTGCAATGTTAAGCATAGGCACAACGATCTTAGGGAATAAACGTCGCAGGAAAGGTGGCCAGCCTCGTAGATCTTGTTGGGCCACAACGATCACGCCTCTCTCAGAATCAAAGATTAGTGTGCAGGGCGAGGCAACAGTTACAGTGTAAAACTCTGAACACCACCCCTTACAAGGCTTCTTTGGTTCGCAAGATTCTTAAAACGCAAGAACAGAAAAAGCGCAGGATTTCAACGCCATGGACTGTTGAATACTATAGAATTAAAACTCATAGGAGTTTGTAACTGAGCGTGTCTGTTTTCCCTATAGAAAAAATGCAGGAATTTTGAGATTAAATTTTAATTGATTAGAGATAGAATGAAGACAGGAAGAGAGAAGTTGTATTGGAACTCTAAAAGGAATTGGTAACATGAGGTTAAGTCTTATGCTAGAATGCCTCTAAAACTTGTAGAATTTTTTATATCATATGAAGTTCCTAGAAGCAATCCTACAAACCAAACACTTATAAGATTTTTTTTGCCTTTGGATTGAATTCCTCTTTTTTTAAATTCCTTCGAATCAGAGAGGGCCTCAGTCTTTCCCGCAATGATTCCGTGGTCCATCTGCATCGATCCCAAACATAAATTGGTGCACACGGCCGGTCGATCTCGCTCTGGCTAGCGCCTGCCATTGGCGCGACCACGGTCAAACCGCCACTTCCCCAGGATTTTTGGTTAAAAGTAGCCCCATTGATCACTAAAATACCAAATGTAGCTTTTAAACCAGTGTATTTTCGTTTTTGGCCCCCTCCCCACCGCGCGACTTCGCTGGCGTCGACATGTGGCAATCGTGTGGTCCCTGACCGCACAACCACTGTTCACAGTCTGTTCGCGACCACTGTTCAACCGAGTAGTGCGGTCCCCCACCGCACAGTTTCGATTACTGTAACAAAATAGTGCGCTCGGGTACCGCATGAACATTGTACACATCCCATCCACCCGCCGAAAACTTCCTCTATACATAACACGTGGCAATTGTGCAGTCCATGACCGCACGACCACTGTTCATCCGAGTCGTGCAGTTACTGACCGTACGATCAGACTGTGAACAACGCTGGTTTTGTCAGCGCCAGCAAAGTTGTGCGGTGGGGAGAATGCTAAAAACAGAAATACGCTAGTTTAGGAACTACATTTAGTATTCTGAGAATCAACGGGGTTACTTTTGACCAAAATTCCTTCCCCAGCCCTCGCGCTGCCGCTCCGCACGGGCCGCACGGCTCGCTCGCGTCCGAGCCCGCACCACCGCCGTGCACGCGCGTGGTTTTCACGGCCGCGCCGAGCAAGAATTACGTGCCCAGCGCCGTAGCAAAAAAAATATGGCAAAACCAACGTACGAGCGGCTACAAAACAACGTGATGCTCCTCCGTCTGTTCACGGCCAGCACGCTGCTCGATCTGCTGCTGCGACGTGTAAAGGGCGCCGCACGACACAAAGATAAGCAACGTACGTACGCGTGGTAAACAGTTGGGCGGCTGGGGTCGATCGGGTTCGGCGTACGCGTGACATGTGATTTCCTCCACGGCCGACTGCCAATACTCCTATTGCCGGCACTGTTCGCCGACCATCCGGCTGATCGGCCTCGCGACGGCACTGCAGGCTCCTGATTAGAATTGATTAGGCAACAGTCGTTTGACGAGCACTACTGTGGAGTGTGGACGTCGACACGTCGGCCGATCGAGCCCCGGCCCGTGACGGCGAACCGCCACTCGAGCAACGCGATCCGGAACAGGCTTCGCCGTTGCCGGAGTACAGCTCGAGAGGCGATCGAGACGTCGATTACTGTGGGGGCGAGGCGTTGTCTCTTACATTTTAGGCTAGTGTACGACGGGATAAACATGCTCGAACCAGTAACACAACCGCGGCTGCGCTAGTTTGGCATAGGCCGTACATTCCACACAGCCTTAACGACACACACAGATCGTGGAATGTTGCAATTGTTGTGTTTAGACAGATGGTTAGCTGACATTTGTGAAACGTCTATTATATGTGCGTGTAGCATTTCCCTTGCAAAATTATCCCAGTATGAAATTGGAATGAAAAGATTGACCAGATACAGGGGATCCACATCCTCTCCTGCCTCCTTACCGACCTCATTAGCACCCCTCATTAACACGTACTGTCACGTCAGTTTTCCTTGCGTGACAATTCAACTTTCTCACGCCAGACTCTGGCGTGACAAAATCCTGGTACTGAAAGTCCACTGGTAGTCAATGGTAACAGCTATCAGTCACGCTAGTTTTTCTAGCGAGACAGGACGGTTTATGTCACGCCAAGAACTCTAGCGAGACAAAACCTGGCACTGGAAGCCACTAGTAGTCAACGGTGATGTCTATTGTCACACTAGTTTTCCTTGTCGTGACAGTAAGTTATGTCATGCCAAGGAACTCTGGCGTCACAAAACCAAGCACTAGAAGTCACTGATAGTACCCTAGAGTGTAGGCATCGGAAGAAATGTCATCTGCCATCGAACGGGACATCCAGGACCTACATGACCGCATCCTTCATGTGTCTGCATTTCGGCCGTACCAATTGAGCATGTCTATTTGGCATCAAGCGGTAGTTAGGGCCGAAGTGCTCTCTCCTTTCTAGAGGAAGGTCTTCCTTTGGTGACCCCGCTCCAATTGGCCCCTCAGTGTCTGCCAGGGTATGTTACTGTACGATGGATAAGGTAGTTCTTCAAATGGTTCACAGGGTCGAGTGCTCATACTTTCATGAGGTGGGTTGTGCATTACGTAGCAAGCAGGACAGTTTTACGCAGCGACAAGACTAGAAGTGTGCAGCTTTGGACAGTGATAAGACCAAAGAGGACAACTTTGCACAGTGACAAGCTAAAGGGGACAGCTTTGCACAGTGACAGGACCAGACAAGGTAGCTTTACGCAATGACAAGACCAGACGGGGCAGCTTGACGCAGTGACAAGACCAAAGGGGCAGCTTTGCGCAGTAACAAGACCAAAGGGGTAGCTTCGCACGGTGACAAGACTAGATGGGATAACTTTGCGCAGTGACAAGACCAGACGGGGCACCTTTGCTCGGTGATAAGACCAAAGGGGACTAGTTTTGTGCAGTAACAAGACCAAATGAGTCAACTTTGTGCAGTAACAACACTCTGCCTCGTTAGGTACTTTCCAAAAAGACAAGGCAACACTCTGCGTCGCAGGCTAGTTACATGATATTAACTACACCAGGCCAACCCCTTGGCTTGTAAAATGTGATTGAATAGATCTATGAGAGAACACTACACAATCAAACCCAACGCTACACCAAAGTTTGTTTCACCACGTCGGGATAGACAGGAGACAGAAGAAACAATGGGACAAGATGATGAAGCAATTAAAGGAGGCCTATGACCCAGCAAGGTTTACTGCTGCCCGCGACGAACAAGTAAGGACTGCTGCGGCCTGGGCCGAACAAGCGAAGCGTGCCACGAGGTCACATCCCTGCAATGACGCCCCCCCGGTACATGTCCGTCCTTGAACGTTCCAACCGAGCGTTCGCCACAACACCCACCTAAGGGGGAGACACCGCCCCTCTGTTGGTGCAGGGACCCATGCAAAATTTTCAAATCTAAGCAGCAGCTCAGCCTATGCATGCGTTATTGGAGTTATGCCAAGTATGACGGCGTGAATTACGGCGTGACAGATACCACACAATCCTCCACAGTGACACGGTGTGCAATCGAGAGCTTGCGTGGCAGCTTTGCCTATGCCTCTTTGGGTGGCGTGACACCCATAACTTTAAAATATTAATAAAAAAGCATTAAATAATAAAAAGTCATCCGTCGTGACTTTTGAGCTCTAGAGGAGATTAGATTTGTAAAAATGATCCTCTCAGCAAATTTTAAAAAAACTACAGTAACAGATTCTCATGGGGCATGCACGGGGCAGTCCAACATGTCAATAACTAACTGGTGGGCCATCGCTAGGGCGCCGTGACAAGACTTGACATGCTCGAACAGTGTGACCAGAGTCGTGTGTGCAGAGGCCATGTCCATGAATACTGTTTGCCATGCCACGTAGCCGCTGCAAGCATGCACTCCACTACTAGTAGCAGTACATATTCTCTCTTCGCCGATCAGCATGCATGCAGCAGCAGCTGATGGGCTACATGGACATAGACATGGACTACACACAACACAAGGCGTGTGAGGAGGGGGATCAGCGCTCACACCATCAACATGCAAGTCTCGTCAATCCATCACTTTATTACTTGTATCATCTAGGCTGATTCGCATGGGCTCAGCCAGGCTTGTGAGAAACAAAAATGAAACTCGTTCCTCGGGAGCCAGGCCGAGGAAGCTCTTTTACATCCTGTGGGACTGGCTCAAGCTTTTGTCCAGACAACTAAGGGCGCGTTTGGTTCGTTGGTGAGTGGAGCCTGGCTCGCATCTGAGAACTAAGTTCTCGTAGGACAGGTTGTAGAGATGTAAGCTATTGCTGTTTGGTTGTCTGTACGTATAGAGCCTGGCTGAGAAGAGACAGCGTTTGGTTGCCTGCATGAAGCCGTATCGCATGAAATAAAAATAAAAAACAAGTGATCTTATAATATTTAACTTGTGTAAGTGCACTCTAATAGTTTCAATTTTACTTTTAATATCTTGATCTATTTTAAAATACACTAATATCACTTAATACACGTTAATCACATGTTAATAGTATCGTTAACAGAACCCTGTGCTGCACCATGCGAGCCTGGCTCGCCAGAAACGCAAATGAAATCCGTATCTCGAGAGCCAGGCTCTGAGCTGCCTTTTGCATCTGGAGAGCCAGATTCAGACCTCGATGCGGGCAACCAAACAACTAAAACTTGCATCTGGGGAGCCTGGCTGGGCAAGAACCGGGCAACCAAACGCCCCACAAACAACTGAAAACTGCATCACGTGAGTCTAGCTCGGCCTTATACAAGCAACCAAACACGCTGTTAGTCTCGTTTATCTTTGCCTAGTTTATCCGATCCCCATCTATTTGATCACTTTAGTCTCATTTATCTTTGCCTAGTTTATCCGGTCTCCATCTATTTGATCACGTTGTTGCTGTTTTTCACATGTATATGCTTGTTTTGTTTGCCGCCTCAATCGAAGTACCAAAGTAACACCCTGGAGGTGAGGTAGATGTTATGTTGGATTGTTGTTGATGTATACATAGCAAGTTTTCCTTTAATAATTCAGAGTTATTTACGTGACATTATTGGTGCGTGAAACTAGAATTCAATCCTGATTCTGCGTGTAACAAGCTCAAGAGATGCCTAGCAAATGTTTACATTCTTCTTTGGAAGAGACTACATGCCGACCAATCCTAACTTTGGGATTTTACGTGCACATCCATAAAAAGCTAAACGGCAAAAAACTTAAGCCACGATCATTCAAATGCACGGACGCACTATGCACACCCACCCATTGGTTCGACCACGTTGTATCGACCATATTTTATTGACTACGTTGTGTCGACCACATTTTATCGACAACATTGGTTTGACCACGATTTGTCGACCACGTTATGTCGAACCTGTTGGTTCGACCCCGCTGGTCAACCACGTTGTTCTCAACTACGTAGTTTCGACCACGTTGGCCGACCATGGTGTTTCGACCACGTTGGTTCAACCACGGTTTGTCTACCACGCTGGTTCGACTACGGTGTTTCTACCATGCTAGTTCGACCATGCTGGTTCGACCATGTTGTGTCGACCACGTCTCATTTCCACCACGTTGGTCGATCACGTTATATCGATCATGATATTTCGACCACATTGATCAACCACATTGTTTCGACCACGTTATGTTTTGTTGACCACGCTGATTCAACCATGTTGGTTGACCACATTGTTTCAATCATATTGTTCCCTTAGACTTGCATTGAACGACGTGCTTGCTCGCGCATAAACACCTCATGATACGTGCTTCTCGATCCAACGGAGCTCAAAAGTGTGTGTTACACAGAGTCAATGCGCACACACGTGGAAATAAGAATTTCTATTCTTCTTTTAACAATGGTAGTTTGTGCTTTAGTTGCACCTAGGATGAATAGGCTCGAATTGAAGCAATCGGTGGCTAAGGGAAGAGATGTACATAGATGACAGCGAGTTATGGAATCTGGACCATATATGCATGTTTATCACACGGCATATAGCTATGCTGCTATGCATATAGGAGTATTGCATGGTGCAGCTTTTATAGGACAAGGCAGCATGATAAACAGCATATGGAGGGCCCTGTTCAGTTATCCCCCTAACCCCGTTGCAGTTGCATGCAATGTACAGCTACAACTGCCCTGCCCTTCCATGTTTCCTTTTTTCTCTCGGACAAACAAACTATAGTATGATGAGTATGATGACGGCGAGCTTTTGTCTTGCCCCCATCGAGTTCTTGATCTGATAGGTTTTCAGCTTTTAAAAATTATTTTTAAATTTTTTATAGTATTAGTTTTTAAACAAAGTATTTTTTTAAAATGATGTCTATAAATTAATTATAGTACAAACTATGATGATTTTATTTATATCGGTTAAAATCGTACGTAAATTTTTATTATTTTACATTTTCTCTTATGCACAGTTTAAAAAGTTATAAACTATATATAAACTATAAATAGCAGTGAAAAGGATCAGACTCCAGCATGGCTAGCTAGGTAGGTACTCCAGCTGCGTAGATCGATAGGCTAGCTAGCTGCAGCAGGGTCTCGCTTCATGCGTGTCATGTCAGGTTCATTCGTAGCATTGCCGCCACGCTAGCAACACTACAGTTGCATAAGGTCCGAGCAACGCATGAGGAGGCTGGTCAGTTCGTTAAGAGCCGTCGTGAGACGGTCGCTGCTGAGGATATATGGATGAGATAGCAACAGTCTCTAGATGACAGGTTCAGGTTGGTACCACTCCTCCCTGCCTGCAAGAAGGGGATAACTCTATTAAATTAAAGGGTTAACTCTTCCTCTTTGTATTTCTCCCGCACCCAGTCCTTGAAGACCTAACAGTCTTCTATGATATGACCAAGTAGTCTATGATAATGGAAAAATAATTAGGGTTGTTAGGGATGGTCCCTTTGGGGATTCATGCGTTGCAGCGTATATATTTCCTCTTCTTTTCACCGTTTCGATCGACGAAGAGAACTTCGCAGATCTTAAAGCATTTGGTGTCCTTTTTTTTAGAAAAAAGAATTTGCTGTGAGTGTTCTATAATTTACTAATTGCATGACATTGTGCAAAATTCCTGTGATTGTTGGAACATCAGAAGAACTACACGCAGATCTTATCATTCGATTTGGGTTTGAATCACGCGCTACTTGGGCATTTTAGAGGAACTAGGTGAATTTCTAGCGTAATTGGACTCTTAGATATTACGATGTATATATATTTGTATCGAAATATAGATCGAATTGTACTTATTACAATTCTAGTGGTTCCCAAAAAAAACGATGTAGTATTTTTATATACAAGTATAATAATTCTTATGTTTATCTGATCAATCTACGGTACAAATTTCTATTTTTTTTCTTTGACTGGCTTAAAAATTTTAGGATCCAGAAGTTAACGTGACGGCTTCCTTTTTCTATGGTCTGGAGTCCTGCACACTAGTATCTCAATTCACACTGGCCGTTCGTTGATTTTTCTTTCACCTGTGGCATTGTTTCTTTTTTTTTCCTTCTCAAGTCATCAGTGGACCAGCATCCAGCAGTGGCACGGCACATGGGCTATCACTAGGTTCAAAGACTGCGATAGATGAGTGTACGGTATAATTAAAATAGGAGGTACGGACGCATAGGCTCTCTCGTCTATCTGGGCCAATTGTTTTTGTCGGCATCAGAGAATTCAGAGGACCAATGACTAGCTAATTTTGGAACATAAGTAATGCTATAATTTTCAGTTCAAAGCTCGTGAAACAGTACTATTTCAAAAAAAAAAAGAAGCAGTGATGTAGTACTAGCTTTGAATTGCGTGCCCCTTCGCTAATCATGGTAACCAATAGGCAACTATTTCTTCAGTATGCTTTTTCTCCAGTTGACGCAGAAAGAACCCTTTTTCTATTGAAACTTTGGAGCATTTCTATGTTCATGAACTACGCCCTCATAGCTCATCCCATTCACCGTTTGTTCCAAAAAGCGTATGTGTCTGCAAAGTTGTAAATGGGTTCCACGTTGGATGCATGGCTCGATCGGTCAGATGAACATGGATCAATTCTACATGAAGTTGGGCGTCAGCATGTTCAATCCAGACAAGCTGACAAATCCTTTTGAAGAAACACGGTATTTGATCTGTAGTCACATGCAATTGGGGATGCATGTATGCATGCTCTAGGCTATCTGCATTTTTTTTTAAAAAAAATTAGGGCATAATTTCACTGCTCGTTGGGCTGAAAAGCTATAGCTTATGGATGAAAATACACTATAGCTGGCTGAAATTTCACTGTATCTGAAGGTGACTTATTTGGCATAATTAAATTTAAAAAAAATTAAAAATTAAAAATATGTTAGCTCATTTCGGACAACGTAAATAAATATGGGAAAAAAGAACTTGCAAAAAAACGAAAAATCAGAAAAAGATGAAATTTATAAATAATGATAAATAAATCAGAAGTTAGAAGCTGAAATTAAAATGAGAGGGTCTAAAAAGGTCAGCACAGTAACACTCTAGAAATGAGAATAGGCCATGTGCTAACACAGCACTCTCTTGTTTATTCTTTCTAACAGAGACAGCACGCAGATAAAGCCAGTTTAAGCGTGACAAGACAAGGAGGGAGGGAATCAACCAGATCTCTAAGATAAGACCAGACACAAGGAAGATCTAGGTAGTAGGGCTCATGGATGCAGTTGCAATTTGCAAACGACGTTGGTGTGATTACATTAGAGCAAGTATAATAAGAGGCTGTTAGTAGGCTGTATGTTGAGGTGGAGGAGAGAGAAGGAGAGAGAAGAGATGTGGGCTGTAAGTTTACAGCCAGCTGAAGCACAAGAACCAAGAAACTTTGTGAGAGAAAGGGGTTGATCATACAGCCTTCCGCTGGTTGTAAACTACTATATGAATATGCTGATAAGTGGGCTGTAAGTGTCTATACAGCCAGCTGAAGGCTGTATTATTAGCCTTGCTCTTAGTGGAGCTCTAGCTTCTTTCCCATCAACAGTGGTAGTTTTTCATGGACAGAGGTAGCACCGACAACCTAAGTAGGCATGCATGCTCGCATGCGAACCCAGGAGCTAGATTGAGAACTGAGCGTGAGCGTCGGCTCTGGGTTGCCGTTCACCAATTCGTCTGTCAGAGTTTGATCCTTCAGATAGGTTTGATGTGTCTTATCTTATATGTGTATGTGTTTTATGAAAAAAAATGTACTTACGTTTCATAAGATACAAAATAAATTTAAGTTTTATCCAATGATCTCTGTCCTAAATATGACATGTATTTTAGTAAAACGTGTCTGCGTGTGGTATTTGTTTTTTCTTCCTCTTCTTTAGGGCTTTTGCCCACGCCGACAGGGCCCGCAGTTCCGAATGCTCCGAGCTGGACTCTGTTTTTAGGGTTGCATCGGAACTCGTAGCAGGGTGGAATTGGTTAATTTCCGTGAATAAACGCCTGATCCTTACATAATTCTCATTGAAAGATGGAAGATTTTCTAATTTATGTAAGAGTTGAAGTGTTTTCGGCAAAATCCCAGTGCTTCAAATAGGCTGGGCATTCCTGCAACAAATTGAAGTTGAATTCAGAACACAGGACCTTCTAATCTGATCAATTTTGCGAATGTTACTGTTTTTCTTCACGCATCTCTATTTAGTAAGTACGTACTTTACTTAGCTTGTACTCACTAATACAGAATACTCATTAAGTAGTACTCCGTAACTCCATATTTTTCCTTTCAGTCTCCTACTAGGAGTATCTCACTATCTCCTGAGAGCAAAAACGACGAGTCGATCACGTCTCCCGTCTCGGTGAAAATTTATTATTGTCTCTCTCATCTACTGCTAGTAGTATCTCGAAGCCTTCACGTGAAGAACACCAACTTGTCACTCCATCCTTGGACTGCGAGCTGGCTGCACGTCCAGCTAGCTGATGTTCTCAAGCATGCAGACCGAGGCGAGAATAACGTTAGACTCTTTTCGTCTTGACTCTCCCTTACCTATATTATATAATTAAAATCATATATAAAGAAAAACAAAGGTAAAAAGAAATAATATACTATCTTTTATATAAAAACAACTTAAACCTATAAACCAATATAAATATATAAATAGTGAGAAGATATAAGACAGAAAGTTATGATACAGATGGTATAAAATAGTTAGAGAAATAATTTATTGTTGAAAAGATTATCTCTAGTGCTGTCTTTAAGTGAGAAAAAAGTCTTAAAGATAACTTTATGAGACAGATTTTTGTACATACCCACTCCTTCAACGGCAATCTGAGAAAATGGTTAAGGAGAAATGACGATACATACCATAGTAATTAACATATTATAATCATTTGATTGCTACAAAAATATTAAGTGCAGATAGAGAATAAAAATGTTGCAATAACTATATTTATAATTTCCTTAATGAACAAAAATTTTAAAATAATAACTTTTGAAACTATAGATAAACATTATGAAATGGAGGCCGTACCCACAAGACACTAGCGGTGTGTCAAAAACACAGAACCAACCATGGGCAACCATCTAGCATGCCCGTATCGGAGGCATGTGCAGCACGAGCTGCTGCGTAGGCCCCAAAAATTAGGGGCCCCATTTTTTTGTCCATTCTTGAGTGACCATTTTGCTAATCTTTGTAGTAAGAACAAGTAAGCGAGCATGTCTAAGGGTATATTCTTTTCGGCTATAGTTTATGACTTTTGGCTGAAATTTTTAAGTTTTGACTGTTTACGATACAGATTATGGAGAGACGGATACTCACTTGCGATTTTGGTTGATATAGATATTGGGTTTTTAACGTGTAGATCGTTTAACTTGTAGACCCCGTCTTGAGAAAATACTCTGTTTGAAAGTTAAGTACTGTAATAAAAGTCAAAAACCGCTAGCTTGTGAGGTAAAGAACAGGCCTTAAGAAAAATATCATTCCTTACTGAAAACAACCACTGATTCACGTCCATTTTCCCTGCCTGCTCTCTCTTTCTTTTCTTTTGCTAAATTTTACTCTAAAAATTCATTCCTAAGAAAAATATCGTCCTTATTGGTATTTTAAAGTTTATGAAACGACTAGATTAGTTTTGTAATGTAATTGTAACATATAGAATTTTGTTGACTATTTTGATGATCTAAAAGAATGTGCTTATTTGAATTGAAGTTGTTAAAGTTCTACTTGCATTCTATAATGACTCGGGAAAGGCTTAATGTAGACCTTGCAATTGATGATTAATTTGGCAAAGACTAATTAAAAATATAATTACAGATTTTGTTTGAAGGAAATGATGCTTTTCAATTAACAGTCCTGGTACTAGTATAAAGACTTGTTTCTTAGCAAGATATAAACCTTTGTACCGTAAGGAAAATTGTATTACGTACAATTGTTATACCAAACAGAGAATACATTCTATTTTCATAGTTAACTTTTTATCACAGGGCCCCCAAAATGTTAGATACCGCCCTGCGTCCAGTATGTCATTAACAAAATTAAGGTGTAGAAGTTTTCAGCGCGAAATTACCGCGTTCGTTCTATGCGGGGCCCGTCTAATAGATTGTTGTACGTGAGAATCTCATTTTTCAAGTAGAATTACTAGTACTAGTCCTTTAGGTTCTGAAGAAAATAGTACAATTCGAAAGCGATAGCATTCGCATGTGCATGATCAGGTTGTTAAGGGCATCTTCAATAGTTTGTCTCTTATATTGTCTTTAACCAGATCCATTTCATCTATCAACAGTAAAAAAAGATAATAACTCCAATAATTTATCCCTAGATACGAAAACCCAACACTACTTTATAAACTTTCCATTCCATTTCCCATTCCGATTCAACTGCTGACGAAGAGAGAGAGAGAGAGAGATAGAGAGAGCCAACTTCCTCACCACCGACGCTGGCCAAATCCAGCCCACCAACGCCCGTTGGCTGCCGGAACCTGCCCGCCAGTGCAAAGCCATGGCTGTCGACACTCCTTCCTCTCCTCGCCACTAACGGAGCTCTTGCGGTGGTCGTCCTCCGCTGTGGCCGCTAGATCTGACCCGCCGATGCAAAGCTGTGGCCGTTGACGACGCTCTGCCTCCTTCCTTGCCACCGACGCCAGTCGAATCCGGCCCGCCAACGCCCGGTGGGCGCCGGATCTGGCCCACAAACGCAAAGCTATGCCTATGGACGCTCCCCCGCCTCCTTCCTCGCCACCGATGGAGCTCTCACGGTGGTCACCCTCCGTCGTGGCCGCCGTGTAGCACCTCACATACCAAAATGAGATACTACTATGGAACGTCATAGTCAAAGTAAGGAATAAATAATAGAAGCAACAATAGAAATCGTAATGAAATTAAAAGTTTAAGAGTACTTTATTAGAGAACCAGCAGAAGTTGAAATAAATGTTTTAAACATAGGATCAGTCCACTTCTAACCAGATGAAGAAATAAATAAGCTAACAAAATAGTGGCAAGCCACGGTACTGGAAGCTCGAGTGCTCCCACCCATGCATGTTGCTATCACTCCACTGGCCTTTTACCTGAGAATAGAAAGAACAAGCGTGAGATTTAGAAATCTCAACAAGTATCTAACAACGGTCGCAGGTAAGCTGTGTAATGACAAATAATACAAGCAAGTAATTAACATAGGTTAAGGCAGTGAAACTAGGTTACCGAAAACACTGATAGGAATCAGAGATAAGGGTAACGGGAATGGTGGAATTAAGGATAATTGTTATTTAGCAAATTATGGCAATGGCATTGGCGATTACTTCCCACATACTCAGTTATACGAGAATAGTCAAGCACGTCATTGTCCTCGACTGTATAACCGCAGACGGGGCGTAATATCCTAAGTAATGAAAGTATACGACCCCCATACGTTACTAGGTGGGTAGCAATCTCCCCTATATGTGGGTAACCCCATGCCAGGTAACCGTTATATTACCAACAGATCATAAGGTTAAGCAATTAAGGTGACTGAGGGAAGACTAAGATAAGGTTATGATAAGTATAAGAATATGCTAAGGTGGAGAATGGAAAGTGTAATTCTCGATACGAGGCGAAGGGAAAATGAGAATATGGTGAAGGTGATCTAGGAATAATTCTATAAAGAGTATTATGATATAGCTCACCCAAGATTGTCAACCATCCAAGTTTTATTACGTGATAAGTGATTATTAGTTAGGTTAACAGGTATTATATATATAATCCATCATGGCCCACATACAACTTCATACAAGTAAAGGATCATGCTATCGGAACTAAGGCATAGTAGTCCTAATGGTAAAAAGAGTGCTAGTGGTTTGAGCCTAGGTTAAAATATAGTCATAAACTACTCCCATTAATGAATTAAGCATTCCTTCTAAAAAAGTACATTAAAAGCACGAAGTTCGGATTATCGTTAACTGAGTATTCTAATAAACATAACAGGCTAACAACATGTAGCACCACGTAACCTAGCATAACATGGTATAAATACAACACTAGAAATCTATGATCAGGTGAGCATTAGTAATGTGATAATTGTACTCGGTGGCAATGTTGACAATAACATGACAGATGTGATATACGGAATGGAATGGTTACGGCCACGAGGTACTGGCCTTAAGCAAGCTCGGCGAATTTGCTGCATGAAGGATCTGCATTGCACAACTGTCCAAACGCTCCCTCAACGGCTACATTCAATCCTACATGATAGGGTGGATGTGAATCAGACACAACTCAGTTGAAATTGGCAAAAGATGACAAGAGATTCGGATGATCGGAAGGAAAGGGGTTGCCCCTTTTGCCGTGCGAATCACTGTTCGACCGAGCGACTCACCGTTCTACCGTGCAAATCACACCCCATTGCACGACCCAGCAATGCACCGTGCGAACATGTGGTTTGGCCGCGTGCCCAACCGGCCAAACCACATGATCGTGAAACCGATCACCGGTCACTCCGGCCAACACCGCCGCCGCCGGCTGCCCCTGCCCGTGCCACACTGCTGCCTGCGATGGCCACCCGTGCCCTATGGTCGTGTGGCCAAGCCGCCTCGGCCGGCTGCTGCGCCGAGCCGCCACGGCTAGCACCTCCACAAGATGCTCGCGCCCTTGGCCACCACCGCTTGCCATGGCCCTTCGCCACTCGACACGGCACTGCCGTCTCGGGTTGCGTTGCCCGCGGGACACTCTCGGGCTGGCCGCGCTGCCTCCAGCCATGCCGAGTCCTCCCAGCTGCACCCCCTATGTCGGCCACCTAGGCCACTCGACCACTTGTGCCGCACACCGCGCCCCTCGCACCAACCTCACGAAGAGAGAGAGAGAGATAGGATGGGGGTATAGATTGGCTTTCTTTTACGTGATGAGAGAGAAAGGAGGGGGTGCGCGTACAGGAAAAAGAGATGGCTCCTAAATAGCCCCTCAACCCAGATTGGGAAGATTAGGGTTTCACTGTTTTGTGGCCCCTTCCAAATCCAGGGTGCTATAGCTCACCCTCCTCAGAGAAGATTCGGCCTTGAATCGATTACCTGACGGAACTAAGATGAACGAATTGAAGTAAATTATTTAGGCGAAGGAAATCATGAGAACGAAACCTGAACTAAAGGGATCGGGGTATTTCTCGCGCATTTGGGACTCCAACTCCCAAGTGGCTTCACGTTTAGTCTGATGGTACCACAACACCTTGACATAGGAAATGGTCTGGCGTCGCAGTTGACATTCCGAATGCTCCAAGATGTAAATAGGTCATCCAACGACAGTTAGATCCTCTGAGACCTCCAAGGTGGGTAACTCTAGAATTTGATCAGGGTCATTTAGATACTTCCTTAGCATGGAGATGTGAAAGACATTATGGGCACTAGCTAGGGAAGAAGGTAATTCCAAACGGTGAGCAAGCCCCCTAATCTGCTCAATGATGGAAAAAGGTCTAACATAATGAGGGTTCAGTTTTCCTTTAGCCCCAAATCAAACCACACCTTTGGTCATGGTGACCCTCAAAAGGACCTAATCACCCACTTTGAATTTTAGTGGACGACACAAACGATCAGCATAACTCTTCTGGCGACTCTGGGTTAAAAGCAAATTGTTCCTGATATGATCGATCTGCTTCTTCCAATCACTGACTTGCTGAGGCCCGAGCAACTCTTTCTCCCCAACCTCATCCCAATGAAGGGGTCCAAGGGGAGAATGGCCAGGCCAACCATAAAGTGCCTCGAAAGGAGCAATGTTGATACTAGGGTGGAAACTGTTATTATAAGATTACTTCACAAGAGGTTAGTGATTTTTCCAACTGTCTTTCCATGCAAGTATGCAAGAACGCAACATGTCCTCCAATGTGTGAATGGTCCTCTTAGATTGGCCATCAGTTTGAGGGTGGAAGGTGGTGCTGAAGTTGCGTTTTGTGCGTATTTTCTGATACAAGCTCTTCAAGAAGTGTGAAACAAACTTTGTGTCATGATCCGAGATAATGGTTTTAGGAAGGCCATGGAGACGGACACTTTCCTTGACATAGATGTTAGTAAGATCACTAGATGAGTAAGTGGTTTTAACTGGAATGAAGTGTTGTCTTGGTCAGATGGCCGATAATGACCCAAATAGAGTCTATACGCCGGGGTGACATAGGGAGTCCAACAATGAAATTCATATCAATGTCCTGCCATTTCCATCGAGAAATCTCCAATGGTTGCAAAAGACCCGTAGGACTGCAGTACTTTGCTTCCAGTTGCTGGCATACCGCGCATTGAGAAACAAACTAAGCTATATCCTTCTTCATTCCCAGCCACCAAAACTACCACTGAAGGTCCTTGAAAATCTTAATCTCACTAGGATGAATAAAATAGGCAGTTTTATAGGCCTCACAAATAACCTCCCACTTCAATTGCAAATCACATGGCACCTAAATACAAGCTCGAAAACGTAATAGCCCTTTGCCATCGACAGAAAAGTTTGGCCAATGCAGTTTAGCCCGAATGACCTCTCGACGGAAATGTCAAATCTTTGAACCTGAGGCTTGGGCCTCTAGCAAAGCATCAAAGAAAGGGGATAATGTTTATGATTTCTCCAAGGAAAGTGCTGAGAAAGTGAAGCAAAGTGTGTTTTGTAGATCCTCAAGCTCTTCCTAGATTGATGTGGGAATAGAAATACCATCACTTCGCTTACTATTAAGGGCATTAGCCACCACATTAGCCTTGCCTGGATGATGGTGAATAGTGAGGTCATAGTTCTTGATTAACTCTAACCAACGGCTTTGCTTCAAATTCAATTTTTTCTAGGTGAGAAAGTACTTCAAGCTCTTATGGTTGGTGAAGATGTCGCACTTCTCTCCATAAAGGTAATGGCGCCAAATTTTGAAAGTGAACCATTACCCCCAGCTCCAGATCATGAGTAGGATAGTTGAGTTCATGCTTCTTAAGTTGACGAGAAGCATAAGCTATCACCTTTTCCTCTTACATGAAGACCAGCCCAAACCCAATCGGGATGCATCACAATAGACAGTGAACTCCTTTCCTCTCGCGGGCAAAGCAAGAATGAGAGCAGTAATAAGGCGCTCCTTCAGGGTCTGAAAGCTGGACTCACATTGCTCTGTCCAAAGAAACCGCTCACCCTTCTGACTCAACTTGGTCAATGGCTTGGATATAGAAGTGAAATCCTGGACAAAACGACAAAAATACCTGGCAAAACCTAGGAAACTACGGATCTCTACAACATTGCTAGGTCTCGGCCAGTCCACTACTATAGTAATCTTGGAAGCGTCCACAAAAAGTCTGCTGCCACTAATGACATGCCCCAGGAAACTGACAAATGAAAGCCAAAATGCGAATTTCTTTAGTTTATTAAAGAGTTGATGTTTCTGAAGAAGATCAAGTACAATTCGAAAGAGATGTCATGCTCCTCTGCGGTACTAAAATAAATCAATATGTGATTGATGAAGATAATGACAAACTGATCCAAGTATTCATGGAATACCCGATGCATTAGATCAATAAATATCGCCAGAGCATTTGTTAGCCCAAATGGCATAACCAGGAAATCGAAGTGGCCATAACGAGTGTGGAAGGTTGCTTTCGAAGTACTAAAAGCCTTGTTCCAGACTTGGTAATAGCCGGACTACATATCTATCTTGGAGAAGAACTTGGCCCCCCTGAGCTGATCAAAGAGATCATTAATACGAGATAAAGGGTAGCGGTCCTTGATAGTCACCGCCTTGAGAGCCTGACAATCGATGTACATGCATAGGCTCTTATCTTTTTTCTCCATGAAAGTGATCGGGGAATCCCACTTCGAGGTATTGCACCAGGTAAAGCCTTTGCTCCAAAGGTCGTCCAGTTGCTGCTTCAACTCCTCTAGCTCAGTACACGATAAACGGTAAGGAGCCTTGGTGATAGGTGAAGTGTTAGGGATAACACCAATGGTACACTCAACCACACCCTAACTAGAGGCAGGCCTGAAAGCTCAGCTGGGAAGACATCAAGAAATTCTCGAACAATTGGCAAATCTTCTGGTAAAGGTCCAGTGATAGGCTTCTCTAACATGGCAAGAAGACACCCGAACTTGGTCATCCAATGACGACCGAAATTGGAGGCCAATAATAGAAGACTAAGGTATCACTTCTTGACCTGATAAATAGTCTCTCTATCATCTTATAGAAGAATAACCTTGCAGTCAAAGCAATGAACACTAACATGGTGGCGAGACAACCAGTCCATACCCACAATCAAGTCGAAAGGTTGAATTGGTGCCATCACTGCGTAATTTATGGCCTTCAATCTCCAGGGCAATGTTGAGGCAGGTAAAATTGCTAGCAAGTGGTCCATTGGAGGTGGACACCACCACTGGGACGCCAGGGTACTAACTGGTACAGAGTGCCGCTAAATAAAGCGAGATGCCAACAAGGAGAAGCTAGCCCCTGAGTCAAACAATGCAAGAGTAGGGCGATAGTTCAAGATAACCATACCTAAAAGGTTTGGGTGTGAGGAATGATAGATTAAAGAAAAAGGTAGGTAACAATGGGAATGTAAAGCGTGCTAGGGAAGGAATATTACCGTGCACCACATCAGAGCGACGGTGCGACTCCTGAGTCAGTAATGCGTAAAGACGCGTATTAGTACCCCTAGGTGTGGTAGCAATAGGAGTAGGAACCAGGTCTAAAACAACTAGAAATAAATTAACAACAGAGAACTATACTAGCAGAAGGAATAAACCGATGAACGAATTGAAATCACAATGGTAACTTACCCACGTTCTGATTGCCAACGAGTGAG
The DNA here is from genome assembly GCA_017311315.1 of Dendrocalamus latiflorus. Taxonomy (NCBI): domain Eukaryota; kingdom Viridiplantae; phylum Streptophyta; class Magnoliopsida; order Poales; family Poaceae; genus Dendrocalamus; species Dendrocalamus latiflorus. The sequence goes on along the minus strand of CM029659.1, from coordinate 35,058,343 downwards.
AAAGCAAGCTAATTTGCTATGCCAACTGAGGCCTTGCGCTTCTTGAGCAGCCCAGACAGGAGAATGGAATCAGGGTTGCCCCTGAATCCCACAAGTGTGGCACTTGCTAGAATAGCCACAGTCGCTATCCTTGTGATCCTAACCACAGCGATAGCACACCAGCTTTTTCCCAAAAGTCACCCAGCTGCAGAGCGGTTCTGCCGTTGGAACAGTGAGAAGGAGGAGAATACTGGCTCTTCCCATGGTGACGAACCTTCTTAAAGCCCCAAGAGCTGGACTCACGCTGGTCCTCCAATGGGTAAGGCCTAAAAGAAGGAATGGAAATAAAAGGACCTTAAAAGCATGAGAAAATAGACAAAGCTAAACACTATATTTGAAAAGACAACTAAACCCTTTCTTGTCAGAACTAGTGGCTTCTTGGGCCGCGGTCTGACGAAGCTGAACCTCCATCTATCGAGCGCGATCCACTGTGTTTCGGTAAGTGCGAATGTCCATAGCAGACAAGACATGGCGAATCTCCTCTCGAAGGCCACCAATGAAGCGCTACACCTTCTTGTGCTCATTCGAGTTAACCTTCGAAAGGAAGTGGCAAATCTCCTAGAAGGCCTTCTCATACTACTCTACCAGTTGTCTGTCCTTTTGCTGCAAGGAGTCAAGCTCAAAGTTCTTCTCCCTGGTTAGGGTAAAAGAATAGTACCTAGCGGCAAAAGTGGTGATGAAATCCTCCCATGTATGTGGCTACGCGTGTGGTTCGTGAGTGCTGTGCACCTCAGCCTACCACAGGTCCACCTCCCCCAATAGTTGCTGGGAGGCGAGCAACACCTTCTCCTAGGAAGGGAGCACCATGGTGTCAAACTTCTTGTACATGTAGCAAATCCAGTCGTCTGCCTCCACTAGCCCCGATCCACTAAAAGTCCACAAGCCTAAGCACTACCATTCCCTCATTGTCATACGAGGAGCAGGGGAAGCGGCGCCTGGATGGGTGCAGCTGTAGTGGCTACTACCTGACTGGCAAGCATCACTGGAAGAGCGGTATGCAGCAAGGTGACTAGGTTCTGCACCTAAGCCAAAAGCTACTGCACCTCGCTTTGAGAGGTAGTCAGCGCCGAAGCCAAAGGAACGCCATCTGTGCCTGGAGTAGGGTTCGCCGGTGGAGGTAATGTTGATGCATCAGAAGCGGAGTTCGTCGGTGAAGGACTCTGACCCTGGTTGTCCAGATCATTAGTATGTCCGCGAACTTGGTCCACGTACTCCCGCACCTGAGTGTTGGCATGCCTAACCAGAGGTATATTGTTGCATGGAAATAAAATATTGGAACAAGGACATAGAATAGTGATAGGATAAAGGGATTAGCAATTGGATATGGAATCATGGTAATATGCCATTGACTAGATATGCATGCATGAATAAATTAACTCGAAGCCCAATGTACGTGAAAACCCCTTTTTGTTTTTCCAGAAATTACAGCCCGAGCTCTGATACCAATAGTAGCACCTCAAATATCAAAAATGAGATACCAATATGGAACGTCATTGCCAAAGTAAGGAATAAATAATAATAGAAACAATAGAAATAGCAAGAAAATTAAAATTTAAGAGTACTTTATTAGAGAACCAGCGGAAGCTGAAATATATGTTCTAAACATGGGACCGGTCTACTTCTAACCAGACGAAGAAATAAATAAGCTAACAAAATAGTGGCAAGCTATGGTGCTGAAAACTCGAGTGCTACCACCCATGTATGTTGCTATCACTCCACTGGCATTTTACCTGAGAATGGAAAGAGCAAGCATGAGATTTGGAAATCTCAGCAAGTGTCCAACAACGATCGCAAGCAAAGTATGTAATGACAAATAATGCAAGCAAGTAATTGACACATGTTAAGGTAATGAAATTAGGTTACCGAAAATATTGATAGAAATCAAAGATAGGGGTAATGGAAATGGTGGAATTAAGAATAATTTTTATTTAGCAAAGTATGGTAATGGCACTAGCAATTACATCCCACATACCTAGTTATACGAGAATAGTCAGGCACGTCATTGTCCTCGACTGTATAACCACAGACGGTGTGTAATATCATGAGTAGCAAAAGTGTATAATCCCCCGTACATTACTAGATGAGTGCTAATCTCCCCTATATGTGGGTAACCCCAGGCCAGATAATCGTTATATTGCCAACAGATCATAAGGTTAAGCGATTAAGGTGACTAAGGGTAGACTAAGATAATGTTATGATAAGTATAAGAATATGCTAAAGTGATAATTGTACTCGGTGGCAATGTTGACAATAACATGACAGATGTGATATACGGAATGGAAAGCTTACAGCCGCGAGGTACTGGCCTTGAGTATGACTGGCTGTTCCAGCCATCACCGCCGCCGCCTGCCACGGCCACCCGTGCTCTACCGCCGTGCGGCCACGCCGCCTCGACCGGCCACCTCATCGAGCCGCCATGGTCCGACTGCCTCCACCGGACACCTGGGCCCTTGGCCACTGCCGCTGTGGCCTGCCGCCACCTGCCATGGCCTGTCGGCACCTATAATGGCACGCCGCTTTAGGCGACGCCACTCCTGGGCCGGCCGCGCCATCTACAGCGTGCCGACTTATACTGACCGCACCCCTTGCGCCGACCGCCTGCACTATGCACCGCGCCCCTGTGCCGTCCGCAGCCTGCCATCGACGCCACCGACGTCGACGCCGCTGCCGCCCACGATGCAGCCACCGCCTATCGGCCCTTGCACTGGCCTCGTGAAGAACGAGAGATAGGATGGGGGTATAGATTGGTTTTCTTTGACCTAATAGGAGAGGAAGGAGTGGGTGTGCATATGGAAAAAAAGAGATGGCTTCTAAATAGCCCCTCGGCCTAGGTTGGGAAGATTAGGGTTTCGCTGTTTTGTGGCCCCTTCCAAATCCAGGGCACTACACGCCGGCCGAATCCAGCCTATCAATGCCCGGTGGCCGATGGATCCGGCCCGTTGACGCAAAGGCGTGGCTATTGACGACGCCGGCCGAATCTAGTCTGCCAATGCCCAGTGGCTGCCGGATCCAACCCACGAACGCAAAGGTGTAGCCGTCGACGATGCTCCACCTCCTTCCTCGCTACCGACGCAAAGGCACGGTCCACAAAACGCGTCCGGAAACAATGACGACACTCTAACAATATAATGCGACGTCGCTTCTGTCTCGGTTCACACAAAGCACTCATCACGTCAAGAAACGACGACCTCTTTTCTCTCGTCGTTCTCTCACCGCCATCTAGTATTTTTCTAATGTAGAATAGCTAAAAGATGGCTGATATGGTATTATTAGTGATACCAGAGAGCATCGACATATATGGTGGATCCAAGAGAGAGAGAGAGAGAGAGAGTACGTACGGAGTGATGTGATGAGCTGCGAAGATGGATCTGAGGTGGCTTTCAGAGAAGCCGACACTTCTCTAGTCCGCAAAAGGCACTGCTTTCGGCCACTCGAAAAGGCGATAAAGCGAGCTCGGTCGCCTTGGAGGAGCTGCACGTACGTACGTACCAGTACTACTCCACTCTACGTAGAGCATTTCTGACTCTTGAGATGCATGGTCGACACCACACTACACCACAACGCTAAACTCGAGCTGAAGTGTAAAACAACCAGTACGTGCTCTTCCTAGTTACCCACTTGCTCCTATATATAGTCGTATACATTAGAGTGCTTTAGTATGAACCGCAAGCACATGCAGCCGATGGATTAGCTACGTACATGTACGTAAACGCCCCATGCGATGCGTTATATGTAAGTATTATAGTCGTAAATTAAAGATCGAAGAAGCTAGCTAGGGCCGGGACAATACGTACGCCACCAGCAGTAGACATGCATATTCAATTCCGGTGAGCTAGCTAGCTTAGATCGATCACGACGACACTAGCAACAACGTACCGTGGCCCATGCATGGCAGACACAAAGGCACCGTGGATGAAGCAGCCGGGCGCTTCAAGGGCACATTTTTTCTCCAAGGCAACACAGTTGGCGAGATCGGCGGCCCGTCCTTGCCAGCCGAAGGACACGCATAAACAATAACTATGGAGGGATGGAGAACGACCCAAGCTGAGCATGCATGCAAAGCACTGAAGTTACCACTACCACCCCTACATGCTTGAATGATTCACAATGTAAGCATGTCATCGCAACGCTATTTTTTCAAGGCATAAGTCAGATTTACGTCGATCAAACTACTACACTTGTCATCTTAAAATTTGTGCGTCAATTTTTGCAAAGTATGACTGGCAATATGGTTAAAAATATCAAAGTTAGCTATATAAAATTATACTATTAAATTTATCATTAAAATATATTTATAATATTGTAATTTTATTGGTACATCTTAATGTAAGGTCATAAAATGTAATTGTCAAAATCGTATCTACCGTAAAAAGTAAAAAAATGTTAAGTAAAAAAAAGATAAAGGAGTACTTCGTTTTGGGTTAGGTGGAGTCAAAACATTATAAATTTTAGGCTATCAATATATTTTTAAATATTTAGACTAGACATACGAAAATGATATATGTAGATTTGTCTAAAAAGTATTTTTTCATAATATTGTAATATTATTGTTTTTATAGGTACAATAAAATATAAATTATTGATTAAAACCTAATTTTAAAAACCGTGTCGATACCAAAACTGACTTATTTTTTTACTGTAGTGAGTAAAATGATACATCCCAATTTTGTACTCACATAAATTAGTCAGCTTATATTTAAGAGAGAAAATGGTAGTATAAATAAGCTCATCACACATTACGATATTGTATACATGGGGATATTGAGATGGGTCTCTCTCTCTCTAATATATATAGTTATGGAAGTGTACACATTGCATGCATGCGAGCAAACGTAACCCTCGTTACATCAAGTACAAAATTGGTAGCCATCTTGTGGGACCCTGCATTAGGGGCCCCACAAGCGTGTGCCTACCTAGCTAGCCCAGTAACAGGGGAGTTGCAAGCAAGCTAAGCTTCGCTCTCCCATCTCCAGTCTCGTCAAAACACTGCCCTAAGATTGCCCTAAAAAGGCCATCCATCTCTCTCATCCAACGACCAACCATCTCTCTTTCTCTCTCTACATGGCTAATCATAGGATTACAATTAAGGTGCTACTACACTACAGTAGCACCACCACTACTACTCGCTAAGCTAGTGGTAACGAACAGCATAGTAGTAACACATATATAGGGGGAGTTCGATCTGTACTAGCGATGCATGCATGCATGGCATGCTAAATCAGGCGAGTGGCGACCTATGGGGTGCACCCTTCCTCCTGTTGCTGAGAGACAGGACGATCTGGGGGAAGAACCCTCCTCCTTTCTTCTTCCTCGGGGCATCGCCGGCGCCCGCCGCGTCGCCGCCGCCGCCGAGCCGTGCGTTCCTGCCGCCGTTGCTCGAGCCGCCGCCGCCCCCGCCTCCGCCCCCATAGTGGTGCAGCGGGTCCGCGAGGATCGAGTTCGGGGTGACCTGGCCGCCCGTGTCATCGTCGAGGAGGTCCGAGCCGTCGACGCGGAGGTTCTCGAACCGCGGGAAGCAGGCGAGGTCCGGCTCGCCGGACACGTACAGGATGTTGGACAGGTCGGCCCCCTGCATCATCAGATGATCCACCTGCATGCGTGCACGCATCAATATATAGATATATCCATGTGTTAACCGTGGCAAAGAATCCATTCATCGTCCCATGACTATATTTTGCAAAGCAACGTGCCAGGATGACACATCTTGGGTACAAATTCTCTTAGGTAGTAGCAGTACCTTGCAAGAGAGGCAGCAGAAGTGGAAGGGCTCCTGGAGGATCCTGTCGCATGTCAGGCAGACGTTGCCAGAGCCCTTGAAGGGCCTAGACTGCGGCCTCGGCTTCAGAAAGATCACCTTAGCACTGTTGATCGTGTAGGGCTGCGGCGGCGGCATGCAGCACGAGATAAGAAAAGAAACAGGTTAGGCGACGACAACAACTCTCAACGACAAGACGTTCGCCGATGTTCTCGGAGACCGGTTCAAAATGGAGCACCACTAGACTTGCCGATGTTCACCTGAACAAAGGAGCAGTCGATGAGCTTCTCGAGATCGTCCAGGCGCACCACGTCGTTGTATACGTACCTCCGCACCTACACATACATTACAAACCTCTTTTATACGGGCATAAACTGCACACAAGTACTACTACTAACAATGTGTGCATATACTGCTAAGCTGTACTAAGTATGTATGGAGTATACAACTCGTACTCAAGGGCGGACCCAGCGGTGGGTCAGGTGGGGCACCAGCCCCCTCTACCGCTGGCTAGCCGTGTGTATCTCTCTCATCCCCTACAGCTTCACGTTAGCCATATGAATGACCTTGTCAGGTTTAAAAAGCCTTTGCATAATGAAGAAAATTGTATTTGTAGTGGTGATTATAAGTCACAACGATATCTTAGCTCTTGGTGTGGAGCCTCTCTCCCTCTCGTGTCTACAAGTCTATCGTTGGTCGGTAACTTGGTATTCAGCAAACTGATCAGTAAGTCCTATTAATCCCGAGTCCGCTAGTGCTCGTACTACTCTATGTGGGTAATGGGTTATGGAGTGTGGAAATGGAATAGGGATAGAAGATGAGATAAATCTAATACCTATCTCTCATCCAACGGCTAAATTTATTCTATCCTAATATCATAATCGTACTCTCCCTCCTGGTTTCTGACTGTCCTAACGGCAGCTACACGGTAATACTAGCGGTAAAGAGTAAGCTGAGAAACTTCTAACTTTAAGTATTCAGGTGGCGGTGGCGTGTGAATGTGATGAGGCAATAATACGTCCTTCCCTGATCCATCCGGATGCAAAGGCTGCCGTGAGTCACCAGTAATAATTGCTAGACTTTGACCGGCGGCTCGTTGTTATCCCCATCGTGAGAGACCAATGGTGCACCCATCGTGCAGGCTAGTTATAGACCCGGTTCTCCCGTTTTTTTTTTTTTACTTCGAGTGCTTCGAGAGCCGAAACAGACTTCTCTAAATAGTTTTTTAAATTCGCTTTCCAAACAGTTTCTAAGTCTAAAATTATGTATATATGTTTCTATCAACGTCTATGTTATTCATGGTCTTAAAAATACAAATAAAAAACATAAACTACAGTCTAAAGAAAATGACCCTAGACAGCAAAGCCCAATGGCGAGACCGCCCCTCGGGGCCTCGTACTCTTGGGGCAAAGTCCCAACCAAGTACCGGAGGGCGGAAAGGTAAAAGCGACCGACCGATCAAAATTACCGCACCCGGGGGTGGGGGTAAAAAGCTCGTCACTAGCCAGCCAGCCACTACGGCCTCCTGTGGCCTAACGGATGAACAATAATATCACCGAGGAAACTTTTTACCGCTGCTACACTGAACTGAACAGCTTAGCTAGCTAGCCCCAAGAAGGCCATCCATTTATTAACCAGCCTTACTTAGGTTTCTGGTTTATTTTTCACTATTTCTAAATTTCATCTTTATCTAACTTTTTGAATTTTTTGAGCTTTTTGACCAGTTCTTTTTTCCTGTATTCGTTTGCATTATACGTGCTGAGATAATCCTTTTTTATTTTTAAATTTTTTTAAATTTAATTATGCCAAAGAAGCCATCATCAGCTACAGTAAAATTTCAGCCATAAACCACAAAAAATCAGCCCAACCGAACACCACCAAGCTTTGCTATAGCGGGGGGGGGGGGGGGGGGAGCGGGCGGCTTTGCTATACACGGCAAAGCAATCTGGATAACCCAGCCCATTTGTAGGGCAATTTGTTAGGGTCGCTGCACTGGACGCTCTGGCAGAAGAGAAGCACAACACAATAATTCAGCTCAGTTCAATTTAACTGAAACTGTGAATCGAATTCACAGAAGAAGAAAAAGATGAGTGAACAAATCAGAACAGTGGAATCACTATTACCACCGTTAAATGGCAGGCCAGAGCTTGTGTGATAGAGGAGGGGAAAGGTGAGATGCGCCCAGAGAGATGGCTGTGGCTTTGCTGTAGCTTTTGCAGGTGAAGGGCACAGGAATGGGTGTGGCTGGCACTGGCATGCAGCAGAAGCCGCAGCAGCGGTGCAGTGGAAGAATTCACCTTACTGGTTCAAAACTGCTTCGGCTTCCCTCTGTGATCAGAGAAGCCAGCCGAAAACCGGTTTTGAACAGCTAGATTTCTAAAAGCGACTTTTTCTAAACCGTTTTCAAAAACAATTTCTTCAAACCGCTTTCAACAGCTGCCGGTCGACCTCCGTGTCTCCTTTGTGTCCCTGTTCGTGTCTTCCGAAGAGCTATTTTTTTTACAATTTTATCCTAATAGTTATTTTTTTCGGTCATTACTATTTCATCAAAAGCCCAAACGCTCTAACCACCAAAAGACAAAACATCACTAAGATGTGTGGCTAAGCTCCCCAGCTTTTGCCCCTTTCTTTCCGTCTACACTCCCAGACGAAGCGAGTTACACATGCCACCAACACAGGAGCCAAATGGTACGGATAAATAGTACTAGAGTATAAATTCGCAATGCAACAGAACAAACGGAAATTAGCAAGGGTAAAATTGTGCAAATTATGTAAGTTATATAGTAATTGGGCGGGCTCATACCCACAGGGTTGGTTAATTCAACGAGGCGGCACGGCACGTAGCACAACCGGAGCGCAGAAAGCGACAAGGCCAAGCCGAAAGATGAGCACAGGGTTCTAAGAGGGAAGAGGAAGCAAGTGGCACACCACACTGGCAAACTCAAGCTCAAACCCGCCGCAATTAAGCCCAACAAAATCTAATTAGCAAGGAAGAAAGAAATACTTTGTGGCTCCCAAAGATGAGCATAGTCCAGTAGTAGTAAGGCACAAACAAGATTAGCCTCCCCACATCTACTACCTACAAGTTCCTTCATTTTTTTTCTTCTTCTTCTTTGAGACAGCTAAATTCCTTTATGGAATATGTTTCGAAAAAATATCCTTTTGTAGAACAACGCATCCAAGAAGGCTGATTAATTAGGCCAAGTACGTACAAGCGTCCCTACACCCACATAACCACAGAATTACCGAATTCTAAACAGAGAACTATACCAAGAGACGAGCAATAATAACAAGCTAACAAGACATGCATGAATCCTAACGATCTCCTACTTCACATACGCAAAAGAAGGGGGAAATCGGCAAGAATTAATCAATCGCAAGCCTAAAGTAAACATGCAAGTTAAGAACAGGACACAAGACGGTCACAGGAATATCTACATGGAAGGGTACGAGTATCAGAGAAGAATTAATTGGCGTTCCTGTGATAACTAACGATCGACGCATGTCGATTGGAGGGGGAGGAGGAGGACGGCAGCGAGGCACACACCTGCAGGAGCGGGTGGTGGCGGTGCGCCGGCGCGCAGTGCGGGCAGATGCTGGCTGCAGCACCCGAGGCAGAAGATGTTCTTCTCGTTCTTCTTGCGGTTCTCGTGCGCCGCGCACCCCACGAAGAAGCTCTCCTCCACCAATCCCCCCACCCAGCCCGGCCTCATCATCCCCATCTCCATCGATCCCTTCCTCCTCGCCAATTCTTCCCCTCCTCCTTCCTCACACTCTCCTCTCTCTCCTCGCCACAACTACAACTCTCTCTCTCTCTCTCTACTCTCTCTTCGCCACAACTACAACTCTCTCTCTCTCTCTCTAACTCTCTCTAGCTTGGTCTTGATTAGCCGTATGTATATGCGTATACAATACGGACGTAGTACTACTAGGTCGATTTGTGGCTGAGTGAGGATGGCTCAAGAGGAGGCGGCGGCAAGGGGAGTGACGGGAGAGTAGTCCATGGTGGCGTGTATATATAGAGCGAGAAAGAGGGGGTGGCTAGGGATCGATCTTTGTTCGCGAGCTACGTGGCTAATGGCGTCAAGGGGACATACGGGTTCGCTGGTCAAAGGAACACTTGGGCGTCACGGTCCAAGTGTCGGAGACCTTTTCCGTAATTGCCCCAACGTTTCGGGGGGTTTCCCGCGACTTGTCTCGCCAGTGCGCCGAGGGGTCGGGTGCGAATGGTATGGGCATGCGGGGTGGTTTCTGCAAAGATTTTTAAGGCAGCGGTGGTGGCTTGAGTGGCTGATTAGTACTCCACCGTGGGGTGATCGATGCCTAGATCGGATCATTGAGGATGCGCGAGCGCTGCTGAGTTGGGGGTAAAGTCGGGTGTTTTTTTGTGTTAATTTGACTCGCTGTTTCCACTCGTAAGGATGCGTCATTTTCTTCACAGTTTTTGTCCAAGTTTGTTTTGCTTCGTATTGTCCAAACAAGCAGAATTCTCGCGCAACTGTGTGGCTAAGTATTACAACATGCTTTATTTGCTATAGAAAGAAGTTTGATCAGAACTTAGCTCGAAAGTTCATCCATAATCTGAATTAAAAAAAGTAAACATTCGACTCTGAACTTTGTAATCCAATTTAAATAACGCATTGATCTGATTTCGCAAGGTGTTATTGCCCATATGATGCGATAAGTAGACGATTTTACCATATAAGATGACACATTGACTAATTTGGGTCAATGATAGGTAGAGCCCACAAAGGCTTCTCTAGGGGTGCAAACGGAATGGATAATTTTTATCCGACCGACTGAAGGCTTATGCAGCGAATACGAAAGGAGTAAATGGGTATCCAGCACTATCCGTGTTGGATTCCAACTCTAAGAAAAAATACAGAATATGATAGGGACTAGCGATATCATCCATATATATATATATATATATATATATATATATATATATATATATATATATATATATATATATATATATATATATATATATATGTATGTATGTATATGTATGTATGTATGTATATGTATGTATGTATGTATGTATGTCAAGTGATATGAGTAAGTTTGTTATCACTTCACTTAGAAACAATATGATAGATAGGCGGACCGTATCTAAATAGGCGGGAAATGAGTACTCTTCCTTCGACATCTCAGCGATTAGTCTATGCATGTTTGCTCTGATTGCACCCCATTATTCAGTGTCATGTGTAGGGGTCTGCAAGAAGCAGACAATTTCTATCCAACAGACCGTCCAAAGGCTTGTGGAGCAATACAAAACAGAGAAATGGATATCTGACGCTATCCATGCCTGACCCCGACTATAAGAAAAAAAAATATGGAATAGGATACAAGATGAGCGATATTCATCCATATCCGTTCCGATTGCACCCATAGGCTTCTCTTAGTCGCGCTTCCATGGCCACCTCCCTGTAGCTCTCTCCATCTTTGTTCCGATTTTGGGGAGAAGATCTACATGATGAGTGATATCCGTCCATATCCGTTCCGATTGCACCCCTAGGCTTCTTCCCCATCGAGCTCCTAGTCGCGCTTCCATGGCCACCTCCCTATAGCTCTCTCCATCTTTGTTCCGATTTTGGGGAGAAGATCCTATAGGCTCCACCTGTCATTTATCTAAACTTGATCAGCATATCATTCTACGTGATAAAATCGTCCACTCAGTCACGTCACTTAGGTAATACCACCATGCCAAATCGAGTCAATGTGTTATTTGAACTGGATTGCAAGTTTTCAGGGGGTTAAATATCTGGATTTCATAATTCAGAAGTGTTAGACATACTTTCAAACAAAGTTCGAGGTGTTATATAGAAATTTTCCTTTGTTATATAACTCTATTACCTTTGAAAATATAGTTGTATTTGTTATATAATTATAATACTATATATATGATTAATCTTCACCGTTATAATATGGCTCAACAGAAAATAAGTGACGTAGATCTTCTATTTTCTCTTAATTAATGACATAATTTATATGAAATTTGTTTTTAATTTAAAAATTATTGTGAAATCTTCTGTCCCTTTAAAACGAGTAAGGTATCTTAAACCGTTATTTGCAGATATATAGGTTAAAAGAGATCTTGGAAATCGATGGCCTTATGTTGAATAGACGTCCTCAAATCACGGCTGTTTCAAATGACAACCAAAACTTCCCTCTCTGTAATCAGTCCATTTTGAAGCCAAAAAAAAAAACATTCGTTCTTGTGGGCGAGACAACCAAGAGTAGTTAATACTAGGAGCAAGCATGCTGAGTTGATAATGTTGGTTTCCAAGGGAAAGGCAACTGCACACCAGTCTGAATCAACAATAATTGCCCGATCCAACTTATTGGTACTAATTGGCATGTGATTTTGCCAACTCTCATAGTAGAAAAACAAGACCATGCTGGAACTGAAGTGTAGTGATCATGCGCGTCTGCACGCGTCTCTGATACAGGATGTTCGCTTTAGTACTATTCCCATTTCCTTTTTGCGGTAAGAAGGATAGGAAGGAGAGTTTTCACAATCGTTATAGTAATTGAGGAGCAAAACTGGGCCTGCCCAAGCCAAACAACACGATTCATCCTATGAGCTACCATACCATGCTTATTCATGAGCTACCTTATTTTAGACCCGTTCAACTAGACTATGGTTGATGATTTTTTTTACTTTTAACTTTTTGCCTTTTGAGTAAAATAACACTATAGCGGTTAGGGATGGAACTAGAACAAAAATGATCAGAATTCACCATTTCCCTACACATATAAAAACATATATAATTTTAAGCAATATTATGCTAAATAGTAATATGTCTGGTAATTTTTATCATTAATACTTCAACATAACGGATAACAGTGTCTAATGATAAGGAAATAGTAATCAAAATACTTACCAGCATGAAGAAACCTGAAAATAATATTAGTTGTTGCAACAAATTAAAGGAATTAAGGGCAAAATCACAGACAAAAGTTGGTCGGCATTGGTAAAATACATCATCCGACCCCAATGGCCTGTTAAAAGAGAATAAAATTACTAAAAGTTTTCAAAGTAAAAATAGTAGAATGATCAAATGTAAGTTAATGCAATACCTTTTAGTATTTACTGTTCTTTCAAATTTATAAAGCGACAAATCCACAACATTATTAATAATTTTCGTCAATTGTTGTTTCTCCATATAATAAATAAGTATATCATTTCATTCAATCATCATCAATTAATTGAAAAGGTTAATTAGATATTTGTATGTTCAACAGTTTAAAGAACAATATAATAGAAAAATACGTCCAGTGGCTTACTTAACATCGTGGTTAAATACTATAATTTTACCTCTGATTCGTAACTGAACTAGGTCGCTATTCCAAAAATTCAAAATTCAAACTCTAAGTCTTAACTACAATTCGACAAAAAACAATCAACAATCATCACATTAAAACTCTAACTTCACAAATTTAGTCCCTAATTCTTGAAACAAATTGAAAGAACTAAGAGAAGTTTATGGCAGAGTACAGTACTAATCAGGGTGGGCATAAACTTCCTTTGGCTAGCGAGGGCGTGTGGCAAGAAGGACCAGGCGACGTCTCGGCGAGATGGCAGACGAGGGTAGCCAGTGGTGCTGATTTTCTCCCGTTCTTCAGTGACTGGTTGCAACTTGATTGGGTGTGGTTGTGTGGCAGACGTGGTGCACATTTTTTGGCCTGACTATGCGAGATAAATAGGCATTAAGGACTGCTACAAGGTGATATGCTTCGAGATTGATCAAATAGATGTCGTGGACTATTGCAATTCCTCTCTATTGGGCTGGCTCGGCCTGCTTTAATTGTCTTATGAGCTGAGGGAAGTGAAGGCTCCTCGTGGACTGCTGCTAGCTACGAGAAATTTGGACTGCTAGTGCTCTCTTCGTTGGGCTTCAATGAAGGAACCATGTGCATTGAATTTGGGCTGAGGGATTCACATATAAGATAGAGGTATTGATCCCTACTAAAAAATTCCTTGGACCTGGTGTCCTGTGACACTGGGCCCCATGGCATGGTTCCGCTGGTGATAGTGGCCATTAGCTTTTGACTAGGACATTTAATTAAAGAAAATAAAGAAAAAAGAGAAAAAAATGTTATATCTTCACAGACAATACAAAGAAGAAAATACCGCGTTAAGAAGCCTAGCGCGTTCAAAACTGTTTGTCCCTCTAGGAAGCTAGGAATCAAAAGCCAAAATTGTTTAAAATAGAGCCTTAATCTCATGCTAGCTTTGATGAACCTGTGAGCGAAGTTAGTAACGTAGTTTTAAAAGCCGGAACGGACCAGTGGTTAAACCAAAAATCCATGGTATTGTTTTTTCGGTTTTGTTCATCAATTCACCGATGGACCACTGGTTAAGCCGTGAACCAGCGGCCTCTCCGGTTCACTTGGCCTGTCCAGTTTTTAAAACTATGTTTAGTAACCTATAGTGATTTATGGGATAGTCATGCTTTTGGGGAAAACACAGTTGAAGTTCTGTAATAGGTCTCAGAAGGTGGATGGTTCCTGTAATATGTACTCCTCATGTAATACTCTGTCCTAAAATTCGTTCAATGTCTAGTCCACCATAGGCGTGGGCTCACACACATATAGCACCTTTTTTATATTTTCGTTCTTACTTCGTATAAAAATGGTTAATTTCGATATGTTACATTTGGACCCATTAGATATTATATACTACTACAATTCACGAGATAAACAATATGAATCATATAGGCCTTCACACAAAAGTTTCACCACCACTCATATAGATCATATATAAGCCTTAACACAAACGGCGGGGTATTATACCTTCTAACTTCTTTGTCCTCTTCCAACTCTCGTGTATGGACTTGGTTTGTTTCCGTTTGCTTAATGGAAAATGGTAACCGTTTTTAAATGAATAGCTTTGATGAACGCAACGCTCTCCAGTTCCGGTGAAATGAAACCCCTTCGTCTCATAGATGGTGGCCCTCGAGCTCTACTTAATTCCTTCTTTGCCACCAACAGTTCGTGTAGTTTCACTCTTCTCTTAACTGAAACACGCAAATTTGTCCAGGTTAAATACCAAGAAGCAAGATTAATTAATTACCCAAGCAGTTACCACCAGCAGTCTAGCTAGCATGCACCACGCTCGCTCAAATCTCCATAATTTTTTTCAACAGAGTACTAGCTACTGTTAACCCCTGCTAATTTGCAGCTTCTCAATTTTGTCCAAAAAAATTGGTATTATTCTTTTTAGTTTTTCAACGATTTTTAAATTTATCTTTTTATAATTATTATTATTTATTAGAGTAATAAATTATAGCTAAGAATCATGACCTACGTGACATAAAGAACAGAACCATTGACCGGTTCGTCGTCGATGGCTGCTGTTCATTTGCGCAATTGCGCGGTACTGCCCGTCCCTGCCTTTCCGGTTAGTTCTTTTTCTGTTCTTGTTTTATGTGGCCGTCGTAGCCTGCCTTTCCACTATTTTCAAAGTTCTTCTGAATTTTCCGAGCTTCTTGGACTGTAGTGACGCCTCTGCTAGCCTCTAGGGTAGTGGACTAGCCTCGTACGCACTACAAGTTTTACAGCTGGAAATTTCTCGACCCACGGAAACAGCAGGGGATGTGTTCCTGAGATCAGATATTAGCAACTATGGCCCGTTTATTCCGACTTTTTTTTGTTACGGCTTCTGATTAAAAAAAACAAAAAAACTAAAATTAAGAAACCAATACGTCCATTCCAACATCGGACTTCTAATGAACGGGGCTATACCTGATAGAAAAACATGGTTTAAATTAAACATGTGTTGTTTGTGTTCCATCGTCTATTAATTCGTCCCTGAAGTACAGAGCAGGGAACACCAAAGGCAGCGAACCTTGCAGTTTCCATCTAACATCGCCGACCCTAGGGAAAAAAATCTCAGGAGAGGACGCAATAATTCGTTCGGCTAGCTAAAGCTTTGCATGCAGTCCACTGTGCAAAACGGAGGCTGCTGTACTTGCACCACGACCATTCACGCATCATGATTGGTTGCCCGGGAACGAAACGACTTGGCAACGGCATCACACCTGACCTACAACGCTGTTGGATCTCCCTCAATGATCAGTCCGTGCAGCCAGCCTTGCTTGCCGCTTGGCCACCCACAGCGTTCACCACATTAGTAAGTAACAAATTAAGCTAGCACCTGAAAAAGCACACGGTTGCACCATATCGCAGTGATGGTATGTAGGCTTCTGAGATAGATCAACAGGAGAGACGGGTCTAAACCAATGCCACCCTAGTCTTCAGTAATGGGACGTGAGATTTTTACCAGTACAAAGTCTAAATAAGTCTAAAGCGTAACTTTTCCTTAGCCTAGGTAGTGGTAGTCTAAGACATTCACAACCCAAGGCATAACAAAATCATATATCCGCCACCGATCAACGGTGCATACAATGCAGGCAGTATATATGCAACACATGCTGTGTAGTTGATGGATAGAGACTATGTCCGGATTGTTTTGGGTTTAAAGTTAGCTTATGCTTGTACTGTCTACAATAACTAACTTTTAAATAGTGCGTTTTTTAAGATGGAGTCAATAGAAAAATTAAAGTAAAAAGTGTACTGAGTTCAACTGTACCGGCCTAAATCGCATGCGACTATTTTCCTCTGCGCACTGCCTTTTGCGAACAGCCAGAATTCAAATATTTAAACCAAAAACCATAAGTCATCAGCCCAAACAAACCCACCCTACTACTACTGGTGGTAAGTACTCCTAAATGCATGTGATGGAGGTGGCCAGGAATTGCAAAGCGAGGTAAAGTCAGATTTTGGCACTGTTGTGTACTATATTTACAAAACTAGCTGCATGCACACTGCATTTGTAAAAATGACACTTTTGTTATTTAGTGGGTGGGCGGCAGCGCCGGCGAGGCGACACGTGACGAGGTCACCGGCGGCAGGTGCCTGTTGCCCCGCCAGCAGACGAGGGAGTGGGCGAGGGGGATGACATAGACATAATGATATTAGTGTGAACGAGAGAGTGCGTGAGGGGCACGACACACAGAGAGTGACAATTGTGCGAACCAAATAGTAAAAAATAAAATATAGCATGATTGGCCGACATATGCCACTTCAAAATATGTCTAACCATCGTTAAATTCATGATTAAATTAATCCAAATAAACATGGCAAATTTAGATCATATAAAATTCCCAAAAATTATATAATAACTAGGACTATGTCAGGAGACTTTACATAAAATTTTGTAATTATTGAAGCTCGTTTGATATATGTAAAAACTCATAAAAATATCAAAATTTTATGAATTTTTGAGCAATATTCGCAATGGATAAAATTACCCAAAAATTACACTGTGAGGTACGTTGTGTTGGGAGGCTACACATAAATTTTTGTAATTTTTTGAGCTTATTTGGTATATTTAAAATTCAAACAAACACTAAGCATAAAAAATTAGGACAGGTAATTAAGCTGACTAATTAGCTAGCTTAATCACCTGCTGCCTCTCACCAGACAATAGGCTTGCCTGCCATCCCCCACCGGGCGGTAGGCTGCATGTCATCTGCTAGCAGGGCGGCAAGCGCTTGCCGCCGGTGGTCTCGCCGTGTGCCGTCTCGCTGGCACTACCGCTCGCCCACCGAACGACAGAAATGCCATTATATATATATATATATATATATATATATATATATATATATATATATATATATATATATATATATATATATATATATATATATATATATATATATATATATATATGACTAATGTTATGAAAACAATACACAACAATGTCAAATCTGGCTTTAACTCTGCAAAGCCATACGAGTACTATATGTTTACGGCGCCTTGTCTCGAAGCTTGCTTCTGGCATGCCTAGCGCCATAGGGGGTAGGCATTTCAGGCTTACATCTTACATGGATGTGGCTTTTACTCGCCAGTAACCTGATTCAGGTTCAGATAACATGCCAGTCAAAAGAGGACCTTCCCCTGCCTGCGCCTTCAATCGCACCATACATACAAGTAACCCTGTGGAATTATGGATGGCCATGTGAGGGTTTCAACATGAGCAGCTGATGCATGCTAGCTAGCTTGTAGTAACATAGATAGCTGGCTTGCATGATATGAGGTGGTTGAAGGCCAGGAATGATTGGTGGATGAACACATATTTACAATTCGATCGACAACTGTTTGGTTCGATGCCACACTTTAGTTTACAATATAAAGTATTTTACAAAAGTAACTCGTCGATGGATTTTAGTGAAGCATTTTCCGATTGAGATGTCAAGTATTTGTGAGAGGTTTGGCAGAAACAAATTAAGGTTATCTCTAAGCCAAGAGCTATGTATATATGCTAGCTGTATCATGTGTCAAATCAAGATCACGCAGATATATGATGTAATGTGCATGAGTTGAATTTCAGAAGGAAATGCATAGAGGCCCACAACATGCATTGTTGCCTTTTGTCATACTCTAGTCAATGTCCTGATCATAGAGGGTCCCAACGTGCATTTTGGCGACTATTAGCTATATATGCATAACATTGCATGCATTTGTAGCTAGATATATTCACTCTATCATATATTTTTTGTGAGAACTTACATCACTTTTGTGTACAAGAAAACCACACGTGTTTATTAAGGAATGTAATACTTTTCTTTGAGACCATATTAAAGAACGTAACACTAGCAATAAGGAAGAATAGCAAATTCTAACAGCACTTAAGAAGTAAGAACAAACATGGTACTAACAAGAAAGCACAAGTTTGAGCATCAAATTTAATGTGGAATCCAAATCCAAATCGCAGTCTTCGAAACAATGACATTGAACAAAAGAGAGATGAACATGAACTAGCCGTTCAGCTTTCACGTCTGACGCCATATTTACCTGACCTAAGTTGCAGCCCAAACTTGTCAGACATCCCCGGCGCCCTCAGCCGGCCTGCTTGAAATACGGAAAGAAAAAGGCCATGTCGCCATTCGTGCTTGGGCCGGGGAGTGACATCCATGTTATTATCGTCAGACATGACACTGGTGCACGGGTTATTATCTTATAAAAACTCTGTCTTATTGAATAATAAATCATATTACAGTATGCGTAGTAGAACAATAATTAGATACATGACAGTGTTACAACAACCAGCCACACAGGGCTTAAACTTCAACATAATACATACTGATTTACATTAATCCGAAGAACGCTACTACTAAAGTTCAACGCTAGGTCCTATTTATGCGATTACAAGTTAACGGAAAAAGGTACGAGATTATTTCCTGTGTCAACCTGTGCCATCACTATCTTAGACAATGTTATTAGTATGTGACTTATTATTCGCATGAATTTATTTTTTATTGGGTAATAACTATAAACTTGTGCTATTATCTAATATAACGATGGCACACGGATCGAAGCGAAACGATGGCATGTCCCCCCCTTTTCATTCATCTTTTCCACGGAACATTCTGAAACACCCCAAAAATTCAGAGTTTTTGAATTTTTATTGAATTTGCTTGAAATTCTGTTTTCTTTCCCAATTTAGCAATTTTCTTGGAAATACGCTTTCCATTTTGGGTAATTCCGCTCCTTCCCCGCTCTGGCGCTCCCACACGCGCGCACCACTCCACCGCCTCTGCGCTTCGGCCACCGCATGTTCGCCACCTCTGCGCAAGATATTTTGGTGTCGCCTCCCTCACGCAGCGCCACCTCTGTGCAGCCGGTCCCACGCGTCAGCCGCCCTCCCTTGCTCCTCCCTCGCTCCGCGCGCAACCGACTTGCGCTCGGCCTCCTCACCGCAGCTTCTTCCCTCTCCTGATATTTCTCGCTCGAGCGCCCAAGTCAAAGAGCCGTACCTGTTGGCAGAGTAGCAGTGCCACGTTCTCCTCTATCCACTGAGCAGTAGCAGAGGCCGCCCCAGTCCCCTTCCCTTGCACTGGAAGCGCACTCCCAAACCGCCTCCCTGCGGTCATCAACTTCGGTTGCCTTCCAAGCCCAAACTCCATGGCTTCAAGCTTCCTGACACCTCCATGAACCCCACCGAACGGTCAATTTGAGCTCAAGCTCACGCTTCACCGCCAATTGTTTCCCCTGAGTCCGGTAAGCCCTTCACTCAATTCTCTACTCCCGATCATTATAATTCAATTGCTCATTGTCGTAGCATCCACGGGACACCCTGACTATGAAAACAAGCTCAATTTCGTATTAGCATTTCTTTAGCGCTCTGCCAACGAAGACCACCGCCGACCCAAACCACCTCGCCGTGGACAGCCCTTTAGGGAGCTCTCCGACTTAAATCACCGCCACACCTGTGTTCCTCACAAACCCTAGATGGTAAAATTTCCCTCAAACTCGCCATATAGCTACTGGGAAACCCTAATTTCATTTAGGACCCCGCAACCTTCTCTCTTGCCGCCCGCTGCCATCACCCATCCTCAAGCTTTCCAAGGCCCAAAAATGGAATTATCACTGTCCCAGGGGTCCGCCCGTGCCATTCACCCTCATAGGAGAACTTCTCTACTGCCGAATCGCAGCGGAGAAACTAGCTCTGTTTCCGCCGGAGAGAGAGAGAGAGAGACAACTGGAGGTTGAAGATGAACTGGGAGGAGATGACGTGGTTCGATCGTAACAGTCGATGCCCGTTGATGCCGACCCATCCGAACGTCCGCACGCCGCGCATCTGGGCCGCCCACGCCATCTGCGTGTCGATCATCGAGCGAACGCGCGCGCACGTATGGGCTTCGGCCTGCCGGCCCAAGAGGCCGTGTGGGCGCGGGAAGAGGCCTTCGGCCTCACGGGTGGTTGGGCTGAGCCCAACACTGTTCGACCGACCGGGCTTCACTGTTCATCAGACCGCCCTGTTACTGTTCATCCGGTTTAGAAAATTCAGAAAAAATCAATAAAAATCCCAGAAAATCTTTTAAAAATCCCAAAATTACCAAAATACACCATTTTGACCAAAATAATACCCTGAATTCAAATTTGACCTCCATTACTTCAAATTCAAATTTTATTAATTTAAATTTCGCCCTTCTTCCAAAATCAATTTCAACTAAATTCAGATTTTCCATTTTGTCAATTTAAGTCTTGATGAAATCCAAATCCGCCAATTTAAGGATCGACCATCCAATTCTAAATGTTTATATTTTATTCTAAAATCTGTCCAACACATATACTTCTTTTAATCACCCTGAATCTATCTAATCCAACTCTAGTCGTGTCAACACACCAAGCCCCGTTGAACTCCGACCACCCAACCCAAACCATTTCTTTTTATACTCTTTCTTGTTTTTAATTGCATTTTATTCCCAGCTTGTATCTCGCAAGGCAGGAACCGGTTGGACTTTGTTTTATACGCTAGTGATCGGACCAAGCGAGTTGGTCAACTGAAGGGCAGCAAAGGCATTTGAAGATAATCAAGAAGATCAAGAGCAGCTGAAAGAAGGCAAGTCACATGTTTTTGATCATATTGAATCCCATGAAATTTACATTATTTACTTATGTATTTTCATTATTGATAGTTGCGAAATGATAGTTTGCGTAAAATAAAATGTTTAGAATGACATGCTATTTAGATAAATCCTACCACTGAAAAAGCCCTATTTATATTGATGGCCATATCACCTTGACAACCTTAGTAATTATTGAAATATTGTACAACTATTCATAGATCATCTCATTCAATATTACACACTACTAAGTGACTTTGCCCGTTGACCAGTAGGTTTGAAAAACCCCGGACTTAGGGTAGGGTGGTATGGGACGCCGTACCCTAGGCCGGTAATGTTGGTGTGCAGGGTGGGGTAAAGGTGTTGCGCGAAACCGTGTGGCGGATTTTGCCCATCGCTTTACCCTTCAACATGTACACTGTTAAGGTTTGAGCCATGGGCTAGTAGATTTGGAAAAACCTGATCTAGGGTGAGCGTGCCCTAGAGCGGAGGTGCCGGTGTGCACAGTTAGGGTAAGGGTGTTGTGGGGGACCATGTGGCGGTTTTCGCCCACCGCTTTATCCTAAGGTGGAGGTTGCAGACCTCATAAAAATATAAGGGCAAGAACCTTGTGCTAAGTAAAAGACACAGTGATCGCCCAACCACAATGTTGATACGTCAACCCTGGTCTAGTAGCTACTCAAGTTCGATTGAACCTCTACAAAAGCAGTTTGGAGGCAAAGTGCGAGTCCATACGGAAAGGGTAAGAAGGGCCGTATGGAAGCTGGTTATTTTATCTGAACAATCTGACCGATCGATCTGAACTTCGATCATGTGTTATGTGTGCCGCACAATAGTAGGCTAAGGTAAGTCAGGTGCTGCCTGAGCTTACTGGGAGGCCTACTAGGTAGAGGCTATATAAAGAACTGAGCAGCGAAAAGCCTTGTTTTCTTAATATCAGACGTGGGATTAAGAAATCTTGTGGGTAAAGCAAGACAACTTTGCAGAGTGAAATAAATGGTATTCGAATACGCCGTGCTTCCGGTTAATGAAGCTGTGTTAACTGGGTGATTCCAGCAACGAGGCATAAGTAGTGTTTCTGGTGTTGTTAATTTGAGTAATGAGGAGACTTTATCTGATAACAGAAAGCCCCCTGATCTTAAGGAGCAATGGTTTTAAAAAGTTTTATTTGTTTGCAAATAAAATTGCATCCACCTTTTAATAAAACACTACACTTCCTTCCCTTGAGAATCCTGGCATATAGTTATATATTGTGTTCCACCTGTGATTTGCTGAGTACGAGGTTGGAGTACTCAGACTTGCAAAATTCCCCCACAGATATCAGAAGAAAAAAGATGCTGCGAGTGTTCGTGTTAGGGTTACGTCTACACTCAAGTGTTCCTGTGGAGTTTTCTTCGGCTCTTCTGTATGTAAGTTAAGTTTTGGGCTTGGACGCCCGTATTGTCATTAAAGTTGACAATTAGGTCTTATTTCAATTAAATTAACTTGTTTTAATTGTACGTAAGCATGCTTGATACCAGTGGCGGATCCAGGAAAATTTTTTGGAAGGGCTGAAGTACCTTCAGCTCGACCTCAGCCCCTGCTACATTATACATCTATGGCTAAAAATTTATGGGGGGCTCCAAGGGTCCGGTAGCGGTAGGGGGGCTCGAGCCCCCCGCCCCACCGCTGGATCCGCCCCTGCTTGATACACTGTTAGCCCGCAACGGAACTCCTGGTCTGTTGCGGGCCGTATACCGTCCCTGTTCCCAAAAATTGGGGGCGTTACACATTCGCAGTTAAACTGAGTTGAACGAACGGGTGATTTTCTCATGCGCATTGCATAGGATAGTTACCGTGGCACGGTGGCGGCGCATGCGCACGTACGCCGTTAACGACGCGGAGAGGCCTGTGACGAGAGCCATGCAGACGTACGTAAACTACGGGCGCCGTGTTGCATTGCGCGCAGGCCGCTACGGCAACATGCGCGTACGCATGGACGACGTACGCCAGCGCGCGCGTGTGCGTACGTAGCGTCACGCGGGCAGGCGGGCAGAGCTTCGCGTAGGACCACTGCGGTGCAAGTACCAAAGACATTTCAACGAGACCGAGCGATCAGCACGGAGCAAGAGCAAGAGTAGTAGTGGCACATCAAGTCATGATGTGCGCGCGCGCTCTATTTTGGGTGGTTTTTTGTCCCAGGATTTATGATTTAAATATTTAAATTCAGGTTATTTGTAAAAAAATAATACATATAGAAAAATAGTTATATATAATTTTAGCCGATAAAGTTAAACTCAGTGTATTTTTACTATAATTTTTCTATTAATCTTACTTTTAAAAATTTTACTATTTAAAAAGAACTTAGGCTTTGCTTCGTGCACGCAAAGTGCAGCGCATGGCCCACGATTCACATGCATCATCAGTGCCTGCATCGGTCGCTTACCGATGCCTAACTGAAACTAGCTTTCGGCATGCACTTGGTGGCTGCATTTTTGGCATATATGAATCCACACCAAACAACTTCTATTTTTGATTTTTAAAACACATCAACTTTTAAATTTCAATTTTTCAATTTTCAATTTTTTGACATTTTTGTTTTTTATTTCTTTGTATTATTCATGATAATATAACTTTTTAAAAAATCTAATTATTTAGAAAAACTAATAATTATTATAGCGTATTTGTAATCGCTACGCCGTATTTTCCAGAAGCCGGCGGTGCTTTTGAGCACTACCATTAATGTGGTTAGCTCCCGGCCCTAGCTAGCTTTGACTGCGGTCAGAGACTAACAGAAAAAATTAAGTCTGGATCCCATGTGCTGCATGCTACGGCTTGCCCGGGCTGTCTGTCTTGATGTGTACATGTTGTTTAACTCCATACTAAATAAACTATACTTTGTCACGATCACCTGTACGCATTCTACTGTATGGCGGAGCAGCATCGCATAGATTTCTACGGAAACGCATGTGTCAACTTCACAGGACACAGGGTGGTTCATCTCTCAAAAGAAAAAAAAAACAAATCGAGGATGGTTGAGTACTACGAGTATTATACAGTCTACATACAGTAAGCTTGGTTGCAGACAAACCGCAGGAGATCCGAGGCTCAGTGCGGGGAGCCGAGAGACTGCAGCTCCTGTTCTTTTTGGCTGAAGTTTATGACTGTTGGCTGTGGCTTATGATTTTTAAGCTCTTCATATGAGAGATTATAGAGTAACAGAAACTTATGTACGGTTTTTACCAATATAAATAAAGTTGGTATAATATATACTATAATTAACTAGTAGATCTATCTTAAAAAGATATTTTATTTAAAAATTAGTTATTATACAAAAATTAAAAAGGAGTTTTTAAAAGCTAAAAAGAATACGCGCAATAGTGCCACCGTCACGTTCACCATCCCATGTGGCGGCAGGGCCTCGCGGGCCACCCTGTGGTCACCATGTGAGGCGCCGCTGTGTTGCGTACGATGGGCGATCGAGCCGAGGATGTGACGCGTGGGGGGCCCCGCCGAGCAGTGCTCCCACCGCCGCCCGTATCGTCCGGCCGGAGGAGGCGAAGACTGGTAGCTGGGCCCGCGTCGTTGTTCCTGGGCCCACGTTGCCAGGGGATACGGCAGAGTACCCTTGTGCTCCGCGCAGAAACATGCGTGAACGTAGGAGTACAGAACGTACGCCCAGTTAGGGCAGGGAACGGGGCCCACAATGTCGGAGAGAGATCCTCGACCCAATTACTTGCTGTTTTAAGAAAAAAGCGGACCCACAACCTAGCGCCGTGTGCCACTGTGCTCTCTGACTTTGCGGCCCACTCGATTGGGCTTAAAAGCTGTTTATAGTTAAAATTACACTGTATTGGTTAAAATTTTACTATAACTGAAGGTGATTTATTTAGCGTAATTAAATTTAAAAAATAAAAAATAGAAAAAATGTATTACGAACAACGCGAACGAATACGGGAAAAAAGAACCAGCAAAAAAACTCAAAAAGACAAAAGTTCATAAAAAGACGAAATTTTTGAATAGTGAAAAATAAGCCAGAAGCTAGAAACTGAAGCTGAAATGAGCAGGGCCGCCGTTTGGTTTAAGCTTTTGGTCGGATCTTTTAGCTAAATTTATATTGTAATGGTGGATAGTTATTTCTAAAAAAATAAGGAAAAAAAAGTAAAAAACTGTTATATCATCTGGATAATACAAAGGAACGAGAAAAAAAATCAAAACAAACTAAAAGTAAAAACCGATGTATTTCAAATGGTTTATAACTTAAATAAATCGAAAGAGAAAAACACTAAAAGCTGATCTTATTTGGAGCGAAGTCTTAACTCAGAGATCCGGATCCCCAACACATACCCTGTAGGTGTGCGACTACACACCATAGGAGGAATGGAAAGGTGCTGTATCTTATGCAGCGTTCGTGCTGTGTTAATGTTTCGAATCGAAACCGGGTGAATTGAACGAGCAGTTGAGCACCTTTCACTCCCGCAACCAGGTCATTGGGTTCTTGACCCAATTAGCTGTAAGCATGTTGCAACTTGCAACCCACATACTCTCTATGGATTTTTGTGAAATTTTCCATAGTAGTAATCTTTATTTGAAAATTTTCCCATGGAGTTTTTGTGAACTACGGTTTAAGGAGCCCCAGAACTGCACGCGCGAGGGATGGAGGAATCCTGCAGCGGGTATCACCATTCGTGTTTGGTTTGTGGCCTGAGCTCGGGAGCTAGCAGGCCCACGCAACGCGAGCACGCTTGAGACTTTCATGAAGCATGACCAATCCACTCCACCCTAGGGTGCACCATGCCCTGTTCAACTTGTTTCCAAGGAAATCCGGCCGTGTAGAAGAAGTGGCAGCCACGGATGGTGTGTATGCCGATTTGAAATAGCTTCTGCTACAGTTTTTTTCTTCGAGAAGCTAGGAGTTGCCACACACACACCAGGCTTCCTAACACAAACGGCATGTTGGGCGTGCATGTTCCTTTGTTAAACCATTCAAAATTGAGCTTGTTCTTTTCAGCTTATAACTTATATCGAATGAATAAACGGGACAGCCTTTTGTCGTCATTTCGAGCAGCTTATCGTAATACCTTTTTAGAAACGGCTTATTGGGTTTCGGTTTATTCGCACAAACACTCATATTATAGCCAAAAGTAATAAGCCAAAGTCAAACAATCCCATTATCCAAACCTTTTCAGAACGGTTAATTATTAAAATTACATTTGCATCTAGACTGAAAAAAATCAAATCCACTTGTAATATTATCAAACGGCATCAAACAAGTCGTCATTTGACTCAAGGATACTTCAGACATTTTCTAACTCAGAACAAACAAAAAGGCTGGCTAAGAGTCAGTTTACCAAACACCAAACCTCTTCAACCCAGCCATTTAGCCGCACAACCCTTTAATCATACAACCCAGTCAGAAGCTATTTTTCAGAAAAGCTACAGTTGTACCAAATAGGGCCATCTCGCGCATCGTGTTCGTGAGGCTGAGCAGCTAGCTAGCAGAAGGCTCCACCAGTACCAGGACAGACCGCCACGGGGGCAGACCAGGTGGCAAACTCCACACTGTCGTGTTCAGTCATCACCATTACATCACACACGCACGCAGTAGTAGGCTGGGCCAGAGACCAGAGTAC
Organism: Dendrocalamus latiflorus; assembly: GCA_017311315.1. Lineage (NCBI taxonomy): Eukaryota > Viridiplantae > Streptophyta > Magnoliopsida > Poales > Poaceae > Dendrocalamus > Dendrocalamus latiflorus. Next base: position 35,031,515 of record CM029659.1, on the reverse strand, counting down.
GTGTGTACCCAGTATTCACGTGTGTGCCACCTCACCGCTTCGATCAATGGTTCGATCCCAATCCGCGCTGCTTGCCTCCGTCGCATTGCATTGCCACTTGGAGGGAAGACACACATCTTATTGCCAACACTTGGGGGACAGCCACATATCCAGCACTGTAGAGCCCTAAAATTCCACTTCTAGCTTCCGGAACACATAAATTCCACTTCTAACCTCCGTGCTAACCGCGGGACTGCGTGAGGCCGACAGCTGGCTGGTCGTGCGGTCGGGGACCGCATGACTGCACTGTAGCACAGTCGGACCGCATGACTCCTATAGCAGCGGTCGTGCGCTCGGGGAGCGCATGTTTACACTGGTCATGCAGCGCACGACTAAGGTGTTTTTGTTTAGGATTTGCTTTGTGTATTGAATTTAGAGTATAGAATTTATATGTATTTGTAAAGTTATATTTAGAATAGAATTAATTTTGGATATATGAAATGATGTTTGAAAAAAATATGAATTTTATGTGGAGTCCAGTTTACTATTTGTGTTTGTTGTAGGGGTGGCCCAACCCCCCGTGACTGGGCTGTGCAACTAATCCAACATATAAATAGGCCAAATAATGTAGAAGATTATAACAGTGTAAATATACCAATGCACCCTCATCCCTTGTAAGCACTAAGGGGTAGAATGGGGATTTCACATTCTACCCCACTCATATATATAAACCCCCAGGAGGGGCAAAGGGGAGGGGGATCCTCACACTCTCACCACCTCTCCATAGATCTGGCTCTCCTCTTCCTCTCCTATCAATCCCCTCTTTCTCTGTTTAGCCCGTAGCTACAACAGATGGCGCCGTCCGTGGGGACGACAAGAAGTTGCGTATGGAAGAGATTTCTCCAGCGTTCAACAAAAGGGTAAGAAAAGTTCGCGTCGAGCGCCGGCGTACTCTGCTCGGGTGGTGGCCTCTGCGTCATCGGCGAGGAACTTCTCTCTCCATGTCCCATGCATGGGTCGTCTTCGCCCGGGGAGATAATGTCGCGTATGCATGTGTATCCATCCGTCCACGCATGTACGCATGTACGCATGCGTCCGGCCATCGTCATCGTGCAGTCATGCGGCGCCGCCTGGCACCCACCGGCTCTGCGCCCCGCCTCTCCGATGCCTCCGCGCCTGCCTCCAGACCTCGCCTTGGAAGCCTCCGCGTCGTCGAGTCCGCGAGCGTCTCGCCTCCGAAGTCCCTCCGAAGTCCATGAGCGCTTCGCCGTTTGGAAGCCTCCGCGTTGTCGAGCGTCTACGGAGCCCCCGCGTCGTCTACCTCGCCGCGGCTTCGCCGAGGTCTGAGCTGGCCACGCCTACCTCGCCTCTCCGATGGCTCCGTGTTCGTCTTCGCGCCTCAAGACCTCGTCTCCGTGCGTTCGGCGTCCACGCCAGGTCTCCGCTGGCCTCCGACTTGGCGGCTCCGACCTTCGCGCTACAAACATCAGGTGAAAGAATGCCAAGCTTCAGGTATGCGGGCATTACTTGATGCCTCGATAGCTTAAAGGTATATGCATGCACTCATTCACGTAGTAAATACAAAGTCTCACGTACATCCGTCCATCCATGCAAAGTGTTTGTACTTGTTATATGCTGCATGGAGGAAAATACGTGAGTGCTAACCCACCTATCCATCCATGCATACAAGAAATATCTCCCGTGCATGCGTACGTTCGCAGCAAGGCATGCGTACAGGAAATGTGCGACACCGGCCTCCACGTCATAGCCTTCCGCGGGGGAGTCTTCGCGTTGGCAGCAACAGCGGAAGTGCAGGTAGAACTCAGGGAAGCTGCCCTGGAAGAACCACGCCACCCCGCTACACTACGGTGACTGTGGCCACCACCTCGCTGGCGTTGCCGTCGTCCCGCCTGATGTGCAGGCGCTAGCGGGAGCGACTCTACCGTGCTGGCACGCCGGGCTCCGCTGGCGCGGCAGCGACGGCGGCTGGTCAGTGTGCTCGCACGCGCTGCGTCGGGCGCCACGTCGTCGTCCTTGACTTCGGCTCCTCGCGTGTTGGCTTCGCGGCTCCCCGTGTCGAGCGAAGCCTCGTCTTCGCACTGACGCTGCCTTCGCGCGGCCGCGTTCCATGCATGCGTTCACAGCATCCATCCAGGCATACCTGAATGGCAGCCTATCTAGCCCGGTGACTTCGCCCGTAACCTCCCTTTGCTCTCCGCCGAGCTTCAGGCATCACGTCGCCTCTGCACAGAGACCTCGCCTCCGCGAGGGGGACCTCGATGGACGAGATCGGGCGGGGCCTCGTCTCCGCTGCGCTGAGTCTACGCGCTGGACCTGGCCTCCGCGAGCTGGACGTCGCCAAGCCTCCGCGAGCTGGGCTTCGCCAAGCCTCCGCGAGCTCGACTTCGACAAGCCTCGACACCGCGCGTTGTCGCTGCTCTGCGCCATGTCTCGCCGCGGAGACCTCGCTGGACTGCGCTCGCCTCCGCGATAACGTCTTCGGCCTTCGCCTCGACGCCGCGGAGACCTCGCTGGACTTCGCTCGCCTCCGCGATGACATCTCCGGCCTTCGCCTTGACGCCGCGGAGACCTCGCTGGACTTCGCTCGCCTCCGTGAAACGTCTTCGGCCATTTATTTGATGCCTCTGGTTCTCGTTGTTGATTTAAATCGCATGATCGCCTCGAGCGTCGGCGTAGTCTACGGACTTTAAATAAGACGTAGCGTTGAGCGTAGCTCCGCACGCGAGAGTCCGCGGACTATAAATAAGACGTAGCGTTGAGCCTAGCTCCGCACGCACCAGTCTACGGACTTTAAATAAGACGTAGCATTGAGCGTAGCTCCGCACGCGAGAGTCCGCGGACTATAAATAAGACGTAGCGTTGAGCCTAGCTCCGCACGCACCAGTCTACGGACTTTAAATAAGACGTAGCGTTGAGCCTAGCTCCGCACGCACCAGTCTACGGACTTTAAATAAGACGTAGCGTTGAGCGTAGCTCCGCACGCGAGAGTCCGCGGACTATAAATAAGACGTAGCGTTGAGCCTAGCTCCGCACGCACCAGTCTACGGACTTTAAATAAGACGTAGCGTTGAGCCTAGCTCTGCACGCACCAGTCTACGGGCTTTAAATAAGACGCAACGGGGGGACGCCTCCGCGCGTACTCTACGGACTATAAATTAAGTCGTAAATTGCGACACGACCGAGGCACTAGGGAGTGCCTCGCTTTAGGCGGCGCACCACTTGGATATCACGCCCTTGCGCGCGTTGCACCAGGGAGTGCACCGTGACTTTTCGAAGGTAGGGGAACAGCGGCTTCGCCTCCCTACCTCGGCGTGCGTAGTGCCCTCGGCCTACGCCGCAAGCGCCGGGGAACGGCGGCTTCGCCTCCCAACCTCGGCGTGCGTAGTGCCCTCGGCCTACGCCGCAAGCGCTCGCTCTTCGCGGGCACTCTCTTCGAAGGTAGGGGAACGGCGGCTTCGCCTCCCTACCTCGGCGTGCGTAGTGCCCTCGGCCTACGCCGCAAGCGCCCGCTCTTCGCGGGCACTCTCTTCGAAGTTAGGGGAACGGCACCTTCGCCTCCCTACCTCGGCGTGCGTAGTGCCCTCGGCCTACCAGGGGCGGATCTACAGTGGGTCAAGGGTGTTCAGCTGAACACCCAAAATTTTTGACAAAAAATCTAGTATATATAGGGTATATTACATATATACATATATAACTGGGTATTTTAACGTATAATGTTACGCTGCTGAGGAAATCCGCGCGCCCCAACCCGACCGACCGAGGGAATCCGCACGCGCGTCCGAGGAAAGCCAGCCCAACCCGTTGCAGCGCTTGCGGCCTGCTCCCCCGGCGGCCCGGCCCCCATTTCCCTCGGCTCCCGAATCGGCAAATCCCATTTCCTCGACGCAGAGGCGGAGTTCCTGAACCGGTGAACCCTAATCGGCGTTCGGCGAGATGGCAGCTCGGCGCCGAGCCGCCGACCGCGCCTCCGGCCCGCCGCGGCGCCGCCCGCATCGATCTCTCCGCTCCGGCGCTCCAGCCCTCCACGCCGCCGGTACGCTCCTGCGCTCCGCCCCTCCAGTCGACCAGTCCGCTCGGCTCGGCGACCGGCGCTCCGCCCCTCCCTCCGCAGCTCCGCTCCGGCCTCCGGCGCTCCGCCGCTCTGGTTCTCCGCTCCGTCGGCCGTCCGCGTCTCCGCGACACCGGCAGGCGCCAGATCCATTCCCAGATCTGGCCGTCCGGCCCTCCGCTCGCCGACCGCCGTCCGCCGGCACCTCGACGGCGGGCACGACCGCGACACCGACCGCGTCATCACCCGGCTCTCCGGCGTCTCCGCTCCGCGGCTCCGGCCGACCCGCCCTCCTCTCCGCGCGAGTCACCCGGCCCAGTGATAGTGACCCCAGTCGGCCAGTCGCCCGTCGGCCAAGTGAGACAGTGAGTACTTGAGTCTTGACTCTTGAGCATGTCAGCAACTCAGCATGATGTATTGATGTTGATCAGTTGATTGTTGAGATTTGAGTTGAATTGTTGAAATGTTGAATTGATGAATGTTGATGATTAATGACTGAATCGGTTGAGATTTTAGACTTTAGATGAATGTTGATGATTGATGAATGATGACTGAATCGGTCAATCGGTTGAGACTTTAGACTTTAGATAAAATGTTGAATTGTTGTTGAATTTGAGAGAAAATGGCAGTTTAGACTGGTGAATGCCTGAATGCCGAATGGTGATGTCTCATTGTATCAAGATTACATCTTTAGATCATTAGATGAAATGTTGACTTAATATGTCTCAATAATGGTTATGTGTTGAAAAATGAAAATGAGAATGAGCAATACTTGTATAGTTGTATACAGTATATATACTTGTATATGATTCTGTGAATGTGGGTATGTGCATCATATTAGTCATCAATGATCACATATTGTTTGCCGTCCGAATATCCAATTGATAATTTTAATGAATCTTGTAACACTTGTTGACTTGTATTTTATGATTTTGTAGATCTTTTAGTTTTTAAAAAATGAACAATTGTATGTTAACTATTACTACTGTAGATCTTTATGTTTTGTACTGCAAAATATGTTTACAACTTCGAACACCCATTCCAAAAATCCTGCGTCCGCCACTGTGGCCTACGCCGCAAGCGCCCGCTCTTCGCGGGCACTCTCTTCGAAGGTAGGGGAACGGCGGCTTCGCCTCCCTACCTCGGCGTGCGTAGTGCCCTCGGCCTACGCCGCAAGCGCCCGCTCTTCGCGAGCACTCTGTTTGGAAGGTAGGGGAACGGCGGCTTCGCCTCCCTACCTCGGCGTGCGTAGTGCCCTCGGCCTACGCCGCAAGCGCCCGCTCTTCGCGGGCACTCTCTTCGAAGGTAGGGGAACGGCGGCTTCGCCTCCCTACCTCGGCGTGCGTAGTGCCCTCGGCCTACGCCGCAAGCGCCCGCTCTTCGCGGGCACTCTTTTCGAAGGTAGGGGAACGGCGGCTTCGCCTCCCTACCTCGGCGTGCGTAGTGCCCTCGGCCTACGCCGCAAGCGCCCGCTTTTCGCGGGCACACTCTTCGAAGGCAGGGGAACGGCGGCTTCGCCTCCCTACCTCGGCGTGCGTAGTGCCCTCGGCCTACGCCGCAAGCGCCCGCTCTTCGCGGGCACTCTCTTCGAAGGTAGGGGAACGGCGGCTTCGCCTCCCTACCTCGGCGTGCGTAGTGCCCTCGGCCTACGCCGCAAGCGCCCGCTCTTCGCGAGCACTCTTTTTTGAAGGTAGGGGAACGGCGACTTCGCCTCCCTACCTCGTCGTGCGTAGTGCCCTCAACCTGCGCCTCAAGCGCCCGCTCTTCGCGGGCACTCTTTTCGAAGGTAGGGGAACGGCGGCTTCCCCTCCCTACCTCAGCGTGCGTAGTACCCTCGGCCTACGCCGCAAGCGCCCGCTCTTCGCGGGCACTCTCTTCGAAGGTAGGGGAACGACGGCTTCGCCTCCCTACCTCGGCGTGCCTAGTGCCCTCGGCCTACGCCGCAAGCGCCCGCTCTTCGCGGGCACTCTCTTCGAAGGTAGGGGAACGGCGGCTTCGCCTCCCTACCTCGGCGTGCATAGTGCCCTCGGCCTACGCCGCAAGCGCCCGCTCTTCGCGGGCACTCTCTTCGAAGGTAGGGGAACGGCGGCTTCGCCTCCCTACGTCGGCGTGCGTAGTGCCCTCGGCCTACACCGCAAGCGCCCGCTCTTCGCGAGCACTCTTTTCGAAGGTAGGGGAACGGCGGTTTCGCCTCCCTACCTCGGCGTGCCTAGTGCCCTCGGCCTACGCCGCAAGCGCCCACTCTTCGCGGGCACTCTCTTCGAAGGTAGGGGAACGGCGGCTTCGCCTCCCTACCTCGGCGTGCGTAGTGCCCTCGGCCTACACCACAAGCGTCCGCTCTTCGCGAGCACTCTTTTCGAAGGTAGGGGAACGGCGGCTTCGCCTCTCTACCACGGCATGCGTAGTGCCCTCGTCCTACGCCGCAAGCGCCCGCTCTTCGCGGGCACTCTGTTCGAAGGCTGGGGAACGGCGGCTTCGCCTCCCTACCTCGGCGTGCGTAGTGCCCTCGGCCTACGCCGCAAGCGCCCGCTCTTCGCGGGCACTCTCTTCGAAGGTAGGGGAACGGCGGCTTCACCTCCCTACCTCGGCGTGCGTAGTGCCCTCGGCCTACGCCGCAAGCGCCCGCTCTTCGCGAGCACTCTTTTTGGAAGGTAGGGGAACGGCGGCTTCGCCTCCCTACCTCGGCGTGCGTAGTGCCCTCGGCCTACGCTGCAAGCGCCCGCTCTTCGCGGGCACTCTGTTCGAAGGTATGGGAACGGTGGCTTCGTCTCCCTACCTCGGCGTCCGTAGTGCCCTCGGCCTACGCGGCAAGCGCCCGCTCTTCGCGGGCACTCTCTTCGAAGGTAGGGGAACGGCGGCTTCGCCTCCCTACCTCGGCGTGCGTAGTGCCCTCGGCCTACGCCGCTAGCGCCCGCTCTTCGCGGGCACTCTCTTCGAAGGTAGGGGAACGGCGGCTTCGCCTCCCTACCTCGGCGTGCGTAGTGCCCTCGGCCTACGCCGCAAGCGCCCGCTCTTCGCGGGCACTCTTTTCGAAGGTAGGGGAACGACGGCTTCGCCTCCCTGCCTCGGCGTGCGTAGTGCCCTCGGCCTACGCCGCAAGCGCCCGCTCTTCGCGGGCACTCTTTTCGAAGGTAGGGGAACGGCGGCTTCGCCTCCCTACCTCGGCGCGCGTAGTGCCCTCGGCCTACGCCGCAGGCACCCGCTCTTCGCGAGCACTCTTTTTTTGCAGGTGGGGGAACGGCAGTGTCGGCACATCTTCGGCGCTCGACGACACGTCTTCAGGCGCTCGACTCCGCCATCCGCCTTGTAGGCATCGCCTCGGCGGGGCGGCACGTCTTCGGCGCTCGACTCCGCCGTCCGCCTCGTAGGCATCGCCTCGGCGAGGCGGCACGCCTTCGGCGCTCGACGACATGTCTTCGGCGCTCGACTCCGCCGTCCGCCTCGTAGGCATCGCCTCGGCGAGACGGCACGCCTTCGATGCTCGACGACACGTCTTCAGCGCTCGACTCCGCCGTCCGCCTCGTAGGCAGCACCTCGGCGGGACGGCACGTCTTCGGCGCTCGACTCCGCCGTCCGCCTCGTAGGCATCGCCTCGGTGAGACGGCACGCCTTCGGCGCTCGACGACACATCTTCGGCGCTCGACTCCGCCGTCCGCCTCGTAGGCATCGCCTCGGCGAGACGGCACGCCTTCGGCGCTCGACGGCACGTCTTCGGCGCTCAACTCCGCCGTCCGCCTCGTAGGCAGCACCTCGGCGGGACGGCACGTCTTCGGCGCTCGACTCCGCCGTCCGCCTCGTAGGCATCGCCTCGGCGAGACGGCACGTCGTCGGCGCTTGACTACGCCGTCCGCCTCGTAGGCGTCGCCTCGGCAGGACGGCACGACTTCGGCGCTCGACGACGCCTTCGGCGCTTCACGGATTCCTTCACAGGCATTGCCTCAAGGGTCTGCGAGCTACCAGTTGCATCGGCACCCTCGCGCTTGCTGTCAGGGAACGGGGGGCTGGGGTGGTTGATCACGTCAGCTCGCCCATCGGGACCTCAGCGCTTGCTGTCGAGGGAGTACTGTTGTAGGGGTGGCCCAACCCCCCGTGACTGGGCCGTGCAACTAATCCAACATGTAAATAGGCCCAATAATGTAGAAGATTATAACAGTGTAAATATACCAATGTACCCTCATCCCTTGTAAGTACTAAGGGGTAGAATGGGGATTTCCCATTCTACCCCACTCATATATATAAACCCCAGGAGGGGCAAAGGGGAGGGGGATCCTCACACTCTCACCACCTCTCCATAGATCTGGCTCTCCTCTTCCTCTCTTATCAATCCCCTCTTTCTCTGTTTAGCCCGTAGCTACAACAGTGTTATTTTTTTGTAATTACGAAAATTAAGAATTTTGTTTGGTCTAGTACGAACGAAATTTGTGTGAAGTAATGATTGATCTATTTGTGATTTTCGTATATTGGTGATCGTGAAAAATATGTTCAACTGGCAATAACATTTTGTGATCATGTTATGTTATTTTATTGGAAGAAATTTAATGAAATTTTTTTTGAGGACAACTGGGATAGGAATAATTGGACGAAATGAAGAAAAGTGATATTGAAAACGTGGAAAAAATGAATGCGAAAAAATAAGGAGATTTTATGTTGATAATTAAAATAGACTTCATAATAAACATGGGAATGATAAGGCACACATGATTTGGTTACGTGCATAAGAAACAGAACAATGCACGATGTAACAAAGTAAAGAAGTCGTACGATACACATGCGTCTTCTTGGCATGGAAATAAATTAGACATTGAGGAGAGTAATGCAGAATGGCCCAATCTACTGCGTAGATCAGGGCCATTTTCCCTTCCTTGCGAGCTCAGCGTTGAAATCCTCAGATACCTCTTTGGCCTTGAAGGGAGGGAGGAAGATGACATGAAAAAGGGAGACGATTTGTGGTGCTTAATTAAAAACTTGACATGTGGGTCCTATTTTAGATAAAAAAATCATGGAAAATGATGCTGTGAAGTGTGCTAGAGATAATCTATTGGAGATAAAAATAATGACACGTTAGACACAAAGTTGTCTCTAACTATTGTACATGCTCTGGGAGGTCTCAGTTAGTCCATTGGTGAGGAAAGGCCCCGTTTCAAATAGTTTTTGACTTCTAGATTAAGAAGCCAAAAGCCGTTTGAAGCGCGTTAGCTTCTTAATGCGAATTCCCCCCTCTTTTTCCTCTATTTCCCCCTTTTTTTCCTTTGTATTTTTTAGATATATAATAATATTGTTCTTTTTCCTATTTTTTATTTTTTAAATTAAATATCTCAGAAAAAAGTTAACCGTTGTTATAGTGTTATTTTAGTCAAAAACCATGACATTTTTAAACAGGGGCCAAAGATGGGACATGCACACGATGGCAGCACCTATCTTACTTTTCGGACCAAATGGAGATGGGCTCTATAATGGTAACCTCACTGTTGCGTGAACTAGGGCCGAGTATATAACGCAACTCACGATGATTGAACGCAGCTGGGCGGCCAAAAAATAATGCGTGGTGGGCTAAGGGTGTCTGGAGAACACAAAATGAAATTCTAGTATACTGGAAGGGATGAGCTGTGACAAAGGTCCAGAATTCGTACAAGCCAAGCCCAACTGCCCAACCATCAGGGAGTGGCACCAGAATAGGCAGATTCATCTATCCTACTAAATTCACATGCAGACTGTGTACAAGAGTTGTGCTGAAATGGGCAAAGTAAATCGAGATTTCGATGTACTGCAGACAGCCTTCTCTCAATCCAAACATAACAAAATATCTGAACAAGGTTTGCCGAAGCAGAAATTCCGATGCCAAATACGTTGATAGGAATCAGAAGCATTACAACGTCTTCACTTCATGCAAGGAACATGAATGGAACTGTCCCCCTCCAGGTCAACTTCTTATACGAAACTTCTACTACTGCCTGTACAACAAATGTATAATGTCATTCAAATTGTGACATCGCATGGCATATCTTGTGACGCAGACAATTGGCAAACCCATGTTTTGTTTGTTTGGTAATTACAAGATTCAATTTATCTTGGCCAGGTTTGTTTTATTTTCATTTACATAACTGCCGATAAGATAATTCAAACAGCAATGTACTGTTTTTCTAAGCAACCAACGAGAGAAAACGAAGGTAATAATAATTGAACATCTTACTTGTGAAGGCTTTCCATGGCAGCTTCAAGTTTTTTCACGTCACATTTCAGTGTTAACATGGTCTGTTTGACAGGAAGTGTTATGGATTGTCCTCAGCCATTGCAAGGACATTCTTTGTGCTCTACTAACCTTTAACTCTAGTTAACGTACCAAGCTAACCTAAGCTCCCACTTATACCTACTGGGTCACTACCAGAATATCCATGTTAGCAAAGGTAAATGGTCTAGTCGAACTTCCAAAGCAGCCTAGTTTTGAAGTAACTTTCACAGTGATCCTGAGAAAGGAAGAATGGTGCTAATTTCATTCGCTTTTCAAGTTTTAAACAAAAGATTAAGGGAAGGGTATAAACAAAATTTTGCCTCAATACATCTTTCTCCCAAACTTCAATATTCGCAATGCTAGAAAGCTCAAAAATATATCCAAATGGATCCAACCTGGACAAATGAAGTTTGAGGCTTTCCGTTAGACTGGGATTGGTTAACAACAATCAACAATCGCTGGTAATGGTGCGATTCTAAACATTTTAGTTTACTTTTTTTAAAAAAAATCACATCCCCGATTCTACAATTTTGAAAGAAACTGCGGAGAGATCACAAACTACTGGAATTAACACAAGGGAGGCAAGTCAGTTAACGCAGTGGTCTTTTGGTAAACAGCTGGTTGTGACTCGGGACATGCTCTACTTGAGCAAATTTGCTATTTTAATCCAAACAGTGCATATTTAACCAGCTTTTTTTTTAAAAAAAATCATATCATAGCAGTAGCAAACCCTGGATCCGCTGCCTCTTTTGGGCTTCATGCTTATTGCTTTTGTCTCATGCTACAGTAACTAGCTTTCAAACCGTATGTCTTTTCAAGATGAGGTCTACAGTTTGATTATAGTGGACACTGTACCGACTACAACTATACCGGTTAAAATAGCATTCGACTGTCTCTCTTTTCATACTATTTCTCGCAAACAGCTGGAATTCAAAAACCATAAACCAAAAGAACCCACCTATTTGTAAACTTTATACACAGGTATCTTCGGATACTGGTTGCTCAGCTTCGCTATCACAGGTGCTGTCGCCCTGCCTACAATGCCAAACAACAGAACTATAACACCTCAATCATTCAAATACCCATCTTTGGCACAAGAGTCGACACTTACACGGCTCGCACCACACCGCCGTGTAGTAGAACACAGCTGGGAGTTTCTCATCTGCAGAAGCAACAGCCATCACAGGCACAATATGAGAACGAAACCTTGCACCCATCTACTACCAAAATAATGTGTCAAAAGAATCAGCAAAGCTGGGAGGAGAAAGGGAGGAATCGGCGTCGCACCTTGCACCTTGGAGAGGATGCTCGCGAAGGACTCCGCCGAGCTGACGACCACCATGCTGGAACCGCCTGCAAGAACCAAGAAACGGTCGGGGGTCCAAGAACCACGCGATACGAAAGGGGCAGGCAAGCAGAGATGGGCGGACAGGAGTAGTACCTGCTAATGAGGAGGAGGCGAGAGAGAGGGGGGAGCGAAGCCGGCGGCGACGCCGAGGAGAAGGAAGGGAGGAGGCGGGCGGGGCTAGAGTTTATGGGGATGGGGAGGTGGGGCTTGGACTTGGAGGCGGAGGCGACGCCGCCGACGAGGGGAAGGATGCCTTGTGGTAAACGATTTGCTCGTGGACGCTAAGAGCAACTCAAAAGGTTAGTCAAAAGAAGTATCTAAATTTAGTGATTTAGCTATTCTCTAAAATGAATCTTATCCAAAAAAATAAGACTACTCCAACAGGCTATCAGGGCGCGCGGTGGGTCGCGTACGCGCGGGAATGGGGCGCAGCGTGCGGGAAGGAAACGCCGACCGCGCCAAGAGGCTGGATGGTGAGCGAGGTAGGCTATCCAAAAATAGAGAGCGAAGGAGGAGGGATGGAGAGCTACTAAATTTGGAGAGTCATTTACAGAGTCTATTGGAGACGTTTTTTCTCTAATAATAATCAAATTTACCTTTAGAAAATGATTTAGCTCTTCTCTTGGAGTTGCTCTCAGACGGCGTCGAGATTGTTTGGACCTGCGCCTTCTCACATACGACCAATGGGCTTTCAGCCCAAAATATTTAGGGCCCATTTCAAAGTAAGCCATTCTGCTCAAGGTTTTTTCCTCGAGAATCGGATCTCTGACCCTTTTTTATATAAAAAGAGTGCATTGTTATGATAAAAGAAGCTAGCAAGTGCATTATTATGTATGATGAATGACTGGTTTTCCATCAAAAGGTTTGATGACCTAACACAAGGACTAAAACAAATAGCAAGGTAGAACCTGATGCAAGAAAGATCAGGACCTACCAGGCTATCCAACTTTGTTCTCAAAGGCTCCAAAAGAGAGATGGGAATAAAAGGGGAGTAGTTGTCATGATGATTGACAGGGAAACCAAATCTAAAGAAGAATTGAGGACATGTGAGTCATGGTCAACTAGCTAGCACTCTAGAAGCACCAGAGCCTGAAGAGAAATGAAAAGACTATACCATGCGTATGTCGTTTGTTATCTTTGCTACTTCGCTTTAGCTTTTACTCAAAACTATCAGTCGTTTTCATGTTCCAGTCTGTGGAACACCTAATACCCTTCTGGTTTCTGTTGCCGCGCAACACTGGATATGTTGATTTAATTAGCTAGTACTGCTTGATGCATCAACATCCTTAACCAGTAGCTACTCAAACCATATGCAAGACCATGTGATGCTCCTCATGTGTTCTAAATATTATGGTGATGAGTTATTAACAAGTCGGAAGTGAGGGAATTGGAGTTTGATGTTTGACTTTGAAAGGATAGAAAGATTTGAAGTTCTTTTGTATTTGAGTTGGATGGATTTTCTAAGTAGGGTGGATTATCTAAGTGGGGCGAATGATCCATGTCGGCTGGACCTTTGGGTCGGATCATTGGGCCAAAGAGTACAAGAGTTGAAATCAGTGTGAGTCGGATCATCTGAGTCACTCGGATCATAGATAGGATCAATTTGTCTAGTGAATGTGTAATTTCATGATTGCATAGGTTGATTATTCAGGTCACTCGGATCATAAGTCAGATCAATTTTTAGTAAGCACGGTCAATCCGGTGGACATAAGGCCTTAATATCTTTTATAGAGGACTACAAGATGAGTATATTGATGATATTTTTGGGCTAAGGGTGAGTTGTATATGATGAAATTATGCTATGCAATGTCTTGCTTTTGTTATGGTGCATGTAGAGTGAAGTTGGCTAAATGGCAAGCATTGATGGATTGATAGCTTTAGGCCTTTTGTATACATGTTGTTATACACATGTTGAGGCTATATGAGACATGGCTGAGCTAACTATAGTGGATTTGAGTGAATGAGCATAGTGATACTTGAGATGAGATGTGTTAGGTGCACATGCTTTAGTCATTAATTGTGTCAATTGATGATTATGTGTGTTGTGTGGTATTACGTGATGGGTTTATTTGTTGGTGATGGTTGTAGGACTTTAGAGCTACATCATGGTGAGACGGATGGGACCAGGACTAAGAGAGTTTAAGTTTAGAACAATCAAGAGATCACGACTAAACTAGGAGAGTTTAGGTCCAGAATGATCAAAGTGCCATAGAAGATGATCGAGACTAACAGAGTGGTTACAAGCTGTGAAGACAAGGAACTGATGCAGGAGCTATCGGTGATGAAGATGATGAACAATGGCAAGGTGAATTGGTACTACACTCAGGAGAAGCCAATGTCTAAAACAATCAAGGAAGCAGAGTGTTATCATAGTGCAAGGTGGTGCACCAAATAACTTGAGTCCATTGCAAATGAAGATGGTCTATAGATCTAGATACATGAGAAACTTAGCAGCAAGTCATTGGGGCCGCATGAAGCATGTGTGTTCATGGAGAAGACATGTGATGAGCATTGGAAGAAAAGACTTGACCGAGTCAACGTCGAGTAGAGATTTCTGGAAGATGGGCGATATATTATTTGGGAAGCCAGCTACTGTGAATATGGATTCAAGCTGTGAGAAGGTATGGATCACATGGGGCTCGACGATAGCTTTCCAACACAGCCAAGAACGCATGATTTAGAGTTCGTATGAGAGAGTTAGGCCCAATTTTGTTAACGGGTTTTGGATATGCCTGAATTGGTGTGGTAAGTGGGTTTTGAACCCCACCACCAAGTTAGGGTTTTGAGATGGAGTGGTTGGCTTAGCCACCACTATAAAAAGAGAAGAAGAGTGGCTTAGGAGATAAGCCTTGGTGATAGAGTTGAGGAGAGGTGTGGGTGTGCTCTTATGAAAGCCTTAGGAAGAGATTGAGGGGCTCTTGTGTATGAGATTTTTGTCATCCTTTGACTTGGAGTGTGTCTAGGGAGTGGCTGTAAAATTATAAATCCCCAAGTAATACAAAATAAAATTCTAAGTGACTTGTGTCTTTGTCTCTACTTGTGATGGCTTGTTTTGGTTCTTGTGTTGCTTTTTGCTTTAGATCTTTCCTTCCTGCTTTTGCCTTTGGTTTTGGGCGTGCAAGGAAGGGTAAGTGATGGAATAGATAGCTCATGTTTAGATCCATCCACCGAGTACATCAAGTTTGAAACTTTACCGGTTTGCTACCATCTTGTTGGAAGTTGGTTCAATCCTTGCTTTTGGCTCAACTTTGCAAAGTTTGAATTTTGATGCACTTTTCTTGTGCTATGAAGGGTGTAGAATAGATGTGCAAAATCTCAAATCAATCAAACACCCGAGCACCGCAAGATTGTAGATTTTGTGTTTCATCAGTTTCTTTTTTGTTCTTGAAGAAAGTTGGGAAGCCTTGAATCTCGTCTTCTTGATCATGTCAATGAAGTGTAAATGATGGGATATGCATTAAGTGCTCACGTTATATCCATCTAGACACGTTTTGGGGCAAGTTTTTGAAGTTGCCTAGTTTTGACTTGAATAAAGTGAAATCTTAGGTTTCTTGGTTCTTGGTGTTTTGGGCATGGCCTTGCTGTGATTTAGAATGCCATAATATGTGGGAAATCATTCTTAGTCATGTTGACTTGAATCCTCCCACGTGCTACTTGAAATCATATTTTTTGGTTTTGACTTGGTTTTGGTGCAACTCGGCTTTGGAAACAAAAATATCTCAACTTTGAATAGATCTTGAAAGATCCTTTTGTGTTTTAGATTCCTTAGGTTTTGTTCTTGCTTTGGTTCAAATGTCAAGTCATTTGAGGCCATTGTTTAAAAGTGGTGTTAGTTTTGGTTTCGAGTAGTGCTGTTGCTTTTCTGCTCATGACCAGGATAATCTGACTCACCAGGATTATCTGACTCAACCCGGATAATCCGAGACAACTAAGTTTGTTTTCTATTTTTCGTGGTGTTTTTGCTTTTGTATGTCTTGATCAGATCTTTGTAGTTTCTCATAGGTATTAGAGAGAAGATATATAGAGTTCTTTGGGGCGAAAGGTTTTTGAGGACATTTAATTGTGAGGCATCTATTTAATCCCTTCCTATTCGCCTCCTCGGTCCTACACCATGTAATCAGAATGCCTTCAAAAAAATATTTCTCTTCAAAGAAGAGCATATGCCCTGTTCTTTTCAGCTTCTAAAAGCTGCTTTTCGGCTTTTCTACAGTAACAAGCTTTTAAACGGAGTCTTTTTTCAAGATATGGTCTACTAGTTAATTGTAGTACATACTTTACTGACTTCATTTATATCGGCAAAAACCGCACGTGAGTTTCTGTTACTCTGTAATCTCTCGTACAAACAGCCCAAAAACCAAAAGCCACAGCCAAAAGCCATAAGCCGCAGCCAAAAAGAACAGGCCCTATGTTATAAAACAGCTTTTCTCTTAGCTGACCAAACCAATGTAGTACTACCACCCAAAAAAATCCATTTTTAACAATATCGCAGTACTGCCCTCTATTCGACCGCACTTGTTTTTAAGTCATGCAGTCATGTCTTCACCTTGCTTAAGAAACGGACACGGTTTAATCATGCATCAATATCACTTGCGTAGCAAGGGTTCCAAAGCAGTACACATTGACATGCACCCAGGTACCTAAAATCTGACGGATTAGGTAACGAGGAATCGGCGATAGTTAAGAAAAGAATTAGCGTATTTGGGTTGTATGAAATGCCTGCATGGATGCAAAAGCTAAAAGCTGCACGGCATTGCCAATCCACAAACTGCATGAACAGAGATGCAAGAAATGTCCTCGCTTCAAAGTTCAATTCTGTCCCTGTTCGAGTACATTTCAAAATTCTAGAAGAGATCCAGCTCCAAGTTGACCAATGAAAGCCTGCACAGGAAATAAGCAATTAGCCATGTTTTGACCTCAAGGCACCCAGCGTTGGAATTCTTCACTGCAGACATGATGGCCATGAAGAATGCTTCCATTCCAAAGGCCATTTTTTAAAATCACGGACCACCAAAGACAGTGTCCTTGCCTGCCGGCTACCTCAATTACAGATCTAGAGTTTTGACAATGGGCAGGCCAAATTGGCCAAGTACAAAGTCTCATGGACGCCGTGAGTTATTGTCGTACAAGCCATGGAATCGTGGTGCAGTACGAGTGCAAATTTTGCCGATGTAGTACTACTGGCTATTGGTCCAAAATACCAAGTGCGTTATGTTGCGGCAATCCGGCTGGTGGCCTGTCTGCTTGGATCACTCGCTACTTTTTTTTTCTGTTCCATGGACAGTCACCAGGCAACTGAAGATAGCTTTAGAAAAGTTGGAAGAGAAACTCCACCAACTTTTGTTAGACAGACATACCAGCAATACCACCCCTGAAAACGAACCTTGGTGGGTTCAGCATTACGCTCTACTACTATTCTTTCACATAGTTCGGGTATCTTCGCGCTCTCCGATCTAAGACAGTTCAGAAATACTACTACCTTTTCTATTGCTTTCGTGTAAACAGGGGGAACATTGAGAATTTTTCCACATGTGCACGTGGGCACATGTATTGTTACCACCATTAAATATGTCTTAAGATCGCCATAAACTTTTAAAATTCAAACCATTGTTCATCTTCTGATCATTGAATATACCAAACTCCTCGTATCATAGTAGTACCACTACAAATTGCGCTGCAATACGGAGCATATAAATCATGGGGGTGGCCGTACAGGAGGAAACCAGCTCAATCACCTGAATTGATGAACTTGTCTTAAAATCGAAAAGATTTAGTGTCGATAGATGATTAGTTTATTTAATGCAGTATTGTTATACTACTAGCCATGATCTGCTGGATCACCAGGACTTTTGGCAGGTGCAGCCCACAGGATTTAAAATACAGTCCAGTGTCTAGTACTAGTGGTTAAGGGTGCAACCCACATGATTTAAAGTACAGTCCAGTGTCTAGTACTAGTGGTTAAGCAAGCAGCCCCCGGATTTGGGAACAAGGACTTCAGTTAGTGCTTCAATGGATGAGGAGTAATTAAAAAAAGGGGCAAAATTTGACAGCGATGTTATTCTCCCGAAGAAAATGATGGGAAGTTCACAAGCTTATGGTCATATCAATTTCACCGGATTAATTTGGTACGTATTATATTGGTGCGAATCAGTGCTGATTCGCTAGTGTTCAGTTAAACATATTTGGATTCTGGACTCAAACCATAAGGCTGTTACTAAAGAGAGGGTGAAACAGCACTGTTTTACAGGTAAGCCTTCGACTCATCCGAAAGGCCAAGACTTTCATAATCACTTGATTAATTCCATTTTTTTAGCCTCACACTCCTGAGAAAGATTTGGCCGCGGTTCACCGATCAAAATCAACCATTGATCCACCGATCGATCCATCTGTTAGAATTTGTGGAGGGTTCCAAGTCAGTAATCACTTGTGTTGATCCCAAATAGCGATAGCCACACGTACGTAGTGGGAGAGGCAAAAGCTGGGCTCCCGCTTTTGGTACGCGACGATTCGGACTTTGGGATGAACGGACCCGACCGGTCGTGCGTGCTGGGGTAAGAGCAACTCTAGCAGGGCCTTTACTTGAGCCCTCAACCCTCATATTTGAGGGCTTGAGGCAAAAATGCAACTCCAGCAGGGCCCCTACTAGAGCCCTCAAATTTGAGGAGCCCCTCAAATCCCCCTCCCACCCCTTATTCCTAGGGGCTCCCCCTCCACCCCTCATTTTCCTGTTTTTTTCCTGCTCGTGAAACTTCCCCCGCCTCCACCCCAAAATTCCCCGCCTCCCCCAAAATTCCCCCGCCCCCTGTCGATTCCCCCGCCCGCCGCCCGCTCGCCCCCCGCCGAATCCCCCGCCCGCTCGCCCCCCGCCTGGCCCGTCGCCTCCGCCGCCCGCTCGCCCCCCGCCTCGCCCGTCGCCTCCACTCTCCGCCGCCTCCGCTCTCCGCCGCCTCCCTCCTTGCTCCTTCCCCCGCCGCCACCATGAGGCGCCCTCGGGGCAGCACGCACAGGAGGCGCCGCCGAGTGGCCGAGCGCGGGGAGGCGCCGGCGGGAGGCTGCTGCCGCGCCGCGGAGGAGAAGAACCGGCGCCGAGCTCGGGGAGGCGTGGACCGCTGGCGACGCGCAAGGTGAGGTGCGCGCCGCCTCCGCTCTCCGCCGCCTCGCCCGTCGCCACGCCCGTCGCCTCGCCCGTCGCCGACGCCTCCGCCCGTCGCCCGTCGCCCGTCGCCGTCGCCTCCCTCCCCGCGCGCCTCCCTCCCCGCGTGCCTCCCTCCCGAGCGCGCCGCCGGCCTCCCTCCCCGCGTGCCTCCCTCCCGAGCGCGCCGCCGGCCTCCCTCTCCGCCCGTCGCCGTCGCCCGTCGCCGATGCCTCCCTCCCCGCGTGCCTCCCTCCCGAGCGTGCCGCCGGCCTCCCTCTCCGAATGGATTTGTCAGTAGTGGGTCCCATATGTCAGTGTGTATTGGATGGATTTGAGGGCTTAGATTTGAGGGGTGCTGTTGGAGTAGAAGCAAAAAAATTGGGCCCTCAAAAATAGGGGGAGCCCTCAAATGAAAAGTAGGGGCCCTGTTTTGAGGGCTACTGCTGGAGTTGCTCTAACTGCGGCAAGTGAGGTGCGACGCAGATTGCATTGGGCGAAAGGTGCCGGCCGGCCGGCCGACTTTTAATAGCGACTGGCACACTCCATAACCACAGTGTGTTTGTCACTCCATATTTTAGCTACTGCACAGCTAAGGATCTGTTTGGGAGAGCTTCACCACTGAAAACGTGGATCTGGAGCAACAGCTCCACCATGGAGCAGCTCCACCGTGGATCTGGGATCCCACCATGGAGTGTTTGGCTTGTACAGCAGCTCCAGATCCACGAAATTGAGGTTTTGGTGGGAATGGCCACTTTTGGTGGGATATGGTGTGTAACCAGTGGCATTGGTGGGTAATTACCACCCAACTCCACGGTGGAGCACCCCTTGAGGAGCTCCATGAAATCCATGGATATGGCCCTCAGATCCAGGATTTTGGTGGATCCAGATTTCGCGGAACTGGAACGTTTGGGTAAAATTTCGTGGAGTGGAGCTGTTTTTCGTAGATCTGAAGCTAGTAGAGCTCTCCCAAACAGGCCATAAACCTTTTAGTCAATAGGACTAAGAGAGAGGTCCATCTTCGTTAATATATAAAAAACTGTTGTTTTGATAGTCAAACTTTCTTAACTTTGGCTATCTATATATTTTTCAATATTTAGATTATACACACGAAAATGATTTGTATGGTATTTTCTCCCCCAAAAAACTTTCATGATAGTACGATCTTCCTAGGTTGTATAGTTCTATTGCAATAGAAATTAGTTGTTAAAATTGTGTTTTTAGTAGTGTTTCGAATTTTTTCGATGCCCACTGAAAGAGCCGAAATTTGGAAATTTTTGGGCAAAAATTTCGAACAAAAAACTGAAAATTTGGACAAAATTTGAATTTTTGGGCAAAATTCAAAGCAACCTGAGAATATTCGGCCGAGACAAATGTCTTTTGGTACCCACCGAATTTCAGTGAATTTCGAAACCTTGTTTTTAGAACTATTTCAATATTCAACATGGCATTCTTTTACGATTAGAACAAGCACTTAGCTATCCAACGGCCAATTAACGTGAAGAACATCGATCTTCTCTCGGGTGTTCTGTGAACTCTTCTTTCCTGCTTAATTGAATGACAGAGCTTTCGTCTTTCCCCTTTGAAAAAAAGAAATAATATGCCCTTAGTTACGTAAGAATTCTTCGTTAGCTGGAGCGATCAGATAATTCTATTGGCCTGCGGCACCTACGATTTATGATTTTTGGTTCTAGTGCGAGTACTCATACAAACGAACTAAAAGTCGATATACCATTTTAAAAATCTATCTCGCTAAACTGTTTCAAAACGGTGATATAAGAAATGTGCCGTTTATTCATTCAAAAGAAATCATAAATCACAAAAGTAAAATAAGTCGAAAAGAGCAGCCAAAGAGTTGGTTTCAACGGAAAGATAGCTATACCAATGCAACCACAAAAGTTAAATAAATAGAAAAGAACAGCCAAAGAGTTGGTTCCAACGGAAAGATAGCTATACCAATGCGGCAATGCCCCGTCTCCTGCAGCTTCCATTTTGGAGCTAGGAACTAAATTGCGATCAAACAGCGCCAATTTGCCAAACCAGGCTAGGTTTGTTATCTCTTACACGTTAGAATCAGGAGCAGCTTTTCTTCGGTTCCCAACAAACCCATCAAAGTGAGATCGGACATATTACGGGAAAGATATTTATTTGTGATTTTGGTTGGTATAGATGTTGAGTTTTTAATGTGTACATCGTTTAATTTGTAGAGTCTATATTAAGAAAATATATCATTTAAAAGTTAGGTACTGTACCTTGGCTTCGAAGGAAAAAAATATGGGCTCCTGCAGCATCGAACGGGCGGGCCCGGCTTGTGTCGGGCGCGACGGGTCAATGTCGGAGCTACATGGACCTGGTTGCCGTGCCTCATCGATCGCCCGTGCCTTCGCTTGCACACCGCGCCACGCCGGTCGGGTCCACGCGCGCCGAAACCAACCAAACCAACCGACTCCTAGCTGAAGTGTTTGTTTGCTTCACGGTTCACGCCTTCTTTTCCAACTTCCAGCCCCGGCCCCACCGTCCCAGCGACCGTTATCACCACGTGGCAGCCCAGCCTAGCTAACTAGTCTCCCCCCTTTACAAATCGTGTATTTACATGTCAAACCTGACGCTGACGCATCGGTATTATTACTCGTGCTTATATACCTCGAAATGACATACACGCAGGCTTAGCTACGTTTAGGACACGTGTTTTTTTATATTCATGTGGTTATTAAACTATTTCATGCGAAAACACCAAGAAATTTCTACATGTTATTATATAGGCTAAAAAGTAAAAAACCACTCCTTTGTAAGTGTCATCTAGTTTCATTGCCGTAATTTAGCGGCTATCTTCCTATCAAATTTCTGTTCAGCCTGTGGTTTTCCCTAAATGAATAAACGGAATAGATTTTTTACCGTCTTTTCAAAACAGTTTATTGAGATAATATTTTCAAAACGATTTATCGGCATTTGGTTCATTCGCATAAACATACACGTTAGAATCAAACATAAAAGGGTAGTTAGACAGGAAATCAGCTGTCGAGTGCATCTGACATCTAGCTGATTCATTGGTTGATACTACTCCATGGCACTAGCCTTGCAAACAATACCAACAACAACAATATATGATTTACTCCCTTCCGATCACAAAAGAATAATGTTTTAGAATACATATGGTGAAGCTTTATTATCTTGGACTGCCGATATCTCTATGAATATTTAGAATGGACATACAAAAAAATGATATTTGTGCCTTACAACTGGCCTAATATGCAATAGGTCCAATAGTGTAAAAAATGTACCAATATACCATCACCTTTTATAATTATCAAGGGGTAGGATTGGAACTTCCTATCCTACCCAATTTATGTATATAAACCCCCAAGAGGGGTATGAACAAGGAGATCCACTCATTTTTATACATGTGTACTCTCCTGTCGTTGTCTCTCTCTAGCTAGTCCCCTTCTTTACTGTTTCGTCCGTAGCCATAATAGTTACGCCGTCCGTGGGGACTCGCGCAAGAAGCTGTGCAAGGGAAGGCATTAGAGAGGGCTACCATCGGAGCGCTTGTATTGCAAGCATCCCAGATCACCTGGCTTCTGCTGGTTTTCAAAAATAAGGCTGTCGTCAGCAGCGGTCTACGGTGTTGGATGCTATCAGCGGCTGCCCCATCGCTCCAGCACAAGTGGGGCAGCGCTCCTCATTGTCGTCATCACGGCACCAAGGAGTTGGCCTCCATGCGCGATGTACACTGGCTTCGACTGTCCAGTGATCACTTCGTGTTCGCAACTTTGCATGACTCATCCGACTCCCTAGTGGTCGTAGACGTTCGTCTGGCCATTCCGTGGTCGTAGACGTTCGTCTGACCATTCTGTGGTTGTAGACACTTAAGGCCTTATCTACGACTGCGTCGTGGCTAGCTCTTCGCCGATAGCTATGACCTCCTTGTGGTTGAGACTTTATTGACGCTAGTCCGAAGCGCACGTGCTCCAAAGCCTTCGCCCTGCCGCTGACTTCGGCAACACCTATCGCACCTTCGGTGATGTCGTCCGACCCCTCAGGGTTGAACCTTCGCTGACGCTCGTCTGACCACCTCGTGGTCGTGACTTCGGTGGCCCTTGATCTACTCCTCGCAATTGTGTTCTCATCGACACCGCCCTCCGCCCAGTCTTCGATGGACTTCGCACGATCACCGCCGAACTTCGCGCAAATGTTGCTGCCGCTAGACCTCGCTAGCCTCCGTCGGACCTTGCGTTGCCTCTATCGTCCTTCGCGCCCTCCAGCCTCCATCAGCCACGGCTCTGCGCCTTCGGGTGAGTGACTTGTGGTCGTACACATTCGTCTAGACGCTCATCCGACCTCGTGGTCCAGACATCATCTGCTCACGTCATGGTCGTGACTTCGTTCGACCGCTGCGTGGTCCTAACCTCGTCCGATCACCTCACAATCAAGATCTTGTCTGACCGCCTCGTGATCGAGACCTTGTCCGACCACATCATGGTCGAAGATGCTTCATCCGACCACCTCATGATCATAGACACTTGGTCCAACCGCATCACAGTCAAGACCATATCGGACCACCTCATGGTCGTAAAAGCTTGGTCCGACCGTGTCGCGGTCGAGACCTCATCCGACCACATCGTGGTCGTAGACGCTTGGTATAACCGTGCTCGTGATCGAGACTTTGTCTGACCACATCACGGTCAAGACCTCGTCCGACCACCTCGTGGTCGTAGACACTTGGTCCGACCGCCTCGCGATCGAGACTTCATCCGACCGTATCATGGTTGTAGGCACTTCATTCGTCCACTTTGTGATCGTAGATGCTTTGTTTGACTGCCTAGCAATCGAGACTTCGTCCGACCACATCGTGATCACAGACACTTCGTCCGTCCTCCTCGTGGTCATAGACACTTCGTCTAACCGCCTAGTGGTCAAGATTTCGTCTGACCACCTCTTGGCCATAGACGCTTTATTCGACCTCATCGTGGTCGAGACCTCGTCTGACCACGTCGTGGACATAGATGCTTAGTATGACCACCTCGCAGTCAGTACTTTGTTCAACCACCTTACGGTCGTAGACGCTTCGTCCGACTGCCTCGCGATCGCAAACTGGTCTGACCACCTCGTGGTCGAAGACTTCGCCCGACCGCCTGTTGGTCGTAGATGCCTCGTCCAACTGCATCGTGGTCAGGACTTCATCCGACCACCTTGAAAGCATCTAGGCCCCTAAAATGATTTTGGTAATTAATGAAATTATGCGAATATGGGACTAACGTGTTTTGTGAGCTTGAGAAGGGTTAGTCCACACATGAGCGACAAGATGCAAGCCAAAGGATACGTATGAAGATCAAATTGACTCAAGACAAAAGGTATTCTTAGAATAGGACACCTTTTGAATTTTACCGGTCTTAGGTGAATGGTGGAAGACCGGATTTTAGGTTAAATGATCGTACCATCAAGAGGGATCTTGGTTAATAACTTGATAACATATATCTAGTGCCATTTGGATTATCTTGTTAAGCTTGCATTCATGAAAATCCGATTCAAAAATCAAGTTTGTGCTCTGTCTGGAAAAGCGGTAGTACCGCACATTACAACGTCGGTACTACCGGCTAGCGGTAGTACCGTGCTCAGATGCGGTAGTACCGTAGAGCGGTAGCTCCGTTTTTGGAGCGGAACGCTTTTTCCAGAGAGTACCTCTCGAACTCGGTTGGAGCTCGGCGAAACGGAAGTACCGGACGTTTCAACGACGGTACTACCGCCGCGAGCGGTAGTACCGCATTTTCGAGCGGTACTTCCGGAGTCCGGAAGAACCGGAGGATGAGCGGCATGCTTTTTCCAGAGAGTGCCTCCGGTTGATCTCGGATTTTAACCAGAACGGAAGTACCGGCATTTACAACGTCGGTACTACCGCATGAAGCGGTAGTACCGCATTCAGAGCGGTAATTCCGGAGTCCGGTTGATCCGAAACTCAAGCGGTACGTAATTTCCAGAGAGCGGCATTTTGAGGACCCTTCGGATTTTGGCCAAAGCGGTAGTACCGCGCCGACGTTGCGGAACTACCGGAGAGCGGTAGTACCGCAAATTTCAACGGCGGTAGTACCGCGCCGCCAAATCCAATGGTCACTGTGCTCGTCTGACAGAGCCGTTCTGACGCAAGATTTGGGAGCGGTAGTACCGGCCCCAACAACGGCGGTAGTACCGCTCATCCTGATTTTTGCGGGAAACTTGTGCCAAACAGCTAGTTTGGTTGGTGGAGGCTATAAATACCTCCACCACTGCACAAGGGCAATAGTTAGTGACTCATTGCACATTTCTTAAGCCCTAGAGCATTCACTTCACCTCAATTCTTTCTTTGCACATCAAAGTGAGGTGGTTGAGCATTTAGTGCTAGATTTAAATTGCAAATCCATTTGGCACTAGGTTTGCATTCAAGTGAACACCGGGATCTTTTACTCTTAGTGCTTGCCGGCACTTGGACGATCCGGAGAAGGATTGGCTCGGTGATCTTCTCAAGAAGATTGTGAGAAGACCCGGCATATTGTGAAGGTTGGAGCTCGCCTACCCGGAGTGGGGAAGAGCTACACTAGTGATTGAGGTGCTTGGCTCAATTCGTGGAGCCGGTCCGATATGTCCGGGCTTACCTCAACGTGGACTAGGGGAAACCGGCAAGTTTCCGATTACCACGGTAAAAACATCGGTTGTGTCTCTGTCTCTTTAGCTCTTGTTCATTTGCTTCATTGTGATCATTTATTTGTTTAGAGCTAAGTTGTTAACTAGAATTGTATTGGATTAATTGCTTTACATCTTTGTCTCTTAAAATTGTGAAGAATTAATGTAGTAAACAAGAAAAATTTAAAAACCTCCTATTCACCCCCCTCTAGTCGGTATCCTTGATCCTACAAGTGGTATCAGAGCTTGGTCTCTCACATTTAGACTTAACCGTCTAGAGAGAAAAGGATGGCTAGTGAGGGGATTGCGGTAGGAAAGACACCTCTATTTGATGGCTCAAATTATGCTTATTGGAAGATTAGAATGTCAATTTATTTAAAGGCCATGAGTCCTAATATTTGAAAAATTGTAAATGATGGTTACGTCATGTCACTTGATCCCGACAACCCAACGGAACAAGATGGGTGTAACACTCATTTAGATGCCCAAGCCATGAATGCTCTCTTTGGAGCCTTAAACGCGGATGAATTCAATAGAGTGAGCAATCTTGAGACGGCTCACGCTATTTGGACCACCCTCTCGGAAATTCACGAAGGGACATCCACGGTTAAGGAAGCAAAATTGCATCGGCTTAGGATTAAGTATGAGACATTCATAATGTTGCCCCATGAGGACATCAATGAGATGTACACACGGCTAAACAACATTATGAATGAGCTCAAAGGCCTTGGAACTAACCTCTCCGATCTTGATATTGTGAGAAAGATGCTTAGGGCACTACCGGAGAAGTATGAGATGTTGGTGACACTCTTCCTCAACTCACCGGAGCTAGCAAGGATGACGCCAACACAACTCTTGGGCAACTTAATTACCAATGAGTTATACAAGAAGGACAAGGAGGAACTTTTGGAGCAATCCACCTCCAAAGGAAAGAAGATCACCGCCTTCAAGGCAAAGGCGGTGGCAAGTGAAGAGTCCGAAGATGAAGAAGAAGACTCCGAAGAAGAACTTGCCCTCCTTGTGAGAAGGATGAACAAGTTCATGAAAAGACGCTCAAATCGAGGAGGAGGCTATGATAAAGGCAAGAAGTGGCAATCATCCTCCAAAAACAAGTATAGCAACATCCGTTGCTATGAGTGCGATGAGAAGGGGCATATAGCTTCTCAATGTCCCACAAAGAAGGATGACAAGGAGAAGTCATCCAAGAAGAAAGGCTATCAAGGCAAGAAGAAGCTCTTCAAAAAGCTCCACAAAGACGGCAAAAATGAAGCCCACATTGGTGAGTGGGATTCCGATGCGGAATACTCCGACTCCGACTCTAGCGAGGATGAGTCTCCCAAGAAGAAGGGACTTGTCGGCATCGCCATCAAGGAAGCTCCATCGCTATTCTCCACTCCCACATGTCTTATGGCAAAAGGGGAGAAGGTAAAAACTCTAGATGACGATGAACCCTCCTATGATGATTTGATGGACATGTTAGTAGAACTAAATGAATTTCTTGGAAAAGAAAAGTCAAAATTCAAGGTCTTGAAGAGGGAGCACATAACTCTTCAAAAATCCTATGAGGAGCTAAAGGAAGCTCATGACTTGCTTCTCCAAGAAAATAAAAATAAGTCTAGTACGAATATTGGTATATCTTGCAATATTTTGAATGAGATGCCTAGTGTAGAAAAAGTAACATCTAGCATGTCAACCTCTTGTGATGATTTACTTTCTATGTCATGTTCTTCTAAGATTGATTCATTTAATGCTTTATCTAATGTTCATGATGATATGCTAGTAGGTGAAAATAAAAATTTAAGAGAACAAGTTCTAAAATTGAATAAAAGTTTGGAAAGAGCATATAAGGGAAAAGACACCCTTGATAAATTGTTAAGTACCCAAAGATGCTCTTTCAACAAGGAAGGACTTGGATACATTCCAAAGAAAGGTAAGAAACCGGTATCCAAACCTCCAAGGTTTGTAAAGGAGAATGGTAAGTATTGTACAAAATGCCGAAATGTAGGACATATGGTAAATGATTGTTCCAGAAATAATGTGCATTCCATTGGCTTGTATGATTCTTGCTATATGCTTAAAAAATCTAAAAATGGAAATGTAATTGCTCATTTTATTGGCACCTCAATTTTGGGTGCTAAAAGGAAATCCATCTGGGTGCCCAAAACCTTGGTTACTAACCTCCAAGGACCCAAACAAATTTGGGTACCTAAAAAGGCTTGATTTTCTTTTGTAGGTAAATTACAAAACCGGTGGAAGGCATTGGGTGTTGGATAGCGGTTGCACCCAACACATGACCGGAGACCGGAAGATGTTCACTACCTTTGAGAGTGGAAGCAATGACAAGATCACATTTGGTGATAATAGCAAAGGAAAGGTATTGGGTTTGGGTAAAATTGCTATCTCAAACGACCTTTCAATTTCTAATGTATCTCTAGTTGAAACATTAAATTTTAATTTGCTATCCGTTGCTCAATTATGTGATCTAGGCTTAACATGCTCATTCTTAAAAGAAAATGTTGTAATCTCAAAACATAATAATAATGAACTTGTTTTCAAAGGTTTTAGATTTGGAAATCTTTATTTAGTAGATTTCACTTCAAATGATGCATGCTTAAAAACTTGTTTAATTGCAAAAACTTCTTTGGGTTGGCTGTGGCATAGGAAACTAGGTCATGTGGGTATGGTACAACTTAAAAAGCTTTTCAAAAATGATCTAGTGATTGGCTTGAAAGATGTGAAGTTTGAGAAAAATCGACTT
Source organism: Dendrocalamus latiflorus (assembly GCA_017311315.1). Classification (NCBI taxonomy): domain Eukaryota; kingdom Viridiplantae; phylum Streptophyta; class Magnoliopsida; order Poales; family Poaceae; genus Dendrocalamus; species Dendrocalamus latiflorus. Next base: position 35,003,349 of record CM029659.1, on the reverse strand, counting down.
TGTAGTGCTTGTCAAGCCGGAAAATAAGTCGCTAGTTCTCACCCTTCCAAAAGTATCATGTCAACCTCTAGGCCATTCGAGCTCTTACACATGGATTTGTTTGGGCCAACAACCTATAAGAGCATCGGAGGAAATAACTATTGTTTAGTCATTGTGGATGATCACTCTAGATACACATGGGTCTTCTTCCTAAATGACAAGAGTGAAACCTCCGGGATTTTCAAAAGTTTTTCAAAAAGGGCCCAAAATGAATTTGATTTTAAAATAAAGAAAATAAGAAGTGACAATGGTTCCGAGTTCAAGAACACAAAAGTTGAAGATTTTTGTGATGAACTTGGAATAAAGCACGAGCTTTCCACAACCTACACTCCAGAGCAAAATGGAGTTGTAGAAAGGAAAAATCGCACATTAATTGAAATGGCTAGGACAATGCTTGATGAATATAATACTTCCGACAAATTTTGGGCGGAAGCAATCAACACCGCTTGTCATGCCATAAATCGCCTTTATTTACATCAACTTTTGAAAAAGACTTCCTATGAGCTTCTTGTTGGATGAAAATCGAACATCTCTTACTTTAGAGTATTTGGTTGCAAATGCTATATTCTAAGAAAGGGTGTTCGGCTCTCTAAATTTCAAAGTCGTTGTAATGAAGGTTTCCTATTAGGTTATTCTTCAAATAGTAAAGCATATAGAGTTTATAACAAAAACTCGGGTTTAGTTGAAGAATCATGTGATGTACAGTTTGATGAGACTAATGGCTCTCAAGAAGAGCAAGAAAACTTGGATGATGTAGGTAATGAAGGCTTGCGCAAAGCTGTGGAAAACATGTAAATTGGAGACATCAAGCCAAAGGAAGATCCATCTTCACCAAGCTCATCAAAGCAAGTAGAGCCTCCCACATCGTCTACTCCAAGTAATATACAAGTCATTGAAGATGAACAAAAGGATCAACAACAAAACAACTTCAAGATTTATAATGCAATAGCCAAGGATCATCCAATAGATCAAATATTGGGTGATGTGAGTAAGGGTGTTCAAACTCGCTCTAGAGTAGCTTCATTTTGTGAACATTACTCTTTTGTTTCTTCTCTTGAGCCTAAACTTGTAGATGAGGCTCTAGATGATCCGGATTGGGTAAACGCCATTCATGAAGAATTAAACAACTTCGCTCAAAATGACGTATGGATCTTAGTGGAAAGACCCGAAGAGCACAATGTGATTGGGACCAAATGGGTCTTCCGAAACAAACAAGATGAGAATGACATTGTGGTAAGAAACAAGACAAGGTTAGTAGCTCAAGGCTATACTCAAGTCGAAGGGTTAGACCATGATGAAATATTTGCACCCGTTGCTAGACTTGAGTCAATTAGAATCTTGCTTGCCTTTGCATCTAGTTTTGATATTAAACTATTTCAAATGGATGTTAAAAGTGCTTTCTTAAATGGAACAATCTCCGAACTTGTATTTGTTGAACAACCTCCGGGGTTCGAAGATCCTAAATGTCCTAATCATGTTTATAAACTTTCAAAGGCATTGTATGGTTTAAAACAAGCTCCTAGAGCTTGGTATGAACGCCTTAGAAATTTCCTTGTCTCGAAAGGATTTAAAATTGGTAAGGTAGATATAACCCTATTCACAAAAATCATTGGTGATGATTTCTTTGTCTGCCAAATTTATGTTGATGACATTATATTTGGTTCAACTAACCAAGATTTTTGCGAAGAATTTGGTGATATGATGTCTAGGGAGTTTGAGATGTCCATGATAGGAGAATTGAGCTATTTTCTTGGACTTCAAATCAAGCAACACAAAGACGGGACATTTGTTAGCCAAACAAAGTATACTAAAGATCTTTTCAAGAAGTTTGGCATGGAAGATGCAAAACCCATCAAGACATCAATGGCAACCAACGGGCATCTAGACCTCGACGAAGGAGGTAAGTCGGTAGATTCAAAGCTTTATAGATCCATGATTGGGAGTTTGCTTTATCTTACCGCATCTAGGCCCGATATCATGTTTAGTGTTTGCATGTGTGCTCGCTTTCAATCTTCACCAAAAGAGTGTCATTTAAAGGTCGTAAAGAGAATCTTGAGATATTTGAAACATTCCCCAAATATAGGGCTTTGGTATCTCAAAGGTGCTAAATTCGATTTAATGGGATATTCGGATTCCGATTATGCGGGTTGCAAAGTGGATAGAAAAAGCACCTCGGGAAGTTGTCAATTTCTAGGTAGATCCCTAGTGTCTTGGTCCTCAAAGAAACAAAACTCCGTAGCACTCTCAACCGCCGAAGCCGAATATGTTTCCGCCGGGAGTTGTTGTGCTCAACTATTATGGATGAGGCAAACATTGTTGGATTATGGAATAAACTTTGATAAAGTGCCTTTATTGTGTGACAATGAAAGTGCCGTGAAAATATCTAATAACCCAGTCCAACACTCAAGAACCAAGCATATAGATATACGCCACCACTTCTTGAGAGACCATGTTAGCAAGGGAGATATTTGTATTAGCCACATCCGGACCGAAGACCAATTAGCGGATATCTTCACCAAGCCATTGGACGAAAACCGTTTTTGTAAGCTTAGGAGTGAATTAAATGTCCTAGATTACTCAAATGTTGCATAAATTTATGGTAAATTTAAATGCATATTTTTTTGAGGAAGCTTGAAAGGTTGTTTGAAATTATGTGTTTTATGCAAAGGGTTTTGATTTATTAAAGGTAAAATGCAAAAGTATTTGAATATAATAATTTGTTCTATTTAATGAATAATGATCCTTAATGACTTTAGTTGAATGCAAAAACTAGGGATCATTTGCATCTATAGTCCTAAAGTTCAAATTCTGTGAAGTCTCAGAAAATGCGGAACTACCGCTGCCTTCTGTGGTACTTCCGGGGAACGGTACTTCCGTCCGAGGAAGCGGTACTACCGCGTGGCGGTACTACCGGCCGCATCTGCGGTACTACCGGACTTGCATTTAAGGGGGAGCAACCGCCCGAACCCGAGGGTCTACCTCTGTTGGTCCCCTCTTCGTTTCCTCTCTTCGGTACTACCGTTCTCACTTCCGCCCGAGCCCGTACACCTCCTCTCCTCGTTCTCTCTCTCTCTCAAGAAAAACACCCAAAGCCGCATCCAAATGCTTCGAATCCAGTGGTGATTTCTTCACTTCTTCAACTCAAATCAATTCCCCAGGATTCAACTCCTCCGATTCTTCAGGTATTTCGAATCAAATTATCTTTTTGATCCTCTTTTAAACCCTAGGTCTTGTATAGGTTCAAACTTGAAATAAAGTCCTTTTTGCTGCTCAAATCCAGGAAAATTTGGGTATAATTGGTGTTTGAGGATGTATATGAACACATTCCATGGATTCAATCCAAGAAAAACACCGCAAATACATTCACATTTCCTAAACCCTAAAATCTGCCAGGAAACGGAACTACCGCCCGACTGGTGCGGTACTACCGCCTAGCGGTACTACCGGACCTGAACGGCGGTACTACCGGTTTTTCTGACATTGCAGCAATTTCAATCCATTTCCTTTCAATCTAACTTGGCTACTTCCTTGATTCTCATAATCTTTTCCTCTTGTTCCTAGATGCCTAAAACAAGAGCAGCGAGCAAAAAGTCCTACCTTACAGGAGATTCTTCTGAAACTCCCGCTCTTCCTTCATCTGAGACCGTGCAGAAGGATGCCCAAGACAAGGGCAAGGCTTCTCTTCCAGAGTCTGAGTCCGATTTTGACACCGAGTCTGAACGGGCCTCACGCGAGAGTTCTCCCATGGAAGCTTCTGAGGAGGACTTAGCCGACAGAGAGGATCTTGAGATTGATCTCAAGAAAATCTCGCCAGATGAATATGCTCGCCTCCGTCACACCAACCAGTATGAGTTTCCATCAAACTCAATCGATCCACAATTCCATACCAAGTTTCAGGAGAAGATATTTAATGAGATGTATGGAACAGATCGCCAGTTTGCAGAACACAAATACATTAACTGGGATCACATCGATGGCATTGACAAGTATGATGGGACATACAGACGCTTCCGGGATGCAGGCCTTCATGAGCTTGTGGCTTTGAAACGGGACTATAATCCGGGGATGATTCGTCAGTTCTATGCCACTGTGCATGTTGCTCCTGATCTTCAGCACATGAGATGGATGACAGTATGGATGACAGTATGCACGAGATTGGATGCCACCAAACATGAATTTGAGGTGGCCATTAGAGCAGAGCTGAGCGCTCATGGAAAGATTCACGACAAGCCAGCTCTTGATGTTCATGCCATGTATCCCTTCTACAACCCTGCTGAGAAGTTTTCACTTGGTAAAAATGTTGGGCTCCATCCAATACCCTCTCTCATCAACCGCATCATTAACCACACTATTCTTCCTAAGGGTGGTAACTATGATGCCATTAGAGGCCATGTTTGGAACATGATTGACTCCATTATGAAGGGGGAGAAGTTTGATGTTGTGGATGTAATCATGAGGGAGATAGTTGCCTCCAAAAATGATCGCTACAAACGCATCTACTATGCGCCCTACATCATGGCCTTGATTGACTCTAAGTTTCTCTATCGTGGAGGACGCGGTGGTGTGCATAAGCGATACAAGCCGCGACCGGAGCCTCCCATTCCTACTGGTCTTCGTGGCCATCGCTTCGCGGATCCAGGAGCAGGCTCATCCTCTGGAGCAGCAGCAGCAGAAACAGCCACTCAGTCACAGGAGCCTGGCCAGCCCACTCTTCAGTAGATCCACACTTCTATGCTTGAGGGTTTCTCTTCTATCAACTCCAGGATGGATAGGATGGATGAGCGTCTGGACTCCATTGACAGCAGATTGACCTCGTTAGATGGTCGGGTTGCAGATCTGGAGCGCTCTCCCTCGCCTCGTCGCTACGGTCGCCGCCGTCGTACTGCTTGTGATCCTCCCTCGCCTTCTCAGGGTTAACCTCTTTTTGGTACTTGATGCCAAAGGGGGAGAATGAATTGGGGGCTAACTTTACTTTTGGAACTATGGGCTTATCTACTATCGTGTTCGTATTATCTCTAATGGATGTAATGAACTTATTAGATGCAATGATGGATGTAATGAACTTATGTTTTGGATCTTTATAATCGTATGTGTTGATGTTACTATTTGTTGTTATCTTATTGCCAAATTGTTTATCTACTCATATTTGATATCATAACTTTGTCTTGTGCATCTTGTATGAATTGTTGTAATCTTTATCCATGCACATATTTAGGGGGAGTCACACTCTCTCTTGGACTTTAAAATGAAAATAGTTCAGTTTATCTAAACAAGTCTTATTGCATAAGATCTAATCTCTCATTTTAAAGTCCACATAGAATATACAATTTGTTGTCAAACAATTTGATATATTCAATCTTTCATTTCTCAAAATTTGGGTTGTCATCAATTACCAAAAAGGGGGAGATTGAAAGCATCTGGGCCCCTAAAAATGATTTTGGTAATTAATGAAATTATGCGAATATGGGACTAACGTGTTTTGTGAGCTTGAGAAGGGTTAGTCCACACATGAGCGACAAGATGCAAGCCAAAGGATACGTATGAAGATCAAATTGACTCAAGACAAATATAATCTTAGAATAGGACACCTTTTGAATTTTACCGGTCTTAGGTGAATGGTGGAAGACCGGATTTTAGGTTAAATGATCGTACCATCAAGAGGGATCTTGGTTAATAACTTGATAACATATATCTAGTGCCATTTGGATTATCTTGTTAAGCTTGCATTCATGAAAATCCGATTCAAAAATCAAGTTTGTGCTCTGTCTGGAAAAGCGGTAGTACCGCACATTACAACGTCGGTACTACCGGCTAGCGGTAGTACCGTGCTCAGATGCGGTAGTACCGCAGAGCGGTAGCTCCGTTTTTGGAGCGGAACGCTTTTTCCAGAGAGTACCTCTCGAACTCGGTTGGAGCTCGGCGAAACGGAAGTACCGGACGTTTCAACGACGGTACTACCGCCGCGAGCGGTAGTACCGCATTTTCGAGCGGTACTTCCGGAGTCCGGAAGAACCGGAGGATGAGCGGCATGCTTTTTCCAGAGAGTGCCTCCGGTTGATCTCGGATTTTAACCAGAACGGAAGTACCGGCATTTACAACGTCGGTACTACCGCATGAAGCGGTAGTACCGCATTCAGAGCGGTAATTCCGGAGTCCGGTTGATTCGAAACTCAAGCGGTACGTAATTTCCAGAGAGCGGCATTTTGAGGACCCTTCGGATTTTGGCCAAAGCGGTAGTACCGCGCCGACGTTGCGGAACTACCGGAGAGCGGTAGTACCGCAAATTTCAACGGCGGTAGTACCGCGCCGCCAAATCCAACGGTCACTGTGCTCGTCTGAGAGAGCCGTTCTGACGCAAGATTTGGGAGCGGTAGTACCGGCCCCAACAACGGCGGTAGTACCGCTCATCCTGATTTTTGCGGGAAACTTGTGCCAAACGGCTAGTTTGGTTGGTGGAGGCTATAAATACCTCCACCACTGCATAAGGGTAATAGTTAGTGACTCATTGCACATTTCTTAAGCCCTAGAGCATTCACTTCACCTCAATTCTTTCTTTGCACATCAAAGTGAGGTGGTTGAGCATTTAGTGCTAGATTTAAATTGCAAATCCATTTGGCACTAGGTTTGCATTCAAGTGAACACCGGGATCTTTTACTCTTAGTGCTTGCCGGCACTTGGACGATCCGGAGAAGGATTGGCTCGGTGATCTTCTCAAGAAGATTGTGAGAAGACCCGGCATATTGTGAAGGTTGGAGCTCGCCTACCCGGAGTGGGGAAGAGCTACACTAATGATTGAGGTGCTTGGCTCAATTCGTGGAGCCGGTCCGATACGTCCGGGCTTACCTCAACGTGGACTAGGGGAAACCGACAAGTTTTCGATTACCACGGTAAAAACATCGGTTGTGTCTCTTGTCTCTTTAGCTCTTGTTCATTTGCTTCATTGTGATCATTTATTTGTTTAGAGCTGAGTTGTTAACTAGAATTGTATTGGATTAATTGCTTTACATCTTTGTCTCTTAAAATTGTGAAGAATTAATGTAGTAAACAAGAAAAATTTAAAAACCTCCTATTCACCCCCCTAGTCGGTATCCTTGATCCTACACACCTTGTGTTCCTAAATGCTTCATCCAACCACCTCGTGGTTGTAGACGTTCCTCTTGCACGCGTCGACTTTGTTTTGCCACCAACTTCATCGACTCCAAGTCTAAAGGGCTGGTGCACGACTACCTCGTGGTCATGCACTTCATTTGACTATCTCGCGATCATAGACGTCCTCTTACCATGTCGTAATCACGCTCGAGAATCCATCGACACTTCGTCCGATCGCTTCAGGAGGTTTGTAGCGTCCACACTCTCGAGGATTGGGGAGTTACCAGCTACTTCCGCTCATCCATCGGCAACTGCGTGCTTCTGCAGGGGGGCGGGGGGTGGGGCCAGCCTAGACCAATTGTTCATGTCAGCTCACCCATCAGGGACTCCTCGCTTGCTGTCGGGGGAGTATTGTTGTAGGAGTGGTCCAACCCCCGTGACTGGATCTTGCAACTCGCCCAATATGCAATAGGCCCAGTAGTGTATAGGAATATACCAATATACCTTCACCTTTTGTAATTATCAATGGGTACGATGGAAACTTCTTATCCTACCACATTCATGTATATAAACCCTCAAGAGAGGTATGAGAAAGGGGGATCTACTCATTTTCATACATGTGCACTCTCTCCTGCTGTTGGCTCTCTCGAGCTAGTCCTCTTTTTTACTGTTTGGTCTGTAGCCACAACAGTTACACTATGATACCTTTTCTTATGTTTAATAGCCTTTTGGATCGGATCAGAGTTTGTGAGATACAACACAAGCATTCAAGTATCAAGAACAAGAAAATAAATCTCATAGAAATAACCAAAATAAAAACGTTGAAGCAACCGCAATGAAAGAGAAAATATTTGGTGAAACCGATCGCAAATTTTTTAAGCATAAATCAAAAGAGTACAAGAGATTGCCGCTCGCTCACAATCCTCTCGAATCTTTTAGGACATTCAAATATTTGTCTTACATAAGAATCTAGTGTTAAAAATATTTTAGCATCTAATCCTCTCATGCGCCATCTACTTTGGACGAGTAGACTGATTGCTTTGTTTTTATGGCTTGGTTCCTTTCTATGATCATTCTATCATTTATATAGTCTTTTCTAGCATGTTTTTTTTAATTTAGAGTATGAATCTAAATCTTAAAAACCTATATCCGAGTCATTCTAACTCAACAAGTATTTTTCATGATATTGATTTTTATTAGGTTTATAATATATTACAATAAAAATATATAGTCAAAGACTAGTTTTGAGAACTGTGTTGGACATCACTCTTTTGATCTTTTGTTAACGGGGAATATAGTACTCAATTAAGGTTCCCTTCTCAACCACAAAATCCGAACAAAATAAACATTTTTATGACGAGGTCACCGTCAAGGATCTACTTAGTTGTAACAGTCTTATGATTCATGACAAGCTAAAATCTAGCTAACCCAATACTTGGAAGCCATGCTGGTTATGTTTGGTTTTAGCTCAACGTCTCCCTGGACATGACATACAACAACCCCCTTCTAACCATTACTACAAGATTACAGGGTAGACTGTAGACTGGAGCCAATTCCAAATAAACCCAACCAGGCAACCGAACGGTCTGCATCTCATTCTCTCAAGGCGAACGTCTGTATTAACTTTTATTGATATTTTTTTGTTATGATTTTTAGTTCAAAATGAATAACAGTGACTTCTAGAATGAAAAAAGCGAATGGTGCAAAAAGTGAGGGATATATACGTGCACGTGACGTGAGCGGAAGAAGTATGATGAATAATGCACCTATGATCTCCTACCTTATCTCTGAAGTGGGACAATAACAAGAGGAGTGGAGACGCAGTTTTGAGAAGTCAAGTGTTCATATTGTCTTTTAGATTTTCTAAGCGGAAACTAATATGAATAAGACCTAAAACTTAACATTTTACCCTTCGTCTTATGACAAAATTCAAATAAACCAACCTAAATAAATCTAATTCCTGAATTGAAAATTGTCAACCTTATTTACAAAAAAAAAAGAGAAGAAATGGCCTTGGTCTTCAGCATTACATAAGCAGTTATGCAACTGTCCTGGATTGCAATATTGACTTCCACAGCACCGTGCTTGCAGCAGCATCCGCAAGCGTGTCAAAATGTGAAACCAAGGAGAATCGCAAGCCATCGAGCCGCCTGAAAAGTCTAAAAAGGAAGAGATCAAATGGCAAATTTGCCACTCCTAGCTAAACGCACCCAAAAAAAAAAAAATCTTAGACTATTGCAAAAAAATTCTGCAGCGTTTCTCGAAAACCCCCTCGATTTAGTAGACCAGCGCAGTTTGCCCCCTCCCCCTTCGCCTTTCTTCCCAGTTTATAACCAACCCCACCTCCGGCTCTTCGCCTTCCTCTCCCACCAAATATTCCCACCACCTCTCGCTCTTCTCCGCCCGCCCGTTCCTCTGACAACCATGGCCCACCTGCAGCTCTCGGCGGTCACCGCCGCTGGTGGCCGGCCGGCGGCAGCGGGCGGGGGCCGCGACGAGATGGAGGACGTGGCGCTGCTGGACTCGTACGACGAGGAGATGGGGGCGCCGGCGGTGGGAGGCGGCGGGGACGAGGAGGAGGCGCACGTGCGGGTCACGGGCATGACATGCTCCGCGTGCACCAGCGCCGTCGAGGCCGCCATCTCCGCCCGCCGCGGTGTGCGGCGTGTCGCCGTGTCGCTGCTCCAGAACCGCGCCCACGTCGTCTTCGACCCCGCGCTCGCCAAGGTGATGCGGCGTGATGTGATGTGATCCTTGCGTGTTTGCGCCCGTGGAGGCGAGGTTTTTGCGTTTCTGGAGCGATTGGGAGCTCGCCGATGCACAGGGGGTGGTGATTTTTTTATTGTTTTTTTTGCTGTCAAACTATTGCGTTTGTGGTGGTTGGGCTGGGCTAGATTAGTAAAATGGATCGCGTCTTTTGGTCAGAAGCTCGTGGTTTTTTCAAGAGGTTGTGGGAGTTGGTGCATTTCCTAAAGCTCGCATTTACTTCATGTGATTGAGTAAATTGGTTATGAGCTTACCATCCTTTGTTTTAGTAGGCGGACGAGAAATTACGAGCTTGACGCATTGGGACTATAACATTTCAGTACGTTTTGAGTTGATTGGTGAAACGTAGTGTCGTAGATGTGAAATTGTATGATTGGTCAATCCAGTGGTTAGGGTTTTGAGCTCCTTTTGCTTTCGGTGCTGGGTGAGCTGTAACTTTGTTGGAATCTCGTGATCGCTGATGGACTGTGGATTATGGAATTTGGGAGCTCAAGGCTGGCACTTAGCTGCAATTGGTTGATCGTACTAGTGGAAATGGGGGCACTGGTGTACTACAATAGCTTTTGATTGGTTGGTGAGCTACGGAGCTGTTGAATCATATTTTCGGGGAAAATAGGTCTGAGATCAGTTTTACATTACACGGTTCAAGAAACACGATGTGCAAATTAATGTTACAAAACTGAATTTTTTGACAAACCTTTAGCTCGTTAGTTCTAGGAGCAATATTTACCATGTAGTTACAGGAAAAGGCGACGAAATGGTAAATTTTACCCATATTGTTGTAATATTGTCTATGTTGCATTGCAATTCCACCTTGTTCTGCAACAGCTTTGGAAATTACAATCGCAGTTTCCTGATCATTCTTGTGTTAGTCTTTATAACACCCTAGGATCCAAACTGGCTTAAACCTAACCCCATTCTGGATAAGCCACGCATACATAGCAACCTGTTTGCACTTTCGTCCTCGCTTTGCGCAAAACGGTTAACCGGAGGTTGCTACCATTGGAAATCCTAGACTTATATGTTGATGCTTATCCCTCTAAATTAGTAAGGTGGTACTAAACACTCATTCATACATACTCATGGGTTACATATGGGCCGAGTTGTCACATACACCCTCCTCAAAGAACCCGATGTCCTCGTCGGCCCAACATACCCGTACGGGAACAAATGACCAAGACCTCCCCTCTTGGCACACATCTGTGCGTCCAATGCTGGCACATATACCATACCGTGTGTCCACTCCGGGCCCATACGTGCCATGTGTCATATGCCCATACCCCTGACCCGTATGCGCGCGTGTAACCGGGAAGGTCGGTTCTGATACCATTTTGTAACACCCTAGGGTCCAAATTGGCTTAGGCCTAACCCCATTCTGGATAAGCCATGCACACTTAGCAATCTACTTGCACTTTCGTCTTCGCTTCGCACAAAACGGTTAACCGGAGGTTGCTAACATTGGAAGCTCTAGGCTTATTTGTTGGTGCTCATCCCTCTAAATTAGTATGGTGGTGCTAAGCACTTATTCATACATACTCTTATTCATACATACTCATGGGCTACACATGGGCTTAATTTCACATGGGCCGAGGTGTTACACTCTTTTTTTCATTATGAGAACTGCGCCTCCCCTTTTCACCATTAGCTTCCGGGTTGGGATTTAGTGATTTAGCTTCAGAGTATGAAGTTTATCATTAGCTTAATTCGTTTTTGACTGAAGCTCTATAAAAGATGGTTTTGGCAACTAATAATAATAATTAGCTATTGAGTTGTGGAGTTAACAAATTTATTGTTAAGTTGTGGAACTGGCAAGTTTCTATATTCTTGGGCTAATGCTCCTCTCTTAGGAATTAAATTCTGCAATATATACCATTACTTGGGAACTGGAAGCAGATCATTACTTGCTCAATTAGGTACAATAGCTTGCACATCGTTACTTGCATTTGTTTCATGCTGTCAATTGGAGACATACATTTAGGATTTTGATATGGTTGTTAGAACTTAGAAGCCATTTTAGTCACTTTATGTCTTTATCTGTTAAAATGTGCAATACTTTTAGGAAACTTACTATGATGGCCAATACACTTGCTAGTCTCATAGAATTTAGTTTGCTATTTTGTCATATTTAAAGCTAAAATGCCTAGACATCTCAGGAAAGTGTGTGTGTGGTCTGCACGCATGTGTTTTGGCGAGATTCTGTTGATCCAGACTAACTTAATTTCGTGTGTTTAGTATTGCAACTGCCAGTTGCAAATGGTTCCCCAGAAACAAGTTGTCTGATCTCTCATTTTTCAACTAGAAAGGTTTATCTCCAATCTGTAAACAGATCCTCGAATGCTAAGTCACACTCCAGTTTAGATGCCTGATTCCCGGATGAAAAGTGTTTAATTGACTCCAGATTGATTGGCTTATTTGTATCACTTCAATAGCTGCCATTTTATTTTGGGATCTCCTTTATGCAGGTAGAGGATATAATAGAAGCTATAGAAGATGCCGGATTTGAAGCAGAAATTCTCCCAGATTCTGTTGTTCCTCAGCCTAAGTCACAGAAGACTTTGTCAGCACAATTTAGGATAGGAGGAATGACATGTGCTAATTGTGTAAACTCGGTTGAGGGGATCTTAACAAAGCTACCTGGTGTAAAAGGAGCGGTCGTTGCCTTGGCAACCTCATTAGGGGAAGTTGAGTATGTTCCTTCTGCAATTAGCAAGGATGAAATTGTTCAGGCTATCGAGGATAGTGGTTTTGAAGCTGCATTCTTACAGAGTAGTGAGCAAGATAAGATTTTGCTAGGCCTGACTGGCTTGCACACAGAGAGGGATATAGAAATATTACATGATATCCTTAAAAAAATGGATGGTTTGCGACAGTTTGATGTAAATACTGCCTTCTCAGAAGTTGAGATTGTATTCGATCCAGAAGCTGTTGGTCTGAGATCAATTGTGGATACAATTGAGATGGGAAGCAATGGGAGTTTGAAAGCGCATGTGCAGAATCCATACACCCAAGGGGCTTCAAATGATGCACAGGAGGCCTCCAAAATGCTTCATCTTCTCCGCTCTAGCTTATTCCTAAGTGTAAGTTTTGATCTTTGCTTCTCTGTTTTTCACACAAGATAGCATGCAGTTTTGGACAAATGTTTAAGTTGAATACATGTTTTATAATGATACTCTTGGCATAGTTGTCTCTAGGGAAGGCAGCGTACATGGCATATATGATGTGTCAGCAACAGGTACGTAGGAATAGGTAGGGCAGGGTATGGCCTAGAAATGACACTTCGAACAGACGCGCGGCAACAATTTTAGTTATATAGGCAAAATAGGCCCTTACATAATCTTGTGGTATCTGACTCAATGGGTCTTATCTAACCATGGACATCTTTTGAATGATGTTTTACTGCTCTTTTTTCTTACGTGTGAGACCCAACAAGGCAAGATGCCACAGGAGAGTAATATTGCTCTAATGCAATGTTTGGGCAATTAATAAATGAGGACATGCATCTCACCTGGTATTCACTCCAAATCTGACAGTTAACTAAACAATAGTGGGTATTTCAGCCAGAAAACAGAAAAAAAAATGGAAGGACATCTATTTTTCTAAAAGAAATTTCCATTGGTGTGTTGTACAGGATGAATAAAATGTAGGGGTATTAGATATTTTTCCCTAGTTATATTGTTCATTTGCTTCTTACTCCGTCTGTTCTTTTTTATGTGACATTTTTTTTATTTTTCACGGTCTTCGAGATGCGATTTTGATCGTTACTTTTTGTAACTTTACATTAAGATATATTGATAAAATTGTAATATTATGAAAGTATTTTTAACGACAAATATAATGATATAACTTTCATATAGCCAATTTAGATAAACCTATTAGCCGTCAAAAGTTTGATCGCACGGATTATAGAATGTCAAGTAAAAAAGAATGAAGAGAGTACTATTAAAAAATACTTTTAACTTTTGTTGTGATGCTGCTTGCTTAGTGACTCAATCCAATTGTCTCCTTGCACCAGATTCCAGTATTTTTTATACGTATGGTCTGTCCTAGAATACCTTTCATCAGTACATTGCTTCTCATGCACTGTGGACCATTTCTTATGGGGGATTTGCTGAAGTGGATATTGGTAAGCATTGTACAGTTTGTTATTGGCAAACGATTCTACGTTGCGGCTTATAGGGCCCTAAAACATGGCTCTACAAATATGGATGTGTTAGTTGTTCTTGGCACCACTGCATCATATGTATACTCTGTTGGTGCACTTCTATACGGAGCATTCACTGGATTTCGGCCTCCCATATATTTTGAGACCAGTGCAATGATAATTACATTTGTGTTGTTCGGGAAGTATCTTGAGGTTCTCGCAAAAGGGAAGACATCAGATGCTATTAAGAAGCTTGTAGAACTGGTCCCTGCTACTGCTCTTTTGCTTCTGAAAGATAAAGGTCTGTGGTAGTATTTTATCCTTAGCATATATGCAATTAAGCCAACACTCATCTAACAGTTTTAGCCAAATGCATTTTGTACTATAATTATACACAAACTCACATTAATCTTTTTTAAATTCAGAAGGAAAATATGTTGGGGAGAGGGAGATTGATGCGCTGTTAGTTCAACCTGGTGATGTCTTAAAAGTGCCTCCTGGTTCGAAGGTGCCTGCTGATGGTGTTGTCGTTTGGGGAACAAGCCATGTCAATGAAAGTATGATAACTGGTGAATCTGCACCCATCCCCAAAGAAGTATCGAGTGTAGTAATTGGAGGGACAATAAACTTACACGGCATCCTTCATATACAGGCAACTAAAGTAGGATCCGGGACAGTTTTGAGTCAGATAATATCTCTGGTTGAAACTGCTCAGATGTCCAAAGCACCTATTCAGAAATTTGCCGATTATGTGAGTATACTCCTTTTTGTATATGATATCCTAGGTTTGCTTTGTCACTAGATATGAAATGTCTCTCGCTTTCCTAATGTAACTTTAATGTCCCAAAGCATTGTTTGCGATCAGTTTGTTGTTTCCACATTTGAAATGATGCACATGGACATTGTTTATATGCCCATTTTTTGTATTTAAATGCCTTCTATAGAACAATAGCTTACCCTTTTGCAACTTTTGAAGTACATGTTCATTTCATGCGTTGCTTTCTGCTTCTTTTGCTATTTGTCGTAACCTATTAATTTTAGCGAAACTCTTGGAAGACTAGCTTACTTGAGAAAAAAGCTTTGTGTCTGTTATGCGTTGCAACATATTCTAGATGCCTATTTTGATGAATGCTCACATTACAGCTGTTGTTATTTCAGGTGGCTAGCATTTTTGTTCCTATTGTCATCACCTTGTCTATTATAACATTCTGTGTGTGGTAAGTTCAATAAATACGCATGAAATTATTAGTAATGCTCTATCCCTATGTTCAAGTTTCTCATTTGTGCATTGGCTGCTTTTGTAGGTTCTTATGCGGATGGTTTGGAGCATATCCAAATTCATGGGTTGCTCAAACTAGCAATTGCTTTGTTTTCTCTCTCATGTTTGCCATATCTGTTGTGGTGATTGCTTGTCCTTGTGCCCTTGGTCTGGCAACACCAACTGCTGTGATGGTGGCAACTGGAATTGGGGCTAATCACGGAGTACTTGTAAAAGGTGGAGATGCACTGGAGAGGGCTCAAAATGTAAATTACGTGATTTTTGATAAAACAGGGACACTAACACAAGGAAAGGCTGTTGTAACAAGTGCAAAGGTTTTCTCTGGAATGGACCTTGGAGATTTCCTCACACTAGTAGCATCCGCAGAGGTGAGGCGAACTCGACCTTAAAGTACTTTTATGGTTCATATCAGGGTGTTTAAAAAATAACATATGTTTTGCTCTTTTTTACTTGTCATGTACTCATGTCACTATGTGGTTCATATCAGTATGTGGTAAAAACATGCTATGTTTTGCTCCTCAGGATTTTAGCTACTCTGTGGCTGCATATCCATATTGAAGTGTGATAAGTAAAAAAATTCAAAAAATATATTGTGTTTTGCTCTTTTTTACTTGTCATGTACTCATGTCACTATGTGGTTCATATCAGTATGTGGTAAAAACATGCTATGTTTTGCTCCTCAGGATTTTAGCTACTCTGTGGCTGCATATCCATATTGAAGTGTGATAAGTAAAAAAATTCAAAAAATATATTGTGTTTTGGTCTGTACTCAGGCAAGCAGTGAGCATCCTCTTGCAAAGGCTGTTTTGGACTATGCATTTCATTTCCATTTCTTTGGTGAGCTCCCTTCATCAAAGGATGGCATTGAGCAAAGAAAAGAAGAGATATTGTCCCAATGGTTGCTTGAAACTGAAGATTTCTCCGCTGTGCCTGGCAAAGGAGTTCAATGCTCCATCAATGGGAAGGAAGTTTTGGTGAGTCATAAGCTACCATTGTCCTTCCCTGCCCCTCTTGTAACATACCTTAAAACAGTGTTTAACTTATGCATTGCTAGATGTTTCTGAGTAAATCACTGATTGTCTGGAAGCTAAATGTTTCGGCAGGTTGGGAATCGTACTTTGATTAACTGAAAACGGGGTAAGCATTCCCCCAGAAGCTGAAAGTTTCTTGGTAGACCTGGAACTGAATGCTAAAACAGGCATTCTGGTGGCATATGATAGTAGTTTCGTGGGCTTGATGGGGATAACTGATCCCCTGAAAAGAGAGGCTGCTGTAGTTGTGGAAGGACTAAAAAAGATGGGTGTTCATCCAGTAATGCTCACAGGGGACAACTGGAGAACTGCGCAAGCTGTTGCAAAAGAGGTTGGTTGCTAATTTGCTTAAAATCATTCATAATATTGTTCATAGCTTTACCTTGCCTCTTTATTTCTGCTATCGGATGAAATTGCATTTTCAACCTCGTTCTATCAATTATGAGCTAGCAACCTAGCAGTACATGCAACCTCTTGTCAATGATACATAGCCCCATTCGAAGTCGCTAGGTAATTATTGTGATCGAAGATGTGGATTCCTAGCTTTGTATCCTTATCATGTCTGTTCCTTTTGTGCTTTGACAGGTAGGCATTGAGGACGTGAGAGCTGAGGTCATGCCTGCCGGAAAAGCCGACGTAGTTCGCTCTCTCCAAAAGGATGGGAGCATCGTTGCCATGGTTGGGGACGGCATCAACGACTCCCCAGCCCTAGCAGCAGCTGATGTCGGGATGGCCATCGGAGGGGGCACAGACATTGCCATCGAGGCCGCGGACTATGTGCTGGTGAGGAACAACCTGGAAGACGTCATCACGGCGATTGATCTCTCCAGGAAGACCTTCAGCCGAATCCGCTGGAATTACTTCTTCGCGATGGCGTACAACGTTGTCGCCATACCCGTCGCCGCCGGTGCGCTGTTCCCATTCACCGGGCTCCAGATGCCGCCATGGCTGGCTGGTGCTTGCATGGCCTTCTCATCTGTAAGTGTGGTGTGTTCCTCGCTGTTGCTGAGAAGATATAGAAAACCAAGGCTCACGACCGTGTTGCAGATAACTGTAGAGTGAATTGTCAATACTGTCAGTTCCCTTCACCGTTTTTGCAGAAATGAAATGAAAATGGCGTCTCTTGTGAGTAGTGGATTTCTGTGGGCGCTGTTGCTTTGTAGGTTTTTAATTTGGTCGATTTTTTTCCTTTTGGTTGATTCTCGGCTCTCAATAGTACAGATGTGAGATCTCAGCAAAAGGAATGAATGATTGGTGCTACGATTTTCTCGGCGGAAGTTGATTGATGCTAGTAAACTTACGAAAACAAGTCGGAGTACGTGTGACTACAATACCACTACCAATGATTAATGGAGAATGCCACAGAGATTACAGGAAGGTTGTACATGCTACAGAAACAGAACACACGTTACTGATGAAGATGAGGGGATTCGGGATGGGAGAGTGGAGGCGTACGTACCCGTCGGCCGATGGCGCCTTTCCACAGCCGCGCGCGCGCGGAAGGAGGCGAGACGAGGAGAAACTTGTGGCCCGCGCCGACGGCACGGCACCACCCGTCATTAACCCGCCCGCCGCGCTGTGCAGGTGCGTGTGTCCCGTTGCCGGGGATCACGCGCCGCGCGCTAAGGCGTTGCCACCAACCGCGTTGTTATTCCGGTGAGTATCATGGCACTCACGAGCATTTAAAAAAAATAATTTAATTAAAATATAATACAACAATCAACTTTAGCTATTTTAACGGACGTCCAAGGCTAAAATTTAACTTACATATAGAAGAACCGAAGAAAATTCCCACACAAACATTTGAGTGTGGTTGTAACCCTAACACGAAAACTTAAACCATTATTTCTTGAGTACAACTAACCGTACTCAACAAGTCACATTGGGAAACGCTAATTAACTACTAGTCAGGGTTATTCAAGATATAGGGATATGGTTTTATTAAGGTATTTGTAGATGCAGTTTTTTAAACATTTTTAACATGAAATAACAAAGAACTTCTTTAAGATACAACATTACCAAATATACTTATGCCTTGCTATTGCAATCACACATTAAACACAACTTCACTTGCTAGAAGCACGACGTATTCGAATACCAATTATAGTTTGACAATGCAGAGTTGTCCAGCTTTACCCACAAGATTCTTCAACCATTATGATTGAATTGAGAAAACAAGGCCTTTCACTGTCCTCCTCTTTATGTAGCATCTACCTAATAGACTTCAGACAGAACGCCAGGAATATGGCGGCCTGATAGCGAACTGGAGCCCTCCATTATGAAAGTATAGTTTTATCAGTTTTCATACCACGTCCTTTTATGCTAGCTGTTCTCCTTTTCTAAAATAGTATATCCTCTCTGTAGATATTCAATCGATTTAAACAGCTACTAGACCAGGTTTGACAAATCAATGCTTATGATTAGGCAGGTCACTATGTTCTTTACTTAGTGTAAGGCCTCTAGTCCTTACTTTTCCTCTGAGGCATCCAACCACAAACTAATAACCCAATGTACTGCGGCACTGCCACCACACCAATGCAAGCCTCCTTTCTAGGATAAGGTCGTGGCTTCAACCATTTCGTGGCTTTCCACGTGTTGTCCTTAACCCTAGTATTTTTTTTTGTAAATCTACCGACAAGACACCAAATTCCTTAGTAGTGTAAAACAGTTGAATTTTCTAAACTATCATGGTATATCTTGTAGTAATTTATTATTATTAAGGACTTGTCAAGGTGAATATGGTCATCAAATAAAACATGGCTTTTTTTGTGGTAGGACATAGGTAAATATCATGTTATTCTAAATATGTATTTTAAGCAAATAATAGTGCATAAATAACAATAATGAAACTACTGTAAATAAATAATTAAAACAATGTAGGTTCAACATGATTAAAAATATACGACTTGCCTCGTTGTCCATAGTTTCTGATTATTTTACTGTAGTCTTCAGGTCAGATAATGACTTCTTTAATTGCTCTTGTAACTCTTCTGTTGACCAACTCGTTAGGTCTGAATATGGGGTCGGTGGTGAATTCCAGCTGGAGGTGGAGGAAAGGGGAGTTGGGGTGGCTTGAGGATTGCTTGGACGCCAATGTGGAACATGAGGGAGAGCTCAGTGGCCTTTATAACTGCGCTAAGGCGATCAGGCACAGTGGTAGCATGGCTTGATTTGTGGCACGTGGCCAAGGTGAGAGGGCACGAGAGGGTTCGGGGAGAGGTGGCGGGAGGTTGGGCAGTGAGTTGGCGTCTCGTGTTATGTGCTTCCTCGAGCGACACACTACAGCGGTCAAGGTGGCAGGGAAGGCGTGGGATGGTTTGGGGTCTCGGCAATGGAGGCAGGTTGGCTGTGAGACAAGTAGAGACGATGGCGGCTTGTCCTATCTGGCGTGTGCTCAGAGGCTATTAAGGAGGTATCAGGGGTTATGCAAACGAGGTATGGTCGGTTGGCCAAGGATTGCGGCAATCAATTCATGCGGCGTAGGGAGGTCGACTAAGGGTGTGTTTGGTTGCTTTTGGGTAGTGGGATCGTGGATGAGGGGAAGCTGGATGAGGAGGGCCGTATTTTGAAAAAGAAGAGTGTTTGGTTCGATGTATCTGTGGATACATGATGAATGAGTATATGATTGGTAGGCTGTATACGAGGCTGTATGAAGGTCTTGCTCGACTCCCTCGGTCCTGGACGGGCAGATTCGGTCGAAATGGCCTTCACTCCCGGTCCCAGATGAGACCGTATGCGGGGACGAGCGGATCCAGGCTTCCACAGTAAATTTGTCCAACCAAACACCCGAATTTTTTGCAATATACGGTGGAGCTGGGATCCGACCATCCATATTCAGCAAACCAAACACACCCTAAAAGATGGGTGAAAGACGTTGGCAGTGAGTATCGCCTTGACTGGCCGGCGCGTGATCATCACTCATTTGAAGATGATGTCGGAGTTGCTGGGGGGTGTACAGTAGGTTGACGAGTTGGCCATAGCAGGTGTGAACGGCGACGGTGTTTACGGTGTCATGGCGACGGTGAATGGGATGCTGGAATTTGTCAAGGGTAGAGGGGAATGAGGAAGGGTTGGGAAAGATAACAATTTGGGTGAAATTTTGATTGAAACTGAAATTCAGTGCAATTCAAAATCATTTTGAAATTTGGGTTGTTTCATGATCCGTCACTCTCGCGCTGGTCGCTGGCGGCGGCGTCTGCCAGGCCCGCACCGCCCATGGTTTGCGCGCAAGTTCGACGTTTTTTTGACGCGCACCGGCACGGCGCACGCGCTGCCCCAAACCAAACGTGTGAGCGTCGCCGGCTTCACAACAGAAACTTCCCAGAACGAGTGAGGCCCATAATATATTGGGCTTAAGCCCACACGACGAATAAGAAGAAAAAGGAGCCCCGTAACCCATAGATTTGGAAAAAGCCAGGAGACCAGCCCACAGTCTCCTAGTAAATCCCTCCCTAATCCAAACACGGCCTCATCCCGTTCATCTTGACGTGAGAATGTGAGCTGAACACTCTTCTTCCTCGTAAGACACTTTCTTAACGTTTACCCACCGGTGATCCAAAAGGCAACCATCTTGAATGTTCTGACATCTAAACTAATAAAGCACCAGTTCAAATTATTTTACATCCACCCAACAATTACCTGCTCCACAGTCATGACCTTAACTACGTCCACACCACAATATGCACCCATAATTACACCATCATAAAAACGTCTGCACCAGATTAACTCTCCTCTATTCTCTCTCCTTACCCAACCATATCCGACGGTCATCCTTCAATGGATCTGCAGTACCCTCCTGCGTCCCGCTCTCCTCTGCAGTCCTCCGCGTCCCGCTACGCGTGGGCCTCCTCCTCCTCGCCCGCTCAGCCGCCGCCTCCTCCTCCCCGCTTCCGTCTCCCCCGCTCCTCCTCCTCCCCCGCTCAGCCGCCGCCTCCTCCTCCCCCCACCCTGCGCCGCCACCGCCACCGCCTCCTCCTCCTCCCCACCCCACCCTGCGCCGCCGCCTCCTCCTCCCCCCACCCCTCCGCTCCGCCGCTGCCTTCTCCTCCCCACTCCGCGCTGCCGCCGCTCCTCCGCTTCGCCCTCGCCTTCTCCTCCCCACGCCGCGCTGCCGTCGCCGCCTCCGCGTTTCGCCTCCCGGAAGTCGTTGTTCGCCTCCCCCGCGGCGTTGCGGGCCAAAACCCCGGCCCCAGCCCCGAGCACGCACCCGAGGCCGAAGCCCAACCCCGCATTCCCGAGGCCTTCCCCTCGCGCCCCCCGCACCCGGCAGGCTCCGCGCCAGCCTCCACCTCGGCGGCGCGAGCGCGGCCAGCAGCAGCATCACCGGCAACGGCAGCGGGCTGCACGTGGTGTCCCCCGCGATCGCGCCGCTGGCCGTGCCGAAGATGGCCGGCGCCGCGGGGGCCAGAAGAACGTCCTGCTCTTCCACTGCGAGGAGATGCGGGAGCTCGCCGAGCAGGTGGTCGCCCGGAACGTCGACAACGATCTCCGCTCCATCTCCTGGAGGTCCAAAGCTTCCCCTTCACTTCTAGCATCGTGTTGTTGTTTTTTCCTTAGATGTTAGATTTTTGTGCCGTGCGTTGGGAATTGGGATTCTCAGGGTTTACAATTGGAGCGCGAATCTTGCATCTGGCAGACTAATGTCCCGGCATCACCATTTCTTGGCAAATTAGTGTAGTCCTAAATTTGGTGTGGGGTAGTTGAAACTAGCACAATATTAATACATATCAAGATGACAATGTTTCCCCTATAAGATGAAAGAAACGTTTTGGGGGAATAGAATGTCTGAAGTGGGTGGAATTTTGTCGAAGATTTCCCAATTGATGCAGCAGAACTGACTCATTTCAGTGTAGTTTTCAGAATTAGTTTGTCAGGATGAAGAACCTTAGCCTATACTGGAGCAGGGAAAGGTGGGTGTCGGATGTGAAGCTATATGCGGGTTTAAGATGCTCACGTGTTGTGTTTAGTCAGGACTTGGGACAACACAAGCATGGTACAGTCTACCCATTGATACATACTATTTGCGTAGAAACACTAATTCCTTTCACAATGTATACACTAAAGCAAACGATCACATGGCCCAATTTATGATCAAGTAGTACTTATGTGATTGCTCCATCAAGCGAACTAGAGTTGAAATGATAAATCATTCTACCCATTGATACATACTATTTGCGTAGAAACATTAATTCCTTTCACAATGTATACACTAAAGCAAACGATCACATGACCCAATTTATGATCAAGTAGTACTTATGTGATTTCTCCATCAAGCGAACTAGAGTTGAAATGATAAATCATTCCAATGTTCCGATCTTAGTTTTTTATAGGTAGGAACCAACTTTATTCTTTTGGCATATTCCTATAATCTGTCCCAGCAGCAAGTTCTTTTATTTAATGCTATAACTAGACCGAGCTTCTTTCTTATGCTAAGTTATATATGCTCTGCCGAAGTTGTTTATAACCTCGTTTACTCTTATACTCCCATTTTTCCCGACTGGGACTTCTGAGCGTATGGAAGATGGAGGAGATGTTGCAACCGCCTTCACACTCGCTAGAATTTTGTCCAATATACCAATATCAAGAGGTGGACCTTCAAGTTTAGTGATTTATGATATTCATGCTTTGCAAGATGACCAACACGGAAGCACAACACGGAAGCCTTGGAAATAGATACACGGGCAGCAAGGCTCATATCCAATTAAGCTGTTCTATACTTCGAACATGCCCATCATTCTGCATTCTGCACTGATTACCAACCTCTACTTCATATCCCAGGTACAGACTTCAATTTCAGTGCTGTAGACTGTAGTAAGGTAAATATATACATGAATATGCAATTGCTGACATGTTTTTTATTGCTATTGCAGCTTCTGTACAGGAAGTACAGTGGAAATTTCTTGGTTAACCTTCTTGGGAAATGGAAGGAATCTGAATACTCTGGCCATTCTGTTCCTGTTGGTGGTCTTGCTTACTATGTAACTGCACCATCAAGGTGAATAATTATTTTCTTTGACGTTACCACCATTTCTTCATGATGTTGCTTTTGATTTCACAATTTACTGTTAATTATACTTATCTTTGCATGTTTTGACACCTTGCAGTTTGGCTGATGTTCTTGCAAATCCATTCCATGCATTGTTCTATGTTGTATTTATGCTGTCAGCCTGTGCTCTCTTCTCAAAGACCTGGATTGAAGTTTCTGGTTCATCGGCGAAGGATGTTGCTAAGCAGCTGAAGGTAAAAACAGTTTATATGTATTATTTGTGTTTTCTTATGCAGCTACTGTTCCAGTTTACCTACAGCCTACAGGCTGTACCATGCTTCATAACATTGCATGGACAAGGTTGAATTTTTATATGTCAGATCTGTTTGTGTTTTGGTATATGGTAGTACATTGTCCAGTTCTAGAATTTGTGCATATGAAACTCCAAAGATTGTTGTACCATGCAACATTAGTGTCACTGAGGTACAATAATTTTCTAGAATTTTGGTTTAGGATCTGTTCAAGAAACCAGTATTATCTGCCTCTGGAACTATTGGTGTTTTTTTACTGGATCTTTAGAAACTCCAGCCTGGTGTTAGGACATCAATATCTACACACTGTTTTAGATGTATATGCTCGGCCAATTCGTGTAAAAACACGTTACCAAGGATTTATGTAAATCGGGAACCAACTACAAGGAGCACCATACATAAAGAAACAAGGACAGTTTTAACATACAGTGCTAAGAATTAAGCCCGTTTGGATTGATGGTTTATTTTTTAGGAATTGTGGGAATGACCCCAAAGAACTGCAATAATGCAAGAGATGGGTCGTAAATGCCACCAAAATCGTAAATGCCGAGGTGGTCGTAAATGCCAACATGGTCGTAAATACCGCAAACACCAAAGTGGTCGTAAATGCCACCGTAGTCGTAAATGCCGAGGTGGTCGTAAATGCCACCGAAGTCGTAAACGCCAAGGTGGTCGTAAATGCGACCGAAGTCGTAAACGCCAAGGTGGTCGTAAATGCCAACGTAGTCGTAAACGCCACCGAAGTCATAAACGCCAAGGTGGTCGTAAATGCCAACGTAGATACGACCACGTTGTCCGTGGTTGGAAGTCGAACGCACCGTGATGGTCATGGTCGAAAGCTATTACGACCACGTTGGCCATTTTGTTTCCAGTCGGAGGCCATGATGAATCTTCTCATTTTTTTATCCTTCTTTTCTTTCCAGTTGCCACTAAGTAAATATTCTTTTATTCCTTGAGTTATTGTCCAGTTAGCCACTTAATTAGTCATCTCGTAAATCATCAAGCACATACTGATGCAAAGCATGCATTCTGCTGATGGTTGCTGGTGGACAAGATGATTAAATGGCTACAAGTTGACTAATTAGTGTCTTACGTTTTTTCTGACACGGCGGCGGAGGCACAACGATGGCGACAGCGGAGCTCAGCCGGGCACGATGGTAGAGCCATGGTGTGGCAGAGACATGATGCAGGCAAGGGCAGAGCTTGTGTAGGCGCCAGCATGGCCAAAGGCGTGATGTAGTCCAAGCTTGGTGACAATGGCATGACGTGTTGCAATCGTATAGGTTTTTTTAATCTGTAGCAACGCACGAGCATTAAAACATGACTCACAAGGAGTTATTAGTTACATTGGTTATTAGTTGTTACATTTTGTCATTGGTTATTAGTTGTTACATCTCCTGATCTTTGCTTTTTTGATATGTCCAATATGTTCAATTATTGTCGTTTTCAATTTGCAAGTCAAGTGATTGGTTAGATGTGTCATTTACTAGGTTTCAAACATCATGTACCTGGACTCCCCTGCTGGTGTTGGGATGTCATACTCGTTGAACAAATCTGATTACACAACAGGTGACCTGAAAACTGCAGCCGATGCACATATCTTCCTTCTGAAGGTACTCTCTGCTTCAACTGTAATAATACCATATAATACTTTGTCGATCAAATCTAATGCTGATTTGACGTGCTGCTGCAGTGGTTCGAGTTATACCGTGAGTTCCAGTCGAACCCATTCTACATTTCTGGAGAGTCATATGCAGGGGTCTACATTCCCACACTAACTGATGAAGTTGTCAAAGGTTGATTTTGTGACTCACAAAGATGTTAGGTGACATAACTGTTATAATCCAAAGTTTTTACCTTTTATGTATATGCTTGACAGGGATAGAAAAGGGTCTGAAGCCAAGAATTAATCTGAAGGTCATTCCATTAACATTTTCTTATGTTGTCATACAATTCTACATGGCAAAGTTGTGTGTGAGTTTACAATCTGAAGTTCAAAATTTCATTCAGGGCTATCTAATTGGCAACGGAGCAACTGATAAGGACTATGATTTCAATTCTTTTGTGCCATTTGCACATGGGATGGGCCTGATCTCAACTGATTTGTTCGAGGTCTGTGCTTCAGCTCTTTGTGCTCATACAGCTCACAGCTCTTGAGAAGAATCTGTGTCTGTGAGCATCATCTACATGATGGCTAAATACTGCAGTCACAGTTACTGTTGTCATAAGTAGTTTCATTTGATGACTTATAGCAAGCAAAAATTGACCTGATTTGCTTTGTTTCAGGATGTCAATGCCGCTTGCCATGGTACATTCTGGGGCAAGGTTAATGATGTGTGCCAAGAGAAGATAGACAGAGTGCGTTGGGTAATGCCTCCCATGTTTGAACTAAAATTTGGTGATACCGTTTCGAATTTCCTTAGCTGAATGAGGATCTCAACAACATCCATCAATTGCTAAAAGTTTACCCACTTTTCGCTGGAAATTTTCTCTTGTAATTTGGTTGAAGCTTTCTAAGTTCTAACATAGTGATTTCATTTCAGGGATCTGGACACACTGTTCCTGAGTACAAGCCCAAGGAGACGCTTGCGTTCTACAGCCATTGGCTCTCTGGAGAAAAGATATAAATTAATCCGGATGGCTGCAAATTGATCTCTGGCTTACAGTCATCAATTTTCCGGACAACCTGTCCTTTCTTTCACTCACCGAAATTTTGTGCATATTTGGATGAAGTGCGTACCCAAATTCAGTGCAAAACGGTGTCAAACCCAATAAAGAATCCAAGGATCTACGCCGGCCCTGATACCTTTGTTGCTCTCGTGTAAACTGTAAAGCTTGTGATTTTATGCGACGGAGAAAAAGAGAAGTGGCTACTGATATGTGCTCTTACAAGGTGGCCGCGAATGATTCTGTACTTTGGTTCCAGGTTGGTTTTGACAGGTGAAGTGGAGAAATATATATCTTAACGCCAAATAAGGGTCTGATCAATGCTTTTGTTTCTGTCAAGCTGGATCTTGATTTACGCTAGATGTATACTCATACTGGTAGCGCTCAAGGAACCGCCGAGACTTCGCAGGAAGTAGCGATGGGTCGCACGGGGCTTGAACCCCTGGCGGCGGGGAGGCGCCGTGAGGACGAGGGTAGCCGGCGCAAGAGAGAACGAGATCGCAGGTAAGCCCTGCAACTAACTGTTGCTTTGCTTGTCTATTTCCATGGTAGTTTGGAGAGTATATATCCTCCCCTTACAAGCAACTCTCAATCCTACTCTGTTACGGCTAAGAGAGATAATCCTAATAGATTTATGCCTAGGGTTTCCAAATCTCAATCCTACTCTGTTACGGCTAAGAGAAATAATCCTAATGAGATAGATTTATGCCTAGGGTTTCCTAATGCCCGGTTTGGAGTCCTCCTTGCGTGCGCCTCCTGCGCGTGTAGGGGATGCCGGTCATAACATCTCTCCCTGCCTCCGTAAACAGCTCGTCCTCGAGCTGAAAGTCGGGGTAGATTTCTTGAAAGTGCGGCAGCTGCTCCCATGTGGCGTCGTCGCTGGACATCCCGCGCCATTGCACCAAGACGTGCCAGACACCGCGGCGGAGCTGGGCGCGCAGGACGCTCTCCGGTGCGGCCAACAACCGACCGTCGTGCATAGGCGGCACCTGAGGCGTCGTGGCTGGAGGATCACCGTGGAAGGGTTTGAGCAGCCCGACATGGAAGACATCATGGAGCCTGGCGCCCTCCGGAAGCTGGAGACGGTAGGCCACCTGCCCAATCCTCTCCAAGACTTGGAATGGCCCTGCGTAGCGTGGTCCGAGCTTCCCCTTGGGCCGGGGCTCCAACGCCTATGTCGGTCGATGGAGGAGGCGCAACCACACCCAGTCCCCCACCGCAAACTCCAAATCACGGTGGTGGTCGTCGTAGTAGCGCTTGGCGTACTGCTGCGCTTGGAGAAGACGCTCGCGGACCATCGCGAGAAAGTCATCACGATTGCGCAGGAGAGCGTCCACTGCATCGGTCCTGGCGGCGCCGGCCTTGTACGGCAGCAGTGGCGGTGGAGGCCGGCCGTAGACCACCTGGAACGGAGTGGTGCGTAGCGTGGTGTGGAACGAAGTATTGTAGCAATACTCCGCCCATGGCAGCCAGTCGACCCATGCGCGAGGACGATCACCTGTGACACAGCGGAGGTACATGGCAATGACCTTGTTGACGACCTTTGATTGACCATCTGTCTGGGGGTGAAAGGCCGTGCTCATACGGAGTTTGACGCTCGCCATTTTGAAGAGGTCGCGCCACATGTGGCCGGTGAAGACCGGGTCGCGATCGCTGACAATGGAGGTGGGAAAACCGTGGAGGCGGACGATTTCATCAAAGAAGGCCCGGGCGACGGATGTGGCAGAGTATGGGTGGCCGAGCGCGATGAAGTGAGCGTACTTGGAGAAGCGGTCGACGACGGTGAGGATCACGGACTTCCCGTGTACCTTCGGCAAACCCTCGATGAAGTCCATCGAGATGTCGGACCACACCTGGGACGGCACTTCGAGGGGCTGCAAGAGGCCAGCCGGCTGCAGTGTCTCTGTCTTGTTGCGCTGGCAGGTGAGGCAGGAGCGGACGTAGTCCCGCACAAGCGCCCTGTCGTCGGGAATGTAAAAATCTGCCCGCAGTCGTTGGAGTGTCTTCTGGATGCCCTCGTGGCTGACCGCATGGGCCAGGGAAAGCACCTGGGTGCGCAGATCGTGATGCGCTGGCACGAAGATGCGTGAGCCGTGTAGCAGGAGGCCGTCTGCCGTTCGCCAGGGTTCCGTAATGGCGCCGTCTTGGAGCTGCTGGCGGAGGTGGCCTGCCTCCTCATCGGTGGCCGTTGCCTCTCGGATCTCGTCGAAGAGGTGAAATGAAGGTCCCGAGATGGCATGGAGTGTGGCTGAGTCAGAGTCGCGGCGTGAGAGAGCGTCTGCCACCGTGTTGAGGCGTCCGGGACGGTATTCCACCGTAAAGTCGAAGCCGAACAGCTTGCTGATCCACTGATGCTGCGGAACTGTCGAGAGGCGCTGGTCTAGAAGAAATTTGAGGCTGAAGTGGTCGGTGCGAATGAGGAAGCGGCGTCCCCATAGATATGGACGCCAGTGTCGCACGGCCTGGACGAGGCCGATAAGCTCCCGCTCGTAGGCTGCCAGTTTGAGATGGCGGGCAGCAAACGGCCTGCTGAAGAACGCAAGGGGGCCGGCGGCTTGGTGAAGGACAGCGCCAAAACCGGCGCCCGATGCGTCGCAGTCGACGATGAACAGCTGGTCGAAGACAGGCATCTGCAGCACCGGTCCTGTTGTCAGTGCTGTCTTCAGCGACTGGAATGCTGCCGCGGCTTCATCTGTCCAGGCGAAGGCGTCCTTACGTAGAAGCTTTGTTAGTGGTGCTGCGATTGTGCCAAAATCTCGGATGAATTTTCGGTAGTACCCAGCGAGGCCCAAGAAACCGCGCAGTCCCCGAGCTGAGCGGGGCACCGGCCAGGAGGCGACGGCGGCCACTTTGTCGCTGTCCATGGCGACGCCGTCGGCGGAGATGACGTGGCCGAGGTAAGCGACTGAAGACACCCCGAAGGAGCACTTGGATCTCTTAAGGTGCAAGGAGTGGGCGCGAAGCGCATCGAAGACGAGGCGGACATGCTGCAAATGCTCAGACCACGATGAGCTGTAGATGAGTATGTCATCGAAGAACACGAGCACGAACCGACGGAGGAAGGGCCGGAGAACGTCGTTCATGAGGGCTTGGAATGTTGCTGGCGCGTTAGACAAGCCGAAGGGCATGACGAGGAACTCAAAGTGACCGTGGTGGGTGCGGAAGGCCGTCTTCTCGATGTCCTCCGGATGCATGCGCACCTGGTGGTAGCCGGAACGGAGGTCCAGCTTGGTGAAGTACCGAGCGCCATGGAGCTCGTCGAGGAGTTCCTCAACCACCGGGATTGGAAACTTGTCCTTGGATGTCTTGTCGTTCAGCGCACGGTAGTCGATGCAGAACCTCCAGGAGTTGTCCGCCTTCTTGACCAAGAGCACCGGCGCGGAGAATGGCGAGGTGCTCGGCCGGATGATGCCCTGCTCCAGCATGGCCGCACACTGGCGTTCCAGCTCATCCTTCTGCAGTTGAGGGTATCGGTAAGGGCGGACGGCCACCGGCGCGGTGCCTGGCAGGAGGTGGATGCGGTGGTCGTAGGGTCGTGCCGGTGGAAGACCCCTTGGTTCCTCGAAAACCAAGCTGTATTGGTGAAGAAGGTGATCCAAGAGGGGTTGCGGCGGCGCCCCAGTGATGGCGCGAAGGGCCGGCTGTGGGATGTCATCGCGGGGGGAGCCAAGGCCCTTCCAGAACACCCGTCTGTTGCCGCGCCAGAACGCCATGCAGAGGTCCTTGAAATCCCAAAGAATGGGTCCCAGGGTGCGGAGAAAGTCAACACCGAGGACGAGGTCGAAGCCGCCCAGGTTGATGCCGTAGCAGCTGATGGAGAAGTCCTCGGAGCCGATACTCATGGCGACGTTGCGGGCCACGCCCTTGCAGGGGACCCGGTCACCATTGGCCACTGCCACACGCATATTGGCGCTATCTGATGTCACCAGATGGAGTTGGCGTAGGGCCTCGGCGTTGATGAAATTGTGGGTGGAGCTGGAGTCCAGCAACGCCAGAAGCCGGTGGCCGTGGATATTGACGTGGAGATGCATGGTGTCCTCCGTGCGGATGCCCGCGATCGCATGAAGGGATACCACCGGCAAGTCAGACGCGGCCTCGTCCACCGCCGTACCTCCCGTGTCGTCAGCCGTATCGTCATCCAGATAATCGGTCACCTCAATGAAGAACAGCCGCTGGCACTTGTGGCCGCGGACGTACTGCTCATCGCAGTTGTAGCAGAGTCCCAGCCGGCGTCGGTCGACCAACTCGGCCGGGGAGAGGCGGCGGAACGGGCGTGGCGCGGCCGGCAATGCTGCGGCTGAAGGCGAAGGTGCTGGCATCAGGGTTGGTGCGGCCAAGGGTGTGGCGGCGGCCCGCTGCGGTGTAGGAAGGGCCAGCGGTGGACGCTGAAGAGGGCGGGGCGGCCGTTGCAGCGATGCTGGCGGTGTCGTCTCGGCGCGGCGCTCATATGCCCGCGCAAGGTGCATTGCCGTCTGCAGGTCTTGTGGCTCACGCAGTTCGACGTCGATCCTGATATGTTCAGGGAGGCCGCCGGTGAACAGCTCCACCTTCTGGGTTGGCGTCAACTGCGGTGCGTGACATAGAAGCGCATTGAAGCGTTCCTGATAGTCCTGGACGGTGGATAGAAAAGGCAGTCGGGCGAGCTCCGCCAGGCGATTGGCGCGGATTGGCGGCCCGAAGCGGAGGTGGCATAACTCCTTGAAGCGCTCCCAGGAGGGCATGCCCTCGTCCTGCTCCAAGGCATAATACCATGTCTGGGCGGCTCCCGTGAGATGATATGAGGCGAGCCACACGCGATCTGAGGCCATGGTGCGCTGTCCACGGAAGAATTGATCGCACTTGTTGAGCCAATTGAGCGGATCCTCCTTGCCGTCGTAGGTGGGAAAGTCAAGCTTGTGAAAGCGAGGGGCGCCCAGGCCTGCACCGGTGCCACCCGAGCCCAGCTCTGGCCCAGAAGTGAAGACCGGCCTTGTATAAAGCTGTGGCCCAGGGGGAATAGGCGATGGTGAGTGGGGAAAATGGATCTGGTGGATGGGAACCGGCGTAGTTGTGGCGGCTGGGAGGGTGGGTGGGGGATTTGCGGTGGCGTTGCTGGATGCTGACGGCGGTGGTGGCGGCCGGGACTCCAGGGCTTCCAGGCGCGCGGAGAACGCCGCCATCTGCTGGGTGAGCTCGGTCAGCGCCTTGGCGACGGGATCAGCCGGCGGCGGCGGAGTCTCCTTCGACGGCTTGCCTCCTTCCTCGCCTGGCATCGTGGGATCGGCGGTCGGCGGCGATGTCTCCTTCGGCTGCTTGCCGCCTCCCTCGCCTGGCTGCTCTGATACCAAATTGGTAGCGCTCAAGGAACCGCCGAGACTTCGCGGGAAGTAGCGATGGGTCGCACGGGGCTTGAACCCCTGGCGGCGGGGAGGCGCCGTGAGGACGAGGGTAGCCGGCGCAAGAGAGAACGAGATCGCAGGTAAGCCCTGCAACTAACTGTTGCCTTGCTTGTCTATTTCCATGGTAGTTTGGAGAGTATATATCCTCCCCTTACAAGCAACTCTCAATCCTACTCTGTTACGGCTAAGAGAGATAATCCTAATAGATTTATGCCTAGGGTTTCCAAATCTCAATCCTACTCTGTTACGGCTAAGAGAAATAATCCTAATGAGATAGATTTATGCCTAGGGTTTCCTAATGCCCGGTTTGGAGTCCTCCTTGCGTGCGCCTCCTGCGCGTGTAGGGGATGCCGGTCATAACACATACTTTCTAATAAAGCTTGTATTCTTTTATGTACAAGTTATATTTTTTTATTCGACCTATTTGTCCCCTCGAGAAAAGATTATTTAAGGCATTAATATCTCATACTGTCCAGCAACCTGTCAGGCTTCCTTGTATACAGTTTCATGTGGTCGTGGAATGGCGTAAGATTACCAGTTATCAACACTGTGAGCATATAATATTCTCTATGTATATTTTGTAGACTACATAGCAAATTAATAAGTTAACTTATTATCTGCCATGCACAGCGATCACATTCACTGAGGACGAATTTCTTGGTGGACATTTTGAAGAGCAGTGAAAATGAATGTAAAGACATTATCCCTGGAGAACTCTAAGACCTACTTAAGCAAATCAGAAATTAGATGGTTCAGGCGAGACATGACTTATTATTGCCTTGTTATGCATTATAATTGGCCTAGGCTTGTAATTTCATGACCTGAACTTGCTGGTGATATACATGAGTGTTTTCCAGATTATATACATGGTGATATACAATTGCGTGAAACTTAAACTATGAAAAAACAATATCGTCATTTGGTTGTTTTCATGTGCATCCCTGAAATGCCACCGTAGCGTTAGCACGGGCACTATACTAGTACTATTAACGTCTCGGTCACTGGTCAGCTAATCACGAGTCGTAGGTCATCGTAGGTGCGTCCTTAACCATTGGCCATACATGGCTCTACCCATTTCAATT
This sequence comes from Dendrocalamus latiflorus, assembly GCA_017311315.1. Lineage (NCBI taxonomy): Eukaryota > Viridiplantae > Streptophyta > Magnoliopsida > Poales > Poaceae > Dendrocalamus > Dendrocalamus latiflorus. The sequence goes on along the minus strand of CM029659.1, from coordinate 34,970,581 downwards.
TGAGTTTTTAAATTTTGATTTATTTTTTACTACCAATAAATTATATATATTTAACTTTTTAGCCTTTTTAAGTTTTTTTGCTGGTTCTTTTTTTTATCCGTTTGTATTATCCGTGATAGGCTAACATATCTTTTATTTTTATTTTTTTAAAATTTAATTATATCAAATAAGCCACCATATAATTTTAACAACTACAGTACAATTTTATTAATAAATTAATTTATTTCAGTTCAATCGAGTGGCATATATACTAGCTAGAACTGGATCAGGGGACTGCACCTCTTTCTCCATGCCAGTGCCATTCGTACGTAGAAGCGTATACGTTGTCTTTTACCTTTTCTGTTAATCTTAGAGATTCTCAAGCGAATGTATCATCATGATTCATATGTTTTAATATTCGATTAAAAACAAGCTTAAGTCAACATGGAATTTAGTGATGAAATGCAAAATCTTCCGAGAAGCAGGTGATCAATCAACAGATTAAATAAAAGAACCCAACTAATGGAGCTAGCTACGCATGCAAACAAGCAATGGATCAGAGCGCCTTATTTAAAAGAAATAGTTGATAGTTGGTACATTCTTTATCTGCCTTCCCTTTAAAAAACGATTCGCGAAACCTCGTCTTCCCCATTTGATGAGATCCTGCATGCCGCCTCCGCCTCCTTGCCTCCCCACCCGTCACCTCCGCCGCCTTCTCTTACTGGCTCTTCCTCCCTCCCCATAATATGACATTCTTGCGCCTCCTCTCACACGACAACGTTCATGCAATGCCACCTCTCCATCACGCCTCCGCTCTCTATCGTGTTGCCGTCTCTCCAGCTTGCCCCAGCCACTGCATCTCCATCACACCACCCCTGATGACCACCCCACCGCCCCTCGTCCTTCCCCGACCATCCGCCCCTCGCCTACCCCGGTAAGGTTTTAGGCCAACGTGCGTCCTGCCACCACATCATGAATTTCTCGTAGTCGCCGTTGTGCCCTCCTTTCACATTGAGGCTCCCTCGCCGTTGCGCCTACTCGCCATGCCCTCCTCCCCTCTTCGTTGCACACCGCCATGGCCACACCTTGCTGCCCCCTCTGTTAGGGGTGGCAATTGCCTCGTGGGGGCGGGGCCCTGGGGAATATCCCTATGGGGGCGGGGGGGGGGGGGGTGATCTCTTCCCATGGGGGAACGGGGCAGGGACGGGAGTCGCCCTTCTCCAGTGGGGCTCCATGGGTACCTAATAAATATTAAAAAATACTTTTTAAATAATAGGTTATATTTTTTAATTTGAAAGATTATTTTTTCTTGTATATTTGATTAAAACTTGAATATATATGTTAGAATATATATTTTGAAGGTATATTTTTAAAAAATAACTAACTAATTATACATTAATAAATAATTCACATTATTATTTTTACAGAAATATTTAACCTATATTTTATTTTCCGTGGGGATCCCTGTGGGGGTCGAGTCCCTGCGGAAACCAAGGACGGGGGGGGGGGGGGCATCTTCCCCGTTAGTCTTAGCGGGGCGGGGTGGGGTGGGGGACTTGCTAGCGGGGGTCGGGGCGGGGCCGTGAGGGCCTCCCCTGGGACCCCCACCCCGTTGCCATCCCACTCTCTGTCATGCACCACCATGTCCACGCCCTCTCCACCGCGGTCAGTCAGCTATCGTCCTGCCCTCGCCGCAGTTATTAGGTATGTTTAGTTTTCTCACATGCTTGGCAGTTGACAAAATGTTTCAGATGTCAGAATTTGTAATTTTCACTTGAAACAAGCTAGCTCTAGACGATTGGAGACAACGGCAGAGGCGCTGCCTTTGCTTCTCCCTATTACAGGTGGCTGTGGCATACCCTATCAGCTAGACAAGAGCAACAATCCAGTGATTAGCAGCCTCCTAGCGATGGTGACCTCTCCCTTTTTGTGCCGGTCCCATTCTAGACCGATAGACCTGGAGTTTCAGTCCTAAGAAGGGGATTTGTCTTCCGCCACTGGTAAGACCCTCAAACCAGTCCATGATCAATGTTTGCCAATTTCTTTTATTTTCTCTTTTGTGTCTAGATCAAATTTCTCCCCTTCTTTTGTTACAGTTCAAAAAAAATGAATTTTAAGATTTCTCAATATTGGGGGATCTCACCATTGAATTAAGATCTAAATCATTGTACCATCAGAGAAATTTGATTTCCTGTTGGATCCAGTTCTGCACATCTTCAGGCATTGCAGGCCCATGAAGCCATTTTCATCTGACCGTGGTTAACACTTAAATCTTACCAATAAATGAATTAGTATTTTCCTAAACAAATGCAACCATTTTGTGTTTTGGTATTGCTTTTTTTGTTTGTTATGATACCTTTTAAATATTTTTAGTTAAAGCACTTTTGAGTAGTTAAGACCAATTCCATCATTATATTGTGAATCTTGGCTTTGTTCTTGTATATCAGGTTTAAAGATCAGGAAACAATTTGGCCTTTGATTGAGCTAATGATCTCATTATTACCAACTACCAATTGCCATTACATTTTCTAATATTTAAAGTTGACACCATTTATTAGTTTGGATAGGTATAGCTAAGAATAGTACATTCTAGAATTATGTATGTTTATTCAAAAAATCACTAGAGAATATGAGAATTCTCCATCTTGAGGTGCGTCGAATGTATTTGGTTTTCTTATTAATCAGCCAAGTTCTCAATCTACCTTTTGTTTTGCAAACAATTGAATATACTTCTAGAATTAGGAGCCCTTGAATCCAAATTCCAAGTGCACTTTTTCTGCACTTTTGCGATATAATTTTAGTTTTGGTCTACATGTTTATGCCTTGGTTCATTGAGATTACTTAGCTTTTTTGTCATGTATATAAATCTAGAAAACTAATGCTGAGCTAGCTACTATTTATTTTCTGAATTAGCATTAACCTGCAAATATCGACTCCTCAATTTAATATAATGTTGTGATTTGAATTATATGTGTTTTCTTACTAATATGCTGGTCAGGTGACCTCAGTGAGGCGTATACGCTTTCTGTGACATGGATTCCACCCACCCCAAGTTATGGTCAGGCAGTGACATGAAATTGATGATGGATCTAGGTTCTTTAGGATCTCTAGGCTAGATCTAACGGAGCTTTTCTCTTCTAGTGTTCGAGTTCTTGAGGGCTACACTAAGAGGGAGAGGGGTACCAACCTTCGGGTGCGGAGGAAGCAGAAGCGGCCATCGCGGGTTCGTTGATGAAGATCTGCGCACGGGCAGCGACGGTCGGGGTAGAGGTTCTGGGCTCCTCTGCGGGGTGTCCCGGGCGGCGGCGTCTCCCTGGCGGCAGTGAACGGCGCCGGTGGTGCTTCCCGTCGGCTCAGCGCCCCCCTCTTTCAGATCGGGTCTAGGGTTTGTAGGTGGGGTGACGGCGGCGCGGTCAACCTCGTGATGCGTGCCGCCCGGCCCCCACCTCTGTATTTATAGCGCTGGCGACAGGGGCCCACCAGCCAAACGGGCTGGGCGCCCCCGATCAGGGCGCGGTCAAGGGATGGGCTTTGGCCGTTGGGCCAAAGCCCTGAGATCACTCTAACATTCTCCCCCTTGATCTCAATCTATACTTTATCTTTAATTACTTTTGACTTTACACATTCCATCACAGATTAGTGCATAGAACATGTCTCATCGTCACGGTCAATCGCCGATAGATTCAACAGTTACAATACCTCCCTGTTCTGAAACAGTTACTTTAATCTTTGGGTCATCTTTTAGTCCAGGAATCATAGGCTTTCCCTTAAACCCATGCCGGCTACATGTTCTCTGAACACGTTGGGTGGTAAGCCTTTGGTAAGCGGATCCGCTAACATCTTTGCGGTACTTATATGCTCTAGACTTATAATTTGATCCCGAACTTTATCTTTCACAACATAGTACTTTATGTCAATGTGTTTGGCAGCACCACTTGACTTATTGTTGTGGGCATACGTTACTGCGGGTTCATTATCGCAGTACAACTTAAGTGGTCTATTGATGTCGTCAACCACTTTTAAGCCGGGTATGAACTTCTTTAGCCAGTTCACCTGCCCCGTAGCCTCATAACATGCTACAAACTCGGCATACATTGTGGACGATGTAGTGACGGTTTGCTTTGAGCTTTTCCACGATATAGCTCCTCCAGCGAGAGTGAATACATATCCGGATGTAGACTTTCTATCATCTCCCGCAAAATCAGAATCTGTATACCCCACTATATGGAGTAAATCTGATCTTCTGTATGTTATCATGAGGCCTTTTGTTCCTTGCAAATAACGCAAGACTTTCTTTATCAATTTCCAATGTTCTATTCCAGGATTGCTCTGGAATCTGCCAAGTAACCCGGTAACAAATGCTAAGTCAGGGCGTGTGCACACTTGAGCATACTGTAAGCTTCCGACAGCTGAAGCATATGGAACCGCTTTCATTTGATCGATCTCATACTGGTTCCTGGGGCATTGAAAATCCCCATATCTGTCGCCCTTGACTATAGGTGCAGGTGATGGACTACATTTATGCATACCAAATTTCTTTAAGACTTTCTCTATGTATGCCTTTTGTGACAGTCCCAATACCCCTTTGTTTCTATCTCGGTGAATTTCGATCCCTAGAACGAATGAAGCTTCACCAAGGTCTTTCATATCGAAGTTTGAGGACAAAAACTTCTTTGTTTCCAGTAGTAGACTAACATCACTACTAGCTAGTAGGATATCATCCACATACAGGATTAGAAAGATAAATTTCCCATCTTTATACTTTGCATAAACACAGTTGTTCTCTACATTCTCTTTAAACCCAAATTTTCTTATTGTACTGTCAAACTTCAAGTACCACTGTCTTGAAGCTTGCTTTAACCCATAAATCGATTTCTTTAGGCGGCATCCCATTCTTTCATTTCCTTCCACGACAAAACCTTTCGGTTGTGCCATGTAAACATTTTCCTCCAAATCCCCATTAAGAAATGCCGTCTTTACATCCATCTGATGTAACTCTAAATCATAATGTGCTACTAATGCCATTATGATTCTGAAGGAATCTTTACATGAGACTGGAGAGAATGTCTCATTGTAATCAATCCCTTCTCTTTGCGTAAAGCCTTTCGCCACAAGTCGCGCTTTGTATCTTTCTATATTCCCTTGGGAGTCAAGCTTTGTCTTGTAGACCCATTTACAGCCTACTGTTTTGGCTCCTTTAGGAATAATTTCCAAGTCCCAGACTTTATTAGTCTTCATGGACCTCATTTCCTCTTCCATGGCATCAAGCCATTTTGAGGAATTTTCGCTTCTCATGGCTTCTTCAAATGAGGTGGGATCATCCTCCATTTGAAATTCCTCTGTATGATAAATCTGATAATCATCAGAAATAGCTGATCTTCTTACTCTTTGAGACCTCCTCGGGGCCTCCTCATTCGGTACATCTACTGTTTGAGGCTGCTGTTGCTCCCCCTCATCTGTGGCAATAGGTTATATATGATCCTGAAGAGCAGGTTCTTCATTCTCATTTATTGTTGCCACGGGAGGAACAATAACAGGTGCTGGCACCACAGTGTCTTGTACCGTCGGTGCAGCGACAGCAGGTAGAGTGAAGAATGGCTCTTGAATCATCGGAGTGGGCGCATACACCCGCTTCTCTTCAAGGTCAATCTCTCGAGCTACCATGCTCCCCCTCATCATTTCATCTTCTAAGAAGACAGCATGTCTCGTTTCTACAAACTTTGTATATCTGTCTGGACAGTAGAAACGATAACCTTTTGACTTTTCAGGGTAGCCAATGAAATGGCAACTTACTGTTTTGGGATCAAGTTTCCCAAGGTTTGGGTTAAATACTTTAGCCTCAGCAGGACTCCCCCACACACGTAAGTGGTTTAGTGAGGGAACTCTTACTGTCCACAACTCGTACGGTGTTTTGGGCACCGACTTACTAGGCACTCTGTTGAGAATATGAATGGCGGTTTTCAACGCCTCCATCCACAAACTCAATGGGAGTGTGGAGTAGCTCATCATACTTCGCACCATATCCATCAGGGTACGGTTGCGTCTTTCAGCTACTCCATTTTGCTGAGGTTCGCCCGGCATCGAATACTGGGCCACTATTCCATTTTCCTGTAAAAACCTCGCAAAAGGTCCAGGAACTTGACCATATGGGGTATGTCGACCGTAGTACTCCCCCCCACGATCAGATCGGACTATCTTAATCTTTAAATCGTGTTGGTTTTCAATTTCAGCCTTAAATATCTTGAATTTATCCAAGGCTTCATTTCTTTCTTTGATTGGATAAATATATCCATAACGGGAGTAATCATCTGTGAATGTTATGAACGAGTCATATCCATCCACACTTTTCACAGGAAAAGGACCACAAATATCTGTGTGAATAATTTGTAGAACTCCTGTGCTTCTTTTAGCGTCTTTTTTAATTTTCTTTACATATTTTCCTTTAATGCATTCTCTGCATTGTTCTAAGTCCGAGAACTCTAATGGAGGAAGAATATCATTCTTTACTAGTCTTTCTATTCTCCCCTTCGAAATATGGCCTAAACGACAGTGCCATAATTTCGACGACTCGTCTAGAGTTCTCTTTCGTTTTCTGTTTACATTTGTAGACGAGGATTCAATCACTTTCTCGCACGCAACGTTCTCATTATCGCATACGACATTCACGTCATCACACAATGATAACAAATAAAGCTCATTCTGTAATATGGCAATACCAACACATTCTTTATTAAACATTATTTCGCACTTGCCATTTCCAAAATTGCAATCATAACCATCTTTGTCCAAGTTTGACACACTAATCAAATTCCTCTGTAAAGAGGGTACAAAAAGGACATCTCTAAGTAGAAGAGTGGAGCCATTAGCTAATTCTAATGAAAGATCGCCAACGGCTTCAACTTCAGCTTCGACTCCATTTGCGACTTTAACGCATCTTTCTTTTCTTTGCGTAGTCCTCGTCGAACGGAATCCCTGTAAAGAATTAGCAACATGAACAGTTGCTCCTGAGTCAATCCACCAAGTGGATTTCGAATATTTTACATACAGGCATTCATTAATAAAGGTAATAATGTTCTCACCTTTCTTAGCCATTATCATCTTTAAATAGTCAGGACAATCTTTCTTGTAGTGTCCCGTCTTCTTGCAGTGAAGGCACTGGTCTTTGTCTACAGCAAATTTGTTCTGTTGAGGCTGATGTACAGAGGCTTTGCCCTTGTTCTTTGAGAAGGGGTTACTGTTATAATTCTTTTTCTTGTTTTCCCTTACAAAGTTGATAGCACCACCATGTGAGGATTTGATTCTTTCCTCCTCTTGCACGCACATGACTATGCACTTTTCCATGTCCCATTTTTCGGGCTGCATATTATAGTTGACAACAAAAGTGTCAAACTCTTTTGGCAAAGAAGCAAAAACCAGATGAATAAGGAACTCATCCTTGAGAGCCAAATCCATCGGTTTCAGTTTAGATGCCAAGTTGCTCATTCTAAGAATGTGCTCTCTTATGCCATTGCCACCGCCAGAATACCTCTCTGTTACCAGCTGCTTAATCAGCTGTGTAGCATAAGTCTTTGAAGAGCCAGTGAACTGACTTTTTATTTTATCAAGGTATTCAGTGACAGTGTCACACTCTGCAATTGAGCCCAGAATAGCAGGCTCAATTGTGTTCTTTATCACAGCCATACATTTCTTGTTGGCTGTGGTCCATTTCTTATGATCAAGATCATAAGACATCTGCAAGGGAGCATGATCCCTCTGTCTTTTCTGCCATGCAGTGTCATCCTCATTCTGTTCCCTCACTGGTGCCAGAGGCTCAGTGGGACGTGCTGTAGTGAGGACCCAGTCCACCTCAGCCAAGATAAAAGCTAAATCTATCTTTTTCTTCCACTCTCCATAATTATCACCTTTGAGAGTGGGGATTTCTCTAATACAACTCATTAAGTTGTATCCTCCTGAAAAAATATTTCAAATACAGTGAGAACGTAACATCAAAATTATATGCCTTATTTCCAACGTTGGTCAAAAATACGACATACAATTTAAAACAATTTTATCATACATTAAATCTACATCACCGTTGGGCAGAAATAGAAATAATGCATGAAATCAACATTAAAAATTTATAATACTGATATTAACAACGTTGGTCAGAAAATAACAGTATCACAAATCTCTGGGAATTTTAATCTATTTTTCCAAAATTAAATTCTCCCGTTGGTTCGAATTTAATAATGAAAAACAATCAATATTAACTTTTGCAGCGGAAACTGTAATTATTCTAAAAATAATTCAATATTCAGAAGCATTAAACTGTTCACATTTAATCTCTGGAAAAATTGGCACGTTGGTGCAAAAATTTACAGAGATTTGGATCAAATTTCAATCAAATTCATCAAGGAAATGCTTCTGAAAAATAAAAAACATTCTTTTTCGGGTTTTACTGTGCAAAATGGTTATTCGGCCTGTTCCACGCGGCCGCGGCCCAGCCAGCCCGCTCGGCCTGCCCTCTCCTTCGCACGGACGCGACGCGACCGCGGCCTCGGCCTCACGCACGCGCGGCCTGCCCGCTCGCCGCCTCGAAGGCCTGCTCACGCGGCCCGCTCGGCGCTCGGCCGGCCTCTCTCGCGCAGCCTCGCGCGCGGACGCGCTCGCCTACGCCTCACGCGTGGCCTGCTCTCTCGCGCGCGCGGACGCTGCGCCGCCCCCGCGCCCGGCCGCAACCTGGGCCTGGGCCGGGAAATCACTCGCCCGCCTGGGCCGAATCCCGCCCGCGCGGCTCGGCGCGATCTCAGCCGTCGGATGCCATCCGACGGCTGCGCGCTGATCTCGCCCGATCAAAACCACGCGCGGCGGACGTCCCCCGAAACCCTAATCATTTCTGCCTCCCCTCTCTCACCCTCGCACCCGAGAGCGACCGCGAAGCGGCGGCGGCGGCGACCGCGTCTAGCCGCCGGAGAAGGAGAAGACGACGGTGCCGCCGCGGGCCCTCTCGCCGGCGTGTGCGCTCCCCTAAGAGGGAGCGCGCCGCCGTCGAGCGGCTCCGTGTCGGCGCCCCTCTGTCCCGAGCGTCGACGGTGGCCGCTCGTGGAGCGCCGGCGAGCCTACGGCTCGGCCGATCTCCCGCACGCCAGCGACGACGACGGCGACCCGGCGACGACGGCCAGGTGAGTCTCTTTTCAGATCTAGGGTTAGGGTTTTGCCCCGTTCCCCTTCTCTGTTCTTTTCTTTTCTTTGGGTTAGGGGTTTTTTATCCTCTGTTCTTCCTCTCCTCCGACTAGATCTAAAACTAGGGGCTCTGATACCAATGATGGATCTAGGTTCTTTAGGATCTCTAGGCTAGATCTAACGGAGCTTTTCTCTTCTAGTGTTCGAGTTCTTGAGGGCTACACTAAGAGGGAGAGGGGTACCAACCTTCGGGTGCGGAGGAAGCAGAAGCGGCCATCGCGGGTTCGTTGATGAAGATCTGCGCACGGGCAGCGACGGTCGGGGTAGAGGTTCTGGGCTCCTCTGCGGGGTGTCCCGGGCGGCGGCGTCTCCCTGGCGGCGGTGAACGGCGCCGGTGGTGCTTCCCGTCGGCTCAGCGCCCCCCTCTTTCAGATCGGGTCTAGGGTTTGTAGGTGGGGTGACGGCGGCGCGGTCAACCTCGTGATGCGTGCCGCCCGGCCCCCACCTCTGTATTTATAGCGCTGGCGACAGGGGCCCACCAGCCAAACGGGCTGGGCGCCCCCGATCAGGGCGCGGTCAAGGGATGGGCTTTGGCCGTTGGGCCAAAGCCCTGAGATCACTCTAACAATTGAATGTCTGAATGTATGTATCTTCTAAACTAAACATGTTATCCCCTTGTTGGTTATCTGGTAATTCACGCCAAGTTTTGCTTGTGTTTGGTATAACAGGCAGCTATCTCTTACAACATCTCCTATCTCCACTTTTTGCCTCAATTTGCTTACTCCTAAATTGCTGAATGTGTAGGTTTGAGGAATTGTTAGCAGTTTTTATTGACTCTGCATGTTCAGTGAATTGTGTATATGAAAGCTGAAGGAGCCATATAAGGCAGTCAAGCAAGTTTCTTATATACACTTTTGCTCTTATGGCTGTGTAACTTGATGTTTATTTATTCAGATAAATGATAGTGTTTTGTTGCCAAAACAAACCAACTAATTTTGATATTTTGACGAAACATGATAGGTCACTATCCAGTAAAATAAATTTGTGTCTTTTCTCATTTAAATTTTGACAATTATCATTGCATGACTTAAGCCTTTTGAGTAGTTATATCAATGATACACTTTGCCTCCCTGTTTAGCTACAACAAAAACTCATCCCTTGTATGATTTTATTCACTCTTGTATGTAGTTTTAACACAGATGCTTGATGGAAGGATAATTGGACTTGAGGCGTGGCTATGAGGGAGAAGAATGCAAAGACGAAGGCTCACATAGTAATTAGAGTGGCAACAACGATGATACCAATGTTTCCATACTACGTTATTGTTATGATATACCATATATATCATCTTACTTTGATATAGTGCATAGATAATGTGGTGCAAAGTATACTTCAGACATGGTTAGTACGCACCGCACATAATTTTTTAAATATGCAAAGGCAACATACATACACATTACTAATTAGTCCATAAGATTGGGTTAGTTGTCAGGTGCCCATCGTACACCGAACCGCGCGTTCCGTTCTGGAGACTGCACATATACAACTGCGTTCGCGTGGGGCACACGAGCAATGCGTCTGACAGCAAGGACAAATGGCAGTTCAATTGAGTGCTATCGGGCTTAGTTGGGTACGGCGTGAAGTCATCAGTCTTGGCCTGCTCGATCAAGATTCAATAATCATGCCTCGATCTGCACATATATGGTTGCATGTTGCATGCATGCGCTTAATTTAGTTTTTTGTCATAGCATACGCAGGAAGCTAAGGTGTCATGCATGCATGCGCTTAATTTAGAGACCACATCACTCCGTCCTGAGCTGCCAACGATGGATGTTTCAATCGGTGGCACCTCAGTTTTTTGTTTAACAATTACGGTGCCACTAATAGAGTTTTAACTTTTAACTTTTAGTTTTTTAGTTTTGTTTTTTCTAGCTTTTTAACTTTTTTTAGACTTTTTATGCCTTTTCCTTTTTTTGCATAGTTCTTAATGATATAATGTTTTTATTTTTAAATTTAAGTATGCTAAAAAAATATCAATAGTTATAATAAAAAATCACTACAATATAAAATAAACAGAAATAGCGAGGTTAAAAGTCTGAATAAGCGGTGCCGCTGCGTAGAAGTGGTCGGCATGTGCGCGTGTTTTCTCGATAGACACACGTGTACTGGCGGCCAGAACGTGCGCATGGATCTGGGCTGAATGGGTGCCAGGACGCCAAGGAAGAGGTGCGCCTCGATCGATCGAGACGCTTGGAGCTACTTTGGATCGAGTTCGGACGTACCTAATGGTTGGGCATTTGGAGCACAACAAGAAGGCGCTTAAGGGCGCTTCAACCGGCTTCCGAGCTGTGACTTTGTACTGTTGGCTATGATTATATTATATCGATTGTTAAATTTTTAAAATTATTTAATTAAAAAAATAAAAAAATAAGAAAGAATAAAAATCGTTATATCTTCACAGACAATACAAATAAAAAGGAGAAAAATGTAAAAGTGAAAAGGCCAAAATAATCTAAAACACCGATGTGTTCCAAGTAACTTTTAACTTAAAAAACTGAAAGTCGGGAAAAATCAGAACACAAAGCCGTTATTTACAAGAATGTCAGTTGTCGCGTTGAATTAGCAAAAAAATATCACTTCTGACGCAAGGCGGATGTGCGGCAGCCCCGAGGGGGTGACACGTGGCCTCTGCCATATGGGCACTGTGCGGCTGCCCCTACGGCATATGCCCACCATGCGTCAGCTAATTAAGCCTGCTTTAATTACTGGTTTATGTATACTGTTTATTTGATTTTTTTTAAATATAGCAAATGAGTTTAAAAAATTACAAATTTTATTACAGCCTTTTGACATAGCATTTCGTAATGAACCTTTCGAGTTTTGTCAACTACTAATTATGAATTAATTCCTCAAACTAAAAGATATATTTAGTATTTTACTTGGTGCCCTAAAACTATTAGTCTGTGCATCACATGAATCTTTCATATATGAACATTTCAAGTTTTCTTAACCTCGTTAGTACAATGGTATAGAGCAATATAAGCATCTAGATCATGCATGAACACATGCCTTTAGGAGACTTGAAATGTTATATTTTAATGGGATTTTTGTTTATTGCGGCTGCTCTCTTGATTACAAGCCGCTTGTTATTTTATGTACATATAAAATTCTAGAAAAATTAAACAATCAAGTACACTGCATACGGAGCCTTCACAAAAATTTTTGTAATGTTTGCACCTCATTTTTCTGCATTAAAAAAATCCTACAAATAGTTCATTCATTTGAATTTTTGAGCAACATTCAGAATAAAAAATTAGACAATCAAGTACGCTGTGTCAGAACGCTGTACATAAAATTTTGTAAATTTTTAAACTCATTTGCTATATTTAAAAATTTAAACAATTAGTACACGTAAACTAGTAATTAAGGTAGCTAATTAAGTCAGCTAATTAGCTGATGCATGGTGGACGTGCGGCATAGGGACAGTTGCATGGTGGCCGTGCGGCAGAGACCATGTGTCGCCTCTCTAGGCTGCTGCACGGGTATCATGCATCAGAAGCAATATTTTTACTAATTCACTGTAACGATTGCATTCTTGTAAATATAGGTTTAAGTGACGTCAAAAGTGTCAAAAATTCTGTGTTCGCTTCGGTGCACACGTCTATATTTACTGTCTACCATGCCATAGACTCATGATCGGCCATATTGGTTTACTCAAGAGCAGGTTTATCGGTTTACGCTACGCATGCAACGCGGAGCGCGCGCGTGAACGGACGAAGACCTTGGGCAACTTGGGTGCGTGGTGGGCTCGTGCCGTGGGTTCCTTGGTCCCTTTCCCGGCTCTCTGCACGTTGCCGCCCACATATTCCGCAGAATCCTGGCTGCCGCGTGAGCGCCGTGCGCTCCGGCCCCCACGCAGCCACACGGCGGTAGTAGAATCCAACTCCAACACGCCCATCGCTCGCCCAGCGGCACAGGCACATGCACCACACGCTACAATACAAGAAGCAGCGCAGCCTCTCCGAGCCAACCTACCGGCCCCACCGTCATCGCGGACCCACCCGTCACCGTCAGTGACGCAGCCACTTTGGCCGCTAGTAGACTACACCAGTCCTAGTTGGACTTGGAGACTTGCTGGATTCCAGGTTCTGTTCGTAGAGCTACGACGCTGGTACTTTAGACCCTATTTGGCACAACTCTAGCTCTGAGATCTATGCTGGATCTGTAGTTTGTTGACTAAATTAAAGTGATTTAAATATTTTTATTTGATATATAATATAAATGAAATGAGTCATGTAAATGCATTTAACATGCCTGTAACTCTAGATCCAGAATTTTCTAGAGCTACAGATGACCAGCTCAAGAGCTCTGCCACGAGAATCTCTGCACCACTCCTTTACCTTTCAAGACTAGTAACAGCCGTGCGCCCGTGCTTCCGTAGTCTCCTGCGTGCATGCACCTGCCTATGTAACCCGCGTCGTGTGCCCCCATCCGTCGTACACGTGTCCGCTCTTGCGCATCGAGGGTGGGGATTCTCTGTCCGGAAAGGGCCTTGGGACCCGTGACCTAAGGGAGTTCAGCTGCGAAACGGGGCGTGGTACGCTCCTCCGCGGATTCACCGTGGCCATAGGTTGTGCCTTCTGGTTCGGAGATCATCCTTTCCCTTCTCTTAGGAAAATATTTACTCATTTTTTTTGTGCTACCGCAAAGACACAGTCTTTTTCTTTTGGCTCAGCATTTCTATACCTGACTTGCTAAAGTTTGATGCCATGCACATAAATTCGCTATGAAACCCATCGTAAAATAAATCTAGCTAAGTTTTTTTTTCCAGATTTGCTAAACAACCGTCTACAGCAAAAGTTCATGTCCTTTTGATCTTTTGGCTTCTGGCTTCTTCTTGTTCGCTGCACTATGTGTACTTCCTGTTAGTAACTAATTGTTATGCTGTAAAATTTCTAATTGCGATGATACGGGTTTGTGATCACTCTTCCCAGGTTTGACAATGCTCGTTGGTTTTCACGATTTCACCCGTTTACAATCTCGGCATTAACCAGGCAGTTGACAAATGTAAATCAGAAACTGTGGCAAGTGGTAGCAGCTGCGCACGCACATCAGGAAATTTGCTAAGAAATCACACATTTTTTTCAAGTGGAAGCATAGGCAACCATCACTGCGCCTGATGCAAAGTTAGGCAGCCCTATGGAATTTTGATGATCTTAGGATTCTGCCTTCAGAGGTGACTTCGCTTCCACAACTCCCGGAACATATCCTCCACTGCCGATACTGATCCCACTGACAAGTGACAACATGCATGCAGGCAGAAACTGTTCGTTCATTCCAGGCTGCTCCACTGTTTGCTCCATCACAAATTCACAAGTAGCACCAGTAGATCAGAACACAGGTGATGCATGCATATCCTCTCAAAGCCACCTCTCACTGTCCTCAAGATTATATCCTTTGCCTAGGCGAGCAGGGCAGCTGCTTGGCCATTCTTCAATCCCTAACTTGCCGGCAAAATTCTCATGCGCAAGAATCCCAAAAATTCAGGGAATTCCTCAGTCGGACGAGCCGTGTCACGTTGCAATTGAGCCGAAAGACCCTTTTCACTGCATTTCCTAGTAGTAATTGATCGCGAATGTGGACTCCACAAAGCGTGGACCCGAGCGAGCGAGCTAGCTAGTGGCATCTCTGATTCGAGCCACTAGTAAAGTGAGAGCGCCCTTAAACCATCCCGAACGTCCAACTGGGCGTTCGTCGTAATTCCCATATGAGGGGGAGATACCGTCTTTGTTGGTGCGGGGATACGTATAAGTTTTTCAAGTCTAAGCACCATATCAGCCTAGATATACGTTACTGAGGTTGCGCAAACTACTCCAGTGACTACCCCGACCGCCGTCTTGACACTGCAACCTATCGGTAGCGGTAAGGACCACATGCACCATTTTTCCCTACCTTTTCTCCTTCACAGCACGCACTAACAATCTCTCCATTGTATTTACAGTCTCCGGAACCCTCTATGTGGCTACCGTAAATGGATCGATCTTGAGATCCACCCTGCGGACTAATGGACCCTCGACTTTGAAGAGTGGAGTGTCACACGGGACACGGAGTTGCGGGAGGAGGAGTGCCGCAAGAACGAGCAAACTCTGCATATACAACGCGAGACGCAAGCTCATCTCGAAGCGTGCACGCGTAGGGAGCGAGAGGCTCGCGAGAGGGAGCGCGAGAGAAAGAGGAAAATGGCAGGCTAAGGCAAAAGAGGCCGCCGAGCAGTTCAACGCCGAGCGGGCAAGAAAGGGAAAGTGACCCCGGTCCACACGGTAGGTTGTACGAGCAGTTGGGTGGGTTAGTCACATATCATGCTATATGTTATGCATGTAATAAAAAAGTACGCGACATGTTACTCCCTAACTGTATTATAAAGTTTATTTATATTCAGATAAGCTTATTATCTCGTCTATTCGTATTCAATGATTCACATAGCAAGTCATTTAACAATATTAACATACCCGTTCTCTCCGTACACGAATTCTCAGTAACATCAAAATATCACTTATCACTGTATGTATCGATCGTTTTACGGTCAATCGTTCTTAAAAAAAATTTCCAAAATTTTTTATGCACCTACAACATACAGTGAACATAAACTTTTATTACAACCGCACCAGATTTTTTCAATTTAAAACTACAAAATTGACAAAACTTAAAAAAATCACAGGGGACTGAGTGCAGTCGCTCAATGGGGAGGTGACTGGTTTCAGTCGCCCGAGAGTAGAGCGACATACATTCTGTCGGTCCCCTGGTTGGGCGATTAGCTCCAGTCGCCCCGTTTCCTCATTGGGCGACTAGAGCCTATTTTTATAAAATATTTTCACGAGTATACTTATATAATTGTGATTAAAAAATAGATTATTTCTACGAAAAATGAGCAAACGAACGCCATGAGCTGAGCCCAAAGCGGTGCTACAAAAGCAGGCACTTGCGCCACCACCACACCCCCTGTGGGAGGGAAGACCAGAGGCCCCACACACGCCAGCGGTGGCTCATGGCTCCCTCCTCTATCCTTCCCTGCCCCAGGCGCCACCACCCGTCTCTCTGTCATCCACACGGAATCCACCACCTCCTAATCCTCTCCATCTCCGTCCTCTTCACCTCGATTCCAATCTTGGGTGGGTAATTCATTTCATTGCCAGACGTGCATCCAAATGCTTCGTTTTTTTTGTGTGTGTTCTTTTTTTTTTCTGACCGCTGATTTTGCCAAATTAATCAGATGGATTGGAGCTAGGAGGAGACGGCCTTTACAGGGAGATTCTGAGGGACGGGAGCGTGCTGAGGCTTCAAGAACTGGGCAAGGTCAGATTGTTGATCGATTCTGTGGGTTCTTGGAATATTCAGTTCTTGATCCACTTTTCTAGCTCCAGATACGGGAATCTTGTTAGATTGTTTCATTTGTTTGGACTGTTGTTTGCTGTTGTGTTAACTGGATGATGGCCTATTTGCCTGCAGTTCGATTGATTATGTGCCTGTGTACTTGTATGTCGTCCTAGATGCAAATAAGAAGATTTGTAGGGGTTATATGGAAGAATCATCGATTCCTGAATGGACCAAATATTGAAGATTTGGGTTCGTTGGTGTAGATTCTTTTTTTCTTCCTTTGTGAATTAGGAGATTGTGCAGTAGAGAACAGTACTAATACTTACTCCCTCAAGAGAACATAATTAGTATATCATTTTTGTAAGTAAGATGCCTTATCTTAGCAGTAGAGAGCATTCTCTTACAAGAAAGCTAGCAAAGCCAGTTCATGCAAATACGTGACTTTGTCCTTTTTTTAGCAAACAATTAGCTTGGGTGTTAACAAAGAAAACTTTTTTCAAGTTTTAATCTCTTGTTGGATTGTGCTTCCTGGTAATTCCATATAATCTTACCCATGCCCTGTTTTCTTGGGGGAGATGACCTTACACTATGAAGGTTGCTCAGTTTTCACGTTCTGTAGCTGGATTATTAAATATCCAAACTGAGCAATTCCTGGTTTCTAAGATGTATGCTGCATCTTATCTTTTACTATTAGGCCTAACAGTCTAGCTGCGTAGCCACGTATTTCTAACACGGACGTTGATTTGTATGAATTAGATATCTGATGGGGAAGGTTACCTCGAAAGGACATTCTTCAGTCCTGCTTCCATCAGAGCTACCGGGGTCATTATCAGCTGGATGAAAGATGCCGGACTTACAACGTATGTTTGTTTGCACTTGCAGTCCTTTTCTTACGCTTTGACCTTAACTGACCTATCTCTATTCGATATGAAGGTGGGTTGATCAAATGGGTAACATACACGGTCGATTTGAACCGGCCAATTCAACCAAAGAGGCTTTATTGATTGGATCTCACATGGTGAGAACTATTTATCTCATGCTGTGACTCTTTTAGTAGTTAAAGAGCCGTCACTGATAAAAAAAACAATCTTTTCTTTGGAAAAACAGGACACTGTCATTGATGCTGGCATGTATGACGGAGCTTTGGGTATTATTTGTGCAATCTCTGCACTGAAGGTTTTGAAAGTTACCGGGAAACTTCAGAGGCTAACTAGACCAGTAGAGGTTAGAGAATTATCTAGTGTTTCCAGTATAGCAGTGTTGTTACTCCTTTATCATCATAGCTTGTCTACAGTTTGTGAGTTGGATTACGCTAGGTCACTATCTTGTTCCTTACAAGTGGCATGATGAGTCACATGTGTCCTATATATATGACACCTACTGTAAAAAAAATACCACACTTGTCTGCACAGAACTTGTCCTTGTCTTGTGTATTTTAATGTTTAGTATCATCTTTTGTTTAATTGTTGTAGATCTAACTTTGGGGTGCTCATTAGGTAGCTAGGTTGTAAATGTAAATTACGTATGAGATCTGCTGCTATTGTGTTAAGATAATCAGGCTTGCTATAAATATACATAAGCCAGGATAAATCCAGTTTTATAGTGCCTCTTTAATCAAGTTGGCCATTTCCCCTCTAATCTAGAGAATGTATACACGGCACACCTTTTGTTATTCTAGCGATCCTAATATTCAGAATACACAAGCTATTAGATGTCATGTGTTTGAATTGAAAACCATACGCTTGTCTTTAGATCAAGACCTGCATCTTAGTTTTAATATGCATGCGTCAATTCATCTGCTATTGTTTGACTTAGATGCCTTTAAGCTAATGTGGCTTAAGAAGTATACCAAACCATGGCAGAGTATGATTGGGTTAGCATTATCAACATCTGAAAATATCACCATGACAGTGCACTGGTACTTATTTTTGCATGGTAAACCTCAGGTGATTGCATTCAGCGATGAGGAGGGTGTCAGATTTCAAACAACTTTTCTGGGAAGCGCCGCCGTAGCTGGTACACTACCTGAATCAATTTTACAAGTATCTGACAAGAGGTGGTGGTTGTTTTTTTTTTTTGCATAAGCCAACTTGACTTTTTTTTTAATAAAAAAAAACGGTTTACTGATGCAGTCTACATGTTGTATTCAACTTCTTCAGTGGCACTACGGTTCAAGATGTTCTCAAGTTGAATTCTTTCGAGGCTACTGCTGCTGCTCTTGGTCAAGTTAAGTACAACCCGGAGTCGGTCGGTAGTTATGTTGAGGTATAAAGGATCTGTATATCGTTTTCACGTGGACGTAGTTACGCAAAAAATAAAAATAATACAGTACTCACCGTTTCTGTTTCGGTATGGTAGGTTCACATGGAACAAGGGCCTGTCTTGGAGGCCCTCCGTTATCCTCTTGGCGTTGTAAAAGGAATTGCAGGACAGACACGATTAAAGGTACATTCGAGTTTTCTGCTATTTTTGTGAAAAGTGAACACTAACACTAGTTGAAGAACTATGTCAGCCAAAACTAAAATATGACCAAGCAGCATTGCACACTATCTTAAGACCAAGCAGCATTGCACACTATCTTAAGACCAAGCAGCATTGCACACTATCTTAAGATCAACTTTTGCAGATCAATCAGCGTGCTATTTTAAGACCAACTATTGCAAACCATCAGCCAGGAACAACTAGTAATGACTAACGAGTAAACAATCAAATAAGCAACTAGATCGTTAGTAGTCTTCTTTAACAATCAAATAAGCAACTAGATCGTTAGTAGTCTTCTTTTGAGCAGAAAATGTGAGTAGTCAACATGAATCGTTTAATACATGCCTTCCAAAGATTACGTAGCATAGAGCCCTTGCTAGTCCACTACAATGATATGATGTGTGCTATCTTTAACCAAACTCCTTGTTAACCATTCAGGAGATGAGTATGGCTATCAGCCAAAATTGTTCTGTTTAACATCCGTATGAAATGTTCCAAATCTGCTGTAGTGCTGCGTTCTTTGTGATTTTAAGATGAACAGTGCTTCTATACTCTACTAAAAACTTGGGATAACCAATCTAAATTCCTACAGCACTGCTAGGCCAAACACTCAAGCTGGCTTTCTTCCAAGTTCCAATGCTTAGTATTTTTATATATATATTTTAGGTAATAGTAAATGGTTCACAAGGGCATGCTGGCACGGTTCCAATGAAATTGCGCCGTGATCCGATGGTTGCAGCTGCAGAACTTGTTGTAACACTGGAGAGCCTATGCAAAGAGCCCAATAAGTTCCTGACATACTGACAAGGAATGCGGTTGCTTCACGGAGTCGTCTTTTGCTGGACTAGTCTGCACCGTTGGTGAATTGCTGACATGGCCTAGTGCAAGCAATGTCATACCAGGCCAGGTAAGCTCATTACACCTTGCCAAGCATTCTTCACCCTTGTCACCTGGTGTTGCAATCACCTCAAGCTTAAAGAGTCTTGTGGCAGGTCAATTTCACTGTGGACATACGCACGATGGATGACAAAGTTAGGGAGACAATTGTCACGAGCTTCTCAAGGCTCGTTCTTCAGAAATGCGACGACAGATTGGTCGATTGTGCCGTTGAGCATAAGGTGCGGGAATTGAAGTACTTCACTGTGGTGTTTGATGTTTGAAGCTTGTACAGTTGTGTTAATCGTGCTCAGTTGTTACTTCCAGCATTCAGCAGCGGCCACGCATTGCGACACGGAGCTGACCTCTCAGCTGAAGCACGCGGCGCGCTCGACTGTGTCGATGATGCCGGGCTACACGGCCGGCGAGACACCGGTGCTGATGAGCGGCGCGGGGCACGACGCGATGGCGATGGCCAGGCTGACCAAGGTACGTACGTACGTAGGATGCGTATACATGCATGTAATGTAAAAGAAGTAAACTTTTGTCTTAGCATGTAAAAATGGTCGTTACAATCCCCGTTCATGCTCGCAGATCGGGATGTTGTTCGTGCGGTGCCGCGGGGGCGTCAGCCACTCGCCGGAGGAGTTCGTGCCGGACGACGACGTCTGGGCCGCGGGGCTGGCGCTAGTCAACTTTGTTGAGCAGAACGCAGTGGCAGAATTGTGATGATTCTTTGGTAGGCCCGTGGCCTACAATTGTACATAGACTGTTGTTCCATTGGGCGAAAAAATGAACAGTTCTCTTCGCTGGGACCTGCATCGCATGGGTTTCGATCCCCTCTCCCTTCTGTTTATCCGTCGCTCCGTGCGAAGACAGCGCAAATTTCTGTAGTGTGTGAACTGTTGCCGTGCAGCGCAAAGTTCCGCAATGGCGCGCAGCCCAAGGGCCAAGGACCGTACCAGGGTGCCCACCGTGCGCCGCGCGAGAAAACGGCGGAACCGAACGCGATGCGAGGTCGGCGCGGGGTTGCGGATTGGGCCGTTGCGGCGTTGCAATTTTCGCCCGGTGGATGGGGGACGAGCGGCTTCAGCCGATACAAACAAACCTTCGGTTTTCCGAGGGGACTTCTCTCCTCTTGTTTCATTTTAGAGATAAGGTAAATAGTTATGGGTGTAATATGTATTGAGCAACCGTCAATGACGATTAGTTTGATCGATTTTTCTGTTTAATGCGAAATAAGATCAATCATAGAAGACAGGAAATAATAGATTGAAAACATAGAGATGTAGAGAGAACTCCTTATCTTTCTTTATTACTTTTTTGATTGTATGCACAAAATTGTGAGTACAGGCTTTCTATTTATAGTCTACTGGTGAGGTGCCCACCATGGGCCAAGGCTTCTGGCCCAGGTTTCCTAACACTCCTCCTTGGGCACTCATTCGACACATTTATGCTTCATCTAAAACTCCATAAAAATCCAAGTAGGAAAAATTTGGAGAAAGAGTACATAATATATGTTAGAGCAATTCCAGCAGGGCCCCTACTTGAGCCATCATCCTACTTTTGAGGGCTGAGGGGTAAAAAACTCACTCCAGCAGGGCCTCTACTTGAGCCCTCAAAAGTAGGGGGCCCTCAAATCTCCCCCTCGAGCCCTCATTCCTGGGGGTCTGGAGGGAGCCCCTACTTTTGAGGGCTCAAGTAGGGGCCCTGCTGGAGTGAGTTTTTTTGCCCCTCGGCCCTCAAAAGTAGGATGAGGATGAGAGTGGGTCCTATGTGTTATCCCCTTTAAGAATGAATTTGAGGGTCCTGTTTTGAGGGCTCCTGCTGGAGTGTAGCCCAAAAAACAGAGCCCTCAAAAGTAGGGAGAGCCCTCAAATAAAAAGTAGGGGCCCTGTTTTGAGGGCTACTGCTGGAGTTGCTCTTATGCTGCGTTACACGAAATTACCTCATTAAAAATTTTGGTCGAAAAACTTCAGAAAAACTCGTCAAGAAAAAAAGCCTAACTTCGTTTCAATTTTTAGGACTTATTCTTGCGAGGCAGTGCAGTGCAGGCTCATGCTGCCGCCCGCGGAGGGAACTGACCGGCCTGTATCTTGCGAGGCCCACGGGCATGTGCTATGGGGCTGGGCTCGCTCGTCGGCTGGGGGCGCGAACTTTTTGCTCTATTTTGATTGAGCACATTGTATTAGAGGTCTGGGTAGTTTATAACTGTAGACTAACATTGTCCGGTCGTGCTGATTACCAAAAAAAAAAAAAATCGTAGTAAAATCTAGCTCTATCAGGACTTGAAGCTCGCTACCACACAGAAGAGGGCTATTTAACGACAACATCCGTTCTCATTAAGATGCCGTTTTAGGTCTATGATAAACTTTACTAATTATAATTAAAATACAATTGTATTTTTTATACAACTCTAATATACATATATGGTTAATCTACATCATTATAATCTAGTCGCACCAAAATAGGTGGTGGAGATGTTTATCTTTTTTCTCGATTAATGTGATTTTTTTTATGTTTTTTTACTTTTAGAATTATTGTGGGAATTTTTGCATTCAAAATTAATAAAGTGTCTTAAATCCCATCGGTTGCTTCCATTCATATAGATTTCTCTATTTGAAATCGGCCCTAATTCATCTAGGCTCCTGACTAAAATTCGTCAATCAACCACGGTTGGAATTCCATTTCAGAGCAAGTATAATAAGAGGCTGTTAGTAGGCTGTATGCTGAGGTGGAGGAGAGAGAAGAGAGGTGGGCTGTAAGTTTACAGTCAGCTGAAGCACAAGAACCAAGAAACTTTGTGAGAGAAAATGGTGGGTCATACAGCCTTCAACTGGCTGTAAACTACTATATGAATAGGCTGATAAGTGGGCTGTAAGTGTCCATACAGCCAGCTGAAGGCTGTATTATTAGCCTTGCTCTCATCTTTGCTAGGGAGAAAAGAAAACATATGGTTGTCAACACGATGCAGGCACCACGCGGAAGCTTCTGCATGCATCCCCAGACCCCAGGCCATGCCCAGTCAAGGGATGAAGGATGGACTGCAAGACTGGCACTGGTCCAGATCATAGGGCTGTGTGACCAAAAAAAAAAAAAAACCCTGCCAAGATTCTCCCTCTTTTGTAACCAAATAAAGGTTCGCTCCTTCTTGTCTCCTGCGTTTGCGTTTTGTGCATGCGTACATGAAACCCTGGAAATGAAATATTCGCCAGAGGAAGGAAGCGAAGCAAAAGCGAAAGAGATGATGGAAAGGTACACGCACCGTACGTGTGTAACAGTGTAAGCATCTGTATAGTAGGATAGATCCGTAGAGCTAGTAGGCAACACGTACGTACCAAGTTCATTTTCTCGTACAAAACGTTTGCTGCGTCGTAGCTAGCCTGCTAGCTAGCTCGTATAGGTAGAACTGCAGCTAGCTACATGCATATATATGCATCGATCATGCTTGTACGTATAAACTAGTGATGTTCTCCTATATATATATAGGATATTAATAAGTGAAATGACAACACTTTGAGAGTATATATAGTCCTATTCGGAATTGATGTAGAAATATAGGTAGCTAGAAGCAGTGTCATGTTGTGTTTTTTTAATTACAAGGTACATTATAACATCCTAACCCTTTGGTACCTGCTCACATGCTTACATTAAATTACAGTAGCCTGTAGTATCCCTCGACCCAAATTATAGCACTCCTAGATTAATCCTCCTGGACGAAGCAAGAACGAAAGGGCGTGTGGAGGCTGAGCTTTTAGCGAAATTTTAGATTACAGGATGTCACAGATGATATTAGAACATTAACCCTCACTGTGAGGATGCAAGCCTAAGAAAATTGCTACGCATGAGTTCCAAGTTCCAACCATACGTGGAGGTTGGGCATGCACTCACACCACGACCCCTGAGCACAAGTCTAGTATTTAGAGATCCCAAGATAAACTTGTGATCTCAGGATGTGTTATGTTTTGTAAAACAAAAGGAAATATCAAAACATCGTTCCTCGTGGTTTCATCCTATTATATAATAAAACGACATTATATACCCCCATTTTAAAGTAACACGAAGAAACTCCAGCACCATGCATTATGTGGTATAATATCCTGCGCCCTATCTGAAACAGAGAAATTTAATCAAAATTTTGAAGGAATTGTACCGATATATGCATAACTCCTATGGTTATACGTTCAAACATTATATAAGTCATTTCAAGACCCTAGCACACTAGTGCACAACAAGTCGTCACAGACGGTTTAAAAAGTCATCACAAACGGTTTCATGAGCCATCTGAGTTTATGGGTCAGTAATAATACGAGGTTATCACAGACAGCTTTTGAACCGTCTGTGATAGCATCACAGACGGTTTATAGTAGAAACCGACGGTTTGTAATAGAAACTGTCTGTGATAGCATCACACGGTTTGTAGTAGAAACCGCCTGTAATATATGATTTACAAACCGTTTGTGATATTAATATATCATAGACAGTTTATAGTTGAAACCATATATCACAGACGGTTTCTACTACAAATCGTTTGTGATAGTCAACTATCACAGACGGCTAGCATCAGGAAATGCTAGCAATGCCCTCTGAAACAAGTAGATCAACACATTATATATGCATCCAATTCACACCCATTTATTTCATAAACAAGAATATCCATATCACAAATCAATTTACAGAAATAAAATACAAATACACACATGAACAATTAAGCTCAATCTTATTCCAATGAAATTCATTCTACATTGTGGAACTTCTCATTTCTTTTATGACTTTAGACATCAAGGAGTTGCATACTGTCCTCGAATATGTTTGAGATTGGCATGTACTAATAGGGTTGTAGTGATGGATGGAACCTGTCAATATGAAGATCAATATCGTGCATACATATATATATAAATTGATAAGTATGAAATAATTATCACAAGATTAACAAACCCCAGGATTGTTCTTCGCGGAATCGATGAGTAGTTGCATGTTGTGGCAAACATAGAATCCACAGGTGTTGTTGCCTGGCGGCTGCTAGTGGCACTGTAAAAATATAATTTGTTAGTTCGAGAGGCATTACTATGAAGTGTTGTATATGATTAATATGTACTAGCGAATACCAAGAAATCAATAACGTGTTGCAGGGCGTTGATCCCTCCCTTGGATTTTCGTACCTTTGCAACGTATGTGGTGAACGACCTACGTTATTCTAAAAAGTTCGCCTTAGTCATTAGGAAGGAAGGAAAGACTACAATAGAGTTATCTATGGAGGAAATACGTTTACATGTTGATTACTTGTTGAACAACTGTGTAGTCGGTTTTGTTCTTCTTTAGGGAATCAAGATAAATTACCCTATTCCATTTTGGTATAATTACAATTAGAATCTAGTAGAACCTACACAGGTATGTCATGGTTATTAAACCTAAGTTCATGTTGTTTATAAAATACAAATCAACAAGTATAGCCACTAGCGTAGCACTTACCCATGGTTGTAGAGCATAAGTATGAATTCCTTACTGCGGTGACCCTCAAATGCCTTGTGTTAAGAATGTGTAAGATATGGAGATAATCTTTATGAATATATCTCCACTTATCTAGGCACCTTGATAGCAAGATTCATGAGAAAATCCGGTTTTACTTGACTTTGGTCTCTTTGTTCCATCTCTTGATCTGAGTGTTTTTGGCTAGAATTCTTCAATGTTCTAGCTTACTATGACATGTGGGAATACATCCATACCCTTATTGGTCATCATCATCCCACTGAGCAGGTTGTATTCATCAATTTTGGTTTTGGCTCGGTTTTGGTGCAACCCTTCGATAAACTGAAAAAGGTCTCATCTTTGGCCATGATTTTCATGATTGTTTGTTGGAATAGGTTCACAATACCCTAGAATAGATCCCTGTAAAATTTTTATCATTTGGATCTACGAGTCAAAAGTTCTGTCGATTCTTGTGTTTGAACTTGTGCTGAAATTTCTGTTCATCAAGAAAATTGTTAGTACCGCAGTGCAATCAGCAGTACTTTCAAAAATCGGTAGTACAAGAGTGCAATTAGTGGTACTTCTGATTTTGCTATTTCTTCTCCAAAATTTCAACAGCTTTCCTTGATTGTCTTTTGGTGGTTTCTCATCCTAATCTTCATAACTCTGTAGCTATTGGAGTAAAGGAGTGTTGAGTACTTGGGGAAACTTATAAGGCACCATTCACCCCCTCTGTTGCCATATTAAGTCTTTCAATTGGTATCAGAGCCTTGTTAACTCTTTTTATAGATCTTAACTAGTCTTTAGAGCCATGGCAGCAGACAAAGATTCCACCATGCCGCCTCTCTTCGATGGGGTTGACTATCCCTTTTGGATGAGTAGGATAGAGTCTTAGATTCAGCCTTAAGACTATGTGATCTGGAGAAAGGTTAAGACTTAGTTCGTTGTTCCTGCTGATAAGCACATCACAGCAATAAATACACCAGATGTGGAGGCAAATGCTAAGTCACAGAACATCATCATCCAAGGTCTTAGCCGAAGTGAGTTTGATCGCATCTCTCATCTCATGTTGGCATATGCGTCTAGGTGACCCTCGATGCATACTATGATGGCACCAACTAGATCAAGACTATTTGACAGGATCAGTACAAGTGAGAATACAACAAATTCAATATGCTTGCTGATGAGTCCTTGGATGAGTGCATTGGCAGATTTCATAATATTTTGAGCAACCTCCGAGCTGTTGGTCTCACATTCTCAGACTCGGATAATGCTCGCCTAGATGCTTTCTGCCTTGGACATCAGGTTTTGGGAGATGAAAGTGACCACCATCAAGGACACAACTGATTTGTCAACCTTGACTCTTGACGCATTGTACTTATGCCTCAAGACTCATGAGATCAACATCGTCTCTCATAAGACGAAGTCACAGTTGATGGCTTTGGTCACCAATCCCACTTCTGCCTTTGGAGAATAGTTTGATGGTACTTCGGGCTTCTCTTTGGCTGCTTTGTGCGAGATGAGCAATAAACAATTTGAGCAATTTTCAAAGAGTGACCTAGCCCTCTTAACCAGAAAATTCTCACACACATACAAGAGGATTAGAGAGAGGAAGAGAGAAGGTCCGATGATTTGCTTCGAGTGTGGTGGACTCAATCACATTTAAGCGAATTGCCCCAAATTGAAGAAGGGTAAGAACGACTATAGCGGTGTAAGTAAGAACGACTACATCGACAAGAACTACAACAAGAAGCCCCTAGCTCATGATCAAGGCAAGGAGAAGAAGTACTGCAACCTTGGCAAGGCCAAGAAGCTCTTCCACCGCGTCCTCACTGCCTTTGACAACTTCGACTTCAGCGACATGGAGGGCTGGAGTGACGACGATGACGAGGATAATCTACACATGGACACCAAGGATGACGACTTCATCGAGATGTGTTTTATGGCTGATGAGAATGGCATTAGTGATGACGATCTCTATAGTGACTCCGATGAGGTATGCCCTTCCTATGACTAGCTTAATGATGCTTTTCTCAAGTTAGTTAAGTTTTATGCTAGGTCTAGGACTAGGTGTGGTGAGTTAGAGGAGGTAGAGATCTTGTCATAGGAGTCTACTTCACTTAGATCTACTTTCTCCCGTGACGATTGTGATGTATGTGCTTCCTTGTTTGGCGATATGGAGAAACTAAAGACCTCACATGATAGTGTGATTTCTGAGCTGGATTTTCTTAAAGTGGAGAATGTTAGTCTGCTAACTGAGTTAGAATTATCTAGGGTTGCTCTATTACATTTTGATTCTGTTGAGACTACACTCTACACCTCATGTGAGGATAAGTACAATGCTTTTAGAGGTCTATATACCATGTTTATTGATCTACGTGAAACCTGTGATAGTTGTAATAACTTAAAGATTAATTTAAAGAAGGCAGATCATAAGATTGCTAAAATACGTGCTTCTTTGCTTGAGCCTATTGTTTCTTGTTCTAACTATCCTAAATTGACTGCTGAACTTGAATTTGTTTCTAAGCAATTTCAGGACATGTGTGATCAAAATAAGAAAATGGCTCAATATGCTTCTAAGGCTCCTGTTAGCTCACCATGCAATAATTGTGAAAAATTAAAATGTGAATTGATTGCATTGAATGAAAAATAGTGTGAATCTAAGTATCTACTAGAGAATCCCAGATATGCTTGCTTGTTCTGTGCTAAGGTTGAGAAGAAGATGGGGGGATATGCAAGAGACTTTTAGTAAGAGCTTTGAGGCCCAAATGGCTAGGATTAGGTCTGCCCCATGTAGTATCTTGTGAAGCCCTCAAAGTTGAGGTGGCCATGCATAAAGAGATATATGCATGTGCTATTCGGTCTTTGACGAGGATAGAATAATCCTCAAATTATTATGTCCATTATATTCCTTGAATATACACCTTATCGATAAGAGGTAAATATGGCATGATGGTCGTAAGCTTCTTCTACGACCATATAGTCGTAATATCTTCTATGACAACATAGTCGTAAGACTTATTGCGACTATCCCTTGGTTGTAAGACTTTCTACGACCATGTAGTCGTAAGTATTACTGCGACTACACCCTTGGTTATAAGTCCTTCTACGACTAAATATTCATAAGTCCTACTACGACTACCCCCTTGGTCATAAGTCCTTCTATGACTAAATAGTTGTAAGTCCTACTGTGACTACCCCCTTGGTCGTAACTCTTTCTATGACCACGCAGTCGTAAGTCTTACTGTGACCACTCTTTGGTCATGGGAATTCCTATGACAAATCTATCCTATGACAAATCTATCTCTAACCAATCTGTCTACGATGATGAACTACATTGTCGGTTTATCTAATAAGACAGTTAAAACGTGCAGTTTATCTACTAATCGCATAAGATCTCTCTTTGACAAGGTGGTTAGAACGTGCGTTTATCTACTAATCGCACACGATCTCTCTCTAATAACAACTAGTACATGGTGAACAGCCTTTTACATCTCTCTGACAGTAACTTCCATCGGGTGGTTATCATTCGAAGCGTTGAGGCGTCTTCTGGCGCGGGACAACTACCGTCGCTTCCCTGGCTATATAAATATTAACATCAAAGAGAGAAGGGACGCATTCGGATTGAAGGAGGAGATAGTGCTAGGCATTCATATTACTCTCAATTGTAATCCTTTTCTGGTGATTAGTGATCACACAGGACGTAGGGTTATTATTTTCTGAGAAGAAGGCCCGAATCTGTATAAAAGTTTCCGTGTCTCTACTCCGCGTGTGCATACTCTAGGTCTATTGAGAAAATCCCCGAATCCAAACAAATAATATGTAAGATTGATATTAAAACATTGACAATCTTCTTCTGGTTCTTCATCTTCTCTCTTTGGTCCCTTATCCTCTTCTTCTCCTTGTACTTCATTTGCTTCTCTTTTTCGAGAGTATGAGTACCTCATGAACACTCTTGAAAAATTTGTAGGAGGCAAGAAAAGACTTAATCTTATTCTAGATAAATCCAAGATTTGTAAGTTTAATCAGGGTCTAGGATATGATTTCTTAGAGGATGTGAGGAAACATCCATCAGTGGTAGTTAGAGCTATAGCTGGAGGCGTGATTGAGGTTGCACCCAAGGCTAAAAAGATAGAGTTTAAGTCCATGGGTTTTGCCTAGGGGATTTCTGACAGCAAGGTTGTGCCACCTGTTGCTTTGACCTCTCATAAAGTGAAGCATCATTCTGCTATTTCGACCTCTAAGATGGCAAAGTACCATTGCACCTTCTGTCAGAAGGATGGACATGTGATTGAGTTCTGCTTCAAGTGCGCTAAGATCGTACAAAGAGACCTGTGTTCGCGTGCTTAAGAGTATTCAGAGTCAGCCCCAAACTCGGAGAGCTCCTAAGACCAACATGAGGTCGAGAGTCATAGGTAGCTCTCTTGACTTGCAGGATTTTAGGTAACATCGAGGACTTGGCTTTTCTGGCTTTTTTTGGTTTTGGTCATCAAGTTGCTTATGATCAGGGTTTCTGCTGTCTTGAGGATAGACCTCACTTTCCTCGTCGAGGTAGCTATCCGCGACATGATCAGCATACTATTGTAGTTCAGACCCACTCTTGCATAGCGGTTGGACCTAGCAGAGGCTTGAGGTCTGCTCCCAGACCTTTTGATTCTGTGAGAGGTGAGGCACGTAGAATAGCTAGAGGTCAGTCTTTTGTTTCTGTGACTGCATCTTCTGCTCGTCGTGTGACTCAGTACTGGGTTTTCAGATCTACTCTTATTTACCCAGTACTGAGCCATCGATGTTGTTTTCTCACTGACTCAGGTTTGCTAGGGGAAGGAGATGTGTGGCTTGTGGACTCCGACTGTTCTTACCGCATGACTAGAGACTACCATTGGTTCTCTTCCCTAGTTTGAGCTCCAGGTGATGAGACGATCACCTTTGGAGATGCTTCGTCAGGTCGAATCATCGCTAAAGGTACTGTGCATATTAATGATTCTTTCAATCTTAAGGATGTTGCCTTAGTGAGTAAACTGCGTTATAATTTGCTTTATGTTTCTCAGCTTACTGATGACGATTTCGAGGTAAGCTTTAAGAAAAATAGTTTGTAAAATCCTTGATTCTTTGGGAAGTTTGGTTTGTGGAATTTCTAGACTTGGGAGGAATCTTTCATGCTGATTTTTTTGAGTCTTCTGGTGATTTTCTTCTGTGCTTAGTTGTTTCTGAGTCCCGTGACCTCTCCTTCTGGCATAGGGGACTTGGTCACATTGGTTTTGATCATTTGACCCGAGTGAGCGGCCATGATCTTATTCGTGGTTTGTCTAAGTTCAAGATGGTCAAAGACTTAGTTTGTGCTTCTTGCCGGTATGGCGAGATGTTTGCTGCTTCTCATTCCCCAATCAGTGTGAATATGACTGATGTATCAGGACAACTTCTTCATATGAACATTGTTAGTCCGGTTAGAGTGCAGCCAACGAGTGGAAAGTGGTACGTTCTTGTTGTAGTTGATGACTTCTCGAGGTTCTCTTATGTGTTTTTCTTAGCCTCGAAGGATGAGACTTTTAGTCATTTTTGGGGTTTGTTCGATAGGTTGTATGTTGAGCTTCCTAGTGTCTTACAAGCAATCTGTAGTGACAATAGCACGAAGTTCAAGACAGGTGTAGAGCATCAGTTTTCTTCTCCGCATGTCTCTCAGCAAAATGACGTTATGAAAAGGAAGAACCGTACCTTGGTCAAGATAGCTAGGACGATGCTCGATAAGTATGATACACCTAGGAAGTTTTGGGCTGAGGCTATAGCCACCTCGTGCCATGTTTTGAGCAGAGTTTTTCTTAGGGCACACTTGCATCACATTTATTATGAGTTGAGGTATGGGTGAAAGCCAGTGTCTCATTTTCGTGTTTTCGATTGCAAGTGTTTTATTCTAAAATCTAAGAACTTAGATAAGTTTTAGTCTTATTCTTTTGATGTTATTTTTCTGGTTTAGTCAACTTCTTCACAGGGTTATAGGGTCTGGAACTACGAGACTAGTAGGATTATAGAGACCTATAAGGTAACTTTAGATGAGGCCAGTCCTGGTACTAGACCAGACATCTTAGGTCCAGTTGTGCAGTTCGAGACCATCTTTATAGATGATGAGGATGAAGGTTCTTTACCTGATCCAATCTCATCATCCCTTGATGTGCCTGCTTCTACCACTGTACCTTAGGGAGATCAACCCCCACCTTCTAATTCTTCTGGAGCTTGTGGCTTTGCTCCTACCTCCTCAGCTCATGAGGCAGAGACCACTTTTTCTTCTCACCTAAAACTTCCCCGACATATGCAGCGTCATCATCCTCCGGAGCAGATCATAGGAGATCTTATTGAGCGTGTCACGCACTTAAAGTCTTGTTTATCTCATTTCTGTCTACATTCTGCCTTTGTCACCTCTTTTGAGTCTAAGGATATCTGTCATACACTTTCTGATGAGTCTTGGGTCAATACCATGCATGAGTTAGAGAATTTTGAGAGGAATAAGGTATGGTCACTTATTGAGTCCCTAATAGTCATAATGTCATAGGAACCAAGTAGATTTTCAAGAACAAATAGAGTGAGGATGGGGTAATCATTCAAAATAAGGCTAAATAGGTAGCTCAGGGTTTCTCCTAGGTTGAGAGTTTAGATTTTGAGAAGACCTTCGCCACTGTAGCTAGGCTAGAGGCCATCAGGATTTTGCTTGCATTCGCAGCATCTAAGGGCTTCAAGTTGTATCAGATGGATGTCAAGAACCTTTCTCGATGGGTATATTTAGGAAGAGCTTTATGTTAGATAGTCTCCAGGTTTCGAGAACCCCCAAATATCCAAACCATGTCTTCAAGCTTTCCAAAGTCCTCTATGGACTTAAACACACCCCTAGGGCTTGGTACGAGAGGCTTAAGTCCTATGTTTTGAGTCATAGGTTTGAGGTGGGTAAGGTAGATAAGACCTTGTTCATTCACAGGCATGGCAATGACCTTTTACTTGTGCAGATTTATGTGGATGACATTATCTTTGGTGGCTCCTCTCAAACTCTTGTTTCCCAATTTTCTGATGTCATGAGCACAGAGTTGAGATGAGTATGATGGGCGAGTTGAGCTTCTTCCTCGGATTCCAGATCAAGCAAACTCATGAGGGTACCTTCTTACATCAAGGCAAGTCCATTGAGACCTTCTGAGATGCTTCGACATGAATGGTGGTAAGCTAGTGTCAACTCCAATGGCGACCTCGACTACACTTAAACTTGACGAGGATGGCATGACTGTAGATCAAAAGGAGTACCGCAGCATGATTGGCTCCCTCCTATACCTCATTGCTTCGAGATCAGACATACATTTCGCCGTGTATCTGTGTGCTCGATTTTAGGCTTCTCCTCGCGTCTCTCACCGTCAGGCGGTGAAGCACATCATTAGGTACCTTTGAGCTACTCTAGACTATAATATCTGGTACTCTTCTACTTTATGTCTTTCCCTTAGAGTCTACTCCGATGCAGACTTTGCTGGCTATAGGATAGATAGGAAGAGCACATCTAGCACTTACAACCGTAGAGGCCAAATATATTACAGCCGCTAGTTGTTGTAGTCAGGTGCTTTGGATGGTTTTGGCCTTGCGGGACTTTGGGTTAGTTATAGATAGTGTTCCTCTCTTCTGTAATAACACTTCTGCCATTAACATTGCTAAGAACCCAGTGCAGCACTCCAAGACCAAGCACATAGATATCAAATATCATTTTCTTAGAGACCATGTGGAGAAGGGTGATATAGTGTTTCAGTTTGTGGAGAGTGACCACCAGTTGGTTGACATTTTCACCAAGCCTTTCTATATTATATTATTCATAAGCTTCTTTTTCAGTCTATTGCATTTTGTTTGTTGGGTGCATTTGGGTTAGTTTTTCTAGTATAGACTAGAGTGGTTCTCATTCTCAGTTGTTTAGACTTCTTTCTCTCATCTTGTGATCCTAGGATACTGCTTATTAGTTGCTTCTCTTCTCACTAGGTTGAGTTCACTCAGTTCTTTTAGGTCCAGCAAGGGTTGGGCTCCCTTAGGTAGATAAGGAACATGTTTACTCTCTTGTGTTTTAGATGACCACCTAATAGTCCTAGAGTCATTGGGGTAGATGAGAGTGAGTCTGAGCCATAGTATTCCTTCTATCTTATCTATGCTTTAAGGACTACCATTTTTGTTTCTTCCAAGCTTCTTCTCTCTTACTTATTGCTTTGGTTAAAGAGAAGTTCATTTGAGATTTTATGGAGCTTAACGATGATATACCACAACTTAAACCAAATTGTTTCTAAAAATTGAGTTAATTGTTTAGGGGGAGCTAGGATTTTTATTGCACTATATTTAAATTCAGCAATATGCATTGCAATATAAATACATGAAGCCTTGATTATTATCCTTGTGTGACATGATAAAACTGATTTATATCTTGCCATGACTTGTGCTAGATTGATAGATTTATCATGACCTTCTATGTGTAGCTTAGTTCTTGTCATGCTAGCTTCTTTAAATATAAAAAACTTGAATTAAATCATGTCTTGCTATAGTGAATCCTCTTATGATTCATGATATGTCAAATAAGCTAAATTGAGTCTTGAATCTGCATTGAGCTTTAGATTGAGCTATGCTAGTTCATCAGTGAAGCATGAGTTAGTGTTAACTCTTTGTTCTTAAACTAAGTCCAGAAAATGCAAAAAATATATCTTTTGTACGAAAAAATTGATCTCACCAATTCTTTCCCGTGAGACAGCTTGCCATTACACTAGGCATGAACTCAGGGGAGTTTTGGATGACCAAGATCACTTCCTTAAATTTCTTACTTAGAGTGGTTACATAAGACTCGAGATCTAGCATATGGCTAAGAAAACAAAATTTTGTGAAAAAATTGGTTGAAGCTCGTCTATAAACAAAAATGAACTTAAAAAGGATGCCAAATATACTAAATTTGCGCAATTACAAATATTAGCAAGTGCTTGAACAAAATAGTTCAATTTTCAACTTGTAGCACTCTAAAATGACTCAATTACAACTTTTTGGCTCCATTTAGTCTGGTGACATGGCTTGGCTCATTTCTAGATAAATTGATATGCCAAAAATCTATTTAATTTTAAAATCATTGCTTATTTGGCTTGAGCTTGGCTATATATATATATATATGTTTTGGCATGATCTAGATAGCACCGTCACTTTTATAGCTTGGTGTACTATTTGGAAAGTCACTTTAGATAATCTTCATGGCTCCTAAATGCTTAAAATGAATAAATTACAGCCACTTTATTTCCTTCATGCTCTATCTTGTTCCATGCATCTTGATGATTCCATTATCAAAGGGGGAGAAAGATAGGTAAAAATATACATCTAGAGTGTGATTTGGTGTTTTTTGTGCAAAATCTCGATTTTTGGAGTTTTATTTTGTTGCTGTGATTTTCTATCACCTCTCACCATGACTAAGGTCAAATCGAGCGATTGCTCTTTCATATGGACCTAGAGAGATTTCCCGCCACTTTTGGGTGGATATGAAGTTTTTGTGCAAAACTATCATTTTCAGCAAATTCTATCAATTTTTGTTTCAAATGGTCATCTTCAGTTCTTCGTAATCTTCATTTGACCATTTGGATCTCTCTTTGTAAAATTCCTCTTTTGCTTTCTAAAACCACTTCTAATTTGTATTTTCACTAGTAGGAATGTGCATATACATGACTAACAGACTTCGTCATAATAAAAGCGCGATTCGTCATGAATATTCTTTTTGTGATGAATTAGTGACGAATTTCAGTTCGTCAAAAACGGAGTGTCACATTTGTTGCACGGTGACGAAACTGAATTTTTCGTCATGGAAGTGCTTTCATCCGTGACGAAGACGTTTTTGTTGTAGAACCGTTTCCCTTCTATGATGAAACCAAAATCGTCACTGTTTTCGTCACAAATTGAATGTCGAGCCTTTGTGGGAGCTGATGTGGACAGTGGCACGTGGCAGCGTCCACGCTGGAAGCTGACGTGGCTGAGCCACGTGGCGGTGCCACGTGGTCGATGACGTGGACAGAACCACGCTGGAAGCTGACGTGGCAGTGCCACGTGGCAGAATCCACGATGTCAGCTGATGTGGCGTGCCACGAGCAAGCGCCACGTGTCATTGTCCATGCTGGCAGGTGACGTGCCACAAGGCACGTGTCGGTTCCTGATTTGTCCACGTGGCTTTCCATTGTTTATTGGTCCACATGTACAACGATCATTTCGTCACAAAATTAAACCCAGTTCGTCACAAGTCTACTCGACAGAAATCACAGAATGACAACATATTACATTGTTCAAACTCACAAGCACATATTTTTCAGTTCACAAGCAAATATTGACAGGAGTTCACCAATCACCACACCACTAACAGAGTTCACGCATCAAGCCATACGATTTTAGAATACAAGCACAATCAGGGGAGCCAGGGAGTATACGAGTTCACCGCATGAAGCCACAACAGAAGTTCAAGACTGAGAGTTACCAGCGCCGCCGTTCAAGAGCAAGATACGCTTAAGGAGCATATTGTTCTCATCCTGTTGCTTCTTAAACTCCTCAAACTCCCTTTCAGTCTTTTCTGTCTTCTTCTTCAGTTCGTCTACTTGTTGGTGGAGAGCAGCTGAACTATCTTGTTCAGCAGCAAGTTGTTCCCGAAGCGCTTTCTCTGTAGATGTCTCTGTTTTGGTGGAGCTTGTCGGGATACCAACATTCTTCAAAAATTGGGTGTTGCAGCTGCTCTGCGAGAGGACCTTGGAAACAACATCAGCACTAGGCAACGGTGCCTGCCCATCAGCAACAGGTTCTGCTCGCATAGTTTCCATAGTAGACTGCAAAATTCAAGGATTAAACATTAGGTTACACATAGTGGAAGATGACTTAAATTGAAATTAAAAAAATCATAAACAGAGAGACCAAAGATACATGGATTAATTCAAAATAAGTAATGCATAGACTTCACTGATTCATGCTACTGCTTACTGCTACTGCTTGCTCCTTGCTGCTGCTGCTACTGCTGCTGCTTACTGCTAATGCTACTGCCTCCTGCTGCTGCTGCTACTGCTTACTGCTAATGCTACTGCCTGCTGCTGCTTCTCCTTCTGTTATGACAATGACTTGAGCAGATTTCAAGGAAAGCAAATGAAGGTACTTACAATTGCTTCTCTTGCAGTGTCACTCAGGCCCTTTTTCCTACTGGTATGGAAGTCCTTGAAGACTTCCACTGCATCAAGTTCTTCATGAAGTTCATCATGTTTTTCATCAACTTCTTCACCGAGTTCTGCGTCCTTCTTCTTGTTCTTCTCCTTCTGTTTCAGATTGGAAATTGCACATGTGTGCAACTGTTATACAAAGGCAGTGGGTATTGAATATAAAAAGTAACAATAAAACACAACCATCACTTACATATGAGTGCAGCTATGCAACATAGCTGCGAGATCCTGTAGCCTGATGGTACCTGACTTTTACATGGTTTCGCTTGTTCTGCTCAGAGATTGCCTACAACTTTCTTTGTGTTAGACTCCAACACAAGTAGAAAATAGAAAGACTAGACAAGAACTTGATGAGTTCGCACCACTTGAGCAGCACATACCTTGTTCTTACCACTTGACCACTTTTCGACGAGTTCACACCACTGTGCATCAGTCATGTAAGGGACAGGAGAGGTCGTTTTGATCTCATCAGCAGGGACGCCATTGAAGTAGGCTTGCTTCAACCTGTACCGCATCTGCCGTACCCCACATTGGAATACACTCACACATGCTTCCTTTGTTGGCTTGTCAGTGGTGTCAATGGCCAGCCTCGCCTGCCAAAGTGTTAATGCAAATCCATTACTAAGTTGCTCAAGGCAGAGTTGAATGTAAGAACAAGAGTGTAGATTTATACTTACAGATAGCCTGCCCACAAATCCCTCAAAATGTTCAGTCTCTTTCTTGTACTGTTTCCAATGCGTCAAAATCGGTACTTGAGACCTAACTACTACACCTGCCTCTGATGCAAACTTGGCAGCTTGCACTGGTTCATGTGGCCTTCTGTTCCCCTCGACAACAGAGATGACCATCCTTCTTCCCATCGATCTGGTCATTTTGTCAAGCAAAACTCCCCTAGTTGCTGACCTCGGCTTCCTCGCTCTTGTTTGCATTGGTACTACACAGTTTTCATACATTCAGATTGTTAGAAATCAAATAGTGATATCAAATAGTGAGAATTGATTGATGGTCATGTAAGTATAACCAACCTTCATCAGTGGGGTCATTCTGCTGACCGGTCTGCTCTTCGCCATGGCTAAGGTCATCTGGATATGTCCAGTCCCTTAGAGGGCTAGGATGGCTGTCCACACCAATGTCTCCAGTCAATTCATCTAAGCGTACAGCTTCACCGCCATTGTTTTCCGCTGCTGGTGGCAAGGTGTGTTCACCTTGTGCAGATGTGTGTTGCCTTTTAGACCGAGTAGAAACTCCAAGAGGCACCTCTGTTGGTGGAGTTGAATTCACTCTCTTAGATTGCCTTCCCCCAGGACCCATATCGGCGCTGCCTTTTGTCCTTTTGGCACAGACTTTTCTACGCGTAGTTGGAATAGGAGGCTGAAATTAGAGAAAAAAACATAACCAGTAAGCATGCCAACAAATTAACCAAGTATATACACAACAAAGAATTGCATTGCTATCTAACCCCCTCCCTCCCATCACAAGCCAAGATAGAAGAAGCACCTCAATTGCGAGGGGTACTGGCTCCTCTTCTAAATCTGTATCTGTATCACCACCTCCCTTAACTCCCTCTCCAGCTTCAGGGAGATATTCCGATGAATCAGAACCTTCAGCGTCACTACCCTTGCTGCCTGACTTTTTTGCCTTTGCAAATGCAGTTTTTGTGCGCAATGATTTTAGACCAGAAGCTAAACCATTGACGCCAAGTTCTTCCATTCTTCTAACATTCTCCATGATATTTGCGGCCCGCGCTCGTTCATAACCATTTAGTGGCGGTTCTTACATGTGTAAACACATGTTTAGAAATAGAGTACTAGATATATTAAAAATTTAAGCACATGTCAACTTCAATCAACTAGGAAACATGTAACCCTAGCACTATCCAAGGTTCAACCGCTAGAATACAGCACACATCGTCACGGTAAAAGGATTTTGGGGTACCTCTTGCTACGCTGCGTCGGCCTCGGCCTCTTGTCATCGTGGTCGCAGATCCGGAGCGGCGGGCGTCGACGAAGGGGTAGTAGATCCGGTGCAGCGGGCGTCGATGAAGAGGTTGCGGCTCGGGCGTGGAATCTGTCGGCGAAGGGGATCCGGATCCGGCGGCAGTCGTCGAGGAAGGGGTTGCGGGCCGGGTGTGGCAGCTGTCGGCGAAGGGGATCCGGATCCGGCCGGTGCCGTCGTCGAGGCGGTTCTGGCGCCGTCGGCGGGGCTGGTGTCGACGAAGGGGATCCGGCTCAGGTGTCCTCGTCGAGGGGGTGGCGGCTCTGGGTCCGAGCCCAGGGCGGCTAGGGTTCGGAGAGGGAGGCGAGATGGTGGCGACGGCGGCTAGGGTTCGGAGAGGGAGGCGAGATGGTGGCGACGGCGGCTAGGGTTCGGAGAGGGAGGCGAGATGGTGGCGATGGCGGCTAGGGTTCGGAGAGGGAGGCGAGAGGGTGGCGACGGCGGCTAGGGTTCGGAGAGGGAGGGGAGAGGGTGGCGACGGCTGCAAGGATGCGGGCGGTTTTATTGGGGCACAACCAGTGTTCAAAATACCACAATTGCCCTTGACTGAACTCGATGGTGCGGCGTTTATCTTTTTCGCGCGGAGGGCAAAAGAGAGAATTTGGTGTGGCGGCATTGCTGGTGTGGCGGAGTGCGCCGCGCACTGCTCAAATTTTCGAGCGGGGACCCGAATTTTTGGGTTTTATATTTGATAGAGTTCCGTGTCTTAGCATATTTTCATATAAATCCTTATTTTTCATAAACTTCGCATTGACGAGTGGATACATCAGTTCTAACTTTTTTGTTGTATATCTATAAATTAATTATAGCGAACACTATAGTGTTTCTCTTATTCCATACTCTCTCTTGTCATCGTCACCGAATTTTTGGGTTTTATATTTGATAGAGTTCCGTGTCTTAGCATATTTTCATATAAAATCCTTATTTTTTATAAACTTCGCATTGACGAGTGGATACATCAGTTCTAACTTTTTTGTTGTATATCTATAAATTAATTATAGCGAACACTATAGTGTTTGTCTTATTCCATACTCTCTCTTGTCATCGTCACCGAATTTTTGGGTTTTATATTTGATAGAGTTCCGTGTCTTAGCATATTTTCATATAAAATCCTTATTTTTCATAAACTTCGCATTGACGAGTGGATACATCAGTTCTAACTTTTTTGTTGTAACTTCGCATTGACGAGTGGATACATCAGTTCTAACTTCGCATTGACGAGTGGATACATCAGTTCTAACTTCGCATCTCTCTCATGGCTTCTCTATCAGCCGAAGGCAAAAGACACCACTCACAGCTACCTTGCTTCTTCGATCAGGTATCGATCGCAAATCCCAATTCGAGTTCATCTGAAAATGCAATTCCAAAATTAGCATTTGAGAAGCCGTCAACCAAACCTAATTCCATCTTATATTAAAAATACAGTCGTTCTATAGTGAACCCACCCTAAACCCTAATCTGGTGAACCAAAGCCTGAATCCGGTGAACTAGAGCCCTAATCTAGTGAACCCACCCTAACCTGATGGTGCCGCCAGATATGACGACCATGTCATCCGATGCACAAATCTCCAAGCAAATCACAAGGCCACGAATTCGAGAGAGGTACCGCTCCTATCACTAGGTATACTATGCACTAGAGAGGTCAGTCAGCGTAGGCTTCTCCACTCAGACACTCGTTCTAATTTATATATTAGTAAAAAATATTTAAAATATAGTGATGTATATACTTCTTCCTACATGACAAATCTTAAAAATTTGGCTGACATTTTAGGAGTATAGCCATTGAATTTTTAACGGAGGGAGTATTTCTTTTTACCCGCATCGTGAACAGGTCGCCCCATTCAGTTCATCCGC
Source organism: Dendrocalamus latiflorus (assembly GCA_017311315.1). Taxonomy (NCBI): domain Eukaryota; kingdom Viridiplantae; phylum Streptophyta; class Magnoliopsida; order Poales; family Poaceae; genus Dendrocalamus; species Dendrocalamus latiflorus. The sequence continues at coordinate 34,930,172 of CM029659.1, read as the reverse complement.
CCCAACCTCTAGGTCGCCGCCGCCGCCGCCCCCCATCTCTCCTTCCCCTGGTCGCCGCCGCCGTCGTCCCCCATCTCTCCGTCCCCTGGTCGTCGCCGCCGCCGCCCCCCATCTCTCCGTCCCCTGGTCGTCGCCGCCGCCGTCCCCCATCTCTCCTTCCCCTGGTCGCCGCCGCCGTCGTCCCCCATCTCTCCTTCCCCTGGTCGCCGCCGCTTCCTGGGTGCAGTGGCGCCATGTCCCAGTGGGCCGAATCCTCTGGCGGTAGCATGGCGTCGAGGAGGATGCATGGAGACAGGAGCTCCCGGACCGCAGATCTGGTGTCGGTTCCGGTTGGTGAAGAGACCGGCCTTCCATTGGTGCCTTGCCCGGACTGCAAGCTTGCTAGGGTGATCGAGCGACGGTCTAAGAAGGAGAACCACAACCTTGGGCGTGTCTACTTCAAGTGCCCGAGGGATGGGGTGAGCTTCTTTGTCAGTTCTTTGGTGATTTTGGCAATGCTCGGGTTAATTTTTTTTATTTTTCCAGTATGTGAAACACTGTGGGTACTACAGATTCCAGAGGCAGTATTTTGAGCAGTTGAAGGAGTTAGAGGTGATCCAAGTCAGGCAATTGCAATCAGAGGAGGAAGAGGAGGAGGAAGGAAGTGAAGGCCGCTCAAATGGCAAAGCTGACAGGAATGCAATGGAACTTAACCTGCAGAAACTTAAGTGGAAGATGAACATGTTAATTCTTTGTTGTGTTCTGGTTGTTGGATTTGGAATCATGTATGTTGTATTTATATGAATACAGTACAGTTTTAGAATACAAGCACAAATTTTTTTCCCTACTGGAAGCATAATCTTGCAAGCCATTCATCTAACTACTACTACTAGTCTCCAGTTGAAAGCATCAGTAAAAATGACGTGTTGGCCGTTTCGCAAATGATATTAACACCCAAGGCCGAACAGGACAGACCCTGGCTTTCTTCCGTTTGCCCATGCTCAGCGCTGCCTCCCTTACTACAACTTGTCCACTGGAAAACACTTATGCAGGAAAACACTTATGCAGGAAAAGTAGAGATAAAGAAGGAGTTAATTAGGAATTGCTGTGTTGAATGGTTTAGATGATCCAGCTGCTTCTGGTTTCTATGAAACCGAAAGACAACGTACAATTCCAGTGTACCAGAGATTAGAGAGCTTTCGACAGAGACTCGATTCCTTCAGGCAGTTTATATGAATAAAGTGCAGTTTTAGAATACATGTTTTCCCAAATGTTATACATGAAAAATCCTACAAGCCATCATCATCTTCACACATGTCGTTTACGCCATTGTCACTGTCACTGCAATATTGCATAATAGTGTCATCTTCATCATCGCTGTCTTCAAGCATGTCAACTTCCCTCTTACTTCTTATAAGGTCTGCTAAATTAGCTTCAATGACAGTGGCTTCTCTATCATCCACATGGTGCGTAACCTGATCAACATCACCCTCATGCACGTCATGCTCTGTATCAGAACAGTGATCATCTTGGTGCACTTCATGCTCTTTTTCAGCCACCTTATACATATCCCTATGTTCAAACTTTTGCACAACCCGCCAAGCTTTGCCCAAGGAGGTGTCCTGCAAATAAAATATCTTCCTTGACTGTGTTGCAAAAATGAAAGGGTCATCCTTGAACCAAAATGACTGAATGTTAATGGATTTGAAATGTTCATCATCTCTAATGCCTACAGTCTTGCCAACTTGATTGTACCAGTCACATCGGAAAAGAACCACCATCCTATGGGCTTGTAGATTGGAGTTATACTGCAGCTCAATAACCTCTCTAAGGACACCATAAAATTCCACTGATTTGCCTCCATGTGTGCCATCGGTCATGACACCACTATTCTGTGTCTGCAGGTTTTTCTCACGGTCAACACTGCTATACCTGACTCCATTGACAATGCTAGCTGCACAGCTCTTGACTCGGAGATCAGGACCACATGCCAGTACATGCAAACCTTCAGTGACCTCTGTTGGTTTCTCTTTACGCAGCTCCACGATCTGCACACAAACATAAAACCACCACCACCACTAAATTGTGGTTTAACTCTACCAATGATCAACCTAACACAATTAAAATATGCTAATCACTTACATGAGACTTAAACCATTTTGGAAATTCTGATGCTAGCCTCCTGTCAACATCTAATGCCCCTTCTTTCTCTAAATGTTGTTTGTATATGCTGTAGGACATATAAGGATTATTAGGAACATTTGATATGTAATATAGGAAACAAGAAATCAGCATATATAAAATCATACTTACTCCACATATGGTTCAACCTCGTCGCAGTTATTAAGCACATACAAAACTAGCTTGTCCATGAGTTTATCATCGATGTGTTATACCCTATTCTTGCCAATGAGCTTAACACCATGCATGAAAACTGAGGTGTCACCATCTAATGGCCCATCATGTGACACATTTACGTCCCGGTTATATCTTGTGTCAACATCCTCCATGTACCTCTCACAAAATGCCAATGTCTCACTTTCTACATAAGCCTCCGCAATTGATCCTTCAAGCCTCGCCCTGTTCTTTACGAGATTCTTCAATGTGCCCAGTCGCTGTTCTATTGGGTACATCCATCCATACTGTATGGGGCCTCTAAGCAGTGCCTCGTCAGGTAGATGGACAGCCAAGTGCACCATCACATCAAAGAAGGCTGGTGGAAAAATCTTCTCAAGCTTGCATAAGATAAGTGGGATATCCTCTTTCAGCTGTTTCACGACATCTTTCCTTAGAGTTCTACTACACAGTTGCCTGAAGAAGTTCCCAAGGTCTGCAACAGCTTTGTATACATCTTTGGCAACAAAACCTCTTAAGCATGTAGGTATGATCCTTTGGAGAAGGACATGGCAAGAATGAGTTTTCAGCCGGCCAACTACCTTGGAACCATCTGCACTTATGAATTTTGCTAGGTTGGCTGCATAACCATCTGGAAACTTGACACCTTTAAGGAACTTGCAAAATTCTGCTCTTTGTTGTGGTGTCAAGACATAGCGAGCTTCTGGGATTTTAACCGAGCTGCCTTGCTGCACACAGTGGAATTCGTGCCTTATGCCCATATCATGCAAATCTAGCCTAGCATTGACTGTGTCCTTTGTCTTGCCCTCAACTTTCAGCAATGTCCAAAGAAGATTGTCACATATGTTTTTCTCAATGTGCATGACATCAAGATTGTGTGGCAGCAACAAGTCATGCCAATACGGTAGCCTCCACCAACCAGCTTTGCGATTATAAATTACTGGCTCCACATTCTTTCCACGCTTTCTTTTCTTGCTTGCACCGTGCTTACCTGGTCTGACATCTTTCACCTTCTCGAGTTCCTCAAGGACCTCCTCTATAGTGAACTTTCCTGGCTCAACTTGGTTTTCACTGTGTCCATCAAAATCCAAACTTCTCCGCCAAGCGTGTCCCCTTGGAAGAAAACGACGGTGGCCAAGGTAGCCTATCTTATTCCTTAGGGGTCTTGACAATGGATTTTTGTCGCAATGAATACATGCATAATAACCTTTTGTAGTTCGGCCTGACAAGGTGCTCAATGCTGGATAATCGTGTATGCACCAAAGCACAACAGCACGCAGATCGAACTTTGAAGCACTTACTACATCATAAGTGCTGACACCCTTCCATAGTTGAAGCAGTTCTTCTATAAGAGGCTCCAAGAATAAATCAAAATCCTTTCCTGGAGAGGTTGGACCAGGGATCAGTAAAGACATAAAGCAGTTCGATGGGTTGACACATTCCCATGGTGGCAGGTTCAAAGGTGTAACAAGAACAGGCCACATACTATATGCCGCGCTAAAGTTGCCAAATGGATTGAAACCATCTGTAGCGACGGCAAGTCTCAAGTTCCTTGCATCTCTTGCAAAAGTTTCATGGTTCCTATCAAAGTCCTGCCATGCCTCCCCATCTGCTGGATGGCTCATTTCATTGTCGCTCAGCGTACGCTTACTCTTGTGCCATTGGACGTCCTCTGCTGTTCGGCTTGAAGCAAAGATCCTCTTCAACCTTGGTATTAGTGGAAAATGCCTCAAAACCTTATGAGGAACCCGCTTGCTGCCATCTCCATCCTCCCATCTAGACTCACCGCATTTTGGGCACACTTCCATTTTGGCACAATCCTTCTGTAACATCCTGAAAAATCTGAATTTGAAAATCCAAATTTCTTGAATTATTATTTTTTTTGTAATATATTTTATTGGGAATTGGATTTTGTGGTGTTTTTCTGAAATTGGTTGAGATAAAAAAAATGAAATGAATAAATTCATAAAAGATAAAGGCAAACATTAGTAAGGCCATAAAAGGGAATATGCAAATAGTAGAAAATTAAAATTTAAAATGCGAATCTGAAAAGATGATCCAGTATAAGGGGGAGAAATCTGAGTTAAAACATAAAATCTCATTTTGAAAATAATAACATCAAATAAAATAAAAGGACTATTATATTTTGTATTTAGATAATTGCACAAAGATTTGGAATAAAAATTCAGAAATTAAGAACCATAATCTTAAAGAGAAAATAGAAGTTCAACATACAAATTTAAAAAAAAATCAAATTCAAAGCCTTTCTCTCTTTTCCTTCTTCTCTCTATTACATGTGGGCCCCACTCATTTTTCTCTCTCTTCCTCCCTTTTCTTTTCCTTTCTCTCCTCCCTTCCTCCCTTCTTCCCCGTGCGCCCGGGGCCCCCTTTTCCTCTTCTCTCTTCCGGCGCCTGCGTCCTCCTTCCTTTTCTCCCGTGCGCGGCTGGGGATGCTCCACGCCATCGCCTCCCTGTGCACCCGGGCTCCCTGCGTCACCCTGCCGCCGCGCCTGCCTTCCTCTGCACCGACCCGCCTCCGTTGTCCGCGCGCGGCTCCTCCTCCCATTTCCCGTGCGCACCCGGGCCCCTCCTCCTTTCCCCTCTCTCTCCCCTGCTCTGCCCGGCCTCAGCACGCGCGCGGCGCCATCATCACGCGTGCGCCTGCGCCAGCGCGAATCCCGGCCGCTCTCCACAGCCTGCACCGCTGCTGCTCCCGCCGCCTGTCGACGCGACCGCACGGGCGAGTTTCCGATGCCGGCCCTCCTCGCGCCCTTATAGAAGCCACCAAGTTCCGGGAAAGTTTCCCCACACCTTCCTCTTGCTCTCACTGAAAACAATTGGGTTCTCGTTTCCCACAGCTCGCCGGAGCTCATCCCCTTCTCCAACTCCGGTGATCGAGCTCATCGCCGATTGGCTCCACCCCAGTCCGATTCCTCTCGGTGAGAGCGACACCGAAGCTCGCTGAAGCCACTCCAATCCTCGGCCGAAGCCCATCGCCGCCCGAGCTCGCCGGCCACGGTGATCCCCACTGCGCCGCCGCCTGTGCTAGCCGCCGGCCCGCACCGGAGGTCCTGGGTCCCCGCCAACGCCTCCACCGGCTTCACCTCGACATGTACAACACATTTTAGCCCTCACCCGACCCTCACCAGCTACCCCTCGCCGGCGCCACCGTCAGCCATGACCGGAAGGGTCACCTCCTCCGTTCTCCTCTGTCTGCCTCTCCATTTTTCTGATTAAGCATCGGTATAATGACAGGTAGTACCCCGTGTCCAGTTGGCTAGACCGAGCGCACCAACGACCACAATGCTGAGGTCCTGAGTTCGATTCCGTAAGGCCGCACCCCTTTTCCTCCATTTGCATTTTAATTTTTGTAGCTCATTTTGAGTAAGAAAAATTATAGAAAAATTGAGAATAATTTAGAGAAGCTAATAAGATTTAACTAGAATGTAAATAAGGTTATTTAAGGTTTAAATTTTGGTTAATCTGTAAATGAGTAGCTGTATGGTTGATTAAATTATTTAGAGGATCACTTACTAATTGAAAGCACTAATAAAAGGGTGGATTCGGTTGAATGTCCAAACATAACAAAGATGACCCTAGGGTATAATTAAAATATAAAATATATGCCCCGACATTTAACGTAGCGTTGCTAAACAAATCGCCATGGTAGAATCGTTTAAATAGCAATGTTAAAATATGATCCGGCATGCTAAACTTGCCTAGGTAAGTTAAGCTTAGAATAAAAATGGAGCTAAGCCTAATTATAATTAAGGTATAGACAAAATGATAATGAGCCCTAACTTAAATCTTAACATTAGATTTAGTGAATAATAATAACCGGTCAAGGAACATGAATTAAGCAAAATATTCCAAGTATATGAAATAGGATGTCCATTAAAGTTAGAGACATTTATAAGCAAAATATATATAGGTAACTAGTTAGAAAAATGTTGATGACATATATGCGCCATTAGTAAATATGTTAGTTCAATTTTTAAACACCTTAGACCTTATTGAAAATATAAACCCTAACATTAACATATTGCCGACCATGGAATCTTAGGTAGTAGTTTTAATTTAGTAGAGAAAACAAAATGTAATCATGTGTAGCAGGTTTGAATAGTAAAGGGATGTAAAAGTTAACCGTCTAAAGTATGACTACCATTTCTACATCTCTAAAAGGTCATCTTAATATATAGTCACTAAAATATAATAGCACTAGGACATCGGACATTAAAATAACCTATCTAATATATATAAACATTCCAAAGTAAACACTTAATCAATAACCACGAGTAATTAGGGTTGCATAAAATGCCACATATTAAATTCGGTAATATGAAGATACACAAAATAGGATAATGGGATTATTAAAGACTTAAATTCTAAATAAATTACCATATATGAACAGCTAATGAGCCTTTACTATTTATCTTAACCCAATTAATAAGAAAAGGCATATATAAGAGATTATTTTAAAACTTAATAAAGATATCCAAATTAAAGAAAAGGGAATAAAGTGGGTTATATTGATTCATCGGAAATTATGATTTAAAAAGACTTAAGTTCTAATATAAGAAATTCCTAGACCTAGCTTTTTGGACAACTGTTATAATACTTTTGACTAAAAGATTTATAGAATAAGTACAGATCTCATCCATCAGTCCAGTTGACTTTACCATAACCTAAGTTGCGAGGAATACATACCCAGTCAAACTCGTACATCGATACATAGGTCAATCTAACTCATGGAACTTCCTTGATAAATATAAAAATAATAAAAAGAAGCTATTAAAATAAAAAGATCAAGTTATCGTATTATACCATTGATCTTGCCTCAAATCATCCGAATCACCCATCAGCTCAAAGTAAAACTAAATTGAGATTATTCGGATTTATTTGGATCTTTTGAGTTATTTGCCTTTGTGTGTATTTAGCACGTAATTAGAAATTGGAGTCCTGAGGAATCAAGGGATGAAGCGTGATTAAGGGCATGGTGAAGATGAAGACTAAGGAGCTCAATTGAGAAAGCATTGTGTGAACAAAGACCGCGGTAGACCGCGCAAGGCGAGTCAATACTTTGATCATGTTGAACCTACATTTCTGCAAATTACTTTGTTTTAAATTAACAAATTGCATTGCTGTTATTTTTATGCAAATGCATGCTAGATTTGATATTCTAGTTATATGCCATTGTTTACATTGAATAATATTACCCCTCCTTTGAGTATTTGAATGTGTGAACCTTGTCGCCCTAGCAAAAATATATTAGTAGCATTTCGAAAATAAGTCTGTAACCGTATGCCATGCTTAGCATTGATTAGGAACTCGGGGCAAGAAATTGTCCCAAGCACCACTTTTATTCATGAGAAATTGGTTTGGGCAGTCATTGTGATAATGACTGGTATATGTTGGATATGATTATTTTACACTCCCAAGATCCCCAACTTGCTTAATTATCTGGGCGGATTGGTTCGATGGTGTGTATGTGTGTGGTGCAGTGATTGCACAGGTGGGTTAGTGGTAGACCGCCCAGATACCACTAAGGACTGAATCTTGTCATGTCACCCGTGTAAAACAGTACAACCACAAGCTGGCAAAATGTAGGCAGGGTTTACTAATTTGTGTGGCTCTAAGGTGGTTACGTGAAGGTATGACCACGAGCAAAGGGATGGATGGTCGCATCCCCGCCTTTGCCCGTGATGGCTCACGAGGGACCCTTCCCGAGGGATGGTCGTATCCTACGGAAGATAGACCTTAGCGGGCGTAACCACAGTAGGACTATGCATTGTAACAACCCTGTGATAGTCTACTCAACCGCATGGCTAAGGAATCATGTGGGGCAACGGGTGGATTTATCTCTTGTGGGTAAAGTGTGCAAAACTCTGCAGAGTCAAAACTATTCGAATAGCCGTGCCCACGGTTAAGGGCAGACATGGGAACTTAGCTAGATATAGTTCTATTTAAAAATATTTGAAAAATGGGAATGGAAAAGTGGAAGGGCAGAGGAAAGCCCAGATTTGAGTTGTCCTGGGTGTCGTCCCAGTGGTTCCTGGGTGTCGTCCCAGTGGTAAGTTAAGCGGCTATAACGCTGAAAATGTCATACGGTGTGATGCCGTATGTATGGAGAAATTATGGTGATATTAGACATATGGTGTGATGCCATATGTATGGAAATTCATGTTAATATTCCTTGAACATTATGTTTTTGCTCAAAACTGCTAGGTCTCAGGAAATTTTATGTATTATATTTCAAATAGTGGCATTCTATTCTTACAAAATAAAATATAGGTGGAATAAACAGGGTCGCGAGTAAAAGAGATGAATGTTTGTAGAGTACATATAAAGGCATTGGTGGATGCATGTCGATCTTGAATAGGAAATTATAGTGTGGGTTCTGGAGGAAATAAATTGGTAAAGTCTAGCTAAATGATAGGCTAGATAGATGATTTAAATGATTTTTGGAGATTTAGGAATTGCACAGATAAATATTGGATTATGACACGGATAAATAAATTCTTGGGCGATGTCAATATTAGAATTAATAGATTCAGTTACTAGATGAATCAAATGAATTTTTGAGGATTTGGTGGAATAATACAAGTATTGGATTATAATTCTTGATTAATGATATTCTTGGGGGATATATAATAGTGATTGTTAATCCTTGGGAGATGTTGTCAATATAGGGAATTAATAGGAGTTGATCAATTACTAGAGAGACGAATTGAATTTATGAGAAGATTGGAGGATGCATAACAATTAATGGATTAGAATCTTGGTAAATTGAATTTTCGATGGAGGTATATTCGAGGATTAGCTAGTGATAGATAGAAGAAAATGAGATGAATTAGGAACTGGAATCAATGACAAAAGAATTGAATACAAGTGATATCGGTGGATTGATAGTAATTATGTTAGAGAATTATTAGAGTTCAGAGGTAAGGGGCTAATGAATAGTAATTCAAAATACAAAGTATGATCGGTGGATTAAATAAAGGACGATACTTGCCATTTGGAGTTTTAGACAGCAGTCAATAAATATAGTGCATTTTCAGTGGATTAAGTCGATGTTGGTAATTGTAGTGTGGAGTTAGGTAGTAATAATAAAACTTTGATTAAATAAGAATAATAATGCTGCTAAAAGCAAATTTTGGCAAATAAAATAACCCGAGCCTTTCCTTGTTATGCCATGCATACTATTTATTTGCATTCTGTGCATTGGCTCGCGGAGCACGGGGTCGGAGTGCTCACGCTCGCTTTTGCGGCAAAATTCAGAATCAGGAGTCAAATCACCTCGCCTCAGCAACAAGAGTGGACAAGCTGGCAGATAAGATGAAGATGAAGATGTCAAGGGCTAGGTCGTGAACCTCCAGTTGGCTGCCTGTGGGCATGTCCTGAAGGTCCCACCTGTGTGCTTCGTTCTTCCGCTGCTGCAATTTATTGATTTCGGCCTAATCGGCCCATGAGTAAGTTTATTATTTTAATTATGTTTCCGCATGATATGTACTTTGATATTCAGAACTGTAACTGTGTGCACTATCTACTGATCCAGGGAATAGTGCAATTAAACACAGAGGAATCCGGATTGTAAAATCTGGGTCTGACACCTTCCAAAACAACACACAGTTATTCTTGCACACATGGATTGATTCATACCCAAGGCCCAATTCACGAATATATTTCTTTGCCTCGTCATAAGATTTTGGTAATTGGCTCCGAGGGAATGCTGAGGAAAGCAGCTTCAATAATGCATTAAATGCCGTATTGCCAATTCGATAGTGGGACTTGATATGGAGCAACCTCACAAGGAAGGAGAATCTTGAGTGGCTAGATCCAGGACATACTAACCGCTTCAAATCTGCAAGCACTCTATCAAACTTTGGCTTTTGTCCATCCTGCTCTGCAGCTGTGTACAATTCTCCAACTAAATCAACATCTGGCACTCTGTTATCGTCGTCGTCGTCTTCCTCATCCACTGTGATCCAATCATCATGATGCCATTCATGCAGATCTGATGGTTCTACAATGTCAGCAGCTAAATATTCCCCATGATGAATCCATCTGCTGTATGTGGACGACATTCCAGAAATATGTATGTGGTCATGCACTTCTGCCTGAGGCCGTAAAGTCTGGTTAAGACATCGACGGCACGGGCAAAGGATCTGGGTTTGCTCTGGGTATCTTTGTCTAACAAACTCCATGAATTGTTCAACTCCATGGATGTACGCAGGTGTGAATTGTCTCCCATTTACCCAGCTTCTGTCCATCTGTTGTAGCATAAGTATGCAAATTCAGATAAAACAGTCGAAAGTGACAAATCTAACACCAGAACAAATAATACACAGTCTGCTATAGGTAGTTGATTTCTTTTTTGTACAGCAACCGTTGATTTGCATTGAAATTTGTTAATAGGGTGTGTACAAATCTGTAGTGTATATGACCTATAAGAAGTTGTTGAGGTGTACAAACTTCTTTTCCTTCCCTCTCCCCCTGTTCCCTTGTATCTAATATGAATCCTTCAGCCTCATCTCCATATCAACATAATACACAGTCCTATAAGTATGCAGGAACTAGCTAGAGAGCTATGAACACAAATCCAACACCGGGAACTAGTGAGCTATTACCAGGAACCACGAATCTAATACTAGAAGAAGGTACACATACCTTTCAGCTATGAACTGGAACGGCTCGGCTGCAGGGCGCCTCTGCCGCGGCACACACCTGACCGGGACGCCAACGCCGCCGCGCCCGACCGAGAAAGCTCCGCCGCCTCGCCGCAAAAAGGGCGCCACAGCCACCACACCAGACCGGGGCGGGGCTCCTCCGCCGCAGCGCCCGACGGGGAATCCTCCTCCTCCTCCTCCGCCGCCGCGCCCGACCGGGAAAGCTCCGCCGGCTCACCGCAAAAAGAGCGCCACAGCCACCACACCAGACCGGGGCGGGGCTCCTCCGCCGCAGCGCCCGACGGGGAAACCTCCTCCTCCGCCGCCGCGCCCGACCGGGAAAGCTCCGCCGCCTCGCCGCAAAAAGAGCGCCACAGCCACCACACCAGACCGGGGCGGGGCTCCTCCGCCGCAGCGCCCGACGGGGAATCCTCCTCCTCCGCCGCCGCCTCTCCGCAAGTCAAGGGAGCGGACAGAGATCCAAGTTTACTAGACGGGGATTCCAATTTGAGTCAACGTGGAGGACAGCTATCTTATAATGGTTTAATGACGAAGTCGTGTTCGTTACAGTTCGAAAACAGAGCGTCAGAAATGAGTAATGCGAGCCGCGCGTGTCATCTGTGACGATATCTGTGTTGTTCAATGACGCGTTTTTGAGTTTCGTCATAAATAGTTGGTGCCCGAGGTCCGTCACCAATGCTCCATGACGAAACACAAAATTTCATCATAGTTATGCACTGTTCAGTGACACGATTTTCATTCGTCACGAGAAATTCGTCATAGATGTGCACATTTCTACTAGTGTTTTAAAGAATTGCCAATGGGTTCATCAAGAGGGAGCTTGAAGGACCATGTGAGAAGGTCTAGAATACTGTTGTGATGAACCATTACAAGTTTAGTGGAGTGGTGAAATGGTTTTACAAAGGTTTCATTTGATTTGGGCTGTCTTCTAGAAGTGTCAGGAAAATTAGAAGCACCGTAGGTATAAGTGCGATAGTTCCGTTTGGTAGAAGTACCGTAGGTATGAGTGCAAAAGTACCGCTTGGCGGAAGTATCGGGCTGAATTGTGGTATGTTTTTTTCCAGAGAGCTCCAGGTGAGATTTTCAGCGTGCGGAAGTACCGTTTTGGGAGGCAGTAGTTCCGTATTACGAAAGTTCCGGCGTGTTAAGTGTGGTACTTCCGATCTTTTTAGAAAAAACAAGGGTTTGAGAAATTGAGACATGGATTGAGTTGGGATGACCTAGGTCAATGGATTAAGGTTGCATGATGCATGTTTTGACTAATGTAGGTCAAATTGTGAAAAATTTGTACCTGAAAATGATTTCTTTGTCTTTGGATGTGCAGGGTCGCTTGGAGTTATCCGTGGTCAACAGGAAGGATTGGGCCTAGGCTTATGGAGGAGTTGAGGCCCAGAACGATCGAGAATGCTGGGTAAGACGGTGAGCTCAAGCATGGCACAAGAAAGGCGGGAATGTTGAAGGCGAGTTCGAACGGCGGGATGGTGTTATGTAGCTTGCACGAGCCAAGCGAGCCGTGGTTCAGTGGAACCAGGATGGGAGAGATTTGGCATCGCGTGGCAGGCTAGTGGTGCACCTACACGTGGCAAGCATAATGATTGCTTGTAGTGGTTGGTGATGACTGGGTCAAGGAAGAGTATTTTGGTAGTTTGACCAAAATACTGAAAATCATTTTGGGTCAAAACCGCGGCGCATGGGCGATGCGTTGGAGAGCGTTTTAGATCAAGGTGGAGCTAGTTAGACCAAGGCTAAGGATTTAGCACATGCACACTTATACGCTTTGAAAGGCCTGCATAAGTGAATTTGTAAGAGTGAAACACGTGTGTGTAGGGTTAATGAGTTTCTCCCAATGTAATAGTGGATAGAATCCATTAAGGGATGTAGGTGGCTGGTTGCCCACTTATAAAAGGGGTTGAAATGGAGAAATATGATGTTAACCATTCAACCCATCTCATGTGCTCTCATATCTAGGGTTAGGGTTTGAGAGTGAATGACTTGTGTGCTCTTTGTCCTCCAGGGTGGAGTGGCTGTAAAACCTACCTTCTTAAGTAAGCAATACATCAATCATTATGCGACTCTTGTGACTCTCTTGTTTTGGTTGATGTGCTTGTCTCTTGGTTGGTTTTGATATCTCTTCTTTCTATCTTATGATTTTGTTGTGCTAAGAACATTTAAGAGATGGAGATAATCCTTGTAAATACATCCCACCCATCTAGGCACCTTGATAGCAAGATTCATGAGAAAACCCAGTTTTGCTTGATTTTGGCCTCTTTGGTCCATCTCTTGATCCGAGAGTTTTTGGCTGGGATTCTTCGGTGTTCTAGCTTGCTGTGACGTGTAGGAATACATCCAAACCCTTCTTGGTCATCATCATCATCCCACGAGCAGGTTGTATTCACCGATTTTGGTTCTGACTCGGTTTTGGTACAACCATTCAACAAACTGAAAAAGGTCTCATCTTTGACCATAATTTTTATGATCGTTTGTTGGAATATGTTGCAATACTCTAGAGTATATCCCTGTAAAATTGCATGTCATTTGGATCTACGAGTCAAAAATTCTCTCGATTCTTGTGTTTAAACTTGTGCTAAAATTTCTGTTCATTAAGAAAATAGGTAGTATCGAAGTACAATCAGCGGTACTTTTGAAAATCGGTAGTACCGGAGTGCAATCAATGGTACTTCCAATTTTGCTATTTCTTCTTCAAAATTTTAGCAACTTTCCTTACTTGTCTTTTGGTGGGTTTTAATCCTAATCTTCATAACTCTATAGCTATTGGAGTGAAGGAGTGTTGGCCTCTTCTGTTGCCATATTCGGTCTTTCACTTCTTTTGCATTGCATATTGTATTGCCTGAAAAATAAGGACTTATTTAATTGATTCAGAGCAGAGTCAAGGAATTCTGGTGAGCTAATAATTCATGTTGCTAAATCTATATTCCTCTTCAGCATTTCTTTTGGGACTAGGAAGGGGAAATATGGTTTCACTCTATGAAGATTTCAATTGAGATTATACAGAAATAGAACATAATGCTGCAGACCTGTAGTATATGTGATCTATACAGTGAATGTAGGGTACCACGCTATGCATTCTGTGTACCTACTGATTTGGTTCTTTTTTTTTACTGAACAACGTTTGAGATCACTTCATTTTTGTTTGAGCCTATGATTGGTCCCATACTCCTACATGTCCCTTAACTATGCTCCTTCGCTTAGAGCAAGTACAATAGTATAGCCAACTAGTGGCTATAACACTTGTCCATTTTATCTATAGCTTTCAAAAAAATAGTTCATACAATAAGGTAGCTATTACAATAACTATTTGGCCCCACGTGTAAGAGAGTGAAATACATATTTTTACGTGCTATAGCTAACTGTAATTTAGTAGTCAGCTTCCTTCTCTCTCTTCCTTTCTCTCTCTGCCACGTAAGATTTGGTTGATATTATATTTGGTATAGCCTGCTGACTAAGCCTTATTGTACCTGCTCTAATAAAACAACTGTTAAACATTCTACATTCTAGTAATTAACTTAGGCATCCTTTTACGATTGATTTTTTTTTGTATCATAAGTTCTGAAAAAAAGTATCCCTTGGACAGAGCGAAGCAGCTTGGAGCCTTGCACATACCTATTTTTGCGTGTGGACTCCCTGGTTAGATCAACTTCATTTTGTGTTCTCTAGAAAGAAGACAATGTTTTCAGCCTTTCATTTCCCCAGTAATTGAATGAATATATTATTGAACATTAGTGCCATTTACTGTAAGCATATCCTTCCCTAGTCTTTACACTTTCGGTTAATCTCAAACAAATTTTAGTATTCTACTTTATGCTGTACCATATGACGTATTTTTGAATGGCACAGTTCATAAAAATAGAGTGTATTTTATATTCTAATATAAAATTAGTGTGATGTTTCCTTTGTATCACTAATAAGTATATATCTTTATTTGATATTCTCTATATGCATGTATTAAATATAGTAATTATAGATAATAATTAAGGGTAACTAGTTGAATGCCGGTGCGTTGCTACGGATTTTAAAATTTTATCATACTATATGTTCTGATAACGGGTGGTAAAATTCTTTAGAACATGCATACAAATATGTTCTAAATTTTTTTAAAATCCGTAGCAACGCACGTGCATTCAGCTAGTTGATCAAAAAATAAAGAGACGCGAAAGTAAGTTACTGCATTTGATCATAAAATTAAGAAACGCGAAAGTAAGGTATTTGTTTGGCCATACATTTTCCATCTAACAAAACTGAATGCCCGTGCGTTACTACGGATTTTAAAATTTTTATCATATTATATGTTCTGAAACTAACGGGTGGTAACATTTTTTAGAACATGCATACAAATATGAATTTTTTAGAACATGCATACAAACTAACAGAGCGGAGGAGCGGGAGGAGGAGAAGGAGGAGGCGGCAGCGTGGGGTGGAAAGGAGGAGGCGAGGGCGGATCGGAGGAGCGGGGAAGGAGGAGGCAACAGCGGAGCGGAGGAGCGGGGGAGGAGGAGGCGGCGGTAGCGCGGGGTGGGGAAGGACGAGGCGGCGGCACGGGGTGGGGAGGAGGAGGAGGAGGCGGCGGCGGAGCGGAGGGCGGGGGAGGAGGCGGCGGAGGAGGCGAGGGAGAAATCAGGGGGAGGAGCGCACGGGTTCGTGGGGGTGGGGGGAGGCAGGGCGCACGGGCGTGGGAGGGGTGGGTGGGCCCACACGTCAGACAAAGTATCTTTTTTTGTCAAGAGAGGTGGGAAGGGTGGGAGAGGCCGCACTAACCACCAACTCCTTCTTTTAAAATAGTAAAGATATAGTCGTTTTTTACTATCTCCTTGGTGTATGTGTAAGAAGAAATATGCCTTATAAATTTAGATGGAGAGAATATCTTAATCCACAACATATTGCTTCTTACAAATTCCCGCGGTAATACGGAGGGTATCGACTAGTTACCCTAATTCTTGTGTTCGTGCTAACAAACATGGGTTTAATCTTAATTCCCGAAGTGTGCGTAGATTACAAAATGTTGTCATGTTTACAAGTTAATGGAAGGTAGCTGGTTTGTGGAAAATACGGTTGTATTCGCTGCAATTGTTTTCGTAGTTTTAGTTTTTCTTTTGTCAACGATAGAGTTGCATTTGTTATAACTAACACATATATTGCATCCACTGTATAACTCTAAAATCTATAATTTATATCAATTTTCCAATTATAGGGTGGCTATAATTTTTAAACCCATATTTTCTAGCCGTTAGATGTGTTTGGAGATGTGTGTGCGCTTTAGCTACTGGGTATTGATCCTATGAGTGTAATTTTGCCTTATCCCTAACAAATAGAAAAAAAATCAGACTCCACATGTATAGACACCAGCAAGCTACAAAAAAAATCAGACTCAACATGTATCATTTCAGTCTCGTTTTGTGTGTGTGTATGCATGCATGTATGTATGTATGTATGTATGTATGTATGTATGTATGTATGTATGTATGTATGCATGCATGCATGCATGCATGCATGCATGCATGCATGCATGCATGTATGTATGTATGTATGTATGTATTATTATTATTATTATTATTATTATTATTATTATTATTATACTGAGATACAATAATACCAGGGTACCATGATCTAAAATAGTTATATATGTATATACATATAGATGTATATGCTGAGTGATTTCATGTATATGCCGAGGAAATCTAATAGTGTGGCAGGTTGTCACTTTGCCTGATGACCACAATTTGATTCTCACTATGGTTGGGTAGATTATTTTTTTGGATTTTTCACTACGATGTTATAGAATTTAAAGCTAGACACCTGAGAGATGACTACGCTAACGAAATTGTTCCCACCCTATAAAGGAGGAAAGCATAGGAATTTTGCTTGATAAGACATGTGGTAATTAAGTGAATAATGTTTCGACTTTCGCTTGCTTGGTAAGACATGCAGAAAACACCAACATGCATGCAACTTCATTATTGGTGAAGCGTTGGTTTCTCTGTACCGAGTATATGCCATGTGTCACTTGAACATATATGCATGCACAGACAAAATGCAAACACCACCAGTGCCTAACGAACAGCTGGGAAGCCCCATAGCTAGGATCATGATATAGAGATACACAAAACGAGACTGAAATGATACCAAACTAAACAGCTGTTTTGTTCTCGTATCGATTTCAGCTACTAGTGATTAAAATTAACCAGTGTCAATCTGCCCTCCCAACATTGCACAACGCATGCCACCTACAATGCATGTTTGTCGTTAAAGGCTCCGTCGGTAATAATAGTTAACGACCACGTATAACTTTTAGTCGTTAATTCTTTAACGATGAAATAATGTGTCATCGTTAATTATATAGTATCAATGACCATATTTCTAATATTAACTATCAATTTTTAGTCGTTGCTAGTATTACAGTGGTCATTGTTAGAGTATTAACCATCACCTAATTCATTTTTATAAAATTGTACCACCTAATAACAGAGAGCTACGACAGAGCAAAACCGGCCTAGCCTAGCTAGCAACCCAGACAACAAACTGACGATATCACTCCCGGTTTTTCCATCGAAATTAGTGGAGAATGTACGCGGTCGATCGATCGGTCCATTATGTTTGCTTAGATTGGGATCTCAATCATATATGTACTGGTGAAAAATGTTGGCGAATAATTTATTTTATTTGTTATTTATATTTAAAAAACACAAATATGATAAATAAAATTATCGTCTAAATTAAATGCGAATACTATATGCATTTTTTTTGCGAATACAAATATGGTATACAAAACGATGGCGAATACAGATATGAATATTATCTTGATTTATAGTAAAATTTAGCCTATGTAAAAACAACCCATCAATCCAGGCCATAGCCCAACCCAACTACTCAAGGCCACATTTATTTAGCCTGGAACAAATGTTATTTCATTTTGTAGTCGATACTTAGTTATATATTGTATGTTTAGTCTATACTTGTGTTATTGTTAGCTTCGGAAGTCTAGTCTTTATGCTCTATGCCTGTAGTGACCTGAAACGAATATAGTATACTAGTATGCAATACATTATCACTTGAAAAACAATGGTTTATTATGATCCAAGTTACCATCATTCTTATATTATATAAATGTGTTCTACTTGAATTTGCTGCTAAAGTTGTAGGATATTTTTATCCGATCAAATTGAGTAGATATTCGATTTGGAAAACAGTGGTTTGTTATGATCCAAGTTGCCACCATTCTCGTGTTATATAAATGCATGTGTTCTACCTGAATTTGCTGCTAACGTTGTAAGATATTTTCATCCGATCGAATCGAGTAGATATTCAATTCAAATTTGTGTTCTTATAGCATTTAATTCAAATTCATATTTGAGACTATTTAAATTTATAATTATTTAAAAATATGAATACGATAAATACACTATTCAATTCAATCCGTTTCCCCCTAATCATATGCATTCCCATTCCGAACCGTTAGCGTTTGCTACCGGTTTGGCTATCTCAGATGAAATCCCTCGGCAATCTTAGCGTATTATTTGCCCTCTTGCTCCCTCTATGTATCTAGCCACTTCACTCTTCACACCTGCAAAGCTCCAGCTCTCTCGCTCGCTCGCTCGCGCGCACACACCAGCTCACACACTCAGTACTAGAGCGTCGAGGATGATGAACCCCCCTCACCGCGTGCCGCTGGCTCTGCCAGGCCGGCCACTCCTTGTCGTCCTCGGCGGCGACGGTGGACATGGATCCGCGAGTGTGGCGCCGGCTGCCGCAGCCTCTGGTGGACCGAGTACTGGCGTGCCTCCCTACGACGTCCTTCCTCCGCATCCGCGCTGCCTGCCGCCGATTCTACCACCTCCTCTTCTCCTCCCCGTTCCTCCACTCCCACCTCCTCCTCTCCCCGCACCTCCCCTTCTTCGCCTTCGTGATCCCCTCCGCTGGCCACCTCCTCCTCCTCGACCCCACCGCGCATGCCCCCTCCTGGACCAGCCTTCCCCTCCCGTTCCCGGCGCTCGGCGCAGGCGGCGGCCCGGGCTTCTTCCCGGCGGCCGCGTCCGCCGGCCTGCTCGCGTTCCTGTCCGACGCGTCCGGACACAAGACGCTGCTCCTCGCCAACCCCATCACGCGCCTCCTCGCGGCGTTGCCGCTTTGCCCCACCGCACGCCTCTCCCCCACCGTCGGCCTCGCAGCCGGCCCCACCTCCATCATCGCCGTCGTGGCTGGCGACGACCTCGTGTCCCCCTTCGCCGTCAAGAACATCTCCGCTGACACCTTCGTCGCCGACGCCGCCTCCGTCCCGCCCACCGGCTTCTGGACCCCCAGCTCCCTCCTCCCCCGCCTCTCCTCCCTCGATCCCCGGGCCGGCATGGCCTTCGCTTCCGGAAGGTACGCTCACACATGCGTATATATGCGCAGGTGCTTGCACATAATCAGTACATGCAAGTTCTTGAGTACGGGACTATATATGGGTCGCTTATCGTTGTGGTTGCAGGTTCTACTGCATGAGCTCGTCGCCGTTTGCGGTTCTTGTTTTTGACGTGGCGGCCAACGTCTGGAGCAAGGTGCAGCCGCCGATGAGGCGATTCCTGCGGTCGCCGGCACTCGTGGAGTTCGGTGGCGGGAGGGATAACGCGGCGAGGGTTGGGCTAGTCGCCGCCGTAGAGAAGAGCTGTCTCAGCGTGCCACGGAGCGTGCGCTTGTGGACGCTGCGCGGCGGACACGGAGGAGCTGGCGGCGGCGGAGGCAGCGGCGCTTGGACCGAGGTGGCGCGGATGCCGCCCGAGGTGCACGCGCAGTTCGCGGCGGCCGAGGGAGAGCGCGGGTTCGAGTGCGCCGCGCACGGCGAGTTCATCGTGCTCGCGCCCCGCGGGCCGGCGGCCCTGGCGCCCGCGTACGTGCTCGTGTTCGACTCGCGCCGCGACGAGTGGCGGTGGGCGCCGCCGTGCCCGTACGTTGGGCACGGCGGAGGCGGGTTTGGTGGGGCAGGGTTTCGGGTGTTCGCGTACGAGCCCCGACTGGCGACGCCGGCCATTGGCCTCCTCGACGCCACGGCGCCGGTCGTCTTGCATGGCATGCATGGTTAGGTGCTAGCTTTGCATGTGTGGCTTCCTTGTGCATGTTTCTTGATGGTTAGTGCATGCACCCATGCATGAGCTAAGTCGTGATGTGTGTCATGGATGCTTGTGTGATTGTGTCTTAGCTAGCGTGGTAATTGGTCTAGTAGTGATATGTGTCAAGTTTTAGTAGTACCAAGTGTGGCACTTCATAATTTATGTATGTCTTAGTTACGCAGAAGTATGCATGGTGTTTAATTTACTATCTAGGTATTTGCCATCATCTCAATTGTATTGTTTGAAGTGTTTTTCCCGGTTCAATACTACTGGTCCAGAAAAGTGGCTGGTGCTACTTGCTTTCTGTGTTTTTTGGGTCTCGGCATGGTTACTGATGAAGTTTGTGCATGTCTTCTGATGATTATTACTAGCCACGTAGGCGTGGTGCAACGCCACGCCAGCCACCGTGTAGACCGAAGTAAAAGACGAAAATTCGCAGAAAAAAGAAAGCGCATGGTTTTTTTGGAAAAAAATCAAGGGCCTTTCGTAATAAAAGGAGAGTGCAGGGGTTTTTTTGCAAAAAAAATAAGGGCCTCTTCGGAAGAAATAAGGGTCTGTTCGTAATTTTGGAAACCCGCAGGGCGCTATCAAAAATTTTTTTTAAAAAAAAATTTGCAGGGACCTTTTCGCGAGGAAAAAGGACCTTTACGTAATTTCCGGAAAATATGAGGAAATCACCTCTCCTGACCGTACGCCAAATTCCCCGCCACGCGCCGGCCGGGGAACGCGGGCGGGGTGACGTGGGCGAGCGGGGTGCGGGGCATTCCCCCTGCTTTAATCCCGGTAGGATTCTGAAGAGAATCAATTTAATTAGATAGTTCCATGATCACATGCATGCATATTGTCACGTATATACAAACTTTGTTATGTGGTTATGCGAGGAGGGGATCATCTAGCGTGTTTTATTTGTTGAATCTGAATCTACTTTAGATACTTCCAATCTTAATGTGGAAATGCATTGTTCTCCAACATGCATTGAATAGTGATAGAGCAAAGAGATGTGATTGCGTGTTATATCCTGAATACTTTTAGCACGACTAAAAGCAACTATGGTAATTAATGTTCTTTTGGACTGTAGTTGATAATTTTTGTCTATGCTTTTCGAGACGATAGAGACGTCAACATAGATGAAACACATAATTTTAAACTTAAGAAGCTATTTGAAGAATTCGTTTTAAAAAAACTGCCCCCTTTGTTTCGCCTTCTGTAAAAGCAAAAAGGTCAAAAGCACTGACGAAATAGGCAGCCCACACATACGTATATACACCTATTTTTGCGAGGAAGGATATATGTACCTAGTTTTTCTCCCTTGAAATATGTGGTTAAGTGTTTCCTCATCAACTTTGTTACTAACTCCAAATGATATATCTTTTGAAACTGGTTCCAAACCTTGTACATATAAATTATACAAATCCTATAAAGACTAGCAATTAACTGGCGTGGTACTAATGCAAAAATCATTCAGAAATAAAGGGCACAAATTCACATAAGACACATCCATACAAACCTATATATACCTTGTAAAATTAATAGAATCACTATATATTCGATCAATAGCTAACTAGCATACAAAAACAACTTTCTTTTTGAACCGAACGGAGTAATAAAATTTCCAAGAATCAAAGAGGTCGATTTAGGTAATCTTGTATTTAGAACCACCAGCTCATATATATTTCTGCGAGTTTCTGAAAAATCATATGTGAAGAGGGATATATATGCATGTACAGTAGAACTATATTTGGCAGCGTACAGTAGAATGGAGGAATCTCTTATGGGAAATGCACAATGAGTTTAGTACTGTAGCACACCTGGATCACCAACGCAGGTACTTCTTGACCGGATCGGCCGAAGCCCGCCTGCCAGAGCGCCAGTTCCCACAGAGAGCTCTCATGCAGTCATGGTTGGGTTCAATGGAGCAGTACAGGCTCACCTGCGGGAGCAAGACAAGCGTACGCCCCGGCCGGCCGGCCGGCCGGCCCCTAGCTAGCTAGACCAATATAGTTAATTTCACTCGATAGAAGAATGGTACTTTTTGAAGAACAACAAAATTATGTGAATATCTGTAGGAGTGATTAACATTCTTGTGCTAACTGAAAGATGCATATATGTTGATGCACAAATTATTATATGGGACCTGTCTGATATGACCGCAGTTTATGATTTTCGGTTGAAATTTTTGAATTTTAGCTACTTGTGACAGAGATTACGGAGAGAAATACTCGTTTGCGATTTTGGTTAATACAGATGTTAGCCTTTTAACGTGTACTACAATTAACTTGTAGACCGTCTTGAGAAAATACTCCATTTAAAAGTTAAGTACCGTAGCAAAAGTTAAAAACCACTTTTAGAAGCTGTTAAAGAACAGGCTCTATGAATAATCAGATCATTAATTGACTGCATGCACTTTTATAGCACCCAGGGATAGGAGGGTAATTAGTGATTAGGCCAACCAATTACCGTCCTTATCAGGGCTTAAGAGGGGATAAATAAGGGGAAAACCCACCTCCAGCGTAGGCCCTAGTTCTCATCTATAGAGGTTGGTGCTCTCTCTCTCTCATCTCTACCAATCTCTCTCTCCTTCCCGTGTGTTTCCCTCTCTCCCTTGTGCACCAGGTGGCGCTGTAGCAAGCCGGAGAGCCGGTGGCCGGTGACAGCGTGACTACACGGCGGCAGTGGGCAGCTGGACGAGTGACAGCCGTGGCCGAGGCGGCTGGACGGGCAGTGGCTAAGTGCAGCACGGGCCTGACGACGGCATGGCCGGTGGCGGCGGAGTTGGCCAGTAGTGTCGCCTCGGCGGCACTAGGCCGGACGCCAAGGCCGGGAGGTGGCGTGGCTAGCCGGTGAAGGCGCAGGCCGGATGGCGGCCATGGCCGACGCGGCTTAGCCGAGTGGCGGCCAGGCACCATGCAGGCTAGTCAGTGGCACGGACGACGGTGGCGAAGGTGACCGGCGGTGGCAGCGGTCGGTGACGACGGTGGCCAGTATGCCATCGTGGTTTGGCTAGCCAAGGACATGGCTGAATCACGTTTCGTGCACGACTTCTTTAGTGTGGGCTGTGGAGCATGGTTCACTCAGCCAAACAGTGTTTCGCATGGCCGAACAACGTTTCGCATGGCCGAATGGCAACTTGGACGATAGAGGCTTAGTGAACACGAATTCTTCTGGCCGATTGCACTTCCGTCCATCTTTCTATATGTTTATCTTAGCTTTGATATGACCCATCTTCGTTCCATCTTGTGGGTTCGCATATAGCCTTGGAAGGAATGTTCGGGCGGTTGCACACCCCTGATCCCTCATGCAGCGAGTCCACTAAACGTGCTCATGGCAAGTACGTCGTGGCCATAACCTTTCCGTTTCACACACCACACATTCCCTGAGTACTTGTCACCCTTGCCATTGAGTACAATTACCATATTGTTAATGCTTGCCTGGTTATAGACTGTTAATGTAAGTCATGACTGATATATGCATGATAACTATTAATCTGACTAATAACCACTCACCACATAATAAAACTTGAATGATTGACAACCTTTGTGTGAGATATGTTGTAATGCCCAATTTAGAATAAATCCCAGAAAACCATCGCCATATCATCATCCCACATCGCCTCACATTGGGAATTGTTCTTTTCTGTTCCCCACCTTAGCAATCTTTCCACCTATCATAACATAGCCTTCCCTTAGTTCCTGAAATTTCATATCATATAATCTGCTAGTAATATAACGGTTACATGGCCTGAGGTTACCCACATATAGAGGAGATTTCCACCCACCTGGTAACGTACGGGGGGCCATACACTCTCGTTATTTAGAATATTATACCCCGTTTGCGGTTATACAGTCAAGGATAAGGACGTGTCTGACTACTCTCGTATATGGACCGGCAGTAGCCCTGTCCTCTCCTCTTTGTTGGAAGATGAGTACACATCGGGTAATCCACCCTCGGGTATGTGGAAAGCAATTGTTGGTGCCTTTTCCATAACTTGCTAAATAACAATTATCTTATCTTCCCTGTTCCTGTTGTTTCGATCTCTGATCCTTATCAGTGGTTCCAGTAATGTAGTTTCGTTGCACTTAGTCTGTGTCTATTACTTGCTTGCATACTTATCCTTACACAGTTTATTTGCGACCGTTGTTGGGTACTTGCTAAGATTTTGAAATATCACGCTTGCTCTTTTCATTCTCAGGTAAAAGTCTAGTGGAGTGATAGCATCATGCATGGGTGGAAGCACTCATGTTTTCAGTACCATGGCTTGCGACTATTTAGTTATTAATTTATTCTTTATTTGGTTAGAAGTGGATTAGTCACATGTTTCAAACATTTATTCCAACTTCCACTAGTTCTCTAATAAAGTATTATTCAAGTTTTAATTACCTTGTGATTTATTTGGTTGCTTTTATTATTTACCGCTTATTTTGGCGATGATGTTCCATAATAGTATCTTATATTGGTATGTGAGGTGTTATAATTGGTATCAGAGCTTAGGCTGTAGTTTCTGGAAAAAAAGGTTTTGCACACATACGGGGCTTCTGGTTAATTCATTCATGCATTATATCTAATCACTGGCATATTATTGATTCCATATCCAATTATCATTCCCTTTATCCTATCACTTTCTTATGACATTATTTCAATCTTATACTTCCATGCAACAGTATGCCTCCGGCTAGACGTACCAGTGCTCAGGTGCAGGAGTACATGGACCGGGTTCGCGAACGTACTAATGATCCAGACAACGAGGGTTAGACTTCATCACTGATGAACTCAGCTTCTGATGCATCAACTTTACCTCCACCGGCGGATCCTACTCTAGGCACAGCTGGCGCTCCTTCTTCGATGTCGATTGTTTCTCAGAGTGAGGTGCAGCAGCTTTCCACTCAAGTGCAAAACCTAGTCACGTTGCTGCAGACTGATCTTCCGACGATGCTCACCAGTCAAGCAGCGACTGCTACAGCTGTACCTATCTAGACGTCGCTTCCCCCTACTGGGCTTACGAACTTTCAGTGGATTGGGGCCAGTGGAGGCAGACAACTGACTTCATTATATGAACAAGAAGTTTGACACCATGGAGCTCACTTCCCAGGAGAAGCTGTTGTTCGCCTCCTAGCAACTATTGGGGGAGGTGGACCTGTAGTGGGCTGAGGTTCATAGCTCTCATGGACCTCATGTGGAGCCACCTACGTGGGAAGATTTCACCTCTGGTTTTGTCGCTAAGTACTATCCTTTTGCCCTAACTAGGCTGAAGGATTTTGAGCTTGACTCCTTGCGGCAGAAGGATGGTCAACTGGTAGAGCAGCACGAGAAGGCGTTTTGGGAGATTTGCTGCTTCCTCCCGGAGGTGAACTCAAATGAGCACAAGAAGGCTTGGCATTTCATTGGTGGCCTTCGAGGGGAGCTTCGCCATGTCCTATCTGTTATGGACATTCACACCTACTGGGACGCAGTGGATCGAGCCCAGCAGATGGAGGTCCAGCTTTGTCAGAACGTGGCCCAAAAAGTTGCCAGTTACAACAAGAAGAGGTTCAATTGTACTTTTTAATTCAATATTTAGCTCTATTTATTTCCTCATTCTTTCAAGACCTTTTAATTTCTGTTTCTCTTTTAGGCCTTTCCCGATAGAGGACCGGCATGAGTCCAACTCTGGGAGCTCTAAGAAGGCTCATCACCATGGGAAGAGCCAGTGGTCCCCTTCTCCTTCTCGTCGTTCCTTCCTTCTCGCCATTCCAAGGGTGGGAACCGCCCTACAGCTCAGGGGATTTCTGGGAGAAAGATTGTGTGTTATCGCTGTGGTGAGGACCACAAGGGCAGCGGCTGTGGCTATTCTGGCAAGTGCCACACTTGTGGGATTCAGGGGCACAAGACCATTATTTGTTCCTAGACCCCTAATTCCATCCTTCCACCTGGGCTGCTCAAGAAGCGCAAGGCTTCGGTTGGCACAACAAATCAATCTGCTTATTCACCTGCTGGCAACATTACTCGTGCGGTAGCCTGATTTTTTAGGCCATTTATTGAAAAATATGTAAAAAAAAATAGGTCAATAAAACAGTCTCGAATTTTTTTAATTACAAATAGTCGGATTTTTTTGGTCTGGATTTTTTTTGGGCCAGACGGGAACAGTACTTGGTTTTTTCCGCGAAAAAAAAATTGTGAACAGTAGTCGTGCAATTGGGGACCGCACGACTACGATGAACAGTGTAGTTGTGTGGTCCCCGACCGCATGACTAACATGTGTCACGCCCTCAGAATCGTGCGGTCAGGAAGGGGGCTAAATTTGGTATTGTGGTAGTCTGGGGCCAAATTTGGTATTATGGTAGTCTGGGGTCAAATTTGGTATTAATGTGGTACAGGGGGCTAGAAATGACCAAAATTCTTATCATTTGACTTATGATTTTAAATTCTGGTTATTCATGAGAAACATTACTCAGACAGAAACAATCGTATGTGATTTTGATCGATATATCTAAATTTAGTATAGTGTCTATTATAATCTCACCGTAGACACCATATTAAAAAACATAATATTTAAAATCTAATTAGTATAGCAGGACGTGATAAGCAAAAGCCAGATCCCAAAATAACCCAGTCCAAATTGTACATGCCCCGACGTCTGACGCCAATCCCATGGAATGCAACATCATGTGTCTTTTCTAAAAAATCCTTCCTACACAGGATGTGCTTGATTTGCTGACATGGAGACTGGGGACAGTAGGTCTATTGCTGACATGGCACACCTCTCCCTTCCAAACATCCACCATAGGCATATGCTTGAAATCCGATGAACCAAAACTGTGGACCAACACCGCCGGTATTCTATTCCCAATTCCACAGAATTCCACTTCCCACTCCCAATACTTAGCAGTAGAAAAACAGAGCAAAATTCCACCTCCAAACTCAAAAACCTGGAGCTCACAGGAAACGGGAAGAATCAACTTCCGCGATTCCCTGGTGCCCCGCCAGAAAGCTGTGATTTTGATTAATTTTCTGCTCGCGGTTCAAGTAATTGATGCATGCTGAGTACCTGGACCTTCTGGGCTGCAGGAATTGAGAGGTAGTGTCTGAATTCTTCCTTCCTTCCTTTCTTGGTTCTTGACGTGTTCTTGTGCAAGAAGTTAAGATCTTGCGAGGTGGGCCGTCGCTGATTCCATGACGGATCTTGTGCCTGTTCTTGCAGGCATCTTGGCGACAGGAGAAATAATCCGTGATCCTTTGCTTGAGGTAATGGAGCGTGTGAGCTTTCTCTCTGGTCCTTTATGGTGGATGATTTTAGTGTGCACTGGTTAAGATTTGCTTGGATGTGGAGGGATATAGAGTCCTTTTTGTTCTGTTCTTTTTGAAGCAAGGTGGTGGATGCCGACCTTAATTGCTTGCTTTTCTAGAGAAGTAAAAAAGGGAGGTCTTCATTAAAGAGTGGGGATCCAACAATGGTTGCTTAGATGGGCTGGAGCTGTTAATCTTAATTGACGGGGTTGCTTGAATTAGGGTTAACTCTGGGGGTTTTGGAGGTGCTTTGATAGAGATGGTGTATTCTTCCTTGCTCACTCTGCCTGTTAGCTGAGATCAACATCGTTGTGTTCTGCATTGCATTCACTACTAAATGTTCCAGTATGTCATTTCTAATGAAGCGGGGAGTGCCTAGATGTTCCGTTACTGTATTTAGTGATAAACTGATAATATGGTTGTTGGTATGCCTCCTTTCTATTTCATTTTCCTTGTTATAATTAATGACTTAGTTTCCCACCATTTTAACTGCTTGGTTCAATATTATTGATTTAGCTTAGCATTGCGCGATTTTGTATGTTTCCAACTTCCTTTTATAGTTTTCATGTCATACATTGCAGTGGATATTAGTTGGATGGGAAAAATATCTTGGATATATTAGTTTGGAGGGAGGGAGAGGCGTGTTAGTAGAAATTGGATTTGTGGGTACAAAAGATAGTTTCTGCCTCTTGTTGTGGTGGTTAACTTGTTCTATTGATATTGCCTTGCATGCATGTTATATTGTTATGTATGACCTCTGCTATATGCACAAATCTTTCTGTAGATACTCAAATAGTCAAATGCATGCCGTATCTTTAAATCGTTTGTTTAGCTGCTACTGTAAATTGTAAAAGGGCAGTTGCATCCTAATTATTAATACAAGTAGCATCCTAATTATTAATACAAGTCTTTGCTCATAGATAACATAACAAAGCTGCAGTTTGGGCCATCATCAAGCATGTCGCTCCTTTCAAAGTTACGCTTGATCACTGTGGATGTGACTGGTACTCTGATTGCTTACAAAGGACAGCTTGGGGATTACTACTGTATGGCAGCTAAGTCTGCCGGGATGCCATGTCCTGACTATAAGCGCATGCATGAAGGCTTCAAGCTTGCATACACTGAGATGGCAAGACAATACCCATGCTTTGGATTTGCGGCAAAGATGCCAAATGTCGATTGGTGGAGGATGTGTGTTAAGGATTCATTTGTGAAGGTAAGGTTGTTTTGTAAATATGGAGCTTTTAAGGAAATAGTGGTGCCTTTTTTTCATGTGCAGATGGCTTAGATAGTTATTTGGCTGCTCTATATATACTGCAGGCTGGTTATGATTATGATGATGAAACATTTGAGAAAGTCTTCAAACGCATTTATTCTGCTTTTGGCTCCTCTGCGCCATACTCGGTGTTTCCTGATGCGCAGCCCTTCTTGAGGTGGCTGCGGGAAAAGGGACTCACAGTTGGAATCGTCAGCAATGCAGAGTACCGTTACAAAGATGTCATCTTGCCTGCTTTAGGGTTGAATCAGGTTTGATAACATTATGCATGACAGTTACTTGCTTGTGTAATCATTTGTTGTGTCTTCATTCGTAAATGCAGTGGTCTAATGCATGCATTGGTTTTGCCACTAGGGCTCGGAATGGGATTTCGGGGTGTTCTCAGGCATTGCTGGTATTGAGAAGCCTGATCCAAGAATCTACAAGATCGCACTGGAAATGGCGGGGAGCGTTGCACCAGAAGAAGCGCTTCACATAGGTGACAGCATGCGCAAGGACTACACTCCTGCACGGAGCGTTGGGATGCATGTGCTGCTTCTGGACAGATTCAAGACCGCTGATGCTGAGAGCTGGAGGCAGTCCGGTGCACCGGTGTTCCCCGACCTGGTTGCTGCTCAGGAGTGGCTCACCAAGAATCAGGAGGAACCAGTAGCAGCTGAGCAGAATGTCTGAAAAACTTGGTATGTGTTAATTTTGCCCCTCGGAGAGTTCCTTTTATGAAGTGAGGGAGCTAAAGAAACGGTTTATTGTTGTATTGTACTACTGAGAGGGAGATAGGTGATGGTTCTTGTCTACTGGCTAGTGTAATTAGCTCGAGCTGTGTCTGGTAGTAGCTTCTGGGGCTGATGCCGACTGCTGAACATGGCAAACAAATCAGGTGTCATGTATCATGTTTCAACGAAGAATTCTAGTTCTGTTTTGCATTGTTCACCTGTCTGAAACAATAAAGAAGAAACAAGACATGGACTCGGCCTATGCATCTCATGAGAGGTTGAAGGGCATTATGATTTTGCGGTTTGTACTTTCCAAGATGAAAACGATACCAGCAGAAGTTTGCAGCATATAATCATAGTTTACATACAATGAAAGTGGTTTCATTGTTACCCTGAAAGGGGCTTCTTGATTTGTACAACATAAATTTACAGTGAATCTACCGCATCTGATCTCACACGGTTATC
Organism: Dendrocalamus latiflorus; assembly: GCA_017311315.1. Classification (NCBI taxonomy): domain Eukaryota; kingdom Viridiplantae; phylum Streptophyta; class Magnoliopsida; order Poales; family Poaceae; genus Dendrocalamus; species Dendrocalamus latiflorus. The sequence goes on along the minus strand of CM029659.1, from coordinate 34,900,336 downwards.
AGAAGAAATATTTGGTAGCCGAAGCGCTCTCTGATAGGGGGAATGAAATATTAGAGGAGATATTCCTTTCAGCACTGATATATGCAGCTCTAAGAAAACAAAACGGCGTAGTTTCTTTTGCTAAAAAGTAGATGACGGTCTAGGCCGAACCAAACAAATGCTTACGCCCATCGGCAATCTCGGATATTTTTTTTGGAAGCAAACTCAAATATATCATTTAGTACATGATACAGTTCAAGAGCCATTTTATGCGGTTTGGAGTTCCAAAACATCTTTTAGCGGCCTGCAGGGTGTCTGTTCCAGGACAGGTAGTTGTGATCTCCCAATTTCCTGCAAAAGGCCATAAATTAGTACGTTAAAAAGACACTCAGTTATATAGGACAACAAAAAGGAATACTGGTTATTTTATCACAGACAGAACGCGATGGTTGTGTGAAAAGTTCTACAAAGACAATTCTTGTGATAAAAAAACACTTGATCATGTCAGGACATGTATGACCAAGTATAAGCTGGATAGGGATGCCACATACTCATAGCATAATACCAGGGTAAACCAACTAGTAGTGTAAAAGATCAAAGTAAATGGGGCAGTTGGTTGCCTGGTTCTAGCCCCTACCAATCTCTTTCAACAAAAGAACGAAGTATGTACAACATGAACTTTGCTCATACAATGATACAACCCAATGCCTCAATGCAACCTACATCACGACTAGGAGATGTAAGATAAAATGGAGTGCATCAAAGATAATCAAGATGTCAATATACAACTTCTCGGCAAACTTGACAGACTAAATCCAGAAGATTTGCTGCATGCATAACAAATAACAATAATGCTATGAATGTAGCATTAGATAGCATAAGCATCTACAATTCTACACAGGGAACTTACAAACTAAATATAGAAGGTTCACTGCATGTATCACGCATGGCTTACAAACATACCAAGTACATAGCAAATTTTTATTTAATTGCAGTGGATATGAGCTCAGAAAGTTACTAACCTTGGTTTTATCACATATAGCAAGGTGAACACAAATGCCAAGAAAAAGCAGAGCCCACCAACTATTACGTATGCAAAGCCAAGAAAATCATTCTTCCCTCCAAGCCAGGTTGCAGTGGAAAGGACCAACTTTTTCTTGCCACCAAAGCTATATGTATTGTAGTTGTTACTCAGCCTCACTGTTATGGTATCATTCTCCTTGAGATCAACGTATATCCTCCCGTACAACTTCCTGAATGTAGGAAGTGCTGCAGTCCGCATCCAAACGATAAGGTCCTCTTGATCGCTCAACTGTCACATAAAATGCCAACTGACATGAATAACTCCTAATGACATTCCATACCCAGAGAACATTTGTTCATCTACGCGAATTAAGAACTAAAAAACATAGTTCATCTTGGCAAAAGATTAAGATGTTGAGGTTATATACTAAACCATTGTCTCCCACTCTCCATACACATACATGCAACAATGTAATAGTGCAGATCAAGAATTCACATACCGGGATCTTTGGGTCAAGCGATCCTCCACCTACGAGTGCACCATTCTGGAAGTTGTTCGGATAGACATCTTTGCCAAATTTGTGCTCCCTATCACTCTTCCAGGAGATGTCCTTCTTGTCTACCGTCAAATTCTCATTGCCACGAGTGAAGTTATATGTATCATTGAACAAGCTCCAAGCAATCAGACCACAAGGAACAATTGGTTTTCCATCTGCCGTGGTCTTCTCAGGTTCACAAGCGGATGTCTGATTTGCCTTCTTAGCATCTCTTAGCTGCCCATCGTTTCGGCTCTTCACATACCTGAATTTGGAAAGTGTTATACATGCTAAGTCTCCAATACATGCTATTCTTAGCATAAGGTAGCCAACTTGGTTAATTTGTTATGTATTATGGTTTTTCAATTTTAATTGAAACATATACATTTGCAATTTGCAAAGAAACAGGAAATGAATAGCTGCCAAATAGTGCGAGAGGGCTAAAATATTTAAGTGATTGCCTGAAAACCTCAAATAGGATCGTACCTCCTATGATTCTGGTAGAAGTTATCAAGTTGGTAATACACAAAAATTGGCTGATTCATATCCTTTGTAACCTGGAGACAAACATTCAGTTCATTTTTTAGCCAAGATACTGTGATAGAAGATGTTGGCTTATAGCCACATGCTCATTGCAAATTTATAAACATGTTATACACTTCAAATAGTCTATCACAAATCTATTTATTGCACTGTTGCTCCTTATGTACCCTAGTCCTTAAAATTATGAGTCAATCCCCAGGAAGCTAAGCTTATTACCGTGAGAGTCCTTGTGCACACTTTGGATATGCTCGAGTTCTGGATGTAGCCAAGCTTGTTATCAGTCATGTTAACTGGCACACATGCCTCATCGTACCGATCAATAATCTCAACAACCTACAATCATTCAGCACAAATAAAAACAGAAACAAAACAACCACAACATGTATCTTAACATAAGGTGTAAAAGACACGCAGCGTACATCATGTGCAGCTAGCAGTGAAACGATGCCAACTGGGACAAAGATTACACCGACAACGAAAAACACTGAGACGACCTACATAACACAAGCCAAAACATCTGTGAGCTGCTCCAACATGCGCCTTTTATCCTCTAGAAGCGGTAGCATCATAATAATCTCTACAACCAGTAAGCTTACCCATTTTGGAGTAAGTATTGGCTTACAAGCCGGCAGCTCCTGCTGCGTGAACTTGGAATCTGCGCATAAGAATTTAGGAGTAAGAATTGGCTTATAAGCCAGAAACATAAGTCACACCATAGGGTAAGCAATCCCTCTACATCAACATTTCGATGTCAAAGGTCCATTGGTTCTCATTGCTCATACAGAAGCAAATAATACCATCATGTACCGACTAGATTGAAGGTTTTTCTGGATTAAACTAGCTATAATCGTTAGGGTGAGCTCGGAAGCTCCGTTGCTTAATAAGGGAAGTATAGCTAACTAAAAGAACTTTTCCACAGCTCGCATCTCGAGACCCCAAGCTAACCAAATTAACACCATCAAGAACAATACATCCCATCCATCCTTAGTAACAAGACCAAAAAGAAAAGATTTGCCACCAAGTAACATCAAGATTCGACGAGAGATCTCACACTTGGGCATCTTGGTGTTCCTCCTGGCCGCGCCCCCATCCCCATCCCCGGATCCGCCGTTGCTCGTGCCGGCCGCGTGGTTGTCCATCGCACCAAGCCAAGCTACCAAGAACCTCCTCCGGAAGCCAAGAAACCTCGCGACCACGCCAAAAAATCGCAGCCTGTCCGGTCCGGAAGCAAGAACCGGGCTCCCCCGACACCACAAGAGGCGGTTTTTCCGCTGGTGATTCGAGGTGGGTACAAGAAAAATGGGGGATGTGGGGAACTTGCCGCGATCTTGGCGCTCTTTGTTCTCGGCTTCCTTCTTGCGAACGTTGCAAGGAAGAAGGGAGGACGAGTTTGTGTGTCAAGCCGGCGGAGACGACTCGGGGTCGGGGTCGGGAGTCGAAGTGGTCAAAGAAATTGCCTTCTTTTTTTTCGTTTTTTTTCCCGAACGTTCCTACGTGGAGGGTGGCGCTTGCATGATTTTTGTGTTTTAAACTTTAAGGCCCTGTTTGAAATGCGGGAATTTTTCCCGATTCCTGCGGGAATTGAACTGTTTCCTGCAAAATTCCTGCAAAATTCCTGTGAAATTCCTCTGTTCCAAACAGCCCCTAAATTGAGATTTTAGGATGGATATTCGTTATGTTTAGAATGAAAAAAATTGTGCATTTCTCATCGGAGAACCAGTTCCTAATAGTACTAATACTAAGGGTGTTAGTTACAAAAGTATCACACAGCGCTCTCAATTCCGTACAAAATGCACATCGTGTATATAGTCACGGATAATACATAAGGTCGGTCTCAATCGTACGTTCTGCCGCCATACACAGTAGCATGTTTGGTCTTTTTTTTTCCGATTAGATTCTCTAAAAACCTTGTAACTTTTGGGAGCGAGAGATGGGGTGCCATTTAAATTACAACGCAAAACAATTTTCATGTAGAAAGTTATCTTATGCCAGTTCCTCTGTAGACTAATTTGCACCTGTCGAAATCTCAACGCTTACAAAATCAGCTAATCTAAACCACAGCTCGTTGAAATTCTCTGCCATGTGGTTCAAATAAGATTTCCAAGTCATGAGCTGCGTCTCTCTTTCTAGAAGCAAGCCAGGTTGGGTGACAGCGCACGGGAAAAAAAAAACAATTCAGCTCTACCTTTCGCAGAATCCTTTTGGTCCTTCCGTGACTTCATCATCTACGGACCTCGCGATAATCACGGACGTAATGTTCAATAGAGAGCATTCATGTATGGAGCGTTGGTCGTCGCAATTATAAGTACTTAGCGTTTGTTTTAGCTTACGACTTATTAATTTTATAAATATTAGTTGTTAAAAAAATTAAAAGTTAGAAACCATTAAAAATAAAAAGAATAGGACAGTAGTTGCCGACAGTGTAGGTCAAATTGAAAGTCAAGGGTCAAAATAAAATAATAGCATCTAAGAAGATAATGCGATAGTTAGGATGGTTTTTTTAACTGTAATTTATAGCTTATAGTTTAAATTTTTAAATTTTGTCTGTTCAGGAGAGACAGTATATAAATGATAATTGTCGCATGTAATTTTGATCGATACAACAGATCTTAGTATATTTTTTACTATAATACTTCTATTAATTTTATCTTAAAAAATACACTGTTTAAAAATTAATTATTATAATATAAGTCATAAGTTTGCTTCATGTCCGTTCGATGCCGTTCCCAGAGACCCAGATATCCATCAGCGGCTGTGTTAGTGATTGTCCTATGTTGGGCTGGGCTCTGACATGGCCGTACTGGCCCGGCCACAGCGACCCCCTAGCCTAATTTGTCTTGTCAATCTCTGGTATCCCTCCTCTAATGAAAAAAAAGGCAGAGCACAGTCTAGAATTGCTGATTTTGACCGGTCGAAAATAAAGAGAAACCACTAGTTCGAATCGGTTTAATCCTATATCAACTACATGCCTATGTAGAGATCATTGGATGAGGAATAGCTTCTGCAATCCCTCGAATCGACCAATGTTGGAACACTGACTCAGACCGTGATGCGAAGTTCTGAACTGAAACAAACGAACTTATAAAATGGCCAAGCCGTGCACCAAAGAACAACTCTCGCTTTTTTTTTTTTTTGTCTTCTCTTTTGCTCGCTGCATTTGCGTTTGCCGAGAAATCAAGAACCAGGCGAAACTTAAATGCATCTTTATCATCTCATCCAGCATCTCTTTTTAATTTCACCTCAGAGCTAGGCTGCATGCCGGCCTTCACCTCAGAGCAGAGGACCACTGAAATGCAGAGCAAAATCGGTCCAGCATGCAGCATCACATCTGCCACGACTCGCATTTTTACCGTAAAATTAAAACGCTAGTCAATAAGTTATTATTCGTTTTAGCCGATAAAACACCATTTTAACGAATAATAAGCCCATCAGAGTGTTACAGCAGAACAATAATTAGAGACAAAACACGATATTACAAGAATATCGCCATGCAGGGATAAAGTTTATTACAAAGCCTCAAGGGCTCGAATATCACAATATTTAGAAAAGAAAATAGTCTAACTACTTTTTATTAAAAAACGAAGACAATAGAACGACACCCAATCGTACTCGGGTTCACCAAAGATAATTCCTAATGGTTGCCTACTTCATCCAACCTCCACACGGGGTGTCCACCTTGTACTCGTTGTATCCTGAGCCTACGGTATTCCATCCAGGTAGATTCCACCTGATCTTAGCTATTCTCCGAACTGACATACTCCTAAACAAGGGAAGATAATAGCAAAGGTGAATACAGAAGTACTCAGTAAGCGTTATTAGCAATATACAATGAATATTTATCTTCTACACTTCTAGGAATATCCATTGCTATCCTCCAGTCCCTTATTCTTATTCTCTTTTTGTCCCTCATTCTCTTTCCTATTATTTATTCCTATTATTTATAGAAAATAAGGATTTTATTGTTAGGTTTTGAAAGAATTCTAGATTACTAATTTAGAAAACTAACGAACACTCGTATGAACGGTTAAAACCCCCATAAGTTTTCGTAATTCTCTTTTCCTGGAAACAAGAACGAATTTATGATTTGTATAGCATTACGTAAGCTTGTATAGCATTATTCAAAGATTACTTAGGGTCAACACTTCGCCCAAAAATCCAAACCATCATCGAGGCCTAACTTAACCATAACCTTCACAAAATCGTTAGTCCTGACCGATTACATTGTCATTAATCACCAAAACATGAATTAGATGAAATAGGGATCTAAATGCTTACATCCGAACATTTAGAAACCTAAATATTTTGTCCTTGCTAAGATCATCCTTACCCTAATTCTTCAAAGTTAAGTCCATACCCTAACTTGTTAATTTGGGCAGCTCATTACCCTTAGCTAGGGGACATGAGAACTAATTAATGCCGGTCCATTTTCAATAACGATTTTGCTATTTGTAAACTGCCTAATTTTTTTAAGTCTAGATCGATTTTTGTGACCATTGAATTTGTGTGGATATTGATTTGCCATATGATTGGATGCTGATCTCTAGTGGGTAAATGCTTAAGAAAATTTGGGTCACCTTACAGACAGATAGCCCGTTGAAATAATGCAGCAATCATACATAATTTCTAGATGATTTATGTTGTTTCAAGTATGAAACAAGCCCTTAACTGGTACATATTGCACGGACTGAATCTGGAAAGATCTTGCACTTGCATATTTGACTGAACAACTTTTTTTTTTGAAATAGCTCTAGCATTCACTTAAGGAGTGGATGCTTGGGTTCCAGCCTAGGTGGACGGGGTGGTCGACGCCACGTACGCCCGGCCAACCGAGAGAATTGGACGCATTTGGACCTAGGACACCCGAAATTTCATTTTTGAACCTCAAACGAAAAAAATTCCAAATCTGGACCCCGGCCGACCGCGCGACCGCCGCGTCTCGCCACGTGCCCCGGTCGTGCGATGTGGTACCGCACAACCGCACTGTTCACGGGTCGTGCGGTACCACACCGCACGACCTCGCCGCCGACCGCGCGACCAGCTGGCCGAGCGCACGTCCGTGCCGACCGCACGCTGCCCGAACGCACGACTCCCTGCTTGACCGCACGTCCGGCTGCCCAAGCGCACGACCGAGATTGCATGCTCTGGCTGATCTGAAGCTTCATCCTTCAGTGTCTTGTGATCATACCTTGGATCATCCACAGTTTGTTGGGTACTAGTGTTGCCTACTTCTGAATAAAGAGTTTCATTTTTAATGTCATCAGAAGTCTTGTTGCTTCCTGCACTGCTCGGCCGACGTCTTTTCTCGGTGGTGCGCTTGGGCAGCCGGACGTGCAGTCAAGCAGGGAGTCGTGCGCTCGGGCAGCGCGCGGTCGGCACGGGCGTGTGCTCGGCCAGCTGGTCGCGCGGTCGGCAGCGAGGTCGTGCGGTGTGGTACCGCACGACCCGTGAACAGTGCGGTCGTGCGGTACCACACCGCACGACCGGGGCACGTGGCGAGACGCGGCGCTCGCACGGTCGGCCGGGGGTCCAGATTTGGAATTTGTCTCATTTGGGGTCCAAAAATGGAATTTTTTTCGTTTGGGGTCCAAAAATGAAATTTTGGATGTCCAGGGTCCAAATACGTCCAAAATTCGCCAACCGAGCAGGTCTCGGTTCCGACTTAGCACTATGTGACCCGATATTGTACGTTACATGCATTTCTTATACCAACTATAACAATGTGCTTAATGTATTATGAAATTGAGGAAGTACGTTGTTTCCTGTTGGCTAATTAAAACCATTTCTAAAGCAATACAATTTTATTCGTTATTTGATTATTTGTACAAAACCAGACTCCTATAGACTATATATTTACTAGGAATATGCCCGTTTCACGCACCTAAAATTTCGAAAAAAATCTATTTAACAATCTCAATTATAAAATTGGGTATTTAATCCTCCAAACTAAAAAAAGAGTCAATGTAAACCCTAAAATAGTTTTAGAGAGCGGTTTGAATGATGTGGATCCCACTCAAAGTAGTTTTGGCCATATTAGCAACCACATTATCGAATTTTCGTAATGAGGATTCAATCAAGGGTGTCAATATTCACATTGTTGACCTCTTTCTCACTCCTTTCTCTCCATATATATCCTCTTTCTTCTTTTCATCGTCATCCCTTCTCATTTGAATCCGCATCAGTAAAAATCGATGACATGGCTGCTAACATGGTAAAAATCATCCTAACTTAGATCTCCGTCAGCAAAACTGCTCTCCAAAACCGTCTTAAGGCGTAAGTTGGCCTAATCTTGTAAGTTTAGAGTGCTAAATACTCAATTCTATAGTTGGAGTGTTAAATGAACTATTTGGAAAGTTCAGAAGTGTAAAATTGACTTATTCCATTAGTTTTTCACCTGCTACTCGTCATGCATGCACGTAGATCACTCTAGTAGCGAGCTAACAAATATAAGAGCTAATTAATATGCTTTTTAGGGAATAACAGCTAATTGATATGTCACAGAGATACTTCTTGCCCATATATAACTCATGCGGTCCGCAAGCTCCGTTTGAAATGAAATGTAGGAATTTTACGGTGTAGAACTCATACCTTTATCAAAGCAATACGATTAGCTAGTTCCACAGGTCCGCTTTGGCATGAAATGATTTACCTTGATAAATATGACTTCAGCTTCTGGCTTCAGCTTATTTTTGCACTATTCATAAATTTCGTCTTTTTCTGAACTTTTGGCTTTTTTTGAGTTTTTTTACCGGTTCTTTTTTTCCTCGTATTTGTTTACATTATACGTGATGGGCTAATATGTTTTTTCTATTTTTAAATTTTTTTAAAATTTAATTATGGTAAATAAGCCTTTGTCAGCTACAGTGCTTTTTTCAACTAGAGGCTTTCAGCCGAACCGATCACCCACAAAGCTTCTCATCTGCCAATCTTTATTGGTGCACGTGTACTTTCAGTGCGGAAGCCTTCTACTAGCTAGCTGCTCGACGTAGGTGTTGAGGATATGTAAACTTGGCAACGACGTACGGGCCACGGTTGGAACATTTTGCCACGGCGGGCAGGTTCTTCACCGTCCGGATTTACTATAAATCTTGGTATTCACGCAGCCGTTTAAGTTTTTAGTTATGCAAAGATTAATAAATAATCTATTTATAATTACACTACCATAACATGAGGCTTACATAAAATATAGCATAGCTGTCGATTACAGAGTTTTAAGATACTATAGACAAAAGACAATAAAAGACAACTACACCACATGCTACACTTAAGTGTATGCTCGACTTAGAACGCGTGATTTTTACCATCGTAGTACTCATCACCTATTGGCATATCCTCTCCATATTATTCATTGTCTGAACCAAATATGCAAGAATGAGTACATTCGTACTTAACAAGCCATGGTGGTAAAGTTTTATAATGCAACTGAGAATTTCAAGGGAATGTTTGACTATGGGGGTTTATCTTGGACCTATCATCACTAGTACCATACAATTTTATTTGTAAATGCTTGATTTAAATCAAAACAAGTTCGTAAAGTAGGTTTTGTTAAGTGGTTGTATATTAACAAGTTATCTCATTTCTAAGTTATCATAATTTTAACCAATAATATTCATTATGCCTTGATTTAGGAATCACCCCTTTCAATATGGCTCCCTTTATTAGGAAGCATGGCATATTCGAATGATTTAGTTTAATCTCTGCAGAGAATGTTCAGCTTTACCCACACAATATCCACAACTTGATCAAAGTCTGGATAACAGAATTCACCACTGATTCACAATATTAGTGCTACTCAGTATAGAGTGGGTCCCTTACCAGGCCTAGGTACGGGTAACCGCTCCTCTGCTTCCAAGGGTCATATTGTGGCATAGGCCGATCTGTGGTCGCACTAACACCGAACCTACCCACGATAGTACCAATGAAACTAATACAGTAGTTGAATCAAGTTCGAGTAATCGATTATGTGGATTGGTGGTAATTATGTTTTTTCTCATGGTACAAGTTAATTTCTAATACACTACTAAGCGGGGTGAAAATCATTGACAACCATAATGTGAATCACCACCATACTACACCCTTGTTTAACATTTCCAAATCATCACTCTCGATGAATGACCCAACATAAACATCATGATTCATTTCAAGTATAAGTCCAACACATCAACTCATGATGGCGGATGGCAAGTGATAAGTGATTGCAGCTTTTATTTCTTCACTACTATGTTAATCTAAAGTATGATACATTAGCTCTAAATTTATCAAGAAACACCTGATCAAATTATTATTAAGGATGACATGTAGGCAATGTAATTAAAGGTATTAACTACTTAAGTAGGATCATTCAAAAGTAACAGATAATAATTAGTATTGACAAATGAATACTATAAAAATTAACCCATACGTGATATAACCCAACTAATAGGAATTTGATATGATCAAGGATCGTAACTTACCTTGCGACTCATAGTCGGCGCTTACTCTTTTGTAGGCTTCTAGGTCATCACTTCTAGTTCTAATTGTCTCGGTGGCTCCTTCTCCGTAATCTAGCGTACACACAAATGAACAAAGCAAAACACTAAACAGATGTGCATACCTATGACGAAAATGTGGTGACATTCTACATTTTCATCACAAATAGGCATTGTTTCATGATGATTTTTGCATTTTGTCATGGATATAGCCTGACGCCCCTCAGACCCTAGAATTTTGACAAAGTCGAATATTTCATCATAAAACGACATCACAAATTATCATGGATAGCACGTAGGTTGAACTGTGACATTTTGTCCTAGTTCTGTGATGATTGCATTATCTCTCCTGATTTCTAGCACCTCTCATGGATAACGGGCTACCAACCACTTAACTCCAACAAGCATGAATTTGAGCTTAAGAACTGGGAAAATTTAATCATTTGCCACTCTTATGAGTCTAGTGGCAACAGATTTGCCACCCTGGCCCATTGTCAGTGACTCAGGTGACCCTACATGTAAGTGACAGAGTGAATTGGTCAATCTTAAGAGTGGCAAAAAATTGAATCTCCCGAAGGACTGAGTTAAGTGCCTATGAGAAGGTATATGACAGGTCAACACTTGAGCTTCCTGCCCACTCTCAGTATTATGATCAAACCTCAAAGTTTATTTCAGGCAAACTAGTTGGACTTCTTCCTATCCCCAGCCTGGTCAACAAAATCATCAACCACACCATTCTTCCAAAGAGTGGAAACTATGATGCGATCAGAGGCCATGCTTGGAATCTTATAAATTATGTCATGGAAGGCCGTAAGTTCGATGTGGTTGATCTCATAATCAGAGATATTGCTTCTTCAAAAAATGACAGGATCAAGCGAATTAATTATGCTCCTTACATTATGACCTTGATCCAGAAGAAGATTGAGTTTCGTGGAGGATTAGGCAGAGTCCACAAGGACTATAAGCCTAGAGCTGATCCTCTATTTCCTTCAGGTGCCCGTCCTCAAGTCTCTCAACAGGCAGAACCTGCAGCAACAGCAGCACAGCCAGAGGAAGAAGGCCAGGTCTCCCTCTTTAGATCTACTCAGCCATTCTTCAGCTCCGTGACTCCTGCCATCAGCTCCGTGATTCCCAGGCTGAGGGGTTCGCCTCCCTTTCCTTCTGAATGGACTCACTTGATGGGAGAGTCGCATCAATTGAGCAGGCTTTGGCTCATCCTCCTTCTCCTATTCGCTATGGTCACCGTCGTCAACGTGACCCTTCTCCTCATAGACCACAGAAGTAGCCTTTTTGGTTATTTGATACCAAAGGGGGAGAAGAACAGAAGATGGGAAGATGGGCGAGGAAAGCATAAATGAAGAATTTAGCTCAAATTTATCTATATATATATTATTTTGAGAGATAACTAAATAAATATCAAGGTTGTCCATACGAAATCGCGAGCACTTCTAAAGTATACAATTTTATAATTTTTATACACTCCCCCAATCAAATATATATAATCGGCATCTGAGTGCACTCAAACTATGTTAACTTTAACTAATAATATTTTTAATGTTTGTTTACACAAGCCATATGAATGGTACAACCTTTAGTTAAAAAATTGGGGACGCAAATTTGAGAATCTAAATACGCAATTTTGAAGTTCTGTAGCATATTGTGGAATTTCTCTTAATAAACCTCTCCTCTCCTTGCAAAAAAATCATGCAAAAAAATCCATGGCCAAAAATGTCCCCGCCGTAGATCATACTAAGTTCCACACGATCCAACGGTCCAAATAAACCAGGCACTGTACACCACATCGCGCCAGCCGACCATTTCGTCGATAACCCTAAACCCAACCCCAGTACCCCGCCGGGCCACCACCATGCGAGGCATCGGCGCCGCCGCCGCCGCCGCCGCCGCCGCCGCCAGGCGTCACACGCACCTTCCCTCCTCCTACGCCGCCGCCTTTTCCTCCTTCTCCGGAATTGGCGGCGCCGGACGCGGACGCGGGCTCGGCCTGCCGCCCTCTGCGCCGCCGCGCGCTCCCGGGAGCCCCATCCCTGACGACGACGACGGCGGCGCAGATCCCTTCTCCGCACCCGAATCTGGCGGCCGCGGCCGCGGGGTGTCCGTGATTCCGCCGTCTCCCACCATCCCATCCTTCTCGTCATTCTCTGGCGCTGGCCGCGGTCGTGGATCGCCGCTGCCCCCGCCGCCGTCCAGTGCAGATGCCCCCAAGCAACCGACCATTACCAAACGCTTCGATGACATCCCTCCCCCCTCCGATCTGGAGCCGCCGACGCCCGGCGCCTCGTCCTCCGAGGCGCCGCGTTCGCTCCCTACCTCTGGCGCCGGCCGTGGCGTGCCACGGATGCGGCAACCGGTGGATAGGCCCCCCGAGGAGAACCGCTTCATCCGACGTCGCGAGGCGAAGCAGGCCGCCTCCCCTTCGGCTCCTGGCGGGCAGCCAAAGTTATCGCCACAGGACGCCGTCAAGCGCGCTTTGGAGCTCCTGGGCAGAGCCGACGATGGCGGACGCGGCAGCGGGGGGCGCGGCGACCGCGGTGGCCGCGGCCGCGGGTCGCGTGGGGGCCGCGGTCGCCGGGGACCTGCTGAGGTGGACGAGCGGCAAGGGGTCTACTTGGGGGACAACACCGATGGTGATAGACTCGAGGAGAAGCTCGGCGCGGACAAGATGAAGATTCTGAACCAAGCGTTTGATGAAGCAGCAGAGAATGCACTGCCGCATCCAATGGAGGATGCATACCTCGATGCTGCTCACACCAATAACATGGTGTGTGAGCCATTGCGGTGGAGTTTGCAACATTGTCATATCTGCGTGTGCCTGTGAGGTTCCTGATGGTTCTTGTTTCTGTGGGTTTGTGTCTGCAGATTGAGTTTGAACCAGAGTACCATGCTAATTTTGATAATCCGGATATTGACGAGAAGCCGCCAATGTCATTGGAGGAGGTGCTGCAGAAAGTGAAGCCATTCATAATTGCGTATGAGGGCATCCAGAACCAGGAAGAATGGGAGGTGTTTGTTTAATTGACCTCACACCATATTATGTTCCTCCATGGAAATGTTTGTGCCAGTAGATAGTTTCTGATGTATTTGTTTTTGTGTCACAAGAATGTGACAGTGAATCTGCATAGCCAGGGTAATTGATACCTTGTTTTGCTGTTATAGCATGCAAACTGGGTCCAAGTCTATAGTTGGGTGATATTAGGCTATAATAACCTGCTTCAGGCTTGATAAATAAACAGATGGACGAATAACATAGGTTAGTATCAAAATATTGTTCCCTCATGTTACAAATGTATATTGTTGCAGTATGTTTGCAGTCAAACTTTCCTAACTCCGTCCTCAAAGTATACAAAAAAACTACCTAGGTTGGCCTCAATATGATATTAGTAGATTTGCTGTCAGATCTACTTTCATAACATTATAATTTTATAGGCTGATGTGCATACGTGATAAATGGAGGGAATATAAGGTTTATATAGAAGATTTGACATTTTGAACTGCATTACTGCTGTCCAGTTGATTTCTAAGTCACTTTGCTTTTTTCATCGTACTGATGAGCTTGACTGCTAAGCTTCTTCATAAGTTTCAACTTGTTCCAAGTAAAAGCATATTGTGCACTACATTGGATACAATATTTTCAGAATAATTTTCCAGATAGGTTTAACTTGTACCAGATGTATCGTGTGTGAAAATGGAAGGTGGTTATTTTATATAGATATAGCTGAACTGATTAGATTTTTTCTGAACAACTAGTGTTTATGGTATGGGAAATATTTTGACAGGGCCGGCTCATTTGCTTTTGGGTTTTTATTATTGATGTATTTCCTCATAATAGTGATTCAGTGGTTTCATGATTTTTAAAATATGATGTTGTTAGTTTTAGAAATCACATGCTTTTGCTCTTGTTCTACGTTTTAGCTTTTCAGTGCACATTTGGAAAGTCCTGTGCGACACCACATTTACATGTTTGTCTCATAGCCTTCTAGTAATATGCCAACTAGGGCATGCATAAATTAATAGTTGTACTCAACTTGCTCCTAATATGATTTCTTTTGGGTATCTTGAACTGATAATCTACTGTATCACTATTAGGAAGCTGTGAAAGATGTAATGGCGAGGGCGCCCTATATGAAAGAGCTGATAGATATGTACAGCGGGCCTGACATCGTAACTGCAAAACAACAAGAAGAGGAACTGCAACGAGTTGCTAACACTATTCCAGAAAACATTCCCTCTTCAGTAAAGCGGTTTACTGATAAAACTCTACTGTCTCTTAAGGTTTGCCTTCTTATTGCAACTGATGCTCTGAACAGTACCCTTAATATTGATGGTCGACTTTGAATGTTGTCTTATGAGTAATCCGACTTCAAATCTCCGGTGGTGATTGAGGCAACATGATTCCTGTCTGACTCAATAGTCACATGAAATTCTGGCATGACCATCTATAGTCTGTTTGCTTTAAAAAAATGGAGATGCCTTCTGTTAGCATATCAAACTTAATTTTAACTACACTAATGATCATCTTAACTATTTTTTTTTTAAATGTAATATGTCTTCATACTATTTTAATTGTCTGTTCAATTCTCATCTATAGTCTGGTCTTACTAACCTACCCTGGTTGGCTGGTTCTATAACATGTCTTGTCTAGATTTATCATGACATGCTGTCCCAGATAGACACATTTGATAGTTCATTACACTTCTTTTCTTAAAGATAGCAAGTGGCGTATCCTATCTTTCTCAAAGTTGGCCAAGTACATATGCTTTAAGTCAGGGTAGTTGTGAACACCAGAGTGACCTGACAGAGGAGTAGCACTACATATTGGAAGATTTGCAGTTAACATCATAAATACAAAATGTACCATGCCATTTGTCTTAGTCTTGTTCGATAAAATATTTTCATAACCATATATATGTTGCACAGCTTTACATACTGTCCTAAATATTACATTAAAAGGCTTTTCTTTTTAAGTCTCGAGACCCTCATTAGTGTATTTTTGTACTCAGTTTATGTTTTGTTTCCTAAAGGAATTTGTTTCGTACTTGCCACTATTCTCCTTTTCGCTTTTCTTCCGGGGAAGATAAGATGTGATACATCATGATGAATTTCTTTATTCTTGTTTATCTTTCTGTGTTTTGCAGAATAATCCAGGCTGGGGTTTTGACAAGAAATGCCAATTCATGGACAAGTTTGTTCGTGAAGTTTCAGAGCAATACAAGTAGAAAGCTCTCATATACTCTGTTGTAAGATCTCATTTTGCCCCCAAGAAGATTTAGCGGATATTTCTTTGTTTTGCAAGGTGTGATGTTATATTTAATCCATGCAATGTTTTTTCCTTTTTATTAGGATGCTAGTTAGATAAATAAAATTGCTGATAAACATGAACACTTATTTTTGGGAGTTTTTTTGCCCTTGTCATTTGATTCTAGAATCATTGCCACCTTACTTTAGGGCAATTGAAACCCCTACCACATTTTGAGTTCTTAAGGTGCTAAGCAGATGATGAATGGTCACAGTCCGAATTTGGTCTATGGATCACATTCCCATATTTGGACCATTTTATAAACGAATGGAATTTTGTGCTCAGAGAGGTAGCTTTCTGTAGGAATTGCTCTTTTGAGGGTAAGCAAGTTGGCTGCACAAGTAGGAACACTAGAATCATATCATGCAACTGTCCCTATAAATGCTCCACTGCCCAAGAAATGGCATTGAGGAAGGGGAATGTAAGACAACTCCACATGGCCAAGATCAAGAATAAAAAATCTTTCAGCCACCCAGTCTGCTATTAGTGCATTTTGGTTCTTGTATGGACCCTTCACCTAATAGTGATAGCCTATAAGAGAAGTAGCAAGTGTTCAACTGTTTTGTCATGGATTTCTGAATAATGGAGCACTTACATATCATAACAAGGTTTCTGTAAGAAGCCCTTGGTGTTTTCAGGAAAGCATGCAATGAGACAACTTCACGAGTGTGAAAACATCATAGTGCTAATATGGGTTATCTATTGTACATTCGCTGCTTGTATCCCTTTTCTACATACTCCGTGTGTTTTTTCTGTTGATCCACAAGATGGCAGAAATGCCTACCTATCTAATTCTCTAACGCTCATCTTTGTGGTTTGGTACTAACCGTTATTTTTTACTATACAAAATAGGAGTAAAATCATTGGAAGCACAGCAATTTATTTGCTTAGCATGGTTGAAATCATGAGAACATGATGCTTTGCAACTCCTAGCCCATCTTGGGAGGAAACTCTTCAGGTTTCGCTGGCCAAATTATCCTTCTAGTGCCTGTTCATAAGATGCAAAGGTCACAGACATATCAAGAAATCAATTAGCGCATGTGACCCTAAAGCTAACATAAGGGCATGCATGCAATTGTATATGTAGCTCTGTGATCCTAAACCTAACATAAAAAGGACTGTCCATCTGGTTGGGGAGTGAAATTACCTTACGCTGCTGAATCATGCTGCCGAAGAGGCTGGTTCTCATTCTGCTGGTTGTCAAGCGGCATGTACTGGGACATGATGGCCGTGACCTCCGAGTCCATGTACGACTACAAAAAACACAACAAAGAATGTTCATTTTTATACATCTTTCTACATCACATACTGCACAATCATTTCTGCTGAACTATGTCTGAGATGAACATACCCTGAGTCTGTACTTGTAGAACACGTAGCCGGCGATCCCGAAGCCCACGACGCACGACACAACCAAGATGGTGATGAACCAGCCGAACTTCGACATGTTGTTAGCTGCAACACAAAGCCAAGCAAGAGCATTTGAAGTACGTTCCCCAAGATTTCATGCCATCGTCTCATGGAACTGGTATGCATGCAGATCATGTCACCTATGCATGTGTCCTCTTCTCGTATGTAGATCTGGTTGCCCTTGCATTTGCACTCGTAGTTGCCCCACGTGTTCTTGCAGTGGCAGTCGGGGCAGGTGCACGCGAGCTTTTCCTTGCACTCATCCAAATCTGGAGGATTACGCAGAGCACAGAATTCTTGATCAGTAACTCACCTCTGTTGCTTTCGCAAGCACTTGTTAAATCGATTTCAGCAAAATGAAAAATACCTTCGCATTTGTGGCCATCACCTTGGAACCCTGGTGGGCATCGGCATCCAGTCAATGCGGTGTCCTTTGATTTGTGGAGAATGTGGTTAGCAAAGATCATGGATGACAAAATTGTGCAAGTGTAGAGAGAGTTTTACCGAGCAAGCAGAGAATGTCTGTTTTCCCCTAGTCTCTGACCAGCACCCTCCATTGTTCAGCGTGCACCGACCTGGCCCAACAGCTGAAACAGGGAAGAAACATGGTAAGCTGGGGACAAGATTTACATCCTTTACTACGAAACTGGACCAATGAAGCCATTGATGGCTCTCTCGTGCCGTGCCGTATCTACTGACGTACGTGTGCGTTGTGTTGCTCAGTGTATCCGTCGCCCTCCTACTGGACGCCATGGCATGAGAAGCACCGTACCTTTGCAGCTGGTGTATCCGTCGCCCTCGTACTGGACGCCGTTCACCACGGGGCACTCGCACATCCTGCCCCTGTACGTGTCCTGCGCATTGTGAAAGGGGAGCCAGATTCAGGGCATGTTTGGTTCATGACCAGAAGTTGCCTAGCCACAAGTTAGGTGTGCCACAGTTTTTAGGTAGCTGTTTGGTTCACTGACGCAACTGTGGCATGCCACACTTTCTTAGCACCCGGCCCCACACGTCATAGACTCAGTTTCTTGCCAAACTTTGACACAAGTGTGGCTTCGATTTTGTTAGCCACACTTTCTGTGGCAGCCACACATTGCCTAAGCTTAGGCATGGCAAACTTAGGCACCAACCAAACAGGCCCTCAGTCAATCACCAACTCGTTGAAGTAGGCAGATTTTTCTGCTCTTGGGGCATATAATGCTCATCTTCTGACAAAAAAAAAAGCATACCCTGCAAGCGGTCACGTTCGTATCCTCGTCCCGCCAGCATCCGCCGTTCCTGCGCAGGCATTCGTTCGTCTCCATGTCTACGGTTGAAAGGAAAAGAGTTGGTCATCGTTGATTCGTTTCGCTGTTTACGTAAAGACACTACTGCAGTTCGAAGGCCTACCATGGCTTAAGCAGACAGAAGGTTCAGTCCCCTCCTTGAAACCAGCGCAGACAGCTTTGAGCACTGCCGTTCTCTCCAGTTTCCCTTCACACAGACAATTCGTGTTAGTCCACCAGAAATCAGGTCTAGAACGATGCAAACTTTCGCATCAGATCTTGCGGTGGTTCTCCGTTTCTTGTTCCGGTGAAAGGGATACCGCAACCAACCTCTGTACTGAACATTGTTGATGACCAGAGTAGGCAAGATGAACACATCTCCTCGCGAGCCGCGGCCGATCTGAAAGAACGGCGAAACCAAAAACCACCGACGTTGCAACATCATGAGATCCGTAAGACTGAAACTGGCCAAACTTACACCTGAAGATTAAATGCTAGACACTACTGAATAGAATGTTTCGGACAAATTCTTCTGAGGATCGAACCTGGTCTTCCTGCTCCTTGGACAAGACGGCGTTCTCGGTGTCGGCCTCGGGATCCCCCATGCACTCCAGCACCTTTTCGAGAGACAATCCTAGTTCCGAAAGGACGCCAAGATCGATCAAGACGAGTCCAAAACACAGAAAGCATTGCACTGAAACGCGACTGACCTAGTGCCCTGACGACGTCCTCGGCGCAGCCCTTGCTGTACTTCTTCTCCTTCATGGAGCAGCGGGTCTTGTAGTCCGTGACGTAGTCCCACCACGTCCAGGGGTGGCCGGTCTCGTTGGCGACGCGGTGCACGCAGAGCTGCCTCAGGTTCTCCACCACCACGTCCTTCCCCTCGTACCCCTCCCCCAAGTCCAGCTCCGGGTCGGGCGCGCAGTACCTGCCGTGGTTGATGCACTGCGACCTGCACTGCTGCGTGAGCTTGAACGGCTCGGGGCAGTACCAGGTGAGGTAGTGCGGGGTGAACTGCGTGTAGCGGCCGCGCTCCAGGATCTGCGCGTGGCCGCGGAAGCTCCGCACGAACTCCATCTGCTCGTCGCACCGCGGCCCGCACTCGTCGTTGCTGTTGGTCCAGAACTCGTACTCCACGCGCTCGTCCGGGTGCGGCATCGACTCGCGCCAGTCCAGCTTCACGACCACCTCCCCCTGGCTGTCCGCCTTCTGGGCCATCTTCTTCAGGGACTCGCCGAACGCGCGGTTCACCAGCGCGGACGGGATGTTGATCTTGTCGATGTACTCCGTGTCCCGCGAAGCCTCGGGGGTGTCCATGGTCAGCAGCGGCTCGTCGACGTTGTCCACGATGAGCACGGCCGCAGCGCCGGCCTGCTGCGCGTTCCACGACTTGAGTGCGAAGAAGCATTCTAGAGGGGCCACGAACAATGTCAGCACATAATCACTTTCTTTACAGCTAAAACTCTGTACTAAAATATGTTGGTTCTTTCTTACAATTAAGATGTACTAATTACTAAAGTAAAGTAAATTCAGGATTAGCATTTCCTAAGGAAGGAAGCGGACTAGTGCAGTGCATCTGATGGAGAGTTGGAAGGCTTTGCTGGGAAAGGAAGGCTGAGCGAATTGGTCTGTGCTGCCTTTGGCTTAAAGGAATTGTGATACCTACTGACTTGTAGTGGACGTGTTGTGATCAAATGCGTTGCGATGGCTGGAAGTTGGATCAAATGACTGAATCATATATGAACATCAGAAATGCAGCGGATGTATGCTACATGTATGAACCTATTCAGTTCTTTCTTTCCTGGGTTCAGAGTTGTCAGATCAGACAGTTGTCTGAAACTCTAATGCAAAGAAAGGAACAATCCGATGCCAATTCGTCAAAATAAAACTAAAATCAATGCCCAGCTTGGGCCCGGAAATTAACATGGATGAAATTATGAACAATCTATCGACTATTTACTAATCCATACATACAACACAGGAGAGCTGGAGAGGCCAAGATGATTTCAATGATGGCTCTGAAAGACACTGTTGCAGTCGTTGTTGCTCATAGTTTATCGAAGGTACCGTAGTATGTGACAATACTAGTAATACTGTTTAGGGTTTTGTTAAGCATCATCCGGATGTTTTTTTCGCAACTATCATCTAGATTTAGGACTGTTGGATTAGAGATCCAATGGACATGAATTTTCCCCCCTCTCTCTTGAATTCTACCTTCTCCCCTTTAAAAAAAATTTCCCCCCTTCAAAAATAAAGAATCTCTTGATTTCTAATCCAAGGATCATAAATTTAGATGATAGTTAGGAAGAAAACATCCGAGTGATGCCTAGACACTCCCGTTTAATATGCAGGTGAGCCCAAAACTAAGTAACTGACTGAATGGAATATTGGATTGTATTATTATTCAGCTCTACTTGCAGAACTGAATTACCAATTCCCTTCCCTCTCCGCAAATAAAAAAACATAAAAAATCTGATTGCAATCTCTCTGGCACCAAAGTTGGCGATCAGTCTAGATAAAAAAACTTAGCATGTCTACCTGATTCTAGCTAACCATTGGTCCTAGAGAAGATTAGCCCACGGACATAACTCATCAACTGAACAACAATTGACATGAATTGGGATATGTGGACATCAATCATCGGCGAAAGAAGCTTTCAGAAACAAAATCATCCGCAGAACGACTGCCGGTACTTGAACAATTCAGACCTTCAGGATTGGCACATAAGATATCTTCAAGACACTTCTTTCTTACGCAAAGAATTTTGAAGAACTTTCTTGTTGAAACTAAAACAAACTTGTCGAGAGAAGCTGTGCGCCTACCTCCACGGTCAAGCAGGAGGATGACCGGCCGGCGGGACTTGGACTTGAACTTGGTGTCGAACTCGGCGCAGCCGGTGGCCTTCCTGTCGGGGTAGAGGACGACGCCGGTGAGCGTGGCGCCATAGTCGGGCACGCCGAAGTTGCCGATGGCCGCGTCGTGGTGGCCCCGGATGTGCTCCGGCGCAAGCACCCTCACGCTGCTCTTCTCCACCACGAACCGGCCGCGCACCGGCACGGCCACCATCACCATGATCAAGAACACCACAACCACGAGACCACCAAGCCATGGCACGGGCCTCGCCATTGCTGCACGACCTAGTGATCAATCGGTCACCTCTCCCTCCTCTCTTAGCCGATGGCAGAGGAGGGAAGAAGACTCGAAAGAGGAGGCCAACGAGTTGTGTTTGGTAGCAAGGTTAAGTGGTCACAAGAATATAAATGTTCTGGCCGGATACTTGTGCAATTGCAAACTGACGAGTGCAACTGTGCAAGGGAGAATGACGGATGTGAGAGAGAGAAACTCGCAGTTGAGACTTGAGAGGTGAAGATGACGAGAGGGTTGCTTGGATCGTTCTGGCATATTCATTTTAGGTTATTTCAGTCTATATGTCTTATGGTTCTTTTCGAATAAATAAATAGGATGATAGTTTTTTAAAACAGTTTATCAGAGTAGCGTTTTAAAAATGATGTATTGGCTTTCGATTCACTCGCACAAACACTTACAATAGGATCAAAAGCATAAGCTACAGCAAAAAAATATACCTATTCAAGGCATTGGTGTCAACTTTTGTGACGTACAAGAGAAGGTGAGAAGGAGAGGAGGAAGTTATTCCTTTTTATGGGGGAAAACAAGATGCGGTGAAGAAGTCGGATCGAATCACAAAAACAGAGAGCGAAAGCTGTGGTTTGGAGTGTTTGCATCTCTCTGGACAGGTTTGAACCTGGTGTTTAATGCCAACTTCATGTCAGCTCATTAGATATTTTTTTCCTCTAAACAGATAGTTTTTGTTTCAGATTTTCAATTTATTTTTTATGCAATGCTAATTGCAGACCCATTTGGGCTTTGTTCCATACCGGTTAATTTAACGGTTTCGCTAATTTTCAGTCATCTAAAATTACATAATACTAAGACAGATTTAATGATAAAAATGCACATTTTTAATGCGATTCTGGTTGATTTGTTAGGACCAGGACTATATTTGTATTGATCACAAGGTCCAATCAGTTTTAGTTATTGTGTGTTGACATCGCTGACCTTTTCTATGAGAAAAACGTATCTAGGGGGGGAGGGGGACTGCTATTACACGCCATGGGTCCACACCATGGATGCTATGTCCCGCTCATTTTAACTTGAGCTTCTGATTTCTGACTTATTTTTCACTATTTATAAATTTCGTTTTTTTTCTGAACTTTTGGTTTTTTTAGCTTTTCTGTCGGTTCTTTTTTTCCCAGTATTCGTTCGCATTGTCCGTAATGAGCTAACATATTTTTTTCTATTTTAATTTTTATAAATTTAATTACGCTAAATAAATCACCTTCAACTACAGTGCAATTTCAGCTATAAGCCATAACTTTTCAGCCCAACCGAGCAGAGCCTATATGTAGCAAAATTTAGCACCCGAAAATAAGAAAGTATTGCAACTAATTAACCGGATTGATTGCTTTGCTTGATCCGAACTCAAGGGGGGATAAATAGAGGGCAAACTTCTCCTTCTTGTACAAGCCTTGTTTCCCATCTACAGATGTTAGTTTCTGTGAAAACCCTCAAAATTAATTAACCAAAAGCACACTATTAAGACAATTAATATGTCAATAAGAGTATTCACATTTTAAAAGGAAACATTAATATTAATTAAATTTCTATTTGCACAAATAGAATGAGAATACATTAGAATCAACAATTTGATTTACAAAAAGGACTCAATTACAATAACAAATTTCACAAATAAATATACATAAATTTAAATTCCAGATTTATAGAAAGAATAAATATTGCAACGCAATATTACAAACTTTGAAAATTCATCTCATACAACAAAGTCATACAAATATAAATTACATCAAAAACTCTATATCATCACAGCCGCCAAAATACCTGTATCAAATAGTTAGCCAAGAAGACAATAAAAAACTAAAATGAAATTGAGTAGTAAAATTTACCGTCAGAAATATGGATTATAATTTTTGCACTTGGGCAAAGCGCGCATAGGAGATACCAAAATTGTCCGGGGCCAATCGGCACCATCTCGCGTATTTAGATGTTCATCATCCGGCATTTCAAACTTACCTTCTTACCTGTTGAAGCCATACCAGAGGATTCACTCCTTTAGGAGCATGCACAAAGCCACCTGTCGCCCATGGCCAGTCAAAACTGCCACGAGCCAAACTCACAAGAAAGGCAGTAGAGGAGGGGCGCCACGTCTCATTGCCACAAGCCATGCAGTGAGAGCTCATAGTTAAAAGCCACTGCATAAACTCCCCACATGGCACAACACCCTCAGCCAAGACAGACAACGCCACACCCTGCATTCACCACCCCAAACACCAAAAGGAAAAGAACCACATAGAGACACTACCAATCATTAAGACACAGCACAAACCACCAACATCTCCATTCAATCCCATACAGCCACACCATCCCATATAAACCCTAGCATTTCACATACCATCGCCATAGCCAGAAGACGAAGGTAAGGAGACCACAAGACAAGAGGACCGCCGGCAAGCACCACGACCCGGAAGCTCTCCCACAAGATCACCCCCACACGGCCAAAACAGGATAGTGCAGCCATTCACATTTGCGAACCGACAAACACCACTAAAGTAAACCCTGAAAACCCTCGCTACTTCTATTAAATAGATTGCTAATAGCAAGGCTTATCGGTAGAGCTAAGACAAGAAGCAAAACCAATTCATCACATTAGAACAGTAATCTGGCGGTGGCCATCCAGTGTGCCCTTGGGCTATGGATCAATGCCTTCCCAGGCACACCCAGAAAAACCCAAGCAACCCACGGTTGCTCACCACCAAACCCCAAAACTAAACCAATTCAATAGCCATCCATGAGCCCTGTGGCCATTGACATGCTCCCCGGCGCAATGCCAATGCCCAATCACCTGCATGGTTGCTTACCGAACCCCCATCTGAACACTCTTAAGAATACTCATACACCACTCATAGTCTACATGAATAACTAAAAAGAAATGCATGAAAGTAGTAGGGAGGAGAAGAGAAACCAGGTAAAGCCGAGGAAGCAGTATACTTGCGTTGGTGGTTCATGGCCACCGTGGCGTAGGAGACCCGCGAAGGGCAATCGGAAGGCGAGCCGATGAGGACCGAGGCTTGGTGCCAGAGCTGTGCGCCGGTAGCGTGCCGCTACCGGGCACACACGCCATAAAGATGAAGAAACAGCTAAGCCTCCTTGCATCGGTGGAGCTTTAGCTCTGCCAAGGCGTGTGTAGGAAGCACCGACCGAGTGCATAGCACCGACTGGCCAGAGCCCCTCATATAGCTCCACAAATCCACAACAAGAATACCATAGCAAAGAGAAAAATTAGATCCAGTAAGCCAAAACTCACTCCCCATACCAGATCCGTCAAGCCAACACCTCAAATCCTCAAGAAGGATGGGCCGATTTTAGATCAACGGTGGAAACCGAGAAGGGGCGAGCATCTAGGGCAAGGCTGAAACACCGGCGGCACCGAGAGAGAGGGGAGACGAGGGGAGGCGAGACCCAGCTAGGGGCAGTGCGGAGAGGCCTACCGACGGCAGCGTCATGACCTGCGAGACCGAGCCGGCGGAGTCGCCGCAAGGGAAATGAGGGGATTTGGAAGCAGCTGCGAGAAATGAGAGAAAGAGAATGGGGAGAGGAGGAGTCGGCCGAAGGCATACGGCCGAGGCACCTAAATGGGACGTGCGGGCCGGTTCTGCTCGAGCTGGGTAGAAAGGTCGAGTGAGCCAGATTTAAGCAAATCAATTTCAAAAGAGGTTCAACATAGAAATAAATAGTAAAGAAAATAAATAAATAGTAAGATAAAATACATATGTATGTATACCAATTTACAATGTATGAGAAAATCGTTAACGAAGCGTACTCTGTAAATAATACCCACAATCATATTAAGAAGACCAAAAAGGTTACAGATTTAACAAGGAATTATTACTTTATCTAAAATATAATTAGAAATTAAAAATGAGATTTTTTTATCTTAAAAAATGCAGGAGTGGATTTGGTTCTAGGGGAGGAGACTGCCCAGACAACCACTAAGCTCACTACACCTCAGTCAGGCAAGTAAAGCAGGCTGTCAAACTTGCTGTGGTTCATGAAATGTTTTGTTTTGACACAGTTATTTCCAAATTTTTGGATGCTGCATTAAAAGTAATTTCTAAAAGAAAAGGAATTGATTAGAAGGATGGATAACATGATAAGAATCGAAAGAGAACAGGGCCACTAGAGGAGCAGTGGGCTATAAAGAAAATAATAAAGGAGGGTAGAGGGTGCTCTGGTTGTGAGTTCAAAGGCAGGTGAACCTTCTACATATGGTTATTATATAAGGACTAGGAAACAATCTTCATTCTGAAATAAACTGTAAAATAGTATCGACCATACTCCCATGCTGAACAGGCGGAACAGGTTACTCCCATTTATTACTACTATCTCCATGCTGGGTAAGTAATAAATTAGGAGAGGGGCTCGGACTGATAGGAAAAACCTGTAGTCCCAAGTCGCTTATATTAGTGTATGTGGAGTGTCGAGTATTCAAAAACGCTTGACCAACGACTTTATAGTCGGATGGAGATATAGTAATAAGAATCGAGGAAACATTCTGTATTCTAAATTTGGGGTTGCATCAAAGGAAATGTGAATGACCATTGTCCATAAGAATTCAGAATAATTATGGGTAAAGTGATACAAATTTGTGCAGTACTAAAATCATGAATTCATGCCAATATCTTAAATAAGAGTCTACAGGGGAAAACACTAGGTTTTTCTCTTATTCCAGAATGATTGATAGAAATTTCATAAGTTAAAACATTGCCAACTTTTTAAAAACTTATATTGTGTCTTTTGGAAGCTAAATTCAGGTATAACTCGGACAGGAGTATGGATAAAATTGCATCATTATTTATAAACTTGCTGAGTACGCTATACTCACTCTTGCTATTAAATCTCTCCCTTTCAGAGCCATACTCAACAGGAGATTATCTGGGTTTTGAAGAGGGTGGATTTGATAATGAGGACACCCCTAGGATATGAGATCACGGATGATGACGAGGTGGAGGCCGTATCTGACGGCTAGGAGGAGTAGACAGTCTCTAGATTGTCGTACTAGGACAGACGAGTACTATATCATAAGCAAATATGTATCTTCTCTTGATGTAGCACTTAGTTTTATACTGAACAAAAAGTATGGTAATAGTGCGGAATAATTAGGTGGCATGATTTTAAGTCACCTATGGTTTGTAATAGATATTGTACTTTTAGTCTCTAATTATTATTCTGTTGCAACTACTCTAATTGGCTTGTTACTTGTTAAATGTGGTATTCTACTGAAATGATAAGTAACAATCCGTTGACTAGTGTTATTACCCCATGGTAATGACATGGGTCGCCACAGTTTCCCCCTCTCTCCCATCACTCCCTCCCCCTGGGCAGCGCGGCCAGCTGTGGCAGAGCAAGGCACTGGACGGCATGGCCGGAGGTGGCGAGGGCCGAGTGGCACGCGAGTGGCACAGCTAGGAGGCACGCAGGCCGGCGGCGTAGGTTGGAGGTGGCACGGCTGACCAAGGCGGCGACGAACCAAGAGACACAGCTGGTCGTGGCAGCATGGGGTCGGCGGCGCGCATAGGCCGAGGCAACGGCTGTGAGGTGGCACCGGTGGCCAGGCGGCAACAGCCAGCTAGCGATGACTGGTGGTAGCTGTGCGGCTGTGGCATAGTGGCCACATAGCCTGGTTGCCCGAGGCACGGCCTAACGTGGATTCGCTCAGGGGTTTTGCTAACTCTTGCAGTGGGACATCATTCGCTTGGCCGAATATTGTTCGCTCAGCCAAACGGTGATTCGCATAGTGAAGTCTTAGCAAACGTGATCTTTTCTAATCGAGCAATCTATTGCTGTCCTTCCACAATTTTATCTTAACCCTCATCCGATTCGCCTATGTTTCATCTTGTAGGTTTACAGTGGCCTTTGAGGGAACGTTCAGACAACGACGTACCTCGGATCCTTCGTACAGTGAGTCAACCGAACGTGCTCAAGGCAAGTACCTCGCGACTGTAACCTTTCCGCTCCGCATTCCAAATGTTCCCTGATTACTTGTCACCTTTGCCATTGAGTACAAGTACCTTATTGTTAATGCTCGCCTGGTTATAGACTGCTAATATAGTGTTTATACCATGATATTCTAGGTTATCTGATTTTACATGCTTCTAGGTTGTTGAGAATGCTCGGTTATGATGTTTTGAAATGCATGCTTTTAATTAATATTTTATAATTCATGCTTAAATCATTTATGGAGTAGCATATAAAACATGTTTAAATGTAGGGTTATTAGGGCTGCTATGTTTATGTTTGCCTATTATCATGATCCATTACTCGTATGATGTTGCTTGTGAGTCATGGCTGATATATATAATAGTTGTTTATCTGACTAATAACCACGCATCACATAATAAAACTTAGATGATTGGTAACCCTTATGTGAGCTATGTTATAATGTCCTTTTTAGAATAATTCCTAGATCACTATTACTTTTTCATCACCCCACATCGCCTCATAACGGGAATTGTGCTTTTCCTGATCTCCATCTTAGCAAATCTTTTCTCTTATCATAACATTATCCTAATGTTTACGTAGTTACCTTAATCTCTTACCATATAAGTTGCTAATAATATAACGGTTACCTGGTCTGAGGTTATCCACATATATGAGAGATTGCCACCCACCTAGTAACGTGCGGGGGTCATACACTTTCGTTACTTAGGATAATACACCCCATAGACGGTTATACAGTTGAGGATAGTGACGTATCTGACTATTCTTGTATAACCGGGTATGCGGAAGTGATCACCGGTGTTATTGCCATAACTTGCTAAATAACAATTATCCTTAATTCCATCATTCCTGTTATCTCTATCTCCGATCTTTATCCGTATTTCCGGTAACCTAGTTTAATTTCACGTAACTTGTGTCAATTACTTGCTTGCATTATTTGTCATTTACACACCTTGTTTGCGACCGTTGTTGGATATTTGTTGAATTTTCAAATCTCATGCTTGCTCTTCCTATTCTCAGGTAAAAGGCCAATAAAGTGATAGCAACATGTATGGATGGGAGCACTCGAGTTTTCAGCACCATAGCTTGCCACTATTTATATTTTCTTATTTACTCTTATTTGGTTAGAAGTGGACCGGTCCCATATTTTAAGGCCCTGATCAACTCGGCTTCGGCTTCTGGCTTATTTTTCACTATTCATAAGTTTCGTCTTTTTCTGAACTTTTGGCTTTTTGTTGAGCTTTTTTGCCGGTTCTTTTTTTCGCGTATTTGTTTGTATTATACGTAATGGGCTAACATATTTTTAATTTTTTTAAATTTAATTATGCTAAATAAGCCTCTGTCAGTTACAGTGCTTTTTTCAGCCAGCTACAGTGTTTTCAGCCATAAGCCATGAGCTTTTCAGCCGAACCGATCACCACCTAAATATTTATTTTATCTTCCGCTGGTTCTCTAATAAAATACTATTCAAGTTTTAATTTTTCTGTAATTTCTATTGTTACTCTTATTTATTTTTTTTACTTTGACGATGATGTTTTATAGTAGTATCTCATATTGGTATGTGTGATGCTACATAAAACCAAGAAAAGAATGGTGTGATGCTTCACCTCATCGGTGGAACATGTGCTTAGTGGTACGATATTTTGAATGGAACACGTACTCGGACAAAATTAATAGTGCACATACATCACGGGCAATACAATTTAGCTGTCGTTTTCTTGTTAAGCGTACAGTACAGGCATCGCTTCGAAGGAAACACACTCTCGGGGTCGGGGAGATAGGAAAACCAGTACTAGCTAGTGTTCCACGCGTAAGATGGAAGGAAATAAAAATTTTCTAGATCAGTGCTTCTGGATGAACAGAATTGGAATTTGGAAGAATTTTATAGATTTACTGTCTCTGTATATACGCTTTTGCAGAAAGTTGCAACTTGCGGTCGTTTTGGTAAATCGATCGATTGGTTGTGAGTCTTGGTCGGTCGGTCTCCTCTGGGTGCATAGGCACGGCAGGCAAGGCTGAGTCATCGACCGCGTGTTGAGTCTTCCGTGGACTTAAGAGTTGACGCTCAGGCGTGCTTGTTGGGTCATGTTTACTCAGTCCCGTGTTGTATTCCACACAGCTCCTATCAAGGAGGACCGGACGTCCTGACTTGGGCAAAGTCGGAACAGCTGACCGACTAGTTCAGGTTGTGACATTGCAGGGCATAGTGGAAGATTTTTTTTTTCCAAGTTATATATTAATAGTATAAGAAAAACTAGAGAATGGTACACCGATTGAATGGTATACCATCCCAACTTCTTCTCTCTCGTTCGCTCGCTCACTCTTGCTCTTATGCAATGGCCAACAGAAGTGGCACCGCCGTTGGGTTCACCGCGCCCCTAGTTGTAGAGGTAGGCCGGGGCGGTGGTGGGCGGCAACGGTGGAGGACGGTGGGAGGAGCGGGAGGGCAAGTTGGCGAGGTAAGGACTGAGAGAATGTTAGGTTGGACAGTGTGGCCGGCAAGGGCAGGGGAGCCGATGGCACAGCAAGGCGGTGAGCTCATCATCGGCCGTAGGGGTAGGGGCAGGGGTAGAAGAGGAGACGTGCGGAGCTGCAACCGGCATAGCGGCCACAGCGGCGGCGGTTGAGGAGGGAGGCAGCGGAGTTGAGGGGAAGAGAGGGAGGACGAGGGGAGGCAGTCGGAGGAGTGAGCAGGAGCTATACTGTCGGAATCGATTATGACGGTACATCGTCTAGAAGTACTTCTCTAATAGTGTGTATGTATGTGTGTGTATCTTTGGCGAAGTCAGAGTTATTCAATGTCAAGGCAGGTACCGAGGTACGTGTGCCGTGTACATGAATTCACAAGAGCATTAGACATATACATACAGAAGGGGGAAAAGGGTGATGGTGTTCTTGCTCACGTGCTAATGCTGTAACTCCACAAAGCCGTTCGTCTTAGTCCACGATTCTGGTTAAGGAATCACAAGAACTTGATACGCCGGTACTACCATGACATTTCGGATATGAATTGCAGTTACAGTAGGCAAACGTTTAAGCTAATGGTGGTGAATGGAACATGTTAAAAAGAAACCCTCCACGTTCGAGCCGAGAAGATAGAAATACCCATATTAATCAAAGAAAAAGGAAAAAGTTAAACACTGCTTATTTTGATCGTCCAAATTATAACGGCGTTGGTTTACCGGTATAAGAAATACAATAATATTTTTAATAATATGTACTATTAGAGTTGTATACTAAGTATAAGTCTATTTTCAAATATAAATATATATACTTCCATATTTAGCCGCACAACTACGTAGAGCTAACATTTTCTAAAGCAAATAATAATTGAACATGGGTTGAAAATGTTTTCCTTTTAAAAAAACCCTCTATGTCAACATAAATAGGGTTTGGTGCTATTTTTTTTCTAACCTACAAGCTACGTCGGTTGGCCACGCAACAGTGTCCTCCACATCCACATAACAGAGTTAGCTGCTAGAGTCTCAATAACATGCGGGATTATCTTGTCAAAACAGTAGCATGTGACGAAAGTGTAGTTCTCTCAAACGATTGGTAAGGGTAAGTGTGCTTTTGTGAAACCAATTCTTAAAAAAATATTTTTTTGATAGTTTTGTAAGAATAAATGTAGTTTTGGTAATTTTACTCAAAGCATGAATCAACTGCTAAGTGTATAAGAAACCTTTTAAGAAAAGAGTGATCAGTGGCCTATCTTTGGACACAAAGCCTGGCCTATCATGGCCTCATCCATAATTCTAGTCCAATCATGTGTAAACAACTAGCAGCCTGTATTTGCGCGTCTAGATTTATTATTTTTATACCAAAGATGCCATTAGTGGTTAGAATAACTTTTATTTAATATTTGGGATATATTAGGTCTTTTAATATGAAAATTTTGAAATGCTAAAAACTTTTGATGGCAAAGCACGTCTTGAGGAAACATAATTGAACGACAATATTTGATTAAAAAAGTCAATTTGAGCCTGATATGTTGTATGTGCATTAGAAACCTAGTATTTAGATACGTCTTGATAGACAAATAGCTCTATACTCTCTTAAAAAAAATAGCTCAACTCGCACTCTATATACTTGTATGAATGCCGTCAATATAGGCAACGTGCTTTCGTGTAGCTTGCTGTCGAGAATCAATCGACAACTTCAAGCATGTTCGTTCCAACCTCTAAATTCTTTAGCATGTGCGAAAGAAAACGCCATCATAGCTCCGTAGTCATGCCCCGTTTGGAGCATGGGAGTTTCAAATGATTCCTACCGGAATTATAATGTTATCTATAAACTTTTAAAAGAAGAAATCGATTTAGAGCTAACAAAAAAGAATCAGTCAACTTACAAATAGCAAGCCCCACATTCGGCACAAGATTAATCTAAATAGTTAAAATCTTAAACCACCAACAAATATCTTTTTTTACTTAGATTATTGTGTTAATTTCAATTTCCTAAGAGAGTTCAGTCCAATAAATATATGGACCTAAATAATTGAATGTTGTACCTGAGCAGAACATAAAAAATTATGGCAGCAACAATGTTGTAGCCCAGGGGCAGACCCATCGATGGGTCAGGTGGGGCTAGCGCCGTCGGCCAGCCGTGAGTAACCGGCGATGGCAATTGGGTGCCAGACACGCACCCACCGCTCTACAACGGGACGAGCTACGACACGATCAAGGTGGTGATCGGTTCGGCTGAAAGCCTCATGACTTATGGCTGAAAACACTGTAGCTGGCTGAAAAAAGCACTGTATCTGACAGAGGCTTATTTACCATAATTAAATTTAAAAAAATTTAAAAATAGAAAAAACATATTAGCCCATCACGTATAATGTAAACAAATACGAGGAAAAAAGAACCGGTAAAAAAACTCAAAAAAAGTCAAAAGTTCAGAAAAAGACGAAATTTATAAATAGTGCAAAAATAAGCTGAAGCCAGAAGCTAAAGCCATATTGATCAGGGACCAGCCAGAACTGCATGGCACACGGCCAACTGGACACCGGCTATCTCTACTGGCGGTGGCGGCCACGACGATGAGACCTCCCGACCTTCTCCCCGGACCGGAGGCGTTCCTTCGCTGACTCTGCAACAAGCACCCAGCCTTCGTCGGCGATTCCCTGGCGTGCAGCCAGGCCGAGTTGCTGCTCTGCCTCCTAGCATCCCGCTCCATCGGTTGCCCATCATCTGTTTTGGCCGCACGCCAATTCCCGTCTGACGAATCGTTCCCCGCCCAGCAGGCGATTGATTTCTAAGGTTGTATACAGACACAATCACTTTTCTTATATATAACTTATTTGCTAGAGTAAATATGTACTGTTATTAACCTAGAGCCCTAACGATGAACAAATGTAGATTTTTTCGCTTTTCATTCGAATAACGTGGCAATTCCAAGCCCTTAAAAAACGAACGCGGTGACGCAGAACTTGCAAAATAGCGAGTTTTTTTTTTATATTGCCTTCTGTTTTTTACTTCTATTTTTAGAAGTAGAAGCCAATACGAACGTCTCAACTTCTATAAGACATTTCTATCGATCACTATTTTTCGCTTTCACATATTGTAATATACTTTGTATTTTATTATATCATAATACTGTAAGTCACATAATGGTCCGAATGTTGTAGTGTCTTTTGTTGCACTATCTTTCTTGCACAATACAGTACTATTTATCAGTCACTAATATTCATCAATCACAATAAAAACTATCAGTAAAAGTAAATATAAACAGACCCTTTGTTTTTTGTTTCTCCGAAAGTCAAAAGGCCAAACGTTGAAACGGGACAGTCTATTGAAGCGGATTCTTCAAACGGCTTTTTGAACTCAAAATCGCGTGTGTCATTCATATCAATATCTTTATCGTCTATTGCCATATCAAAAAACATAGCCAGAAACCATTAGCAGCAGATCCAAAAGAACACCCCCACACACTTTACATATCAAACGTGGAACAAGATCATTGGTTGCAGCTTGCTTTCCCCAATCCGCACGAGCCACCCACCACCACCAGTGGCTGAACTTGCCGTTATCCGCTCTTTCTTCGCCACCTTCACCACCCTCCCCTCCCGCTCCCACCAACTTCAAATTGCCTGCCACCGCCGCGTCTGGTACGGGAGTCGCCCGATCTTCTCAACGTAGGATGGATATTCACGAGAGTCTTGATGAATCGTAATGATCCTTCAATGCCAGTGCAAGTGACGAACACTCTTTAATTTGCCAAAACATGCTCGTGTTGATTTCGCCAACCACCAAGCGAAGTTCTATCGTGCATCCAATTTCCAACGAAAAGGCTGAACGATCTTGATTGAAGAGAACACTCCTAATTCTCTATGGAATTTTGGCAGTAATGCTAAACTCAAACAAACTTTAGTAGATTGATTTTTCTCAAACGTGATCTGTCTCAAACAAAAGGGATACAAGGGGGTTTTATAGTGCTTCCTCGAACTCACGCAAAGAAAGCCTTGGCCGAATCAATCTCTTATTCGGTCAAGGTTTCCTAATCTAATTCTTAAAATTTAGCAAGTTTGTTTTCTTTAATTTCGGGCTAAGGCCATCTTATTATAAGACGGAGATTGAGATGGATTCGATCAATCTTTAAGCACGCAAGCCACATCTTGTGCACACCATGATATTTGTGATCACGTAGCCTTCCATTGATTTTGATTGATGGCTGCTTGGTTGAGATTTTCTGGACACATATATCATAGCTCCTTGCCCGCATGGACTCTCCTTCTCATGACTCGTGGCCGGTTGGTCCTTCTCCACTTGATCTTCTGTTGCTTCAAATCTGAGAATGCACAACATATTTGTATTAGGTAGTATGTCATTCTCATATAATATAGTAGAAGACTCTCTAAGAAACAAAAGCAGCTGTTGTTGAAGTAGCTTAACTCTTACTCTTATCATAAAATCTTTCAGAGTCTTATTAATAGCTTTGCCATACACACTTGGAGTGGTCGATGAATGTGTAGTAGAGATGTCCTCATCAGCCTCCCTCTCAGTCTCGTCTCCTCCCGCCGCTCACACGTCGCCGCCGCGGTCGTATCCTCGTCTCCCGGCCACGTGTCGCGGCCAGCTACATGGCTGAGGTGGCAGCCGCGTTGTCGCCTCCCACCCTGCTCGAGCACGTGGGCCAGGCCGGCACGGCCGCGACCTCGCCGTCCTCGTCGCCCACATCCAGGGCGCGTGCAAGCGCATCTCCGCTCACGTCACGTCACCCGGCAACGCCGAGCTGTCGCGGACGAAGGCGGGTGGTGGCGCGGTAGCGGCCGGCCGGGACGCGCCCAAGCCGCTCGACGAATTGTCGGTGCGTTCCGCGGGGTATTGATTTAGTATTTTGGTTCTCTCATCTACATGATTTTCGTGCCACATAAAATGAGTGCCATTGTTGTGAGATTGACGGACTTGATATGGTACACTGCATACATATCCATCAGAAGTTCAGTTCCTTGTTAGTTTATGACGACTGAACCCTCAAGTTGATTAGTCTGTATTCTGCTGTGCCTTTATTTTTGCTAAATCAACTAAACTAGTTGCTTCCCCAAAATTTGCAAATTTTACAGTATAAATTTGAGATATTAAAAGGTAAAGATCGGGAGACCTGAAGCATTGATGAATTCAATTGTGTAGTGTTTGGATTTTTGAGGGGATCACATATGCAGTGTCAAATATTTTAGCTACTAGATTAGTTCGCTTGAATTCAATACTGTGCTACATACCACAGAACCAGCGTCAATTTCCGCCATCTCTCTTCATCTCTTGCGCCCTTAGCAGAATTTTACTGTTTGAGTCATTGCTGTTTGCTACTATTGTATATCAGATGGAAGTGCTATGCATCTTGGCATAATAGTAGCTTCATGTAACCTGGACACTAACTTCATTTTTAGTTCAGAATGAGATCATCTTATCATCACTCCAAAGTTCTGGAAAAGTTGCAGTGATGGCATCCGAAGAAAATGATCTCCCCATTTGGATATCCAATGGTGGTCGATATGTTGTTGTTACCGATCCACTTGATGTTTCATGCAACATTGAGGTCTCCATCCCCACTGGAACAAATTTTAGGATATACAATAGGCTGGTGGAACTCGACCATCTCCCTGTGGAGAGAGCTCAGCTCAATTCACTGCAAAGTTGGACCCACCTTGTTGCTGCTGGGTATGTCCTGTATTCATCTGTCACTATGGGCCTGTTTGGCGGAGCTTCACCAGCTCCAGATCCACGAAAAACAGATCTAGATTCAATTTTACCAGCCAAACACTTCTAGCTCCAGCAGCTCCACCATGGATCTGCTCCACGAAAACAGTGGATTTACCCCCAGATTCATGGATTTGGTGGAGCACCTCAAGGGGTGCTCCACCAACTCAAGTTTGGTGGAGTTGGGGAAAATTACCTACCACTGCCACTGGTTACACAAAAAAACGATTCGTTCTTTTTCTTCTCCGATCTGGCCGTCGCCTTCCCCACTGCGCTGATTTCTCCCTCCACCACCGCGGTCTCCTCCCGGGTCTCCGCCGCCTCCCCCGTCTCCACTCCTCCCATATCTGGCCGTCGCCTCCCCTACCGCGGCGACTTCTCCATTCCCCACCGCCGTGTCCTCCCGGGCCTCCACCTCCCCCCGGCTCCGTCACCTCCCGGGCCGGCGCCACCTCCCCGCGTCCGCCTGCCCCCGGGCTGGCGTCGCCTCCCCCGCGTCCGCCTCCCCCCGGGCCGGCGCCGCCTCCTCCGCATCCGCCTGCCCCTGGCCCGCACCACCTCCACCGCCTCCCCCACCTCCGCCTCCTCCCGGGCCGGCGCCGCCTCCCCCTCGTCCGCCTCCCCCCGGGCCAGCACCACCTCCACCGCCGCCTCCCCCCGGGCCTGCACCGCCTCCCCCGCCTCCGCCTCCCGCCGGGCCAGCACCACCTCCACCGCCTCGGGAGCTCGTCGGGAGGAGGAAGAAGAAGCCCGTGGCTTTTTTTTTTGCATTTTTTCATTATGCCCCTTGACGCGTGGGCCCAGTTTGGCAGTGAGATAGAGAGAAGCGCTGGAGCTGTACCAAACACTTTGATGAAACCCAGATTCACGGTGGAGCTGCTCCACGGTGGATCTAGGTGGATCTGATGGATCTGAGTGGATCTGGAGCTGGTGGAGCTCTACCAAACAGGCCCTATATTTTGTATCAGCTTCGGTGCAGATTCCCATGGCTTCACATTGGATCGGTCGACTGGAGAATTTATACTAACACATCCTTCCATCCAAATACCCCCTAGAGGTAACTAAGATGTACATCATGTACTTAATAATTTGCTGATTTCCTTCCTTTTATTAAGGCCCTGTTTGGATCCCTCTATCTAAAGTTTAGTCACTAAAGTTTAGATCTAAAGTCTCCAAACAGGTGGTCTAAAGTTAGATCTAAACTTTAGCTAACCCCTAAAAAACACTTTAGACCATTAGTCCACCAAAGTGAACTAAAATGGTCTAAAGTTTTGGGTTCTTAGGCACAAAGACGTGTTTACCCATGCATGTTGGTCTCTCACCTCTCATTTAATGGCTGACGCACGAAACGAGGAGAGGAGTATGGTCTTTTTGAAACTTTAGTCCTATCCATTAGTACAGGATCCAAACAGGATCTTCGACTAAAGTTTAGCCAACTAAAGTTTAGTCCAAAATTTTAGTCAACTAAACTTTAGACCATGGGATCCAAACATGGCCTAAATCTTGAACAGTACTTAGTAATTTGCTGATTTCCTTCCTTCAGCGGTTGTTACCTAATTTCAGTTGCACTAGCAGTGCAGGTTTTCGCAAATCTGATTTGTCTATTTATAGGGCTCGATGGGCAATCAACATGAGTACTTTGAGAAGATATCATAGAAGAATTTTCTTATGACCTAAAGACTGAAATATGAACCCCGCATTCTGTGCTTCATTCCATATACCTGCATTTTAAGTCACAGTATACTATCAGTTAGAAAAATGCATGTTTTAGCAGATACTTTTATATTTGCTCAAAGGCTGTAATTGCATGCTATGTCAGGACAGATACATTCGGTGGATGATGCACGATATTTTGACTGGCCCGAGGGCCTAGGGCCGTACATTGACACTATCAGACAAGGCAAGGGGCAGCATCCGAAGAAGTACTCAGCTCGGTACGTACGTGTGCTCACTGGTTGCTGATTTCCACCAGACACTAATATATGGTGGTGGAGTTGCCATGAACCAAAGGGATCACCTTCGGTTGGTCTATGAAGCGAATCCTTTGAGTTTCCTTGCGAAGCAGGCAGGGGTCGAGGGTCAGATGGCAAGGTCAGAATCCTCTCGATTCAGCCTGTGAAACTGCACCAGAGGTGTAACACCCTGACCCTTCTCTGCACAGTACAACTACTACTAACCCCACTACTGCTGCTACTATATTACTACTACTGCTGGTTCTACTACTACTAACTACTACTAGTAGGACTGCTTACAAGCACTGCTACTACTAACACAACCCCACTACTAATCTCACCGACTCCTAATCATTTACTCACTAATCCCTCGCCTAGTTACCTATCTAATTGCATGAACACAACACACACGCACGGCTTTCACAGCCACACACTCACTGCACTACACTTCGCCTGCCGCCGGCAAGTTCCTCCGCCGCCTCGACCTCTCTCCGGCTCGTCAGCCTCCCGGCGCGGGTCACCTCGCTCGGGCTCCGGCTACCGCGTCGCCCCTTGGTTTCCGACCTCCAGCGCGCCAGCCAGCCGCAATGCCCAAGCGCCTCCAACTCGGCGTCCGGCTTCCAGCGCCGGCCCTGGCTCGGCCTCCTCCACGGCTCACCTAAGGTATAACCCCTCTCTGCCTCCCTCCTCCTACCCTTGTGCTATGTGATGTGCTTGTGCTGTGCCATGGCGCCGTAAGCAAGAATGGAAGGTGAGGTGCTTACTTGTTTGCCTGGCTAGAAAAGGAATGGACGAGGACGAAGGTTGGGGTGGCCGTGATGTCGTTCTCACGTGCTTCTGCCCCTTCGTGGTCTTCGCCTTCGCTCCTTCGTCTCCCCCTACTCCTTGAGCTCCTCCCCTCCGACTCTCTCGTCTCACAGCTTGGGTGTGGCCTCGGCTCCCTCACTGCCTCTAGCTCGTGATGGGTTCACTCTGGCTTTGTTGGTGGCCAAGCAGGGAGATGGCAATGGTTTTCTTGTTTGGCATGGGTGGCCTTCGGTTGGGGAAAAATGGGCTGGGAGATGAGGAGTGAAGAAAGGCTCTCGGGTGGTTGCCTCTCTGATGATTTACTTGTGAAATGACTGGGCTGCTCCGTTACCTCCAATGCTCACTTTGTCTACTGTGCAAAGGGGTGACCTGAAATTTAACTATTTGTCACTCTTAAGAATATCACATATTCAAATGTCATTCTCTTTGTTGCAATCAACATTTTGCCATCCTTAAGATGTGGTTGACTAATTAATCGCCACTTTTGAGCCCACGAGGCGCCAAGTCATTGCCATGTCAGCAGCGGGGATGAGGCGCGGGCGCGGGCGGCGGCGCGGCGCGGGCGCGGGGACGGAGGCGCAGGCGCGGGCGGCGGTGCAGCGCGGGCGCGGGGACGGAGGCGCCGGCGCGGGCACGGGGACGGAGGCGCCGGCGCGGGCGGCGGTGCGGCGCAGTGGAGGAGCAGCAAGGGCGCATCGGCGAGCTGCGGCCTGGCGCTCGCCGACGGCCGGGCGGCGGGGCGGCGCGGGCGCCGGCGAGCGGGGAGGCGCGGGCGGCGGTGCGGCGTGGGCGCCAGTGAGCGGGGAGGCGCGAGCGCGGGCGGCGGGGCGGCGCTTCTTCCCGGCCTCCCTTTTGCTTCCCCTCCTCCTTCTCCACGCCCGCCCTGTTAGAAGGTTATAAGACCCAGAGTAGGATATGTATAGCGACTTAAATACCCCTGATAGGGATATACTGATGTAAGTGTACAACTGTAAAAACACTTCCCACATGGGTACCTGTATATATAAGACATGGGCTATGGGAGAGGACCCAAGGACCATCATTCTCCCAACTCTCCACAACCACATCTCTCTCTGTTTGGTCTGTAGCCACAACAGTTGGCGCCGTCCGTGGGGAGGACAGGAGCAAGCCTGAAATCCGAAGAAGGATGGCACCAAAAAAGGCCTCGTCGGCGGCAGTGAAGGGGAAGAAGACGACCGGAGCGGGGCGTCGTGTCGGTACCAGGGCTTCGGCGTCGACTGTCGCGGTCGCGGGTGACGGCGCGGGCGCGGCGATCGTGGACGTCAGCGCTCGCGCTGCGACGACCGACCCCGCCACCGCCACGACGACGACCGACCTCGCCACCGCCACGACGACACCCTTTTTGTTAAAGAATTTATATAGCTCCCGGAGACCTGGACACATCTGTAGGCAATGTGTGCGCTCATCTCTGAACATTACATTTATGCTCCCTGAAACTAGAAACATGTAATTTCGGCATGATAGTTAACAAAATCCCCAGCATGATAACCAGTGTCATTCATCAAATGCGAATGCTGAAAGCCTAAAGTGTCAAAACAACGTCCATAAGCAGGAAATGGGGATTAATCCTGCGGATGATCAGAACACATCCATTCTTCTATATCTAAACATTTTCCTACAGTAGCAATAGGCTGTCACTGGGGACTACATCACATAGCATAATGGTCCTGTTCGTACAGATCATAGTATCAGAACATGCGTTAAACGTTGGAACCCAAATTGACACCTTAGATCAGCAACCAGGATCCCTCACATCCATCCATACAATGTTTAAACATCTCTGGAATGCCGGAGGGTCACAACGTAGATAGTGATGATGTACAAAAAGATGGTAAAATCTATCCAAAATCAGCTAAATTTCACTGCTCCAAGGCAAGCTGCTTGTGCCGGTCCAGATCGTTGAGGTAACTTGAGCGAGTGTAATCTTCTGAATCACTGGAGTCAAACATCAGGGACTTTGCGAGTTTAGGCCTTGGCATCAGTTCAAGTAACTCCCTATCTCCCTTCAAGAAACAGACCACCTAAAACCAACATATAACCTTGTCAATTTACAATCTCATTTAGCACCCGAAATGGCAGATACGACCAACTCACTCACTGATTTCATACTAGGCCGCGAGCGTGAGCTGTGGTGAATGCACATGGATGCCACTGCTAGGGTGTTTGCCATCTCTTCTGGGTCATATCCAACATCAAGAGAAGGATCCACTAGCTCTTTCATGTTGTTCGAGTCGAGCAACGGCTTTGCCTTTGCATATGATGAAAAACAACATGTGAATTCAGTGTTTCAGAAATAACTATATCCCTTCATGTTATTCAAGCATGTATTCTAGACTTACTATTGAATTGTCAGTTTCCCCTCTTTATATGATCAAACAATAATATTCAATGAACTGATTAGAATCTATATATTAAGTACATCAGAGCAATTTGTTATTTTACCCATATCACTAGGCTTTGTCTGGAGGAGTCCACTGCTTTCCGTCCTGTCACTAGTTCAAGAAGCAAAACTCCATATGCAAACACATCAGTCTTCTCATTTATGATCCCATGCATGAAGTACTCTGGAGCCATATACCTGAAAAAGGGTGTGTGTAAACTCAAAAGTTTAAATAACAATTACAGCACTGTTTTCTCATTCTGGGTAATATGAATTCATCATGAAGCAATGGTCAAGAACATAGCAAACTCACCCAAATGTGCCTTCAATAGGGAACACAACATGATGCGTCCATTCATCAGGAAGCCACTTTGCAAGCCCAAAATCTGAGATCTGTGCAAGGAGGGAGCAAAAACGTTGCACTTGATAGTAGAATGGACACGACTAGTGTAACAAGCTAACAGTACACCACATACCTGAGGTTCATACTCTTCAGTTAAAAGAATATTTGAAGCCTTGATATCTCTGTGAATTATGCGTCGATGGCAGCCTTCATGTAGATAAAGCAGCCCTTCAGCGATTCCAAGTGCAATATTGAATCTGACCTTCCACTTGAGGGCTCCCTTTGCACCTGATCAGCTGAACTCCATTTTATCACTAGACTAAGGGCATTCTCAGGCAAACACTTATATCTATTTCCTTTTTCTTTAGAAAAAAGGCGATGCTTCAGACCATGTATTTGATATAGCCTATAGTATATGTAATTTTGAGGCAACTGAAAAGAGGACTACGGAAAGTGATAATGTACA
The DNA here is from genome assembly GCA_017311315.1 of Dendrocalamus latiflorus. Lineage (NCBI taxonomy): Eukaryota > Viridiplantae > Streptophyta > Magnoliopsida > Poales > Poaceae > Dendrocalamus > Dendrocalamus latiflorus. The sequence goes on along the minus strand of CM029659.1, from coordinate 34,858,547 downwards.
ATCTATAAATAGCATGTAGAAATGCAAATTATGAACTTACATGATGTTAATGTGCACTCATTGGACATGGCATTTCAGATACTGCTTTGAATGATTATGTTGTACTGACATGAATGTCAAGAGATCTGTTCTCATTAAGTCCTTAACGTTAGGTATAGATATAATTCTTTCTTTTTTGAAAGGGTTTGAAATATGATGTAAAATATGCCACCATATAACAGCATATTGCTCAACTATTTCGTTCATCACCTAACAAGTTGGTAGAGAGGACTATACCATGGAGAACAGAAGCCAAGCTTCCATGAGGTGAAAACTCAAGAACCAAGTGCAAGTCCCCTTCCACACTGAACCCCAAGAGCTGCGCCGCATTTGGGTGATTAACATGCGCTATTATTCCAAGTTCAGAGAGGAAATCGCTAATCCTGTCCTCTTTGTTACCAGCTTTTGTTAACCTCTTCACTGCCACAAACTGTCCGTCAGCAAGCTGTCCTTTGTACACCTCAGCATGTCCTCCCTTCCCGATCAAATTTTCTAGTAACATCAGGTGTCAAGCAAAAATGTTCAGAGATAATGCAGATACAGAAAACTAGTTCAGGCCAAGAACAGTACTTTTACAGGACACTTGGAACTTGGAAGTGAAAGACACAGCTTAAGGGACTATATTTCCATAATATATTGTCACGATATTGGAGGTACTACAATCTAGAAAACGGGTCATGCTAAAAAACCAGGATAGAATAATAGAATAACATATTCTACCACTTAAGTTTTCCAACTAGAAACCAGTAGCAACTCATCATTGACCTAAAGAATAGCTCATGATTAGGACCTCAAACCCTCTTTCCTCAGTCAAATCATAGCGCTCCAATTATTTGCTTTCAAAAAAAATAGCGCTCCAATTATAAATCCATAGCTACAGTTTTGTAATAATTAGTAACAGAGGCTAATTATTAACTCACAGAATTACAGCAACATAGAAGTAAGTGCACATGTTACCTGAACTAAATTTGTCAGTTGCAGCACAAAGCTCATCGTAGTCGAAGCTTCTCCACGATGGCCTCCACTTCTCAATCTCAGGAAGGATCTCTGGGGCAAGGGCAATACAATCCATCTGGTTCTTACCGCACCGAATCCTCTCCAGATACCTTTTAATCCCTGTGCTCTTGGTTCTCTGAGGGAATGTCACTGCTCTTGCCATCGACTTCTTCCTCCTGAGTATTAGTCCGCTGATCAGATTCCTCCACTGCACATTGCGGTTGGACCGTGCTGACTGCTCAACGGAGGAACCCTCGTCGGAGTCCACGCTACCAGATACTGAGATATCTAGCACAGCACGGGGAGAGCTCCGACCGGTGCACTCGCTGTTGTCATCGCTACTTCCATTGGAGTTCATTTTAGGCACCTCTTTGCTACCTCCATCAGAATCAACACATTGGCTGGTGCTTTCACTGCTGTGCCTGTCGCTGGGATCTTCACTCAATACAGCATCGTCGGTTATAGACCCACTGTTGTCGCAATCCTCATTGGTTTGTTCATTGGAATCTCTCTTAGTGTTTTCTTGGTTCTCTCCTGGCCCTAAGCAGAACAAAACGAGATGTAGACGTAGCATGGGCTGTCATAAGTTTGTTATGTTACAAAACTAGATGCTATTCACGGGCAAATCAACTACCTACTATCATGAACAAGACAAAGTGCAACGCAAGTCACTGCGAGAAACACATCATCGTCACATACAGAGTTACAGATTCGATTCCATCATGATTCATTATAAGATGAGGTTTGTGATTGTCTGGTTTGCCATGAAAAGCACATGCTGCCCGTTGAGAGTATCTGAGGCATTCCCTTTGCGGAGATATGCCTCCAAAAAATTGACATCTGCACCACCCCTGCCCCCTTCCAAAACTGACGTTTTCTTTCAGTCTACCACAACTAAGGCTGAAAACAACCCATGCAGCCCTTTAGGACGGCCTATTGGCAAAAGACGAATGGGTTGCATAAACCAATATAAATGTCCATTTCAGAGATTTTTGGTAGGGAGGAAATTTGAAAGAATTTGACAATCTACCGGAGTTTTATATGGAGAGAATTAAAAGACAGCTCAACCTAAAATTTTAAACAACGGCTACAAAAAAGACCAGAATCCCAAAACTGAGATCAATTCTCTCTCTTAAAAAAAACTGTTCAAAGTTGTGGCATACTCTTAGAATATGTGTGGTAACACACAAATTTTCGGGATTAAAATGAGAAATTACTGATCCGCTTAATGGAGCACAAAGACTAAAGCAAGAAAGAAAATATACAGCTAAGAACCCAACAAGCCACACACGTAGAAATGAGGAAAGCAATCAATAACCACAGCTAACCTTCCTTATCAGAACCAAGAAGATCATGTGGCCTCACGTCTTCACCTGCGTCTGCAGCAGATTCAAGCAAGAAATAAACCTTCAGCTTCGTCATCACCAACTAGTTATTGCGTTTTTTCTCTTCCACTACACCAGATGGACAGAAGAAAGGAGCAAAAAAAAGAGCGAAATCTGAGCACCAGAATCTGGCAGGCAGAGAGAAGAATACCTTCCTTGGAAGCCATATATCCTGTTCTTCACCGTCTCCTTCCAACAAGAACTTCGCTTTCCAAGACGACAACGAACTTTGACGAAACTCAGCAAGGACAATTTCTCCGGATGCTTTCTTGCATTGAAGAAATTAACTGTTGGACCAGAAAGGAAGGAAGAAAGAAGCGAGCGAGCAAGCAGATAGGCAGCAGTACTCGGAGCTCGCACGGCGCCCAAGAGAATGGAGGATGGAGGCAAACAGATAAATATGATAGAGAGAATTGACTGGACAATAGAGGGGGCTGGCGGGTTCTTTTGAAACCTGGCAGTGCTTTCCTTCGTGCTGCAGATATTGGCACTGTTTTGTGAACTGGCTTGGTTGGGTTGAAAAGCTGTGGCTTATGGTTAAAATTACACTGTAACAGCTGAAATTTTATTGTAGTTGAAGGTGACTTATTTGGTGTAATTAAATCTAAAAAATTAAAAATAGAAAAAATATGCTAGCTCAACACGGACAACGTAAACGAATACAGGAAAAAGAACCGGCAAAAAATCTCAAAAAAGCCAAAAGTTCAAAAAAAAGACGAAATTTATTAATAGTGAAAAATAAGTCAGAAGCTGAAGCTGAAACTGAAATGAGCGGGGCCGATCTTTTGGCTTTCCAATTCGAAGTGTCAAATATCGGAATAAGACAGACTTTTGAAGCAGATGTTTTAGATAGATTTTTAAACCTAAAATCGTATATGACAAGAATAGAATAATTCTCAAATTATTAAGTCATTATATTTCTTAATATATCATTTATCAATAAGGGTAAATACGGCAGGATGGTCGTAAGTTCTTGTACGACCACGTAGTCGTAAGTCTTACTGCGACTACCCCTTGGTCGTAAGTCCTTCTATAACACATAGTCGTAAGTCTTACTACGACTACCCCTTTGTCGTGAGTCCTTCTACGACCATGTAGTTGTTAGTCTTACTACGACTACTCTTTACTGGTGGGAATTCCTACGACAAATTTATCTCCAACCAACCTGTCTACGACGATGAACTACATCGTCAATTCATCTGACAAGGTGGTTAAAACGTGTGTTTATCCATTAACCGCACACGATCTCTCTCTGACAACAACCACTACACAGTGAACGACCTTTTGTCTCTCTGCCAGTAACTTCCATCTGACAGTTATCATTTGAAGCGTTAAGGCGTCTTCTGACGCGGAACAATGGTCGTCGCTTCGCTGGCTATGGAGAGCGGGTTAGCCATTCGCATCTTTCTGAGTTATAACCTTGTTCTGGTTATTAGTGAATACACATGACGTATGGTTATTATTCTCTCAAAAGAAGACTCAAATCTATATAAAAAAATTCTCATATCTTCATTCTGCATTTGCACACTCCAAACAAATCATACGTAAAATCGATACTAAAACATCGAAAGTATGTGTCATCCGCATCGATATCTTCACTATCCGCTAGTGTCGAAAAGCGCAGATAGTGGTGCTTATTTGGGCTTTTTAGCCTGAGCTTCTACCTTTTTTCATTGTAGCGATTTTTTTATACTACAGCTGTTGTTAGCTTTTTTTCAGTGTAATTAAATTTAAAAATAAAAAATATTTTATCATTGTAAACAATAAAAAATAAAGGAAAAAGAAATCAGAAAAAAGTAAAAAATCAGGAAAAAAAAAGTAAAATCAACATACACTCATTTGAGCTGAAATTTGGTGGCTTATGGCTAAAATTGCACTGTAGTTGGCTGAAATTACACTGTAGCTGATGGTGGCTTATTTGACATAATTAAATTTAAAAAAATTAAAAATAGAAAAAATATGTTAGTCCATCACATGTAATACAAACGAATACAGAGAAAATAACCGGCACAAAAACTAAAAAAAATAAAAAAATGAAATTTATGAATAGCAAAAAAAATAAACTAAAAGTGAAAAGCTTAAGCTAAAATAAACGGGAAAAAGCTAAAACCCGCGGTTCAAAGGAACACATCCATTCATCTCTCAAAAGAAGAGAACAACGAGGCAGGTCTAGGGAGGAGGGCGTTAGGAGAGAGAGAGAGGATAGGGTAATGAGCAATGTCTTGTACAACTTTTTGCAATGACCTATTTAGGCTTGTAGGGGACCTAGCAAGCCAAGAAGATAATAATATATTAGCAAAAATCTCTTGTAAGTTGTAATGGAATGGTTCTCGCTCTCGCTCAGAGACACTGGTGTTTTAGAACCGATGGATTTTAGTTATAATTTTTTGTGTTTGCTTGAAATGAATAGGTAACAGCTCTAAGAAATATTTATTAAAATAAAATTTTAATAATAGATTTTAAAAGATATGGAGGAGACAAAGGGATCAACCGGCGACTTTTAAAAGCGGTTTAAAGAAACTGTTCTTTGTAAGTAGAAGTGTTCAAATCGGCTTTCGGCTTCGCTAAATAGAAACCAAAAAGTCTATTTAAACGCCCCCCTTGATGGAGGAGGGGGATATCAGAGTTGGTGGTGGAAAGAATATATGGATTTTGATTATGAGTCTGTGTCTTCTACTCACCTCAGTAAATCTTGGTGCATGGATTAGATGTTGCTGTTAGGAGACAATGAAGTTGGTGTCTTGTTTGCCTTTGTGCAATTAGCAATAAACAAAATTATATCTTTCCTATGCAGTTTGTCCAACTATAGCCCCCTTTTACATTCTATTCCTGTCCTTTGTAAGATTCGGTATTTTCACTATTGGAGCAAGATACACCGTCCATTTTCATTTATGCCTTCCTATATGTTATAGCTAGCTTTGGGGCACATGAATTGAAATGAGCAATGCGAAAAATGCAGTGGCCTGTTTTGGTGTAAAAGCGGCATGACCGGCTGGCAAAATTTATGGATCATGCTTTGCTCCAAATTATGGTGGCAAACAAGGTTCAATTGAAAAGGTTGCATAAAGCATTCCTTTTCCCAGGAATTGTCACACTGCCACTTAAGTTTAAGTGCTTATTTGGATTTTTTTTTACTACACGGATTTTACAAAGAATTTTCAATTAATCTATGCAATTCATATGCCACCTCTGCAAAATTTTTGTGTTCCAAACAGTGACATGACTTAACAGTAATTTTTTGTAATTTTACATACTATTACAACCACCGATTCCAAAAGAGTTAGTCGAGCTTTCTCCTCAAGCTAATGCTGGAATTTACTTTTTGGAGTCCTAGAAAAGTTTTTTTAAAAAAATATTGAATGTGTATAATATCCTTCGCTTTACACCACCAATCTTCATAGTACGAATAAAAGAAGCCATTTTGTACTCAAGAAATCCGTTTTTTCAATTTCCTGGATCGACAAATGGACAACTCTACGGCATGAAAAATTCTATTGTATCCCCGTTGCACATACCGGTTTGTATAACGAGCAAATGGCATGGTGGTATGCAGCGAAAAAACTGTAGCAATGCACTGTAGCCCATACAAAAATATTATTTTCTATTTTGCTATAGTGCTGGATCGTACGGAAAAATTTGAATAGCTGCTACAGTACTTTTACCGCGTGCCACCACCTCATTTGCTCGTTATACAGACCGAGTTATACAACGGGGATAGTTTTTCCGTCGGCATGGGCTACTCTTTGCGAAGTTCAAATTCCAAACTCCGAAGCACATCGGAAGCATTTTAAAATCCCACCAGACATAACTACTCATAACCGCGTGCCATCGCTCTGCTGCTAGGACAAGCAGTAACCGCAACCAGAGAAGTATAAATCCGTATCCACCTTGGATACGAGAAGATCCCTCTGTCCTAGTGGTAGAAGTCAGAGAAGCAACGTTCACGTGGATCCATTCATTTCATCCCCAATTGCCACAGTGATACAGTGTATATCCGGCTGAATGAAACTCATTGATTGCATCAAAGTTTCCAGAGTGCTTCCGATTGCAAGTTCGAAATGTTGCCGTCAATGTGAGTATTTTATGTGAAGAACCGTGGAGGAGGATGCCGACAAACAAGTGAACCATTTTCAAAACTTTTACGAACAAGGTATTTAAAATCTTTATTTAATTGACTATGATGGTTATTAAGTTCAAATCATATCAATTAGACTAAGCAAAACATAGATTGAGACAAGAACCAACAAAATTAACCGTATACTGCACAGGCCCTGCGATCAGTATGATCGGTCCCATGTTTCCAGACTTAAAACCTCTCGGGTACAAAGCCTAAATCTTAAGTACTTGCTCAATTTCCATTCAAACGCTTTCAAGTTTTGTATAAGACTTGTTACAAACCTAAACTAATCAAGAATCACAAAGTTCTTACGCTCGAGTTCACCAAATTGAAGAGAATTGAATATAGTTTTTAAGAACATCAAAAACCCAAACTCAAATTATTTCTTGTTCATGAAAATATAAGATGTGAGGTCTTCTAGATCTATTCTTACACGTCTTGGCAAAGTAATTTAAGAAAGAGATTAAAGTAAAACTTCCACAAATTTGAAATCACAGATCTAGCTAATAACAAGCAAAAGCAAACAAAAACGCAAACAAAAGCATGATTAAGACAAATTTTTGATCTACTTTAGTGAAGCATAAGGTTTACATACTCATGATGATTATAAGGTATAGGTAAAGCACCACTCTTTTCAAAATCATGTTCTCTCTCACACAATTATAGAAGGAAACAAGGATCTACCACCTCCTCTCCTCTGTTCTTAATACCCAGCAACAACCATAATAGATCCAACCTATTAAGACTATCGGGGAACTCGTCAACCCTACTAACACAAGTTTTACACACTTACGCACGCTTCTCAAAGCATTTATGAGATTTAACCCACTAACACTTTAGCGACTGATCAACTTGTCAGTTATAGCTCTCTTTGACCTAAGCCACTTCTGCGTTGCGCCTCTCCGTGTCACGGTTCTAATCAAGGCACCAATCTGGTATTGATCAACTAACAGAATACCCTCGACGAAACTTTCAGATACCTTCCCTTGAATTTGTATTTACCTTCACTTCAAAGCATCTCTACATGCTTTGACACGCAACCTATATTGCCCAATGACTAGTCGTCATGTCTTCACGCATTCATACTCCTTCACTTGGCGCACCACATGTACCAACTCGTCTCTTCACGATCCTTATTTTCTCTGTGTTTCTAGCTTAAGCCACATAGCCTCTCCCGGACTTACACCACCACTTTGGACCTCGGCTCTCCTACCTAGTCCCGGTTCGTTGCTGCTGATCGCCAACATTCTCCAAGCCACATGCACATTCAAATATCAAGTCATTCAAAGATCAAAGAACCATATCGAGCATAAGTTTTATACACTTGACTCACGTTAGTTAAAAACATGCACCATACAATGCAACACAAAAACATCATAGCTCCCTAGCCATGAATTGACCTCAAACCAACTCTGCTCAACTCAACCTGTTCTTTGGCCACAACCATTTGTTTAACCACTCTCCCCAGCCTGATCAGACTACCCCGGTCAGATCGCTAACCATTAATTAGTCTAAATAGCCAACCGGTGTGACCGTATTTTTAATGCCTGTAACAGCAGGCACTCACATCCGGTTGGACACTCACAACATCCGATCAGGACCGCACAAAGCCTAACTCCAAAACATGCATTCTGGAAAAAAGCACTCGCCAACTAGAAATCTGTCATACCGCTCTAGCGGTCAGGTCACCACCCACCGGCCGAATCACTGGTCAGATCGTGTTCACAAGCCAATCTGACCACTTCCTCCCACTGGCCAATCCGATCGAGAACACTGACAGCAATTCTGAGATTTGAATTTTCTAAAACTTTTGCAAAATCCAAATTTAACTCGACCAAAGTGTTAATTGTTCATTACAAATATATACTAGACCTTGTACATGGTTTCTCAAACCATGATGAAATGAGATCTTCTAATGATAGAACCGGAGTTTTTGCACTATTTCGAATACCCGATTTTTTTTCTAATTTCTGCATGAATTAAACGGTTTTCTGTTAAATTATTTGGTCTAATTGAACTTAGAGCAGAGGCCGAGGCAGGGACGTCCACCAACCTCACAGCCAACTGAGTGGATTAGAGAAAATGTTTGTGCCAATTGTCATATGTATTTGTTGTTATTTCGCTTCAACTCAAAAAATTTTATCCACTAACTTACCAGCAGGGTACAATTTCTTTTGTATGTTTTCTTACATCGTCTGGTGAATTGTGTTAGGAGTATAATCACACAACATAGTAGTCCTTGACTTGTCCTCTACTACTGCAACATGAGTGGCGTATCCAAAAAAGTCTGCCAGCACTTGCAGACACGGACCAGCAGACAGAGCTTGAGCCTACTCCTGCTCCGCGTAAACATGTCTCCAGGACACATTGTTTAAGGACCTTTACGATGCATGCAACTGCCGCTCTGACGCAGTGACGCTCCACCGCAAGCAAGAGGGAGAGTTTTTATATGCGGTCTGGTTTACCTTACCACCTGATAATGACCATACCATTACCCAACCTGAAAACGTTATCGATAAGCGGGAGCTGAGTGCATGACAAAGAGGGTATGTTTGGCAACGGCTGCGGTTTATGATTTTTGGCTGAAATTTTTGAATTTTAACTATTTATGGTATAGATTACGGAGAGAGATACTCACTTGGGATTTTAGCTGGTACAGATGTTGGACTTTTAACGTGTACATCGTTTAACTTGTGAGTCGTAGGTCGGGAGCCCTCGAACACACCTTGTTGTTGTAAGTTGAGAGCCGTCGACCATCGCGCGTGATCGTAGGTCGGGAGCGGTCAACCATCGCTGATGGTCGTAAGTTGGCAGCGGTCAACGATCGACGTGGTCCTAAATCGGGAGTCTTTGACAATGGCTCGTGGTCGTATGTCGGAAACTGACAACCATCGTTCGTGGTTGTAAGTCAGAAGCCATCGTGGACACCTCGTGGTCGTAAGTCGGAACACATCAACCAGCACTCATGGTCGTAAGTCGGAAGCCATCGTGGACACCTCATGGTCATAAGTCGGAACACATCGACCAGCGCTCGTGGTCGTAAGTCGGAAGCCATCATGGACACCTCGTGGTCATAAGTCGGAACACATCGACCAGCACTCGTGGTAGTAAGTCGGAAGCCATCGTGGACACCTCGTGGTCGTAAGTCGGAACACATCGACCAGCCCTCGTGGTTGTAAGTCGGAAGCCATCGTGGATAGGAAGACATGACCATATCTCGTGGTCGTAAGTCGTAACAGATCGTCCAACGCTCGTGGTCGTAAATCGGAAGCTGTCGATCACACATCGTGGTCATAAGTCGGAAGCCATCAACCATCGCGCGTGATCGTAGGTCGAGAGCGGTCCACCATCACTGGTGGTCGTACGTTAGCAGGCCTCCGGTGCACCTGTGCCCTGTGGCCCGACTACCGGCGCTAGGCTGCTCGGCCCCGACTTCGACCACTGCCCCTTTGACCTCGACCACTGCCCCTTCGACTTCGACAACTACCCCCTTCAACCACTGTCCCCTTCGACCACGACCCTTCGACATTAACCACTTCCCCCTTTGACCACGGCTTCGACTTTAACTACAGATCTTTGACTTCGACCATCTCCCCCTTCGACCACTGTCCTCTTGGACCACGGCCCTTCGACATCGACCACTTCCCCCTTTGACCACGGACCCTTCGACCACGCCTTGTCGACCACTTCTCCCTTTGACAATGGCTTCGATTTCGACCACAGATCTTCGACTTCCACCATTGCCCCTTCGACAACTATCTCCTACGACTACAACCCTTCGACTATAGCACCGACTTCGACCACTACCCATTCAACCACCGCTTCAACCACGTCCCTTCGACGTCGACAACTACCCCCTTCGACTATGGCCCCTTTGACCATGGTTTTGACTTCGACCACTGCCCCTTCGACCATGGCCCTTCGACGACCATAGCTCTTCGACATCGACCACTTCCCTCTTCGATCGTACTCTATTGCCCGACTACTGGCGCCAGCCTGCTCGGCTTGCCCAACATGCTCGGCCTCGACTTCTACCATGGCCCTTCGACGTCGACCACAGCACCCTTCGACCACGGAGTTGACTTCGACCATAGATCTTTGATTTCGACCTTGGGTCCCTTTAACCACGACCCCCTTCGACCACAGCGTCGACTTCAACCTTGGCCCCTTCAACTACGGCCCCTACTTCGACCACTACCCCCTTCGACTTCGACCACTGCCCCCTTCAACCACTGCCCCCTTGGGCAACAATCATTCGACATCGACCACTTCCCCCTTTGACCATGGCCCCCTTCGATCAAGGCATCGACTTCGACCACGACATCGACTTCGGCCATAACCCCGACTTCGAGCACGGTCCCCTTCGACTTCGACCACTGCCCCTTTTGACTTCGACCATTGCCCCCTTCAGCCACTGTCCCATTTGACTATGGTCCCCTTCGACCACGACCCCCTTCAACCACTGTCCCCTTCGAGCACGGCCCTTCGATGACCACGGCCATTCAACGTCGACCACTTCTCATTTTGACCACGGCTTCGACTTCGACCACAGATCTCTAACTTTGACTGTGGATCTTCGACATGGACCACGGATCTTCAACTTGGACCTCTGCCTCCTTCGACTAATGTCCCCTTCGACCATGACCCTTCGACGTTGACCACTTCCCCCTTCGACTAACGCCCCCTTTGACCACCGATTTGACTTCGACCATGGATCTTCGACTTTGGTCATGTCCCCTCAACCACAGCTCCCTTCGACCACGGATCTTCGACTTCGGCCACTGCCCCCTTCGATTTCGACCACTGCCCCCTTAACCACTGTCCCTTCGACCACGACCCTTTGATGTTGACCACTTCCCCCTTCAATCACTGCCCCCTTCGACCACGGTTTCGACTTCGACCACTACCCCTTCGACCACCACGGCTCTTCGACGCCGACCACTTCCCTCTTCGACGACCACGGCTCTTCGACGCCGACCACTTCCCTCTTCGACCGTGCCCTATCGCCCAACTACTGGTGCCAGCCTGCTCAGCCCTGACTTCAACCCCTTCGACCACTACCCCCTTCGACCACGACGTTGACTTCGGCCATGTCCCCGAGAGGCTCATCGGGGGCGTGTGACTGCTGGGCGGCGGGGGGAGGGAGCCACATGGGCGGGTGCAGGAAGAGAAAGCCACCGAACAACGGTAGCAGTAGGGGTGGGTGCGGCAGGGGGAGGAGAACCGTGGCAATACAGTGCCCCGGGGGCGGGGCGAGGAGGGAGCAAGGGACGACCATCGGATCAAATGGCTGCTGTCTATGAGCGCCCGTCTCTCGGATCCACCGGCCCCCCATTGATTGATGCCTTCTAGATCCACCGGCTGCTGTCGCCAAGCATGTCTCTCGGATCCACTGGCCACCATTGCGGAGCGCCCTTCTCTTGGATCCACCAGCTACTGTTGCTGAGCATCGTACCGCCTCATGGTTCCCACCAGTCTGGCTCGGTAGTCGAAGGGAGGAGGGAGAGGGGAGATGGGTGGTGGCGGTGGGGAGATACCCGATGGGCGGCGAGGAGGGAGAAGGGAGATGAGGTGACGAGTCTGTGAGGGTGAGAATGTGGGCGAGAGATCTGGAGAGAATGAGAGAACAGAATAATAGAAGGTGGAAGTAGAGAGGAGGGGCAGTTAGCGTGAGAGAGGGGATATAGATAGTTAAGATTCCTGTGTTTAGATTGGACGGCTAAGAAGAGAGGAGGAAGAACGCACCGATGATCACTAACTCTTTTTTTTTAAAAAAGTAGAGATTTTGTCAAAATTATTGAATTCCCGTAAGATTCGGAAAGAATTCCAATGTTCCAAAAGGAGACCTTACATCCAATTAAAACATGTCGCCGGTTGGACACACTATACCGCGTACCAGGGCCAGGGGTACGAGTTAGCGAATGCCGTAGGTTGCTTTCCGAGCGATCAAAGCAGAGACACACGCCGCAATGACTGCGTTTTAAGCATTGCACCCGAACCAACCGGCCCCTTCCCTTAAATCGCCCTGTACTGAGCCCTCGTTTTCTTTGTCTGTTGGCAATGGGCATCCCGTAATATGAGCTCGTCTCCGCTCGTCAAAAAGGTAAAGACCCCCACACGACGAGACATAAAGGAGCGAGGTGCCAGCCACGACATATTGAAGTGGTTGTTAGTGTCGCATGACAGGCCGGTCAAACACTGTTAAGCACTAGGCTTTTGGGGGCTTAAAGAGTGCTAGGCTTTTGCCGTAGGGGACGAGGCCGGCTGGCTATGCGGCCTGTTGTTTTTAGCTGAAATTTATAATTTTTGGCTACAATTTATAACTTTTAGATTGTTTATGTGAAAGATTACAGAGTAACAGAAACTCATATACGATTTTTGCCGATATAAATGAAAGCAGCAAAGCATGTACTACAATTAACCAGTAGGTCCCATCTTGAAAATATACTCCATTTAAAAGCTAGTTACTGTAAAAAAACTGAAAAGCAGCTTTTAAAGCTGAAAAGAACCGGGCCTAGCTCCGGTTTAAGGCTAGTTCCAAACAGTTTTTAGTATTTAGACGTTGATTTTTAAATAAATTGGTTTCTCAAAGTGATTTTTAAGCTATTAATAGAGTCAAGCCACTTTAAATAAGATGATTTATCAACACGAGTGTCATTTACTTCCCCAATCTTTCTCGCAATCAAGCAAAAGACACATACGGCCTTATTCTTTTTTGCTTCTTCGGAAGATAAAAAAAGTCGAAACGGGATGATTTCTTGAAGCGGATTCTTCAAACGGCTTCCCGAGTATAAAACCATGTGCGTTATCCGCGTCGACGTCTCTGTCGTTTGCTATCGTGTCGAAAAACGCAACCAAAAGCCATCGGTCATAGCTCAAAAGAACACATTTACAACACCTTTGAACAAAACCTAAGTCACCCTCTACTACTTGGAACCCATTTTGTTAATTCATGAGTATAATAAGGACACACTAATATGCATACCAACGTGGGTACGGTAGTGCACACTGTAAGAGCAAGTATAATAAGAGACTATTAGTAGGCTGTATTCTGAGGTGGAGGAGAGAGAGGAGGACAGAGAAGAGAGGTGGGCTGTAAGTTTACAGCCAAGGCTGTATTATTAGCCTTGCTCTAAGACAAGATGAAGACCATAGAGTCACGGGGTATGGACATACGCTTTAACCACTGAAGATACTACGTGCATGTATACTGAATAGTACTACATGTATAAACAGTGCATCCGAAAATGAGGTAACTTGCACTCGAACCCTAGCAGCCGCACTTGGAACCCATATTTGACCTGACAAGGAGTGCTTCGCTTCACTTGTGGGTGTGCTTGTCATGGAGTTGGAGTAACAGCAGCTGACCGCAGGTGTATGTAGCAAAGCAACAACACTAGTTTTCGCAGCTGCAAGCGACCATACGAAGCAGAGCAGGTGGGCGACTCCATGCCTGTTCACGTGCTGCAAAGTCCCGACAAAAAAGTTTGTCAATGGTCATCGGTGGTGGCATCGCTGTATCCTGTTACCTCATCTCAAGGGTACTGCAGTCTCGCCTGTTCTGAGCACGGAAATTAGGTAGGTTATTGAAGGATTTGCACGTTGCCTGTAAAATTCAAGTGAAATTTCTGCATGACGCGCGCGCGACCGTAGAAGAGTTGTTAGAGAAGAAATTGGCTTTTCCGTGCCCTGATGTCTACGAAATAATGGCCGGGTTCGAAGTTGTTTATTTTTGGTTTATATTCATACTGTCTACAGTAATTAACTTTCAAATGATGTGTTTTTAAGGTGGAATCAATAGAAAAATTATAGTAAAAAGTACACTGAGTTCAGTTATACCGGTTAAAATCACATGTGACTATTTTTCTATACGTACTACCTCTCGTGAACAATCATAATTTAAATATTTAAGTCATAAGTCATTAACGCAAAAGAACCCATCCAATACCAATCTATGTATTTTCCACCATGATGGTAGGAGCGATTGCTTCTCCGGAGATCATTTTCCAAGTCAAACAATTGCATGCCGGGGTATTTTTTTCGGTTACCATTTATGGTTTATAGTTTTTGGTTTTAGGGTGGACGTTTGTGCGAATGAAATGAATACCAAAAACCTCCTCAAAATGACAAGAAAAATATCATCCTACTTATTTATTCAAGAGAAATCTTGAGTAATAAGCCATTCGTGTTATTGGTTCCTTTATATCCGTCTTATTGGGAAATAAGAACATGGCCGGTCGGGCGAATAGCACGCGCGTGTATGCGAAAGGGCTTGAAACCGACCGAAACCTACCGAGTTTTAACTCCGAGCCGACCCCGCCAACCATGTGAGTGGTGCCGAAAAACGTCGCGATAGTCGCGGAAAGATTATGAGCATCGGCGGCTTAGATTTCCTCCCTCCTCACCAAACCCCGGTGCGCCGAACTCGACGATCTTTCGGTCGATTTAATACCTGAGTTAGACGGTGTAAAGATAGCGACGCTCTTGGATTTTTTTTTTCGGGGACGTGTACGTGTATCGCCGTATTATCGGTCGATGCTGTGTGTGTAGCATGAGCTCGACGGTTGCACGTCGCATTTATTGGACGATTGAGAGCTTTGGGCTCCGGCTTATGGCCTCTATGCATGGCAGGCTTGGGCCTGTTCACTCGACTACACAGTTTGGGCCTATCATCTTTCGGCTTTTTTGGGGGCCTAGCAAGGCCCTTTCTAACATTTCTGTGTTTAGATATTGGGTGGGTTCGGTCTGACTGTAGCTTTAACTTATCACATTTTTGCTATAGTAATCAGCTTTCAAACGGTGCATCTTTTTAAGGCGAGGTCTACAAGTCGATTGTATTAGACAATGTCCCGAGTTCTGCTATACCGACCAAAATCACATGTGATTGTTTTCCTTTTTATATCGCCTTTCGCAAAAACCCAAATTTGAAACTATAAGCCATAGCCCAAAAAAACCCCACGCATTGAGATATTCAAGGCTAAGCATCTCATGAGCGTTGGATGTGAAACAGACGTTGTAGATCAGCATAATCTGAAAATCAGATGCCATAGTTGATGAACGGTGGCCCTTATCCATTGGAACATTTGCTCAGTCTCAGGTTTGAGTGAACTAATAGGGAGCCGGTAGCCATGGCTCCCTCCACCTCCACCTCGTTGCTTTCACGCCGCCTCGTCAGCCTCCCAAAGCCTAATGTCAAACCCTCCGGTGCCCCTCGCTTACCCAGCCTGAACATCGGTGGGGCTGCCAAGAACCCCGGCATCATCCTCCGTTGGCGCTAGGTCACAGCCGCCGTGCTGTCCACGACCATCCTCTCCCTCATCCTCCCTGTAGTGGCTGAAGCCGATGGCCTACTCAAGGTGGCCCCCTTCGACCTTGCCTTCTGTGACCTAGCCGTCTGCATGGGCGCTGCTGCCGAACAGGCCAATTCATCAAGGTTGGTGCAGAGTTACCGCCTAGCTAGTTAAAGGGGCCATTTGAAATGGCTTTGGCTTTCTGCTTCCAAAAGCCAAAAGCCAAATCAGATGTTCGGTTTTTAAAGCGGCTTCGGCTAGATTAAGCTTCACCATCATCATCGCGTTCCTCCCTCGTCCAACAGCGCCACCTCTCTCTCTCTCTCTCTATTGGTGTGCCGCCTCCTAGTAGTGGTCGCTGTCGCTCCTGCGGGCTCCCCCAACATTGAGCTACCTCAGTCTCGCTGCTATGGCCTTCCCCTACTCCTACCTCGGCTTGGCCTCATGTTGTCCAACCTAGCACCATCGTCACCCGTTGCAGGCCATACCACGTCACTCTGGCCACCGTCATGGAGAGGGAGAGACTGGGAGAGAGAGAACCATCCTCTCTCTCTCCCACGGCGCCATCGTATCCATCCCAAGCTTCCGAGGTCATCAACCAGATCTGGCATTGTTGTTGTCACGCTATTTCCCAGTGGTTGTCGTCGTTGCTCCTAGAGGCTCCCTCGATGTCGAGATGCCCTGGACTTACCGCCATGGCCTTTCCTTGCTCCTCCCTTGGTTCGGCCCCATGCATTCTGGCCTAGAGTGTCGTCGCTCGTCGCTTCGGGCATCATCATGGAGATGGCAGGGTGCCCCTCATTTTAGCAACTTTGACGGTGACTACCTCTACCAATGAGTTTTCTACTTTTATCCTAGCCTGATTCGATTGTGATTGTGTTTGTACTTGTGGATGAACGGGGGCACAATCAAGTTAGCTCTGTCAAAAGCCAAAAGGTTCGGTCGAATTAAACACCTTTCACTTTTAGTCACTTCTATTTCTAGCCATTACTATTGTAAATATTAAAAGCTTTACCTAAAAGCTATAAGATTCACACGTTTGGAACATCCCGAATTCTACGCTGGCTTCTCCGTTTTCTTAGCTCTTGATGCGTAGTTTCATGAGTTGGTTAGTAGTAAACTTTTGGTTTGGCGCATGTGCATTACACTACGAGGCTGGAGGACGGCACGGTGTTCGATCGTAGCTACAAGCGCAGGAAGCTGCTCATGTTCCGCGTCGACGTCAGAGAGGTAGAGAATCGTGCGTATCAATTGCTCCATTGCTTGCTTTGAGTAGTTTGAAGTTTTGTTTTCATTACGCACTGTGAGTTTCATATTACGCACTGTTGAATCTATTTCAACAAACGATAATAGAAATCATAGTCAAAGATGAAACATTTTTCAGTTTGATCGAAGGTCATATCAATACCAAGTCAAAATCAAAATCGGTGAATATAACTAGTTCGTGGGAGGATGATGACCAAGATGAGTCTAAATGTATTCTCACATATGACAGCAAGTTAGAACACCAAAGAAATTGACTCAAAAAATACTTGGATTAAGAAATCACACTTTGAGATCAAATTAAGAGCAAAACAACCAAATCAAGATGAATCCATGAAAATATGCAAAGATTAATGTATTGCTCATTTGAGAAGGTTGAGTTTACAGCTACTTCGCCTTGGAGGACAAAGAGCACACTATGTGCTTCACTCTCAAACCCTAATCCTAAACAAGAAAACATATGAGACACGAGTTGGATAGTTAACCCTACATGTCTCCATTCCAACCCCTTTTATAGGTCGGCAACCAGCCACTTACCCAAAAATAGATCCTCTCCACTATTACAATGGAAAAACCTGCTAACCTCATATACACGGATTTTACTCAATCAAATTTACTTATGTACGTTTTTAAAAGCGCATAAGTATGCATCCGCTAAATCCTTAGTCTTGATTCGCATTGATCAAACCAGCTCCATCTTGACCTAAACCACTCTCCAATGTATCGCCTATACGCCGTGGTTTTGATCCAAGATAGTTTGTGATATTTTGGTCAAAATACCAAAATACCCCATTTGTTGACCCGGTCATCACCATCCTTTGCAAGCAATCGCCATGCTTGCCACGTATAGGTACACCACTAGCTTGCCACGTGCCGCCAAGTCTCACCCATCCCGGTTCCACCGAACCACGGTTCGCTTGGCCCGTGCAAGCCACCTGGTGTCATCCCGTCGTTTGAATTTGCCTTTAACATTCCGTTTTTCTCGTGCCATGCTTGAGCTCACCGTCTCACCCGGCATCCTTGATCATTCTGGGCATCGACTCCTCTATGAGTCTAGCCCCGATTACCGCCGTTGACTCCAAGCGATCCTGCACATCGAAAGACAAAGAATTCGTTTCCAAGCACAAGTTCTTCACAACTTAATCTACATTAGCCAAGGCATGCATCATGCAACCTTAATCCAACGACTCAGGTCAACCTAACTAAATCCATAACTCAAATCCCAAATCCTCAATTTCTGTCCAAACCAATCCTGACAGGTCGTAATCTTTGCAAAGCCAATAGACCACTCCACAAATTTTACAATGGCTCATCACAACATTAATCTAGACCATCTCACATGGTCTTTCATTGATCCTAGTGTAAAGTTCACATGAACAAAGCGAAAGTCGATAAACTGCTTTAAAAAGGCTATCTCAATAAGTTGCTTCTAAACGGCGACGGAGAAGCTTATCTTGTTTGATAGAAATCATAAGTTATAAGCTGAAATAAATTGAAAAGAGCATGTCCGATATCTTGCGTTGGTAGGTTCTTGTCGCAAGGCTCATGTGAATCATAGCTCATGCGAGATTTGCACAACATAGCAGATTACGCAGCGCAGCCACACGATGTGTTGGGCTTTTTCCTGACGAGAGTGTTGTGCTAATTATCTTTTCAGGTGATCAAAGGGTGGGATCAGGGTAATATATATAGTAGGCGGCGAAGGGATCACGCCGATGCTACCCGGTACGCGACGACGCCTGAACTGAACTCACGCCACGCCGTTAATCCACGGCTTTCTTCGACCTCGAGTCGAGTTATTATCAGTGCTCAAGTTTGTGCGAATGCATCTTCAGGTGGTAAGCTGGCGTACGGCGGGAGAGCAGCAGGGAGGGTGATTGATGTCTGCATGCCAAGAGCTAGCGCCTGCTCGAGATCAATACAAGTTCGTAGTTTTGTACTACTAACTGAAAGGAGGCGTGGTTTGTGTTTTCTGCACGAAACACCTGTAGAGCGAACAAAACAAGTACTCAATGTACATCTCGGTTCCCGTCAATGCTGCATTAGTTTAATCGCGGCACGTTCAAATTTCAAAGCGTGATGTGAAGCACGAACATTCGCATTCAAAGCCTGGCTAATATCGGTGTGATGTGATCGTGTAGATCATGGCTAATTTCGGTGTGATCGTGTAGATCGTGACCGGCGAGTTGGTGTTTCGGTGGGAATCAAGAAAAGGTCTGACTATCGGGTCTCTTTTTTAAGCTTTTAAAAATTATTTTTCAATGTTTCTATAGTAACTAGTTTTTAAACGGAGCGTTTTTTTAAAGCAAACAGTATAGCGACTCATTTATATTGGTTAAAACTGCACACGAGTTTCTGTTACTCCGTATCCTCTCACGAACAGTCAAAAGTTATAAATTATAGTAAAAATATCATAAATCAAAGTTAGAAAGAACAGACCCACCGATTACTTGGGCGGCTTGGGGTAAGCCGGGATGCTTTTCGGGCTAGGGGCCGAGCAAAGGGCGCGGCAACCCATGGACTCGGCTCAACAGGTCCACATGCGAGAGCAGATCTAATATTCGACTAGGCCGGGCCATGATCATCCGCGATCCAGTTCCCAGGGCTGCCCGGCCCGTTCATCCGTTATGGACGGCCCATGAGCCGCATCCTCTCGTTCAGCGCGAGAGAAAGTCGTCGGCGTCCTGGAATGGGGCTTCCCTATCCCCCTCTCCGTATTCCCCTCCCTATTCTCTCAATCTAAACCACTCATATTTCATCCAATGGCTAGTTTTTTTCACCATTTGCCCATCCATCATAAATAATAAAAAATACAGAAAAATAAAATTTATTTTTTATTATAATTTTTTTACAGAAAAATAATTTTATTTTTTCTGTAAAAAAATTATAATAAAAAATAAATTTTATTTTTTCTGTATTTTTTATTATTTATGATGGATAGGAAAATGGTAAAAATATAAAAAAATTAGCCATTGGATGAAATATGAGTGGTTTAGATTGAGGGAATAGAAGAGGGGCATAGGGAAGCCCCATTCGGCGTCCTGAAAGGCTCAGAAATTCAGTGGGGGGACAACACAGGGAAAGGAAAAGCCAGTCGCCGGCATCAATCGGCCGCCGCCGCCGCCGTATCAGGTGAGAATCGCGGCGCGTTTCTCGGCACCTGTTTCTTCCCGCTATTTTCTTGGATTTTCTTGTACGGTTTTCGAGGGGCGGTTCTGGTCTCGAAATACCAAGAGAGCAATATCCTCCAAGGGAGAAACGTTGATTTAGTCGTTTTGCTACGGATTAGCTACCGATTCACTCCACTGGGAAAACTCCTCTATAACGCTATTGATTCTTTACTCCGCCGCGCGCGAATTTAATCGACCTGTTACTGAATTGCTCGATTCAACACATTGATCAGTTGATGGAGAACACGGCTGGATTTTTCAGGGCACCCAATCTTTCTTCGAGAGTTCTGAACAACCATGCAAGAATCTGCGATCTTGTGAGGAACATAAGAGGTATGGATAGCAGCCCAGGATGTAAAGAAGAAGGAGATGACCGTGAGTTGGTGATGCAGAAACAAGAATGGGTCAAGTATGCTTTGGTGCCATTTCATTGATTTCGTCAACTGTTCATTTAGTTTTTCCTAGGACAGTCAAGAGGAGTTGATTCATATCTCTTGCTGGTTGTCTGGTGATGCAGAACACAAGACACGCTCAAGAGTAAGCTCATTCTTGAAGATGATTTTGAGTGGTCTTTACCTTCGTTGAGCTCAAATTCAGATCAGAGTAATACAAGGGGCAAACTAAAGTATATAGGTGGGGTTGACATTAGCTTCTTGAAAGAAGACCCTTCTACGGCATGTGCCGCAGTGGTAGTTTTGGATGCCGATACCTTAGAAATTGTCCACGAAGAGTTTGATGCAGTTCGACTGCAAGTGCCGTATATTCCTGGTTTTCTTGCTTTCAGAGAGGTACTGCACACCACATCCCTTCTTTTATGATGGATTTGTTTTTGTTGAGATTTGCGAACAACTGCGGTTTATGAGTTTATCCATGTGTTCCTCGTTGTATGTGTACTTCAGGGACCTCAGCATTTCAATTTTCTTTCGCAATAAATAAGTAAATAAATAAAAATTCTTGGGCAACCATTATATCTGTGAACAATTCTTGTCTTCTTTACATGGATTTGGTATATAGAAGCAATATATACTTTGATATTTATTATGTTTTGAACAGTTGTTGCTCCAATATGCAAAATGGGCTCTGTAACATGTCTTCCTTTTGTTCGTTCCGATCAATATGTTTTGTTATGTGACATGCCTTGTAGCTAATTGTTCTTCCTTGTCTCCTGAACCAGAGACGAGTCTAGTATGGCCAATGCAAAAGAAAGTTATGATATAACTATTGCTTGTGACTTTTGGTTCCTTGTGTTGTTGTACACATCTGTGAAAATTTTATCTTTTAGGCGTGCTAGTTTGTTTGGATTTTTAAGATATAAATCAAGTATATTTTCATGTTACTACTGAAATGTTCCAACATGTATCCTAATTAAAGAACACTATCAATTGTTACAGGCTCCAATTCTTCTAGGACTTTTAGAGAAGATGAAGACCAATGCTCATCATTTCTACCCTCAGGTAAAATTTGCCTTCATGATACTTGCAACTATAGTCTACAGTAATCCTAGCTTTGGTTTCTCTATTCAGTGTAACACTTTAGCACATGATGTTTTGTCAAACATTTTCAGATAGCAAACAAGAAATTTAGTAGAAGAAAGTTGCAAGTATGCCTCACTTGGAAACTCTGTTATATGTTTCTTTCTCCTGTAAATAGGATCACTGAGGCTACACATCGTGAAGCATCCAATGGTGTTATATGTTCTTGTTTCCTTGTTGATTGTGATAACAATGCGAAAAATCTACACTACATTGCAAGCATTTTATCTCCATGAGTATTAATCACTTTAGTTTATAAAAGTTCATGTAAATTTACCTTAGAGACATGCTAGCATCTAGGGGTGCAAACAGAGCGGATGCGGGCGAATATTGCTCATCCTATATCATTTTCTATATTTTTTCTCGGAATCGGAGTCGGGCACAGATAGTGCCAGATACGAATACAAAAGCGAATATTCTCGCCTTCTCAGTCACAAACGCGGAGTGAATACATGTCACTCCGAATACGGTTATTTTCAGTCACGAATATTTAGTCGGATAATGTGTGAAAACAGAAAGCGTATATATCGCAAGTATAAAGATCAATCAACCATATTATATGTCCAAAATGCAACTACATTAGTAGATTAAGAAGCAAATTTAACTATATCACACGATGATAGGAACTAGTTAAGCAAGTAGTTATTACTAAGTAGTAAATTCTAACTAGCAAAGTATCAAGTAGATAATAGGGGATGTTTTAAGGCTCTTCTCCTCACCAAAATGGCAACAGATCAGATTCCCAAAAAAAAAAAGACCGTACTTTATGTGACATCCACACCATAAGTTGGAGGTCTGATAATCTTTCCATAACATGCCTCTAGACTTGAAGCTTCAGGAAGCATGAGTAAAGAATGCCCTTATGCAATAGGAAGCAATCTAATAATTTCGACTATATCCCTAGTTGGGGGCTATTTATTTGCTATTGATACAACATTCATACCTGAACAATAAGGAACATAGCAATACAGTAGGCAAGAATAGGAAATTTTGCAAAAGAAGAAGAAAAGGTTGATTCTAGGATTACCAGCTTGCACTCCACCCAAGGATCAGCGTGTGGCTTCATTCTATGACCTCACTTCCTTTCCTCAAAGAATCAAACTTCTCTGAGATTGAATCAGTGACAAGCCCAAGCATCATGGCAAAAGCCAACAGCCCACCAATACTTATTGAAACTGAAACCAACTTGGGTCCAAAGCCTGCCACGTTTGCATGATTGCCCGAATCAACAACAAAGGTCCAGGATAACCAAAAGCATGTGAAAGTTTGGCCGTAAGGACCCCTGCCGATCCCTTCTTGTTTATATAGAGCAAAGGCTCAACAGATTACATACAGATCCGGAAGCAATAAGGATAGAAGGTCTGATCAGAATCTATCTATATAAGGAAATAACTAATCCTTTTCTATAACAGACCTGCTGCCTTATCTTTCGGATCTGTTACCAAATACAAAGAGATTGAGTTAACTAACAGACTATAGCGCAGGGAATCTCCAGCGCAGATTGTTAGGATAGGCTACTAGAACTCTATCTCTAACACCCCCCTTCAATCACAACTTGGCTAAGTTGAGATTGTATTTGAATTCC
Source organism: Dendrocalamus latiflorus (assembly GCA_017311315.1). Taxonomy (NCBI): domain Eukaryota; kingdom Viridiplantae; phylum Streptophyta; class Magnoliopsida; order Poales; family Poaceae; genus Dendrocalamus; species Dendrocalamus latiflorus. The sequence goes on along the minus strand of CM029659.1, from coordinate 34,835,170 downwards.
TCAAGTTGCTTCACTGGAAGAGGCTTGGTAAATCCATCTGCTACTTGATCTCCTGAAGAAACAAATTCAATATCCAATAGCTTGTTCTTAACTCTCTCTCGAACAAAATGATAATCCACTTCAATGTGTTTTGTGCGAGCATGAAAGACAGGATTAGCTGAGAGATACATTGCTCCAATATTATCACACCATAGCTTTGCTACTGATGGGCTGCGTATGCCAAGTTCCTTGAGGAGAGTTTGTACCCACATAATCTCAGCTGTAGCATTTGCTACTGCCTTGTATTCTGCTTCTGTACTGGATCTTGATACTGTTGCCTGTTTTCGTGCACTCCATGATACAAGATTTCTTCCGAGAAATACTGCAAATCCTCCAGTTGATCTGCGATCATCTAAGCAGCCAGCCCAGTCTGCATCTGAAAAAGCTGAGACAAGCATGGATGATGACTTACTTAACTCTAATCCAAGTCCTAAAGTATGTTTCAAGTATCTTAAGATCCTCTTAACTGCTATCCAATGCAAAGTAGTGGGAGCATGCAAGTATTGACAGACCTTATTTACTGAAAAAGCAATATCAGGTCTTGTTAGTGTTAAGTATTGCAAGGCTCCAACAATGCTTCTGTACCTGGTCCCATCTTCTGTTCCAAGTTTCTCACCTTGTGCTGTTAGCTTGTCACTTACTGTCATAGGAGTATTAGCTGGTTTACAGTTGTACATCTGCACTTTCTTTAGCAAATCTGTGGTATATTTCTCCTGGGTTAGAAGAATACCATCCTGTATTTTTCTCACCTCAATGCCCAAGAAATAGTGTAGCTCGCCCAAGTCTTTTAGAGGAAACTCAGTTCTCAAATCCTCAAGTAGAGCTGTAGTAGCATTAGGGTTTGAACTAGCAACAATTATGTCATCAACATATATAAGCATGAAGATAACAGTACTGCCTTTTCTATAAAAGAATAAAGATGTGTCAGCCTTAGAGGGAGTAAAGCCAAGCCTTACCAATTTGTCACTGAGTCTAGAATACCATGCTCTTGGTGCCTGTTTAAGGCCATACAGGGATTTATCCAGTTTGCAAACATAGTTCTTAAGCATCTTATCTTCATATCCAGGAGGTTGCCTCATATACACATCTTCCTCAAGCAATCCATGGAGGAAGGCATTCTGAACATCAAGTTGTCGAAGACTCCATCCTTGTGAAACAGCAATAGACAGGACAATTCTAATAGATGCTGCCTTGACAACAGGACTAAAAGTGTCTTCATAATCAATCCCATACCTTTGTTTAAAACCTTTTGCAACTAGGCGAGCTTTATACCTTTCTATACTACCATCAGCCTTCTTCTTAATTTTATAAACCCATTTGCAATCAATCAAATTCATTCCATCTCTAGGAGGGACTAAGTGCCAAGTATTGTTGTTTTTTAATGCCATATACTCAAGATCCATAGCATCCTTCCAGTTTTTATCCTTTAAGGCTTCTTCTACAGTGTATGGTTCCCCAGTCGAAGTAAGGAAACTATATTTAACACGACCATCAGTATATTTAATCCTTCCATCAGTAAAAGTTGCGGGTTGGATAATACCTCTTTGCAGTCTTGTTACTGGACGATGCTGAGAAGGCTCTGCAACAGGAAATTGAGCTTGAGAAGCAGCACTGCTGTCAGGAAGTTGTGATGGATTATCGGATGAAGACATCAATAGATTGTTGGAGAGAGGTTCAGTGACGTTTTCCTGGACAGGAGATAACATTTCAGACTCAGGTGTAGATGCCACAGATCTGGAGCGCCTGCTGTATACTTGAATATCCTGAACAGAAGCCGGCAGTACAGACTCAGGTGCAGATACTGCAAGTTTGGGGCGCCGGCTGTAGACTTGAGTAACAGATGCTCTTGGTGGCATTGCGTCAGAAGGAGATAATCCACCATTAGCACTCGAGACTGATGCTGTGATGTCCTGTTCTTCTCTGGTTATTCCTGGAAACTGAACAGCAGACTTAAAAGAAGCATTAGGGTTATCAGGAGGACATATAACAGCAGGTTGATCAAACACATCTTCACCCCCTTGATCAACAGAATGAGACAGGAGTTCTGGAAGAAGAATTTCAGAGTGAAGGCGTGCTCCTGCATTTGGATAGAGATTGACAAAAGGAAACACTTGCTCATCGAAAACAACATCTCTAGAGATGTAAACTCTGCCGGTTGAGATATCTAGACACTTGAACCCCTTGTGTAAATTGCTATAACCAAGAAAAGCGCATTGCTTGGAGCGAAATTGAAGTTTATGATTATTGTAGGGACGAAGATTGGGCCAACATGCACACCCAAAGATACGAAGAGAGGAGTAATCAGGAGAGGTGTTGTGAAGGCGTTCCAAAGGAGTAGACCAATTTAAGATTTTGGTGGGTGTGCGATTTATCAAATAAGTGGCTGCAATGAAAGCCTCATCCCAAAACTTAAGGGGCATAGATGCATGAGAAAGGAGGGCAAGACCAACTTCAACGATGTGTCTGTGTTTGCGTTCTGCAGCACCATTTTGCTGATGGGTGTGAGGACAGGAAACCCTATGAGAGATCCCTATTTTGTGGAAAAAGGAATTGAGCTTTACATATTCACCTCCCCAATCTGTTTGAACAGAGAGAATTTTTCTATTGAACCTTTCAACAAGATTCTGAAACTCATGGAACTTCTGAAAGACTTCAGCTTTGTTCTTTAGCAAGTATATCCAAGTAAATTTACTGAAATCATCGATAAAACTGACATAGTATTTATTTCTTCCAACAGATTCAAGGGCAGGACCCCATACATCAGAGAAAACTAGCTCTAAAGGAGCACTAGATATGCTAGAAGACCTTGAAAAAGGGAGTTGATGACTCTTGGCCTGCTGACAGGCATTACAAACTGAATTCTTATTGGACTCTAAGGAACAAGGCAATTTATTATGGTTGATGACATGCTGAATAACATATGGTGAAGGATGACCTAGACGGCTATGCCATTGTGACATGGATGGCTTTGAAACACCAAAAGCTTGCTTGCTGGAGCTAGTGGATGAGAAGGGATAAAGACCCCCTTCACTCTTGCCTTGGAACAGAATTTGATTCGTTGCTCGATCCTTGATAAAAAAGAAGTCAGGATGAAATTCAAAGTAAGCATGGTTGTCAACAGCAAAACGATGAACTGAGACAAGACTTTTTGCAGCTTTAGGAACATGAAGAATGTTTTTGAGCCGAAGAGTGCGATTAGGGGTATAAATATGTGAATGACCAACATGCACAATGTCCATACCTGCTCCATTTGCTGCATGGATCTGATCTCCTCCTCCATATTTGTCACGAACTGTTAGTTTGTCCAATTCGCTGGTGATGTGATCAGTAGCGCCCGAATCAACGTACCAGTTTGTGTCGACACCATAGGAAGCAGCTGCAGCAGTTTTGTCACTTGGAGGAACAAAATCAGCATCGAACCTGTGCCAGCAAATCTCCACAGTGTGCCCTTTCTTCTTGCAGAGTTGACATCTAGGTCGGTTGTCTTCTCCATTGCGCTGTCCAGAGGAGTTGTAATTGCCGCGGCCTCCATAGCCACGACCACGCCCGCGATTCTTCTGAAAACCGCGCTGGAAGCCTCCTCTTCCACGCATAGCAGAGTTTGCAGAAGATTGGGATAGATTTCCCTGCAGTAGTTGAACTCTCTGCTCAAAACTGAGAAGTTGAGAATATACCTCTCCAACTGAAGCCGGTTCAGTGCGCCCCAGAATGGTTGACACCACCGGATTGAACTCCATATCAAGACCGCTGAGGATGTAGGAGATCAGTTCTTCATCTTCTAGTGGTTTGCCAGCAGAAGCCATCTCATCAGCTAGGGCTTTCATCTTCCCAACATATTCAGCCACACTCATGTTGCCCTTCTGTGTTGTGGCTAACGCTATGCGCGTATTGACTGATCGCGCACACGTTTGCGAGGAAAACATCATCTCGATTGTCTTCCACGCTTCAGCGGCAGTCCTCTTGTCGGCGACATACACCAGAATCTCTCTGGTTAGAGATGCCAACAGATAGCCAAGGAGTTGTTGATCCTTGGCCAGCCACTGAAGATAATCTGGATTGGCGGCCTTGCATGCCTTCTCGCCTTGCTTCACTTCGATTTCTTCTGGCGGAGGTTTGGTTGAACCATCAAGAAACCCCATCAGCATCGCGCCTCGAACTGTGGGAAGGATTTGAGCCTTCCACAGCATATGATTAGATCTGGTGAGTTTTTCCGTTACCGGGATGGCAAGGGAAGAAACAGAGGAGGAACTGGAGGCGCTCGACATGGATGGGGATGGCTCTGATACCATGTGAAAGTTTGGCCGTAAGGACCCCTGCCGATCCCTTCTTGTTTATATAGAGCAAAGGCTCAACAGATTACATACAGATCCGGAAGCAATAAGGATAGAAGGTCTGATCAGAATCTATCTATATAAGGAAATAACTAATCCTTTTCTATAACAGACCTGCTGCCTTATTTTTCGGATCTGTTACCAAATACAAAGAGATTGAGTTAACTAACAGACTATAGCGCAGGGAATCTCCAGCGCAGATTGTTAGGATAGGCTACTAGAACTCTATCTCTAACAAAGCAATCCAATAAGCTATCATCAGTCACACCATAAAGAGCCAGGCCGCCAAGACCAATAAGTAACAATTTAGCAACAAGAAGAACCAAGGGTTTAGAATATAATATGGATGAAGTGACAAAAATATATCAACTCTATATGCCAACTGCTTGTTAATGGGAACTTCTTCATAGTCTGGTGAACTCCTTAGCTTCTAGAAAAGTTTAATGTTCTTAAGAATTGGCACATACAGTATAGAAAGTGAGAGCAGCAGGGAGAAATTCTTCAGACTTCTGCTCTGCACAGCATTGTCATTGATCTGATACGACAATATGCCGCTCATATCCAATGAGGAGTCTATAATGCACGACTGCAACTTTGCAGTAGCTGTAGCAAGCTGTCCCTGGTAGAATCAGAATGAAATGCAATAAGATTGCTGTTTTATAGAATGTGCAAGTAAATAAGTCAAATTTTTACCTCCAAATGGTAAACGTGATCATGCAACGAGAAGTTTCTGCGGGGAAGGGAGGCGAAGCACAGCAAAATGGCCTGAGAGCATCACATTTCGCGATTAAACAACCGAAGTCAGCAAAAGTCAAACACGAAACCCCACGAGGTCACCCATTTCTCACTATCGTGGATACCATCCCCGACCATCGGAGGGTGATCGCCGACGCTAGTGAATTCCTTCCGGGCACTGGCGCGGCAGTTGGAGGCGATGCTTTCTCGGTGGTGGGCGTTCGGGCATTGCTGCAGCAGATGCCTACATACCGGGGGTCTCGGTGGCGTGGAGCTGTCAGAGGCTGTGGCTGCTACTTCGACGGCAGGTGCGGGGAGCAGGAGTAGGAGCGAGGTGGTCGGCGAGAGAGTAGGGCTCAGAGAAGCGGGAGGTGGAAGGGAAGGGGATCCTGGGGGTTAGGGTTCTAGAGGACGGGAAGAAGGGCTGCGCTGATGGGAAGAACTAGTCGTAGTGCGGCGGCGGTGGCGAGGGGTCGGTTTCTAGGGGCATTTTCGGAATTCCAGCACTGGTGGGCGGCGGATGCGGCTGATGACCACTGGTGTGAATCCGTATCCGCGGGATACTACCTTCCTGAACCCATTTATGTATCCAGCAAAATTATCTGGTTCCGTTTTTGTATCTGGCAAAAACCTCCAAATATCCGAAAATATGCTCCGAATAGGATTCACATTAATACAGGCGGGCGAACGGTCGGGAAATATCCGCTCCGTTTGCACCCCTAGTAGCATCATCTAATTTAACATATAACATTTGTTTTGCATTCTACCTTTGCAGTTACTCATGGTTGATGGAAATGGATTACTCCATCCACGAGGTAAACCGCATTAATCACTTATTCATACTTATGTACTTTTTTCACACTAAATATTTTCAAGTAACTAGCATGTTGCACATAGAAAGTTCGACATTTTAGTAGATTATGTTGTACATGATAAATTAGATTGTAAAATCATCTATGCTGTGTGCATCATGTTATTGGATTTTACGAAAATCTTAGCTAAGTGTAAGGTGATTCATGTGCTTACAAAACTCTGCACAATCACATCCGCAATGTGATTTTATTATCTACTTTGAGAACGAACTAACTTTGTAGTCCCTGAAGCCCTTAGCCAACAAGCTTGGTGATACAGTAAATCTTGTTGGATTATGCATATATGCTACAAGTTACATCAATCTAAAATTTATATTGTTTGTGCATATTCCTCTAGCCTCTAGGAATGTACTTAATTTGTATATGTGAATGCTTTTTTCTCTATGAATGTACTTATTATATGTGAATGGGTCATCCTCTATATATGTTTAGCAGGTTTTGGTTTAGCTTGTCATCTTGGTGTCCTTGCAGACCTGCCGACCATTGGAGTTGGAAAAAATGTAGGTTAACTTACTGTTGTTGCAAGTATTTCTGTAGCATTTTGAGCTCCTCTCTCATTGCTGTTTTTCACCGATTCAAGTACTCAAAATTCTCATCCTTTTAGAGAAGACTAATTTCTCTGTGTTTTCAATGCCCAGCTGCATCATGTGGATGGCCTTAACCAATCTGAAGTCAGAAGACAGCTTGAAAAAAAGGAAAACTGCAATAACGAATTGATTTCATTGACTGGACAGTCTGGGACAACATGGGGAGTGGTAAGATATTCTATATTGGACTGCAAAATGTATGCTGCAGTCGTTTCTTTCATATATTTCCTGTTTATCAAATGGATGATGTTGCGTAATTAAACCAGTGGAAGAACTCAACTTTTAGCTTTCCCCAGGCGATGCGTTCCTGCTCTGGTTCATCGAAGCCAATATACATCTCAGTTGGGCATCGCATTTCACTGGATTCCGCCATTGGGATAGTGAAGTTCTGTAATAAATATCGTGTTCCTGAGCCCACACGTCAGGTAAAATTTCTTATAAAGTATGTCTCAAGTCCCCACATGTCAGTACTTGTATCTTGGGTACTAAATTTTTTCTTTTCATCCTTTGCCCAGGCTGATATAAGATCGAAGGTGTTCCTCCGAAAGCACCAAAGGTTATAGCGGTGTCAAGATTTGAGATGGCAAACAGCACACTGGGGGAGCCTTCTCATCGTGCTAGCTGAGTTGAATTTTGAGAAAGAAACGAGTGAGGCATCGCAACCTGAAATTACTTCATTACAGCTCCCCTAATAGTATTGAATTGCATTTTGCCCCAGGTTTTTGTACATGGGGGTGATTGTCACTGGTCAGGTCAATGTGGTTAAAATAGATTGAGATGTCTTCTTTGAACAATCTGAATTTGTTCATTTGTTGCTGTACACACAGCAATTAGCAAGTTGAATGATGGACTTGGATTTGCACTGCAGCAATACTGGTACGTGTCAGCATTAGCTCATAGACCAATTGGTGTTGTCTCTAAACTTGCAATACCATGAAGTTACAGTGGGGAAAAAGAGCTTATGGGTACTGCTGTAAAAGCACTAGTGTATCTTCTCCATCTAAAGCCCAAACAGCAGGCTTTCAGAAGGCGTTGTTTTGAGCTGCAGCTTATTAGTCTAATGAATAGTAATTGTTAAAAGAAGCTGATGCTAAAAATCTAACTGAAAAGCTGATAAGAAACGTGCGAAAATTAACCCAAAATCTATTTCATTTCAGCTTCTAGGGCTTTTGGTTAGAGATTACACACGATGCCTCGTAGAAATTACCCACCATGCCACCCATAAGTAGCATACTAGTCCATGGGAAAAAAAGATCCGCCCCTTGCTGCCCTTGTCTTCTCCAACGACGCTGCTCCGCTGCCGTCGTCGGAGAATGGTGGCTTGGGAGGCGATGACGACGGCCAAAATGAGTTGCCAGGGTCCTGGGGCGGCTCCAGGTGGTCATGTGGTGTACAGGGCGACACTGCGGTGCGGTGGAGGCGGACAACGGCGAACGGCAGCGACCACTCTACGGGGGCATTCCAGTGAAGGCGCGAGGAGCAAGGGATAGAACGTGTCATAGGGAACTAGATGGACCGGACGGTGACAGCGGAGGCTCATCAGCGGCGGCGGCGACATAATCGACGATGGCAGTGCTTGGCAGAGATTGGGGGGAAATCATCCGAGGATCAACACATCCAAATACCCGAGTGTTCTGTTATCGGATAGGGAACAGAGCAGATCCGAAGAGGACACGGCCACTCGGAACACTTCACTCAGTGGTCGTAACTCGTTCGGCGTCAGCAGTCGTAACTCGTTTACGACTGCTCAACCGAGGATGGCTCTAGCTCTCTCAAACGCATACTTCAAGTCTGCTCGCGGTAGATTTAGAACAAATTTGCACTATAGAAAATAATCTTGAAAGCGAAATTTACGGATTTAAAGCGATTTAGATGGACAATTTAATTTACGAGTGCTTCGATAATTACCTTCGATCCACCAGAGCGAATTGTGCTAATAATGTGTTAAGGAACCGTCGCTGGCAAGTCCAATTCGATGATTCCTCCTAGACAAAAAGATACATCAAACATAAGTAATGCAAGAAAAATACAAAATTGAATACAGAGTAGTTGGCTGAGATTTCTTTGGATCGAACCTGACGAGCAGTTGGCGGTGTGACCTAGCTTGGAGTGATTGCCCAGTGAAGATTTGATGCCGGTCGGCCCGATAGCATGGCTGCTGAGCGGTCCAAGCACCCGATAAAAGCCATCGCCTGAGTGATCGAGGGCCTAATATTTTTGGATTTGGTTTATGGCTTATAGCTGTGGCATATATTTTTTGGGCTGTTTGTGAGAAAGAGTACCGAGTAACAGAAATTCATGTGTAGTTTTGGTCGATATAAATAAAGTCGCTACAATATGTACTATAATCAACTTATAGATTATGTTTTGAAAAAATACTTCGTTTGAAAGTCACTTACTATAGGAAAACTAAAAAATAACTTTTAGAAATTAAAAAGAAAAAGGTCCTCATGGCACTCCTGCTACTGACTTCGCCACATTGTGTACTCGCTCGTGCTTAATTTGTCTTTGCAGCCTGCAGCTTAGATTATTTGGTCCCAAATGATACATGCCGCCCACTCAAAAGTCAAAATGTGACTGCACAGAGAACAATACGCTGGAATGGGGCTTGCCTGTTCCCTCCATGTGTCAAATATTAATTGGCTCTCAAGTAAATTAGTGAGGTAATTAATTAATGTGAGTGATTAATTAGGCTAAGTAATTAATTAGTATAAAATATTAGTGTGAATTATTAGTATAGATCAATTGGATATAGATTAATTAATATCATTATTGATATTACTTAATTACCTCTCTAATTCACTTGAGAGCCAATTAATATTTGACAGCAGGAAGGAACAGAATAGAGAACACACGGAGGGAACAGGCTCCATTCGGGTTACCTTCGCTGCATGAAAATACCAGAAAAAATGTACTACTAGCGTGTCTTTGAATGCATATCTGACCAAGTATTTTTTTATCCCGTTGTTCTGCCCATGATTCGGGTCTAGTTTAATAGCTCGATTGCAAGGAATAATTAGGGGGTATTCCCGTTGTTTAATTTGTCAACGATGGGAATCAGGGCATGGCATCTCATAGCTAGGGTTAAGGGTCCGCCTCCGTTTGTCATCTTCCATTGAGATTCAATAGGTTATCCCTTGCCACACCTACATATATTTATCGATTCGCCTGGAGTTCACATTCATACATATATTTATGCTTCTCGATTCTAGCTCACATAATCTATCTTGTGCGATAGTGCTTATCACATAATAATAGCCCTAAAGAAACATGAACATACTTTGTCTACTTCAAGCAGTGGCGGATCCAGGAAAAAATTTTGGAGGGGCTGAAGTACCTTCAGCTCGACCTCAGCCCCTTCTACATTATACATCTATGGGTAAAAAATTAGGGGGGGCTCCAAGGGTCCGGTAGCGGTAGGGGGACTCGAGCCCCCCCCCCCCCCGCCCCACCGCTGGATCCGCCCCTGACTTCAAGGAAGTTATACTAAACATGTACTGCCTACCGCGCATGGATAAAGCCACCATTATGGCTTGTTGGGCAGCCTTCCAACCTCACCAATGACGAACAATTGTGTGACAAAAAAAAAGATGAATGATATTCAGATGTTACTTAATTTTTTATTTGTTTTGAGATTAGTACTATTTTTATTAGAGAGAGAAGTATAAATGCACTACTTAAAAAAGAAGCTTGCACTAAGCCGTCAAGGCGTCAACTGCTTATTGTTGGCTACTGTTTGGCGGTACCGTATCCTATGCACATAGGTAACTTGGTGTACTCGGGCAATCTAGACCCTTCGGTTGCAATCCAACCGTCTAGATCCACAAGGGCTCTTTTTTTTTAAAAAAAAAAACTGCTTGCTGCTCCTATGCAAAATTTATGAAATCTCCCTAGTCTTCCCTTTTGCCCCGCCCTCCATCCCCAATCCTGTTCAATCCCCAAGTCGAACCCTAGCTCGTGGTTTCACTTGTGTGGTGGTGATGGCTACCACCGAGGCGACGACGACACATGTGGCAGCAATAGAGACCTCCACCCATGGGAGCGTTGCCCCAAACAACATCACCATCACTCCTCCACCTGTGGCGGCACTGACCGTGGCGTAGCATCGCCCCTCCACCCGTGTGCGGCGATACTACCCCATACCAAGGGGCTCAATATTTAAGCAATATTTTAATAGAAATGAATTATTTTTTGCTATATTAGATAGATATAGTACTGCTCTATATAATATGGGCAAGTATAGTCCAAGTACATTAAGTGTTACTTAAATTTGTGTTTCTTGGTATGTGTAGTGGATAAATGTTGTGAAAGAGTAGTAATAGATGGGTACCTATCCTTTCATCAGAGGTTAATTAGAGTAACCGTGTGTGTGTATTCCACCTTGAATGGGCAAGCGCTAGTATATATATGTGTGTTGAGAGGTGACCAATGGAGAGCATCACTCGAACCATCTCGTTTCCGCCAAAGTAGGAACGCAGCCGTACGTACGTTGCAACGGCGAGATGGCTGCGTCCTTTTCTTCAGTCATCTGCAAGATCCTTGTCGTTGCTGTAGCCATTGTTGCCCTCCTTTTCTCCTACGGTATATGCCAGTCTGCCTGCCTGCCTAAAATTCTGTCTAGTGTTCTTGGATGGGCACAAAGTGTCATATGCGTTTAGTTTATACAGTCTGGATGCATGCATGCATGCATGCATAAATCTGTAGGTTGTAGCGCTGATCATACTTCAACTAGTACCTGCCAGTCGCGAGAGCAACGTACTTTTTTTTATATCAGAATACCATGTGTAATTAAGAGAACTCCATGTGTTAATACTGTATATGTTGGGATTCTGGGTTGCAGGAGAAGCGGGGTGGGTGTGCCCAGGCACATGCGACGACATCGCGCACTGCGGCACCGACACATGCGACGAGGTCAAAATGCGGCTGCATACATTATATTTGGAGAACAACATATACGCATGTTTGCCTTCGCAGCATAAAAACCAGAGAAACAATTAATGTAGGGACTACTGGTCTACTATGTCATCCCATTGTTCCGCGCGCCCATGATTCGGGTCGAATAGCTCGATCGATCGAGCAGGGGAATAATTAGGGCCATTGCTGTTGTTTAACTTGACAACGATGAGAATGGCGTCTCATAGGAGGAAGGGAAATTCTTGAGCGATGTCGCCTCTGCTCGTCGTCTTCCGTTGAGATTCAATATGTTATCCCTTGCCACACCTCCATACTGATCAATTCGTCTGCAGCTGACGTTCGTACACATGCTTCTCACCTCTAGCACATGCTCTGAATCCTGTATTCAGCGTATCACGTAGATAATTTCCCCCAACATATAAATAACCATACTATCCCCGCTCATTTCAGCTTCAACTTCTAGCTTATTTTTTACTATTAATAAATTTCATCTTTTTTCTGAACTTTTGGCTTTTCTTGAGCTTTTTCCTGGTTCCTTTTTTCGTATTCATTTGCGTTGTCCGTGATGAGCTAGCATATTTTTTTTATGAGCTAGCATATTTTTTTTCTATTTTTAAATTTTTTTAATTTAATTACGCCAGATAAGCCACATTCAGTTACAGTGAAATTTTAGCCACTACAGTGTATTTTCAGTCATAAGCCACAGCTTTTCAGCCCAACTAGACGGGGCTACTTAGGAAGTCATACTAAACATGTAGTGTCTACCGTCCAACATATAAATAACGCTGGTTGAGCTGCCGTCCAACCTTGCCATCGATCAACAATGAGCAAAAGAAGAAGAAGAAGCTTGTGCTCGCGTCATGGAAGTTGAAAATTCACGCTAGCTGCCTCCTACAACCCCTATGTATGTGCGTCGCTGCCGCCTACCGTAATATATAACTCTATGCAGCCGGAAGGTTTGTGATGGCGCCCCATCCCTTCTAAAAAAATGCACGATTGTGACTCTTAATTTCTCAAGAATTCATGTGATATACAACGTAGTCTGTCAAATTATACCATCAGCGGTACGAAGGGGCCTGTTCTTTTTCTTCAAAGCTGATGGTTTTAGATTTTTGCTATAGTACCTAACTTTCAAACGGAGTATTTTCTCAAGACGGGGTCTACAAGTTAAACGATGTACACGTTAAAAACCTAACATCTGTACCAGCAAAAATCATAGGTGAGTATCTCTCTCCAGTAATATGTACCGTAAATAGGCAAAATTCAAAAATTTCAGCCAAAAGCCGCAAGCCGTAGCCAAACAGGCCCGAAATAGCTCTTGAACCGTCCAATCAAACATGGATGTTTAGATCCATCGCAACTATCAAATTTTGAGTGCCATTTCAACAGATCAACCGATCTTTCCAACCGGATACTACTCTCAAATTAGCAGCCATGGGTGTCAACTCTTGCTAAATACCGAGTAAAACCACGTGGTAGCTGTTCATGTCAACAGATCTTCCCAAGATACACCACCAAATATTTAACCAAAACTACTTAGATCCGCTTACACGACGGATCTGACCTAAACGGCACACGCGACTGGATGGCTACGTCACGGTGCATCGCCATGGCAGATTTCAATCGCCAAAGTGGACTTAGACGTTTCACTGGTTTAATCACGTACGACAATCAAATCTAAGTTTAAGGGTATGTTTATATTAGTTTTTGACTTTGGTTTATAAATGTTAACAGTTTATAAATAAACTTGTAGAGAGATATTTGCGTGTGATTTTAGTCGATATAAATAAAGTCACTATAGTTTGTACTAAATCAGCTAGTAGACATCATCTTGAAAAGATATTTTATTTCAAAGTTAGGTGCTATAGAAATATATTTATTATAGAAAAGCAGTTTTTTAAAATCTATTAGCGCAGTTTATTCATCATTCCGTGCAGTTTGCTTTCTAGAAGGGACAATCGGGGTCTCTCTCATCTTGTTTCTTTCTTCTGTTGCACCTGGTTATACAGGAGGCACATGTTTAGTCGTTGAGAGTGCAATTTTGAGGGTTTACATGTCTAGCTACCGCTGTACTTAAGATTTTCCACGCATGTCTTTTACATTGTAGGGCCCCGTTTGGAATATTGGAGGAATTGTACTGATTCCTCCAAAGTTCATATTGAACAGTTTCATTTTTGAGTAGTTTTGTGCATGAATAAGAGCATTAAAAACACTTTAAACATAGACTAGATATTCTTTTTCCATAAGGCAATCATTTACTTTCGTTTCTCTTATGTAGACTCAGAAAGTCACAATAACTTGTGCCATTTAGCACTGGGGAATTACGAAGGACTAGGGTATTGAGTGACAGAGAAGGGAAATTCTTGTGGGGTTTGAGTGGAAGACACTCTGCACAGATCACCTCTTATCATCATTATTGTCACACGTTAACTCTCCATCAATCAAAAGAGCTATGTTTACAAGAAAAAGACAGCGGAAAGTAACGGAAAACGACCCTTGACCTCCATTCTTTATGCAGAAAAATTATGTTATACTCCACCTGCTCGCATAGGCAATAATTTCCCCACTATCACATTAACATAAGAACAAAAAGTCCCCAGTTATTACACTGTTCTATAGGTTTACATGCCTCACTAACATGAGGTAAAGCATGTAAGCGTTCTCCCGTTCACAGACCTACTACACTAGAACAAAATATATGTTGAACCATTGAAAATTGCCTAGAAAATTTCGTAGTTCCATGGTACATGGGTGGGTTCGGCTCCACTAATGGCTTTTGCTTTTTTTACTTTCTACTATAGTAATTAGTTTTTAAATAGTATATTTTTTAATACAGGGTATACAAGTCGATTGTAGTAGACATTATATCAAATTTAGTTATATCGGATAAAATTATATATAACTATTCTATTTTTTATACTATTTCTTATAAATAATTAGAATTCAAAAACCACGTAACAAGAAACACAATAAAAGAACCCACCTGTCAAGTCCATCTTCGCGGGTTGCGTCTGGTGGAGGCTCCTCTGGGCTAAAGTCCTGCGTGCCGTCGGCGATCCTGCCCAGCACCAGCACTGCATGACTGCCCAATGCCTCGCACCCTTCTCCTGCCCCGCGCCCTCCTTGCGAACGCGCCGATGCGAGGCTCGGTGGCGCAGACTAGTGCGATGAGCACCGGGAGCTCTTCCGCGAGCGGGCTGTGGATGGCGACCGCAAGCCACTCCCTGTGAAATTGGCTTGAGGCGGCTTCGGCAACAACCGTGTCCCAACCCGAAGCTTTCCATCGGTGGCGGTGCGTTCGAAGCTAAGGTGATGGATGTGGAGAGCAGCCAGAGCCATGGATCTTGTTTTTTTTGTCTTGATTGGTTCGCTAATACTCCGATCAATGCATAGATCCATCAATTGAAGCAATGCAATATGTTTAGCTTAGCTGATTTGTAGCTTTGCACGAACCATCTGGACGAGCCGCCTCCGACGCCAGCCGAATCCATATCTAATGTCACCGCCCATCCTACTCCAGCCAATAACTTCAGCGGCGGCGGCCAGAAACAAAGTTGTGGCAGGTTAAGGCCCGCCCACCGCCGCTGTTAACTCCTCTGCCCCTTCGTCCCGTTCAGCGGCGAAGCAGCGCGCGCCTGAGAAAGCTCTAAGCTGAAAGAGGAGATGGCAGAGTGCGGAGATGGAGGGAAAGGGGTAGATTTGGTATTTCACACGTATGTTATCTGCGGGAAAAAAAGAAAAAAATGGAGAAGAGGTAAAGGGAAAGGACGGAGTAGTAAAAAGCTAATGGATGGATTGTTCGGTAAGTGTACCATTTATTTCGGTGGTATATAACAAAAAAATGAGGATATTTCGATGATGTGGAACCAATTTTTTCTTTTTTTAATGGAACTGCTAGATCGATGGTGGATGGTGGAGGCGGGGCGGCGGTTGTGTTGCCGGCCGCGGGCTTGGGGTGAAGGCAGTGGGCGGTGGGTATCAGTGGGGATGACAAGAAGAAGAGAATATTAGAAGGTGGCGGGAGATGGTGGAGGATCCGACAGCAGTAGCTGTCAAAGATAGGGAAGAAGAAGGTGGTGGTAGGGTAGGTGAGCACCGTTGGCGAAGGAAGAGGAGCTAGTAACGGCGGTGAGGCAAGCGGGCGGCGTCGATGGAGGAAGAGGTGGTGGTAGCTCAAAGGAGATGCAAGGAGCACCGGTTGTCTTGGCCGGTGCCGACAAGGCAGCAGCAAGAGAGGATGAGCATGCAAAGTAAGCGTCGTCGCCGCATGAAGCACACGAGGGATGCCGACTCGAGTTGATAAGGGTAGGGAGGGACACTCACTTGGCTGTATAGGATGGGGAAGTGATCTAGACCATTCAATCTTCATCTGACGCTCCTAAATGTGACTCTAAATGTGACTGATTTATTAAGAGAAATCATTCGAATGTTAATTAGACACTCCCTTTTTTAATTCCTGAATTGCTGGGGTGGACCTCTATTGTAATTGTTGCTAACTATTCTATCTTAATACAATGTCATGCAAGTTTTTGTATAGAATAAATTTGATAAAATCTCAGGTTTTATAGTCTAAGTTGCAGAAAATCATATGGTTTTTAATATGTGATATATAACCCTAAATGTCATGATCTTGGAGTTTCACATAACCATGACTTAGCAAATATAGGGCATGTTCTTTACCTCACAAGCCTGCAGCTTTTGGCTTTTGCTACAGTACCTAACTTTCAAACGGAGTATTTTCTCAAGACGAGGTCTACAAGTTAAACGATCTACATGTTAAAAGCCAAATATCTGCACCAGCCAAAATCGCAAGTGAGTATCTGTTTCTTCGTAATCTGTACTGCAAACAGCCAAAATTCAAAAATTTCAGTCAAAAGCCATAAGCCGCAGCCGAAAAGAACAGGCCCATAAACTACTCTTATATCTAGGACCCACTCTCAGTTTCATGTGGACTTAATGGATGGTCCAGCATGGTTGCCGATGTGGACTCTCTGGGCAAAACGCTGTAATCATTCTCTTCAGTATCGATTGAGAGATGCATCCGACTCACGTGTCTCCATCTAGCTCGGCATCTCCCCCTGCCTTCGCCTGCTCCGCCCCCTGACCGTTGTGAAGAGGAGAAGACGAGTGTTAAAGTTCAGCAAGCCTTCCCATGCAGCAGACGAGCAACATCGTCAAGCTGGGACACGAGGGCAGCGTCATTGGTGCTTAGCTAATCTGTTCGACTTCTCAGCCATGATGATCTTTCCACGAGGGCAGCGTCATTGGTGCTTAGCTAATCTGTTCGACTTCTCAGCCATGATGATCTTTCTCAATGTAAGCTACCTGTTGTGCTAGGTAGATACTCTTTGCGGTAGCATTTGCCCATAATTTTTTTTGGCCCTTTGCTACAGGATTAGCAATTCTCTGTTCAACATGTAGCTTGATGATAGGCTGGATTACTAACACAGGTCATCCGAAGCATATATTTGCACGATCATCTGGTCTATTGAGCTGAACTCGATCCTTAATTTCACAACTAAATTGACCTTCTTCTGCGACTGGCTAGTCCCTGTCTAATTAATTCAACGATCTTGTCGAGATGACAGATAAAGATTTGCCGCAGTTTCAGTCGGTCCCTATTTTTCATTTAAAGAAATTCATTGCGATTCCATTTTTTGAAAAAGTAAATTTTAGAAATCCATAGGGATGGGTTCTGTAAAAACTACAGCATCATAATATCTGAGGTTCTTTTTGTCACATTCTGAAAATTCTGTTGTTTTCTACCATATAGACCATAAAATCTAAGGGTCTCTAAAATTTGCTCTTTTGTATGAGCCTGTTTGGAAGAGCTCCACCAGCTCCAGATCCACGAAAAATAGCTCTACTTCACGAAATTTTACCCAAACGCTCCATCTCCGCGAAATCTGGATCCACCAAAATCCTGGATCTGAGGGCCAGATCCATGGATTTCATGGAGCTCCTCAAGGGGTGCTCTACCGTGGAGTTGGGTGGTAATTACCCACCAATGCCACTGGTTACACACCCTATCCCACCAAAACCTCAATTTCGTGGATCTGGAGCTGCTGTACAAGCCAAACACTCCATGGTGAGATTCCAGATCCACGGTGGAGCTGCTGCTCCAGATCCACGTTTTCAGTGGTGGAGCTCTCCCAAACAGGCCTTATATCAAGTCACTCTTGAAACTTGAGCGAGAAAAATGTAAGCCTTGTGGAAATATAAAAGCTAACTAGCCTTAAGTTGTCTAACTAGCTACCAGTACATGAAGGACCAAACAGGAAGGCAGTATATCCTTCTTGCGTGCCAAGCCAATCATTTGCCCAACCAGTAGCAGAGATGCAGAATCAGAGGCGTCCACTGTCCACCGCGCCTGCTGTACAGCACTACTGAGTACTGAATACCAATTATTCCCATGGCCTCATACACAAGAAACCCCTCTTGCACCACACTATTCTCAAAGGCACCCCTGTTCATGATGATGCATAGAGATGGCAATGGGTACCCGAAACCCGATACCCAGTGGGTTTTTACTCTATTAGGGCATGTGTCTGAGTCAATTTCCTAACCTATGGGTCTCTTAATGGGCAAAAAGTCCAACCCATCAGGTCTGCCGGGTTCGGGTACGTTCCTATAGTACCCAAACCCGTAAACCCATGGGTAATATAAACCCGATCCATAGGAGTTATAAACCCAGGCTCCCAGCCTCCCAGGCAAACCAGCCCAGCCCATAGCCCATTAGCCATTTAGCCCCAAGCCCCCAAATCCAATATGGCAATGCCCCATTACCCATACGGCTAACCCTAGCTAGCACTCGCCACGGTCACTACTCACTCCTCCCCAGTCCCCATCCCGATTCAATAGCCACCGCAGAGGCGGCGCATTTGGCACTCCGCGCTCAGTCTCCGGCAGTCTCCACGCTCGCCCTCCCGTCCCGCAGCTCCCGCTCCTGCTCCCGCCACTCTCGCCACACGCTCGTCCTCCCGCACGCCCTCGCCGTCGCCTCGCCTTCCAGTTCAGCCCGCCGCCCCCACGGCGACAGCCCGCCGCAGCCAACACGCATCACAGCAGTAGGCCCTTGGCCATGGCGCTGCCCTCCGGCTCCAACGAAGATGGCCAGTGAACTTCTTCCTCCTCTCCATTAACCATTGTTGCAGCTCGCATTACTGACCCGACGGGCGACCCATGGGTACCCGTTAACCCAGTGGGCATGGGTTTAGGCAAAAATTTGCACCCGTCATACGCATGGGTTTTTTAGCGGGCACGTCCAACTTTCATGGGCACGGGTTTGGGATAGCAAAACCCAGCGGGTTTATGCCCGTTGCCATCTCTAATGATGCATGGGGATGGACCCGGTTCTTGTGCATTACGACTGCAACTTATGCAGTTGTACTACTAGCCAGATGCCAGATCATAATTGGACTATTCGGATTCACCTGGATATTGTACAAGAAACACTGTAGGAAAAAGCACTGCAACAAGTGTACTTTTGGGAGTACTGTATTGTGCCATCAAAAGACCAAATCAATGGATCAAATTTGGTGCAGTTGCAAGTGCATCCGATCTTAGTCTGTGATCGTTTTGGCTTCAGTTTTTAGTTTCTGACTTATTTTTCACTATTCATAAATTTCGTCTTTTTATGAACTTTTGGCTTTTTGTTGAGCTTTTTTGCCGGTTATTTTTCCCGTATTTATTTGTATTATATGTAATAGGCTAACATATTTTTATATGCTTTATTTTTTTAAATTTTATTATGCTAAATAAGCCTCTGTCAGCTACAGTGCTTTTCAGCCATAAGCCACAAAAAAAGCCCAAATAAGCACCACCTTAGTGCGATATATGAAATGTATGATGTGTTAGGTGTAAACTTCTCTCATACATTTACACAGACTTGGCCCGACACATTTTGCGATGGTTTCTGTATTCTGCTTTTACTTTATTATTTTTTAAGTTTGTTTTTTTTAGTTTTTCCGGCTTTTTTTGGGTTTTTCGCCAGTTCTTTTTTCATGTATTCCTTTGTATTGTTTGTGATGGGCTAATCTTTTTTTTCTATTTTTTTTCATTATTTTATATTTTATTATGCCAAATAAGCAACTTCGACTACAGTGAAAAATAAGCTAGTTACAATAAAAAACCATAATCCATCGCCAATCTGAGCGCCCCCGAACATCATGAGCTATCCGATCAATGAGGGCTATTATCGCACACACCATTGGCTACTTTGAGGAAACCAATGGTGATGTAGCCAATTCAATGTTAAACCGTATCCTACCGTAGTTCATCGTTCTTTAATAAGTTTAAACTCTCAAGGCTTGTTTGGGAGCACCGTTTCGGCCAGGATCTTGCCTCGAACCCGTGGTCCAAAAGCCCCATGGGAAATTTCCCTGGGTCGATCGAACTGGCCATTTGGATGACAGAGCAAGGTTGATTCCTTGGGCCAATCCCCCTCGTTTCCATCAGAAAAAAAATCATCGTCTCCCCACACAGGGAACTTCTCCACTATGAACTCCTCTCACGTCGCGATCGACATCACAGCGCACCTCCCTCGCTCCCTCTACCATTGCACTCCTCCCCCTCCCTTGCCGCCACCACATGCCTCCCTCCCTCCGCATGTGTGCCACCATCGGCGTCCTCGTGTCTTGGGCACACTTTAATGGAGCACCATGATGGTGGGGCAATCACGCGTGATGTGCTTCCCCTGCTAGAATCCCTCTTCCTAACTTGCCCCCTTCCATGGTCGTGACAGTTTCCTCAGCCGTGGCTATGGCCTTCGGAAGTAGAGGTCTCATCGCCGCCCACTTCGATACCAAGTACATATTGTCCCAGGGGCCCTTCCATTGCTTGTGGTTCAAACCCT
Organism: Dendrocalamus latiflorus; assembly: GCA_017311315.1. Classification (NCBI taxonomy): domain Eukaryota; kingdom Viridiplantae; phylum Streptophyta; class Magnoliopsida; order Poales; family Poaceae; genus Dendrocalamus; species Dendrocalamus latiflorus. The sequence goes on along the minus strand of CM029659.1, from coordinate 34,814,838 downwards.
CCTTCGAGGCCATGGGGGCAAGTTTGGCCTTAGGGACGGGCCCCACAACGTCAGCCTCGTGCTACATCACATCCTTCTCTACTCTTACGTACTCCTCTATTTTATTGAAGAGCTTGGCCATCATTCTTATGGGCTTTTGAGTATTGTACTTTGCGAGTAGCCCCTTTAGAAGGCTGTGGATGGTGTTGTTGATGATGGTTGTTTCGTTGACGTCCTTTACCTAGCAGTGGACCTTCATGAATCGTTTGAAGTACTCATGTAGCTTCTTCCCTAGAGCTTGCCATATTATGAAGAGTTGATCGACATCGACCCGCTCCACATAGTTGCCTTGGAATTTTTCGTGCTTGAGGTCCTAGATCTGCTCGCACTCATAAATGATTGTGAAGAACCAGGACAACGCTACCCCCTGCAGGACTAACGGTAGTCCCTTTGCCTTTGTCGAGTCGTCTCTTCCCACGGCTTTGATGGCAGGAATTCGTGAAAGATCCGTGTTGCCCTTGTAAGGCTCCACCATGGGCATTTTGAAGTCCTCTGGTCAGGTGCTCTGCTGCAAACTTGCACTAAGGGGGCGGTGGCCTCGCAACTTTCTATTCTTTCTGTGGCCACCTTCGTTGCTGCTGCGGCAGGGGTCTACTGACTCTAGACCTCTTGTGTCTCGCGCATGGCCCTCCGTAGGTCTGCTAGCTCCCAATGAGTGTTCCACAAATCGCCTCCATGGTGTCTCTGTTTGGGCTCGGCGTAGGGACCAGGGCGCCCTCCGTTCATTACACGGTGATGGCAAGGGTGTCCAAACTTGTAGAGGTTGTGGCGTGGGCAGTGGGGACGTCGATATTACCAGTGCTCCCGAGGCCGGGTCCTCCATTTGCGATGTTGCCTGCTCCGTAGCCCGCACAACTATCAAATAGATGTCTTTGTTACCCGCCGCGGCCCCAGGCATGGCTACCCCGATGTGTCACTGGGGCGGGGGCATTAGGCCACTGGCTCCCTTGCTCTCGCCGTGGTGGTCTCGGTCGTGGTACTCCTCTTTCGCTTGGGGGCTGACGTCATCGCCTTCTTCGGCGCCATCATGCCCAAGTGTCCTTGCTTTGACTTGTAGCTTCTATGACTTTCCCTATGGACATCGCCAACTGTTGTGGTTACACGCAAACAATGGATAATGGGGCTACAGGAAGACTGAACATGCTACCTAGAGCCTAAGGCCCTGTTTGGAATGCGGGAATTGTTCCCAATTCCTGTGGGAATTGAACTGTTTCCTGCAAAATTCCTGTGAAATTCCTCTGTTCCAAACAGGCCCTAAGACTCACAATAGGGAAAGGTGTATAGTGTATATATCACGCTTAGTTATTACTTTGGCCCTTTTCTTACAAAAATGATGTATCTCCCTCTCGTGGTGACCTAGGGGCCATATTTATAGCCATAGGAGATGTTATTTACATAAATGCTCCAATCGGGGTCTGTAATAGTGAGAACAAATATGTTCTTTCCTTAGCATAGTCATATTAAGTTCGTCACGTAATCACACACATAATGGGTCTTTTGCCTAGTGGGCCGATTGGGCCATGGGAGCCACTCCCCCAATATTGTGTAATCGGGACTATGATTTTGTATTTGGGCCATCTTTCTTATTCGTTGTTTGGATCAAATTACCCTTGTATGAATGTTTGTGTTATTTCATTTGAATGTGTGGATGTTTGTATCTTATATGAATAGTCCACATTTAGTATATTTTTTCTTGAATTTTTCATACTTTGATGCATTTCTATTATTCTTATTTGTATTCGTGAGTTTTTTGAATTTTTAATGTTTAGGATTTTCATCTTATATCTTTCAAATAGTGTAGGGTATATTTTCAGGAGGGAATATTTCCTCAAATTTCACGTACCCATCAAAATCTGCCTTGGGATTTTTTTCTGGAATTTTTTCCCTAGCATCCAAACAAGGTCTTGATATAAGAATGTTCGTATCGTATCTGCTTTTCCCTGAAATACGTGAGCACGGAACAAAGTTACAAAAGTTTGTACTTTGGTTTGTAGTCAACCATCTCTCACCCTCCCACACAAAATTATGCGAATCTAAAATCTGCCAGGGACTAAAACGAGAAAATAACACACGACGGGCCCGCAGAAAAACCCAAAGAAAGACCCGCCCCCATCTCCGCACCGTAGCAGCCAGTGGCCTATTCTTCTATAATCAGCGTCGCCGCCTCCACCTCGCGTCCTCGCCTCACCAGCGACCTCGCCACCGTTGGTCTCCCCGAGTCTCCTCCTCTTCTTCCCCACTCCCTGATCCATCCACGAGCACCAGACCCTGGAGATCCCTTCGCCAGCCATGGAGTGGACCCCGGGGCTGGCGCCGTGCCCCTCCTCCCCGCCGCTGTGGGACTGGGACGCCACCGCCGGCGAGGAGGAGAGGGAGGCGAAGCGGGGGAAGCAGCATCAGGGGGGAGGCGCCGCGGCGGGGGAGGGGGAGGCGCGGTGCCAGGTGGACGGGTGCGGGGTGGAGCTGGGCGGCGCCAAGGGGTACCACCGGAAGCACCGCGTCTGCGAGGCGCACTCCAAGTGCCCCCTCGTCGTCGTCGCCGGCCAGGAGCGCCGCTTCTGCCAGCAGTGCAGCAGGTGACCTCTCTACGATGCCCCAAAAATGTTCTTCTTTTTGCGTGTAATCGACGAGCAGCCTGTGCGGTCGCCATCGCCTTGTCACTTGTCAGCGATTTGCCAAGGCCAATACGCGCCTGTCTACGCTAATTTTGAGCAATTTTTTGTGTTCTTGTGTATAATTATGCGGTTGGTTAGTTCGTGCATACTTGTGCTTTCCTGTGATCATCAGTACTAGTACTTCTACCTGTGTATTAAAAGCTGGGCACTTGTGTGGCCATTTTGTGCAAGTACAGCATATGACTCTGTGCATGATTGATCTGGTTACAGAGCTTTGGCCTGTATGTTGCCCGATTTGGGGAGGTAAGATCCTGTTTCCCCGTGACTAGTACTGTAAGTAGCGCTTAAAATTTGCCTGTATGCGGTGCGTTTGGAAAGTTCCGAGAACAGTTCAATAGTCCTGCAAGGCAGCTTCTATTTTCTGGTGGGCCTTGTGAATATGTGTGTATGACTCTATATTTCCAGTGAAGTTGTGCTGTTTGTACAGTGAGTCGTTACTATGTGTAGACCTTTTCCGTCTTGCATCTGTGTTTGCCGTATACTCCATGTGACCAAATTGTCTTTCTGATGGTGGTTAGCAACAGTAAAACCATCGAAAATTTGTAGCATTTTTATGTGATTTTGGCGTTTTGCTGATTACTTCAATTTTTTGCGTGTTATCAAGGTTCCATGCACTATCGGAGTTTGATCAGAAGAAGCGGAGCTGCCGCAGACGTCTTTCTCATCATAATGCCCGTCGACGGAAACCACAGCTGGATGCCTTCTCGTTTGGCTCGGCAGTGCTACCATCATCGTTGCTTGGTAATGCCTTTGTGTCCTACAAGGATGCTAAGTCAGTCACAAAATTATCAGTAGGTGTTGTCCAATATATAAGAGCAAATTGCTTATGGTTACCTATAGATACCTAATGAATTATCAAAAATTAAACAATCCAGTTCTCTTGATCCAAGGTAAAAACAAGTTGATCGTATGCTCTCTAGCTGAGCCCTCTGATGACCCTTAGCTAATATTGTCCTATGAATGATTTAAATAGTCCGCAAATGGAAGTTCTAAAATAATATAATGTATAAGGCCTAATGCTTAAGGAGTACCTCAACCAATATTATATTGGGCTCATATTTCTGCATTGTATCAGTTGTTTGGGTTTTGATGATCTGTGTTCTGCTGAAAAACCATTGAGCGCATGGATAAGGCGCTGTTTAGTTTCAGATTTGTCGACGCAAAATCTGTTGGATAGCAGGCATTTGCTTTTCTTTGAAGAAAACAAAATGATCATTTCCTTTCTTGGCCTAACTAATGCTTGGATAGTTTTTTCTTCCTCTTTCCTATCTCTTTGTTAGAATTTTTTTCCTTACTTACATTTAAATGCTACTGCAGATGACAGGCGAGAAATAAGTTTTGTTTCGAATAAAGCTCCACTTAGCCATGTAAAGCCCTTTTCATGTTCTTCATGGCCATCTGACTTCAAGTTCTCACAAGTGTCGGACGTAGGAGAAAAATCAATAAAAGCTGGAGCAGTCAACGGACAAATCCATTTGTCAAAATCTAATTTATCAAATTCTTTTCCAACTCTTTGTCATGACATTCATGAGCTCTTGCCAATTAAAGGTATGATTCCAAGGCCCGTTATCATTTCGTTCATAGATGGGAAAGCTACTATGCAGTCATGATGAAGTGCCTTATCAATTAAAATCTGACTTTTAATTGTTCCTGATGAAGTTAGTTTACTTCACTTAGCAATCCTGATAAAGCTAATATGCATTCCCTGTAATGTGCTGCATTATGTTTTGGGGTAAGGCAGTTGCCAATTAAAGGTATGATTCCAAGGCCCGTTATCATTTCGTTCATAGATGGGAAAGCTAATCTGCAATCATGATGAAGCGCCTTATCAATTAAAATCTGATTTTTAATTGTTCCTGACGAAGTTAGTTTACTTCACTTAGCAATCCTGATAAAGCTAATATGCATTCCCTGTAATGTACTGCATTATATTTTGGGGTAAGGCAGTTGCAGAAGATGTATGCTATGTATAGTAAAATGTTATCATTATATTCTAACAAAGCAGTAACGCCTATGTCAAATAGCCAAGAATGGCTTGCTAAACCTTGTGTACTGTAACTCACTGCTACCCCCCAAACAGAACTTTAGACCTGTGTAAAGGTATCTTAAGTCTTTGAATTTTGTAGTTTATTCAGCGACCTGTATGCCAAACTTTGAATTTGTAGGTTATTTAGCAACCCGTATACCGAACTCAAGGCTTGATTCCTCAAAAAAAAACTCTCAAGGCTTGCTGTTTCACAAATTCGGGATTTTTTAAGGCATTGCAAAAAGGTTGGGAACATTTGAAGTGGGGAACCTTATTCCTGAACTACTATGGACATGCGTTCCTTGATGCAGCACTTGTACTTTCGCAACCTATATAGGAAAAGCGATCCAGATACTCTTCAGGTGATATGTCAGATAACCGTAGGTCCGTTACATTGAGAAATGTGTTGCATTTGACATTTTGCAGCATCACTATGTTAAAGGCAATATGCAAGAGTGAATATGCAAATGCTTCTAGTAAATCCTATCCATATCCTCCAAGCCCCCTTGATATGCATGAGCAGTTGCACGCCCTTATGGGCAATATTTGCTTACATTCACTGCTGCTTTCTTTGTATGTGTCTTCAGTCTTGAGTTTGTTAATCTGTTGTGCCAGATGTTTCTAGTTAATCTGTTATGCCATATGTTTCTATTACTAATATTTGGATTTTCTACAGTTTCTCCAAATTTTGATGGTACACGTGTTTGTCAATTTTGCAGGTGCAGGTGCATATGCATCTGAAGCTGCTTCAAAATTAGATGGAGCACCGGATATTCGACGTGCTCTCTCTCTTCTGTCAGCCAGTTCTTGGGGTTCGACTGACCCTGTACAGCAAACCTCTTCTCTCATCCAATTCACGGATGCTAATCAAAACGGCATGGTGTCTCCTGTATCAAACAGAGGGAACTCTATTTCGCCCTTCTGGATAGATGGACAGCCTCTGGCACCCGAGTCTCAAGTGGTTCAGTTCACAATAGACACCGGTAGCACTGCACTTCAGGATCTGGAGCGGATCAAACCTGCCTACGAGTCTGCATTGTTCAGTATGAACCAGATACATTGAAGCCTGAAATGAATAACACGATCCTCTGCTAATTTGGATAAATAAGCACAAAAGTGACCTGGACCATCCAACAGTTGCCCCAATCTGCCTATGCGCTGCAAAGGCAAACTACCGTCACCTGACTCTGCCTCTGTATTTATTTGCTGTCCCTTTAATTAATTCAGATGGGCCCCGTGAACGCCAGCTTCTTGTGTCCAGTGTTCACACTTCACAAAATGTGCAGTTTCAACATTTTTCCCGTTTTAATGTAACTGTGCTCGTTGTTATTCTTTGTTCTTATACAATCTACTGCCAAACCGTTTGTTCTCATTGAAGCTCTTATTGATGAATAATCAAGACAATATTTTTCGGTGCATACTGTTTCTTGTCTTGTTAAATGATTGAACTGAAATGCTATTGTCTGCTATGTGATACTTTTATAGGTGGATATTTCCTTTCCTTCACAAAATTATCGCTATTTTGCATTGCTAACACAGAATCACTTTCCATATTGCTCGTATTTTACCGTGACCATAAAACACCGCAGAGAAACATGTCCAAGCGACCAAGCGCCTACATTTTGGCTGAGCCTTTGGCACAGATAACAATGGAACCACAAGGCAAACAACCAAACGAAAAACAGTATCAATTGGAGTTTTAGGTGCAAAGAATGGTAATACAGTCGCCTCCAATCAACAAGGCCAGGAGAAAATGGCCACAGGTAAGTCGACGCTTCAGACAAAAGGCACACAAGTACACAAGAGATAGCGGGCAAACTCGAATATGCAGCTGTTATCAACAGAAGATAACTCTTCTGTTTTTTGAGAATACATACGATAGCTCTTTGTTAAGATACAAGGTAGCATCCATATTTAACAAACGATCACTCCAAACCATGCAACTTACACAAGATAGAAAGAAGCAACGTAGAACCTTGAATCCCAGGGATGAGACCTTTGCATTAGCACGCAAAGCTCAAATGTATCAATGCAAGCAATACATCGAGATTGCACTGCCGCCTCCTCTTTTCTTTTCCTTGTCTTTCTGGTACTCTATCCTGCACTAATCTCAGTCGGTGGTCATGGGCTCAGAAATACAGCAGCGGAACCGTGCTTTGCGGACATTGCTCACAATCTCCATCTCGGCACTCTCAAGCATGGTGACGACCTCAGCGAATGAAGGACGGACTTCAGGAGCTGCATCCCAACAACGAGTCATGATGTGGCTTAGAGCAGGCAGGCAATCTTGCGGGATTACAGGACGAGCACCCTTGTTTACAACAGCAAAAGCTGCCTGAACAGCTGTCATGTTTGTGAAGGGGAGCATGCCTGTTATAAGCTCCCATAAGACAATCCCAAAGCTATACACATCGACTTTATGATCATAAGGCCTGTGCTGGATCATCTCCCTGCAAACAGGAAAGACAAAAGCATATTAGACAGACATTTGCACAGGTAAACAATCGGCAGTGAGTGCAATTATGACTTACGGTGCCATCCAGCGGTAGGTTCCTGTCTCTGGAGTCATTCCCTCGGTTTTCACCTCAATTCGAGCAACTCCAAAGTCAGCAATCTTGATAGATTTGTCCGCTGCGATTAGAAGGTTGTCTGACTTTAGATCCCTGTGGATAAATCCCAAGGCATGCACATATGCCATTCCCTGGGCAACATCAAGCGCCTGTTTCACTGCCAATCTCAGAGGCACAGACTTGTTCTGCCTTCGGGCAAGGAACTGCCGTACAGAGCCACCTTTTGCATATTCAGTAATGATACACCAAACAATTGACTTCCTGCATGCCCCAATGAACCTTACAATATTTGGGTGTCTCAACCTAGACAACATCATAACTTCTTGCACGAACTGCTGTTCCATCAACTGCGCTCTTTCTGGGTCATTCTCAGGCTTCTCCAGCAGCTTAATGGCAACATCTTCCCCGTTGTATGTTCCCCGATAAAGCTTCCCAAAGGCCCCTTGAGCAAAAGGAGCCCCCATGTCCAGCTTCCCCAGATCAATAGTCCACTCCTCATAATTAGTGAGTATCTCTGTTGGATGACTTGGGTCCATCAAAACCCGAGCCAATGCATCCTTGTTTAGAGTAGGTGCGGCAGTCCGGTTGGGATGGATGACACTATTGTGAACTGAATAGCTTGGTGTTGGAACATCGCGGAGGCCAGGGTGGTTGAGCATGACCGTGCGGGACTCGTTCGAGGCCACACTGCTGTTATCCACCGACATGGCAACTGAACCGCCAACAAAGTTTGTCAAGTTCAAGTTGTCTGCACTATCCACCGACATGTGGGAGCTCTCCCCAACCTTATGGTAATAGGGCATATTGTAGAAGCCATTGATCTCATTTTCTTGCCTTCCTCTGCCATTGCCAACACCGATACCAGCACCGCCTAGCATATTGTGAAACCTTGGTCCCTCGATCATCTTCCAAAATTTAACAATAATAGTAGATTCTCTGAAAATTCTCCATCTTAAGAAAAAAAGTTTCCTACTTAGCGCTCCCACAGTTCCTATATATAACCAAACAAGAATTTATTACTACGTATGAAAATACATAATATACAACCTACAAAAATAGTAAAATACAGTAAGTTAGCTCCTTTCTACACCTAAGAACTACAGGCCCCCAAAATCCATTCAGGAGCCAAACTTTCCAATACATGACTTATGTGAACAACTCACAGCTAATATAAGACTTAGCATTGAAGTCTTTCCTACTTTAAACATTCCTCCTTAAAACTTCACAATTGTCATACCCGCGCGCGCGCGCGCACACACACACGCACACCCCAAATTGCCTACTACAAGCCCTTCCAAGATCACTATTACCTCCCAAATTACGCAATCAGGAGCAGTAACCTAGCAAGATAATCCATAAAAACCAACATTTCACCACGTAATGGAACAACAACAAGCAAAAAATTCAAGCAGAACCCTAGAGCAACCCGAATTGGGCGATATGGGGTGGGATTGTACACGACGTACCTCGATCGGGAGCTAATGGAAGTGCTGAAGAAGCTGCAGAGGCGGGGATGCGATTGGATGGTGGGAAATCGGAGGAGGGGGAGGGGAAAGAATCGGGGATTGCCGGATTGGCGTGCGGGTTTCTTGCTGTTTGCCTTTTGGAGACTCCCAAGGGGAGACGACGACTCGGAAGTCGGAAGTGGGGAGAGAAGAGGAAAATAGTAGTCTTCACTGCTTTCCCCCCTTCTTTTCCCGATTTTACCCTCGTTTTCACTATTTTGCTCGATCCGCCTGAGTTTTGTGACCAAATGGCCCAAAACTAGCTACTACAACAGCATCTGCGATATTTGGAGGCTACCTGCTATCTAAAGCTAATTGTTTTTTTCTATGACATTGGCATTTTTCTCTATAATACGTGGCCCTTTTACAGCCCACAATTGGTCTCGTGGTGAGACATAACGAATAGTAACCCAGAGAATATTCGTTTATTCCTTGTAATATTCTTTTTCCCATCTAAAATTAGAGATCTAGATCTCCACTGTCCCCGCACCGACCCGAGGTGCTCCGCCCTGACCGGCCATGTCTTACACTGACCTGCAAAGATGCAGTAGATGCGGGTCTAGGACTGCCCCGTCCCACCCCGCTCCGCCCTCGATCATATATTTTTTTTTACTTTTGTATATATTAGTTGGTTCCAAAGTATAGCAAATGTGGGCCAAGCCAAAACCCGTCCTACCCCGCTTCGCCCCATGTAGATCTCTATTGAAAATTAACTGACCCTACGCTGGATCTAGCAGTAGATCTCAAATCGAGATAGATCCTGTTCTGAATTGAGCGATCATCATCAGTGGCTCAACCCCTTACGTGCGGTGGTTTCTAGTGGTACGCTAGCTTCTAATGGCAATAAGGTCAAGCAATCAAAGTGAGCGATGGACCTCTCTCATACTTGCAGTGTTGACAATGTCGTCACTCCACCCCCCGTTAGGCGGTTCCGCTAAGATATTTTTTGGCCTGTTTAAAATGGCTTTTGGCTTCTAGTTTCTAGAAGTCCAAAGCCATTTTCAACACATTGGCTTTTTAACGTAGCTTTTTTTCTTTTTTCTTTGTATTATTTGTGGAGATATAATATTTTTTTATTCTTTTTGTGTCTTTTTTCCTTTATTTTCCTTTAACTGAATGCTTCAGTCAAAAGGTAACCATTGCAGGCAACAGCTATGAGCAAAAGTCATTTTGAATGGGGCTTACCTATTCACAGGGTGACCAATGACATAAGGAGTGCTAGTCCATTAGTACGAAATTGCTTAGCAACTACTCCATTTTTTGCCGCATATCGTTGGTCTTTGCATTAGTACTTTATTAGTCAACTCAAACCTATAATTTAAGCACACAAGCTAGATCAGCGTCATGTGATTTTCTTTTTTCTTGATAGGCATCATGTGATTCTTTCCAACAGCTGGATGGATTAATATTAGGGGAAAACAGACGGATGCAGCTACAGCTGATGTTTTATGAAAAATGGCATCGACCATGAGGATGGCATGAATTTGTAATTTATGGAGAATCCCAGTCTCCCATACCATAGCAGCTAGTAGTACATAATTCAACCATAGTTGCATGCTATCTGTCACAATAACAGACCGATGGCTAGTCCAAAGGTTTGGTTTCCCTCAATAATTTAAATCATGATTATCGCAGCCTCATGAGAAAATAGGGCTATCGTGGATTGCGGAAGTTATCCTACATCATGGTCACATATAAAATATTGTTATTATAATTTTACATGTTGTGTAAAATAACACAACAATTACAAGAAACTTTTTAATCATCTAAGAATGGTCCATATGTGTATAGACAGTAGCACATTATCCACATGACCATGGCAAACAGGTTCATATGACACTTAAATTACATAACACAAAAGTATAATCAACAACTATTACACAACAAGCATGTATCATTTCAATAGTACTAATATAGAAATATATTTGATAACTGATGATGCTCTAATTATCACTAAGATCATTTGACATAGAGCCCTCAGAATCACTTGGCAGTTCTATCTCATTATGTTCAGACGAGGATGGGGGACAAATTCTTTTTCCTCCTCTATAGTAGGGATAATTTTCTTCTTTCTAGGATTTACATCCTTGCGTTCTGGCCTTGTTCTCTTCCTTTGACCTACACTTCTAACGGCAGCCAAGCAAGCTTCATGCAAATTATCCTCAGCACTATCATGCTCAGGTTGTGTCTTAGATTGCGGCTCAGATTGTGGCTCAACTTGATCTTCTTCCAGCCATTCATTGCCAGATGTTCCATGGTTCAGCCACCATTTTGCTTCATGTGACCATGTTAAAGAGTATAGCACAGTGAGTTACTAACAAGACTAGCATAGTTATATAAAGATTGTAAACGCAAAAACTTACCAGGGTCAAAATTTTTGTTCCTTCTTTGCCTTCAGGCAATGTCCTTTCCAAAAGATTCTAGGCCATGTTGGTAAATTTGAATCGCATCTTGCATGATCTTGTCCTAAATGTCCTCCTCCGCTACTAATTTAGTCACATAAGTAAGTAAACCACTCTAAATGTTGCTTCCCTTTCAATCTCCACCTTGTTAGGATAGTAAAAGTAGGGATTCAAATAATAGCCATCCAAGTGCAATAATGACTTAAATTTGATATCTCACCTTTTGTCAATTGTGGCCCAAACAGATTTATACTTGTCCTCAACCCCATCAAACCGCGGAGCAATTTCCTTCTTTGCATCTAACAAACAACCATACAAGAAACCCATAGCTTGTACATCACTATCCATATGTCTCAAGACATCAGACAATGGCTCAAAATAGTTTACTGCATCATCCACTCCTCTCCAAAACCGATCTAACTGAACTATCTTTGCTGCATTCTTTCCCTTCTTCTGTTTCAGATAACCCAACACATCAAGCTCATCTGATCTGAACAATCTTGTCAAGTCCTTCTTACTATCTTGTATGCTCTTTAAATTTAAGTATGCAGTAGCAAACTGGGTAACACTAGACCAAACCAAATCCTTTCCAAGGAATTTTCTCATCAAATCCAATGCACAAACATGAGTATAAAGAAAATTTGTCGCATTTATTGCCTTTGCAAAAGTATCTTTCACATCCTCTAGACCCCCAGCATCTTCTAGCATGAGATCAACGCAATGGGCAGCACACCCATTCCAAAAGATACAAGGCGCTTTGCTTTTAGAAAATTTGATGTAGCCTCATTAGCACGAGCAATGTCTGTTATAATTTGAATCACATTCTTGTCACCTATGTCATCAATGCATATATTGGCCAAGTCAAAAATATACTTAGCACCTTTCTTCTTAGATGAGTAATCAATTGATTCAAGAAAACACACACTAAAAGAACTATGCACCACAAGATTAATTATTCCTCTTCTTTTCTGGTCAGTCCATGCATCGGTCATATTGTACAACCTGTGAGCTCCCATGCTTGCTTATATGACTTGAAAGATTCTAGTATCTTGTTCTTCTGCTTCTGCAAGAAAGAACCATTAACTTCATACGGACTTGGACTCCGCAAACCCCTTCCAATCCCCAATAGCCTCTAGCATAAGATCGAACCTGTCGGGCCCCCGGATTTCCAAACCCGGACCCTCTGTGTATTACAGCACTAGTCCCAGATCAAAGCTAGTGCACACAGTTAAACAGAATGGAAAAACATCACCATCAACGATTTATTACAATAATTAAGAGTACTGACCACAAGGTCTCATTATTACAATAGAAGTTTAAGACCTCGCACACAAGAAATAAAGCGGAAGCAAAGATAACTCGATGACGACCTATCAATACGCCACAGGCAATTGACTGGGGAAACGCGACCTAGTTCTCCGGGAAGAATCCATCACATCCACAAGCGAAGCAGTAGTCGTAGTCACCTTCTTGAGCTTCAACTTCCTCTGAGATTTGTTTTTTTAGTGTAGCATGTGAGTACATAAAGTACTCCGCAAGTCTTGAGAAAAATGCATAGATGCAAGGCTTGACAAAGAAAGACTATATGGTTCTTTTGCACAAAGCAATATTTTAAATTCAATTACTACTAATTATTTTCGAAGGCATCAATTTAATAAGGTAAATGTTTTAGCAGAAACTATCATTAATTCTCTAGTGAAGGTTCCATCCACCAACACTAGTTTAATCAATCCTAACTGATCAAGTTTAAAACTGCGGGTTCCATCCACCCTCTCTGGCTCCATCTGTCAGGATACCCTTCCGAGAGTTCCCTCCACTCTCGGAATACAAAACGTTTGATTTTTAAAACCAAAACCAGAAATCTACCATGTGAATGCATTCCTTGCCCGCCCTTGACCGTGGGCACGGCTATTCGAATAGTTTGACACTCTGCAGAGGTTGTACAACTTTACCCACAAGAGATAAATTACCCTAAAAGTCAACACGCTTCCTTTGGCATGAGACCCAGGTAAAATATCACAAAACTTTTACCTTACTCTAATCTAGCTAGATACCACCCGCTGAGGTTTCACCGCAGGTAGGCTAACTGCCCGAACCGAAGCCCCCTCTTGCGCCATATGAGTACAGTAAATCTCTGTCCCTCACTGTGGATAACCAGTCCATCCCTGGCACCCACTTTCCACTGGTGGCACCTAAACTAGACTATCATAAGTTAATCAGCTAGGTCGTACCCATATAGACTTGTGGTTGTACGGTTAATGCTCAGTCTGGACAAACACAAGCGTCGGTCCTTATTTGACTAGGGTGGAACATACACTTAACAAGTTCTCGTGCTAACTGCACCAAGCCAAACCAACCATCCACCCTAATCTAAACCAACTTTCACATTTTATTTTATTTTAAAAGAACAGTGGCAACTCAAATTACCACTAATTTTCATAAACACAGGGGTTCTATAAATCATAAATTCCCATTTTCAAGATTTCTAAAGTATTGAATAGCAGGGCTAAGCATTATACTACCATACTAACATCAATAAGTAATTAAATACTCTCATTAATGAGACAAAGGGAATTCTATGGCGACAAGAGTACATGGCATTCAATTTCAATGGAGGGCATAGCAAGTTGGAATAACTAGTTCCTAAATATTTGAACTAATACTTTATGTAAATAGCAATGCACATAATTTAAAATAATTTGAAAACATTTCAAATCATGGGTTCAAGATGATCAAAGGAGACTTGCCTTCTTGCAGATTCTCTGGGTCTTCTTGCTGTTGGGTGGAGTGATTGTCGACAACGTTGGAATCTACGCGATAAACGACGAAGCAAACAAAGCAAATAAATACAAACAAAATTCAAATAAACTCAAAAATTCAAATGGAGGCCATGGTTGGATAGATCATGATTTTAGATGAATTTAGAAATTTGAATGGCTGAATTTAGAGTTAAAATGAGAAAGTTATGCTTGTTTGAAGTTTTCAGTTTGAATAAATCCAGAAATTAAGAAATTTCTGACAGGTGGGGCCCACTGGAATATTTAAATTTTCAATCTTTATTTTTAATTCCGAGAGCCTGACAGGTGGGACCCACTGACAGTAAACCCTCTGGTGGTCGCTGACATGCGGGACCCCTCTGACAGTGACCACATCTGCTTTGGGTCACTGATAGGTGGGACCCACTGGGATCTGGACCCACTTGTCAGAGGCTGACGCAGACAGATGGGACCCAGGCGGCAGTGGCCCGCACAGACGGCTGACGTTGACGGGTGGGACCCACTTGTCAGCGCGAGAAATAAACGAAAAACTCAACCCAGCGCGCGGAGCCGAAGGCTCGAACGCGCACCGGGGAGTTTAGGGAGCGCGCTGCTAACCAGATGGGCGGGGGAGGCTTTGCCTACCCATATAGGGCAGCAAATTCTTTTGAGGGGTACCTTCGGGAAGGTCCGGGCAGAGGTGGTCGGAGGCGACGGCGCCGGCGGCGAGGGAGGGCCGGAGAGGTTCAGGCGATGCGTAGATTGTAATCCTGGTGCGGAGGAGGTCCGGTTTGAGGGGTCGGCGAGGCTCGAGGGCAAACGGTGGTGGCCGGCGGCGAGGAAGGGGCGGAGCTGCCTCGGGTGCTCCGGTGCGACGGCGTTCCGACGACGGGGTGAGGTGGCCGGGGTGTCGGAGAGGATCGCACGGACGTGGGGATGCTCGGAGTGGCGACGGTGGACTCTGGGGTTCACCGAGGCGGCGGTGATTGCTCGCCGGAGCTCTTACCTGGCGCGCACGGGGAAACTCGCAATGCGGCGCTCGGGCTCGGGAAAGCGAGAGGGGAAGAGCGGAGGAGGTGGTGCGGCGAGAGGGGAGACCGACGGGGCTATTTATAGAGCTCGGGGAGGGATGAGGCGGCGGAAATTCCTCGCTGAAGTCGCGGCCGGGGTTCGGTTTGAATTGGGGATAAGCCGACGGAGGCGACGCGGAGTCCGGGCTTTTAGGGGATAAGGAGCGTATCTCCCCGGGAATTCAAATCCCCGAACGAATCGAAGATTGAGGCAGAGTTCGAGTAGGATTCGGTCGCCGATTCCTTCGGAAGAGAGAGAAAGAGGAGGGAGGGGCCGGCGTTCGCGCGGGGACGAAGAACCTGATAGGCGGGACCGGGCGTCAGCGAGAGCAGGGCGCGTGTGGCTGACGGGCGGGGTCCGCGGGCAGAGAGAGAGAAGGGAGCGGGGTGCGGATGGCGGCCACATAGTCCGAATGGGAATCGGGCGGCGGGAGCTTAAGTGGGAGGGGACGACCTGGATGAGCTGCGGGGCGGCGTGGCACACATCGGGCCGGACACGCGTCGAGCAAGGAGGTGAGGAAGGCGGGGCCGCCGGCTGACTGGCCGGGCCCGCGAAGCAGCGAGGGAGAGGGGAGGTGCGGCCGGGATGGGCCGGGCGGCGACGTGGGCGGATCTGGGCCGTCCACGCGTCGGCCGGAGGGGCAGGGAAGAATTTTTATTTTCCAAATTCGATTTAGATTTTCCGAAAAGGCTAGAAAATTATTTAGGCCACAGAAAAATATGAAAATACCTCCAAAAATTCCAGAAAAATTCACAGAAGCTTCTGGACATATTTTGGACTAAACAAAATTATTTCCATCTACTGTTGGTATTTTATTTTCATAGTTTGAATTACCTTTTAAATTTTAAAAATAGGTTTTAAACTCCAGAAAATTCAGAAAAGCCAAATAAAATCCAATTAGCTTAAAATAATTAATTTGAATTTAAATTTTTCAAAAAACCAAATTTTGGGATGTGACAGAACCATGGATCTTTAGTTGCATTACCTAGAGTGTTGTTGTCATAGAACCATTGACTAATGTATTCACATGCTCTATCCGTCTTTTGTTCTCTCAGTTTAGTGGTTAGTGCAGTTTCAACTCTCATTCACTCTTTTCTTTCGAGCCTCTTGTGGAGGTAGTTTGTAAAATGCATCAATTGGTCCAAGATCAATAGAGTCTTTGAGCTTCCACTTGTTCTTAAAGATTGTAGCCTGATCATCACTGTCGCATTTGCTGGGCATTAAATGGGCCTTAAATCCGTGGTATGTCATCATTAGGGCTGCATTCGAATTATTGGGTCGTAAATGGGCATGCTTTGCATTTTATTTAGGCATTGATTGGGCCAGCGGGCGCAATATTTGGGCTTACATTCGCATTGGAGGGCCGTCATTCAGTGCACATTAGTTGGTCATTATATAGGCCGGCTTTCCCGTTTATGGGCCAAATTAGGCCTACAATTCGCGTTAGTTAGGCGGTAAATGGGACTACAGTTTTACCAACATTCGCTTGAATGGCCCGCATGGTCCTGTGTACGCTTTGGTTAGGTCGTGATTGGGATACATTTCGCATGTCTGGGCCGGAAATGGGTCCTATTCACATTAGTAGGTCCCGAAACAGGCTGACTGTTTGTGTAATTTGGGTCGTAGTTAGGTCGACTTTCGCGCCTGTGGGCCGTAATTAGGCCCATATGTCTCGTTAGTGTACCGTAACTGGGCCTTCATTTCCCGTTAGTTGCTCCCACATTCGCATTAGTTTCTCCCTTCATGTTAGTTGGGCCAACATTTGCATTGGTTTGCCCCGGTAGTGAGCTAGGTTAGACCTGTATGTTGGCAGCAGTCACATCGTGGTGCCACTGACATCATGTGCAATGTAAGAGGCCGTCAAATGCCGATCGATATGTTCAGCTCCTAAAACGCAGGACAAAAGAGATGTTGTGGGACCTCGGGTTAGCAAACCCTGATCCTCTGTGATTCCACCGCACTATTCCCTGGATCAGTAGATAGTGCTCACAGATACATTACTATATATCAAAAACATATTATGCGGAAGCGTAAATAATACAGTAATACTTACTCATGGGCCGTTTAGGCTGAAAACGATATAATGCAGCAGCGGAAACTTTCACACAGATGGGACCCGCAGGACTTGCCCACAGGCAGCCAACTGGGGTTCGCGACCTAGTCCATGGCCTCTTCGTCTTCCAGCTCTGTCGACCCCTTTTTTAGTGTCGCAGGGTTTGGCATTCCTGTTCTCTCTGACTGAGTGATGGTAGTTAATCAAGAATGAGTACGATGATACTCAGCAAGCCACCACACAGGATGCGGTAATAATATATGCAAGGCTGTCAAAGGAGGCTCGAGGTTCTTTTATTTGCTTAATGCGATGTTTGCAATAATTATAATTAAAATTCCTATGACTTGGCATTTTATAAACATGCTTTAAAGAGTTTGAAATTGTGCAATAAATATAGCGGTGTCAGATCCATCTACCGATTACATGGTTCCATCCACCTATGCTAGGTTTTGATCATTATGCCACTTTCATATTATCAATCACGCTGGAGTACGTCCCTCCAGGAAAAATTCAAAATCAGAGTACATCCCTCTGATAGGTTTTTATCCCGCCCACAAAGGTTTTTGAAATAGAACTAACTCGGGGAAGATTTCCGTGTCCGCCCTTGACCGTGGGCACGACTATTCGAATAGTTGTATACTCTGCAGAGTCTGTACATCTTTACCCACAAGAGGTAATCGTCCTGATGGTTCTACATGATTCCTTAGCCATGCAGATCGAGATACTACCACGAGGCCTTTACAATACCTCGCTCTCTAGCATCTCACTCCTATGGGGTTGCTTCCATAGGTTGTGCGGGATGTCACCACAGGTTGGCGCACTCGGACTCCACTCTCCACCATACGCTAGCCTCGGTGACGTCACCTATATCCGATGTCCCATTCCACGGGGGCTTGTATTACCCGCCTACACACGTTCTCCGTGAAATGGCTAGAGAGTTTAGTAAATTATTCAGCCAAGCCTACAGTTTGCCAGCTTGTGGTTGTACTGTTGTATACGGAGGGTCATCACAGGATTAAGTCCTTAATTTGTCCAGGCGGTTCATTCCACGAACCACAATTCTTGTGTTACATCCACACCTTGTGTTACATCCACACCCACCACTCTTACCATCCGCCCAGACTGGTAAAGCAGATTTTTAGAGTTTTGAGAAGCATAACTTAAGTTATCACAAATAATCAGCCACGTACATCCCGTGACTGTCCCAAAACCAGTTTTCATATTTAAAGATTGATGATCAGGGCCACTAGTGCCCGGGACTTGTCAAGACTAGCACGACCTTAATATGACTTATAGCTAGTAAGGTGATTATTAACATCTAGGGTGACAATGGTCAGGTAATTCAAGTATCAAGGGTTGGCATAATAAATTTAATACAACATCAAGTGGGCATGTAGCTACCTTACGCTTTGACATATATTTGCATAATAAATTAAGCATGCAAGTTGATAGTTTTAAAAGAACATAATTTTTTTTGCATAAAATGTAGGATCAATATGATCAAAGTGATGACTTGCCTTGTTTGGTGTACCATGGCCTTGATTGATCTAAGTCAAAACCTACTCAGTCAGTGCTTATAATTTGCTGATCTTCGCGTTTACCCAAGTCTCGATCCTGTTCGAATCCGTCGCCTCGTCGAGTCTTCCGATTCTAATACGCGGCAAAGAAAAGAAAGACCAAATAAATCCAAACACTTTAAATGCCCGATTTAATTTAAATTATACATTTATTATGATTTGAGAATAGAAGGATGATTCGGATTAATGGGCTGTAAACACAGCGGTAGATGAATTGGGCAGGAGAAGGAATTATCTAAGTAGTTTTACCGTGAGGGAAAATTTTAGGATGATGAGGATCAAAAATGAAAAAGAGGTAATTACAGGAATCCTCCACTTTGGAAAAGGAAATGTCCAGACTTAGCCGATTTGGGAAGGCAAGGCTCGATCGTTTATTTGATGACTTTCTTTTAATCGATTTACATTTATCAAGGAAGTTCCATGAGTCGGGCAGGACTTAGGGACAGATAAAAGAGATTATCAATGGTAGTAAAGAGAATCATGATTTTATGGTTGTAGGACACGAATACGTAAGGTGAGTATAGTTAAATAGGCGGTGCAACTTTGATATTTTATGTGGCAAAACTTAGTTGAGATTGCAATAGCCAACTTAACAAACTATTATGTTAACGATTTAATTGAATGATGGGGTTGGCCATTTCAGTCCAATCGTTATTATGAGCAAAGTTAATTATTCTGCTTCATTAACAAAATTATTAGAAATGGCCAACGGTTGTGATTCATTGCAGAGAGAGGGAGAGGAGTTTATGATTCTAATAAGGATCTTCTTAGTAAAGCTATTTATTTTCGATCATTAAAGTCAAATCCCAAGATAATGATTGGGGATCTGGGTAGGAGAAGACGATTAATGAATGTTCTTTCTTCTTCAAGAATTCTTAATCATATTTTATTTGTTATCTTGATCCCAGTATTTTAAGATAATGTTAAAGCCTTTACTTCATATATTTTAAGCATTTTTGGAAAGATAGCTCCGATGATTTTAGAGACGAGTAAACCACACTTGACATTTTATGTGGCTTGCCAATGATTACTTCAAGCACTAATAAGAGAGATGATATGATTGTAGACAAGAGCAATCTATGGTCTATATTTTATGTGGCCAAATCTTGCTAAATTAACTTATTTAGTTTGCATTAATAGATTTAGATCGGCGGATGAAAGATAGCATCTCAACCACTTGGGATAGGATTAAAGTTATTATTCGGGTTTCCAGAGTAAAGTTGGAAGCGTTAAAATTATCTTCTTCTTTTTTATCAATTCTCCAAGTATGCAACTCTAATTATTAGGATCAAATCTCTAACACTTTTAATTTGTAAAAGACAACTTTTTAATTAGCCTCACCTATTAACTTTAATATTAACATGGAGTTCAAGGTAATTACTTACCCTATGGAAACTAGTTAATGGCATAAATTTAGCTTGATTAATCTTGTACAAGAGGATTAGATTATAAATCTTGGTTGGTATAAATTTACAAATGTGAAGTTGTTAATTTAATTGTATAAATCTTTTTATTATGCATTCATAAATAAGTCCTTATTCTTATTCTCATTATTAGTCATAATTTCATTTTATTAGAATACATGCATTGACATTTCTTACACAAGATTTTAGCATTTAGCAAAAGGGGTCACAGATCACTAGGCACTTCTTGCTTAAGAACTTAGCCACTTGGTTGGGCCCACCTGTCATACCAGAGGGAGACAACAGAGGGCGCTGTCTTCGGTTGGGAACCAGCACAGAGAAAGGCGTCTCATGAAACAGGGGAGGTGGCTACGGCCAGGGGGAAGGGGGCGGTGGCGCCGGCGAAGGGCGGCCGGGAAGGCCCCGGTGACCGGTGAAATAGAAAGCCCAGGTGACGAGGAAGCTCACGGTGGCAGGGCTTCGGCTGGGGTGGCGCCAAGGCGGGTGGGCGGCGGCTTTAGGCGACCGGCAGTGAGGGGGAAACGGGGCGCTGGCGGTCGGAGGAGAGGGGTAACGAAGGGAGGTGTGCGTGAGCACAAGTACCACCCCAGGAACATACCTGAGCAGCCGAGCTGGCCGGAGGGTGGCGGAGACGAGCCGGCGACGGGCGCAGGCGGCGGTGCGGGGGAGGCGACCGTGGCGGAGAGGCTTGGGCGGCCGAGAGCTTCGGCTGACGGTGGGGAAGGCCTCAGGGCGTCGAGGCGCCGCTCTTGCCGCGCGGAATCGGCTCGGGGCCGCGGGAGGAGGAAGCGGCGGCGGTAATGGCGGCGGACATGAGCCGTGCTCGGCCGGTGGGAGGAGGAGGAGAGGAAGGGAGGCGAGCTCGGGCCCCTTTATAGGCGAGCGCGCGTACGGCGGCGGCATGGGAGAGGCGTACGTCGGCATGGGCGGCGGCATGGCGCAGCGGCGTAGGGGAGTGGCGCGGGGCTAGGCCGGTGGAGCTAGGCGTACGGAGGCGGTTTTGAGCTAAACCGGGGGCGGGTGGAACTGGGGGCGGAGCAAGCAGCGCAGGCTGTTTCGGAGAGAGCGGTGCGGGCTGGGGAGGCGGTGCGAGCGGCGCGCCGGAAGAACAGGGAGAAGGCGCTGTGAACAGAGGGAGGAGGAAGGAGCGACAGGGAAGAAAGGGGCGTCGGCCTCGGCTGGCTCGAAGGCCAGAATGAGAAGGAAGCGGGCCGGACGGCCCGGTGAGGAAAAGAGGAAAGAAAAAGGAAGAATGGCCGGGAAAAAGGAGATGGGCCGAGAAGAAAATAAATGGGCCAAGCCCAAGATGGACTTTCATATTTTCAGGAATTTTCCGAATTTTAGGATTTCAGTTTTGGTTTTGTGAGTATATGTTGAATTTGAGAGCTTGGTCCAAAATTTTGAATTCAACAATCTTAAATTTAAGATCATCGAGTTCTAGAGAAATAAACTTTAATTAATTTAATTTATTATTATTATTATTATTATTTTGAATTTGAATTTCCGGATACACAAATTAGATGGAAGGGTTTTATATTGATTTTCAACTTTCATCCTCGGTTTTGAATTTTATTACTCGGGCTTTCGGCTATAAATCCAAACTAATAAATTCAAATAACGCCAAAACTTTGAGATACACCAGAAAAACAAATAAAAAGTTTTATTATTTTCGCAAGTACACTAGCTCCCTATTTGGGGATGTCACAGATGTAAACATTCCCGCAGGCCCCAAGCGGTGATTCTTCATAAGATTGGTGAGAGCTGCACCTGTTCACCTGACATCACAACAGTTGCAAGTTGAGTCAGCAGAAGATTGATCAATTGGACCCTATGTTATCGAGGTTATCGCTTCTTCTAGCTCTCCAATTTGTTGTGAATGTGGACCTTCCGCTAATGGATATCCTTCTTGAAAGGATTGCATATCCTCCGCCGATAGGGCGAATTCAGAGAGTTCAAAATCGTAGTTCTCCATTGAATCAACTGCAAATTGAAATAGTAAAGAGCAATTAACTTACTATTGAATCAACAAATAATAGCAAAAAAATTAAAATAAGATAGCACTATTACCTATTTTGCAGCTCTCAGAAAAATCTTTGAAGATTTTTTAATTTTCTGAATTTTGCACGAATTTCTCACTAATTTTGCTAAATTTGCACAAACACTACCGGAGTTTTCACATCTAAACAAAGAGATGAGAGTGAGATTTGAGGTGTGAAAAATGGAGGCCGGATGTCTCCCTATTTATAGAAAAATTTCAGATTTTTTTGAAATTTTGCTATTTTTTTAATTTTTTAGTCTCCAACAGTCAAAAAACGGTTATATTTAGCTGGGTCGTGCCGTGTCGGCACGGCCCGTTTATGACCGTTGGTGGGCCAGGCCGTGCCATGCCAGTCCGACATGCCGCATCGTGGGCCCAGGCATGGCCTGTTAAGAAAACAAGCCATATCATACTCGGGCTAGACCAACAGTACAGGACCACGGACCAGCACGATTAGACTAAGCCCACATAGACAGCTCTACGGCGCCTTCCCCACCTCCGCCTAGACTCCTGGTGCTCCAACCTCTCTGGAATCTAATTGGGCCTCGAGCCCATGAACGCTTCGTTCCTTTCGCTGCCGTTTTAACTGGGCCAGACAGAACCCAACGCGCCATCTCGATTCCGAGCGAGCACGGCAATACTAACCACCAACGGTGAGGATTTGTTAAGCTCCACTAGATCCACGGCCCAGAATGCACCACAGGTTCTGAAGCCTACGCATGCAACGACGCAAGTGGCGCGTGCAACGGAAGTTGTCTAGAGCTGTCCAAATGGGCCGGGCCGTGATGGGCCGCACGACACCGCAGCCCGGTACTGTAGACCCGGCCCGCGAACGGCACGGAGGCGAGGCGGGTCGGGCCGGCACGGCGGACCGGGCCGTGCCTGGGCCGAGGGCGCAGCCCGCCCAACGGCTCTAAACGGGCCGTGCCGGCCCGGCCCGGCACACCCGGCTCGATTAATTTGAAAAATAGCCATTTTTTACCGTTGGGTGGTAAAAAATTCGAAAAAAAATAGCAAAAAATTCAGAAAAATTTTCTTATAAATAGGGGGCACCCGACCTCCATCTTCCACACCTCAAATCTCATTCTTCTCTCTCGGTTTAGCTGTGAAAAATCTGAAAGTGTTTGCGCAAATTTGGTCAAAATTCGGGCAAAATTCCGAAAATTCAAAAATCTTCAAATTTTTTGTGAGAGCTGCAAAGGAGGTAATAATGCTGTCTTATTTTAATTTTTTGGTATTATTTGTTGGTTTAATTTTTTGCTATTAATTGTTGGTTTAATAGTAAGTTAATCGTTCTTTACTATTTCAATTTGCAGTTGATTTAATGGAGAACTACGATTTTCAACTCTCCGAATTCGGCCTCTCGGTGGAGGATATGCAATCGTTTCAACAAGCATATCCATCCGCGGAAGGTCCACATGTACAAACTGGAGATGCCGAAGAAACGACGGTCCCGGTGGCGCAAGGTCCAATCGACCCATCTTCTGCTGGTTCAACAAGTGCATCCACGACCCAAAGCACGGGTGCAAAAAGAACAAGAGCTAGTACATTAACAGTTTGGAATGATTTCGACAAGAAGTTCAAGACCGACAATGATGGAACTGAAGTGAGGTATGCTGTTTGTAAAATTTGTGATAATGAATTGAGTGCAAAATCTTCAGGTGGGACGGGTCATCTACAACGACATGCTGCAAGCTGCAAGAAAAGGCAAGGAATACAAATGCGCCAGACACAGCTGCAATATAACCCCGACGGCTCGGTACGTACGTGGGAGTACAACCCAGAGGTAGCTCGGGAATCTCTTTGTAGATTAATTGCTTCTCAAGATTTACCTTTAAATTTTGGTGAATCTGATGCTTTCCAAAAATATATTATGACTGCTCATAACCCTCGATTTAGTACTGTATCTAGCCAAACAACAACTAGAGATTTAATTAAATATTATAACAATTGTCGTGATAAATTGAAAAAAATGTTCCATATATGTACATTCTCTATTGCTTTGACATCCGACATATGGAGAGGTAGGGCTAGAGAGGATTATATTAGTGTTGTTGCTCATTATGTTAATGATGACTGGATAATGGAAAAAAGAATTATAGGATTTAAATTAATTAATGTTTCACATAATGCTGAAAATATTGCAGAAAGCATTATTAAAGTTGTAGAAGATTTTGGTCTCACAGATAAGATTTTTTTCTATAACTTTAGATAATGCAGCTGCAAACACTAAAGCTGTGGAAATTCTTACTCAAGCTGTGGAAATTCTTACTCCTTTGTTTAATACTTATGCACAGTCTTTCTTATTGCATCAACGTTGTGCTTGTCATATTATTAATCTTATTGTTAAATCCGGTTTAAAAAGATTAAATGCTTGTATTGATTCTTTTAGAGATGCAATTTCATTTATTAATTGTTCTAACCAACGAATAGCCGCATATAAGAATTTTTGCGTAGCAATGAATGTTCGTCCTAGAAAATTTGGTTTAGACATGCCTGTTAGATGGAACTCTACTTACCTTATGCTTAAACATATATTGCCATATAAGAGCACCTTATCTGTTTTCCTTCACACCCAAAGCCATCAATCTCATAGCTCCTCTAGTAGAACCCAAGTTAGAGACCCTGAACTTACTGAAGATGATTGGGTTGTTGGTGAAAAAATATTTTCCTTTTTAGAAATTTTTCATAAAGCTACACTTTGTCTTTCTGGAGTATATTACCCTACATCTCCCATGATTGTTCATAATATTGTTGAAATTGCCACTCACCTAAAGGCTTTTGAAAATGATTCTATACTACGGGATACTGTAGTTGCCATGAAAACTAAGTTTTTAAAATATTGGAGAGGAATTCCTATTTTATATGCATTCGCTTTTATTTTGGATCTTAGGGCCAAACTGCAAGGATTTATAAATGTTTTACAAGTTTTAAGTGAGGCTACCGATTTAGACTATTGTTCATACTTTACATTAGTTAAGAATAAATTATATGAGGTATATGATAAATATGAAAATAAGTTTGGGTCTGTGCGTTTAGAAAGACCCCCGGTAGTCCCTAGCACCTCTAGGGGGGCTATGCAATGGGGCAAGATTTTTGGTTCTTCGTCTACTTCTCGTGCAGGTGCAGGTACACAGCAGTTAGGAGGAGGAAGACGACAAAGCGCTGGAGACCTATCAAGCTATCTCAACAGTGATAGCGTCAGCTTCGAGCAGGAGTTGAACATCCTCTCATGGTGGCAAACCCAGAAGGTATCATATCCAGTGCTATCCATATTAGCGCGGGATGTGTTGACTGTTCCTGTCTCTACAGTCTCCTCGGAGTCAGCATTCAGTCTTTTCGGAAGAATAATTGAGGAGCGACAAACAAGTCTCTCCAACGAGATGGTCGAAATATTTCTGACCGTCAAAGACTGGGAACAAGCTGAATCAAGACTCCAACATACTGCAGATAATAAAGATTTAGAAGAATCTTTTGAGAATTTGTATTTAGATAGCAATGAATAGGATATTCAATATTTTTCTTTCACATGTAGTCAATAATGAGCTTTATAGGCTGTACACTTTTTTGTTTACCAAGGTTTTCTCAAATTGAGTTTTTACTTGGTAAAGTTTTTAATGAGGCAACCATCCCATGTAATTTAATAAATTAATAAAGCTCATTATGTCATTGCAAATATTTATTTTTATTATTAACAATGTCTACAATTTTCTATATTTTTTTCTGAATTTTCTACTTTTTTTACAATTTTTCTTATTTTTTCGGCTAAACGGGCTATCCGGGCCGGCACGGCCCGTTTAGCCTTAATCGTGCCCGGGCCGGCACGGCACGGCATCAGGCCGTGCCTGGGCTTGCACCGTGGCCCGCGGGCCGGCACGGCCCATTTATTACACGGGTCTTAACGGGCCGTGCCGAGCTCAGGCCCGTGCCGTGGCCAGCTCTGAAGTTGTCGCTGGCTGTTACTAACTTTCACCGGCAGGTCGCCCCCATGCAGTCTGCACAGAGCAGAATTAGTAAGGACATGTTTGACTCACGGTACGAACGTGGGTGGGATGATCCTGCATAGAATAATGTGGTTTGTGCGACTTGACTAAATAGGCTGATGTAATATCTAGGTAGATTATTCTTTACCGAACCATGTGAGTGAAATTATCTTGTCCAGAATAGATTAGTTCCATGTCTTCAACGAAACATGGAGACGAAGCATATTGTGGACGATCCAATCTAAGTACCGAGTCTATCCACCGAACCAAAATATGTCCCAAGTAAGTATTTCACTCAGATGTGAGTATTTGGTTCGGTAAAACTTGCAGATTTGGTTCGGTAAAGCAAGTAAGTACCGAGTACGTCCCAAGTAAGCCCCGCTAAAGAAAGTAGCATGAAAGTGTAAAACTTGCAGATTAATTTGGAAAAGAAAACAACAGCCTTTTAGTAATGTGCCGACCTCTTTTCAGTTTTCACTTTGGTTGTGATCAAAATGGCTGAAAAGCCTGTGGCTTATGGCTGAAAACACTGTAGCTGGCTGAAAAAAGCACTGTAGCTGACAGAGGCTTATTTACCATAATTAAATTTAAAAAAATTTAAAAATAGAAAAAACATATTAGCCCATCACGTATAATGTAAACAAATACGAGGAAAAAAAGAACCGGTAAAAAAACTCAAAAAAAAGCCAAAAGTTCAGAAAAAGACGAAATTTATGAATAGTGCAAAAATAAGCTGAAGCCAAAAGCTCAAGCCATTTTGATCACACCCAAAGTTAACCAACGTGCCTATGCGACATATGCATCGCCTTGTTTGAGTAACGTAACCACTCCATCATGCTATTACACCGCTCGGACAAGGCAGCTATACTAACAGTAGGTTTTTTTTTTACCGTGGCTGATATCTTTTGATTTTAGTGTAAATATTTATGTAAACGAATTAAATGCCAATAAGTTGTTTTGAAAAAACTGTCTTGATAAACAGTTTTGAAAAGATAATAAAGAAACCATTCCGTTTATTTATTCGGAGAAAACCACAAGCAGAAAAAAATACCTAAATACATTGATAAACAGGGAGAGAGAAGAAAAGAAAAATATGTATGCCGTTGATAAAACAAGATATTTCCAAAAAAAGTATGTGTAAATTGGCATGATACCGTATATCAATTGACTGTGCAAAGAGAATAAAATAACATGGGCTACTTACAGCGTGCTCAGTTAGGCTTATTTTCTATGGCTTATGGCTGAATTTTCACTGTAACTAGCTTAAATTACGCTGCAGCTGATGATGGCTTATTTAATATAATTAAATTTTAAACAAATTAAAAATAGAAAAAACGAGTTAGCACAACATATATAATGCAAACGAATATGGGAAAAAAAAGAACCGGTAAAAAGGTTAAAAAATCCAAAATATCAAAAAAAGATGAAATTTATGAATAGTGAGAAATGAACCGAAAATCAGAAGACCAAATACAAACGAGCAGGGCTTAGAACCGGAGAGTATGAAACGTTGACTCAGGCTACTAAGAACCGGAGAGTATGAAACGTTGACTCACTGTGCTGATCGAATTCATGGCCAACGGCGGCATGGTTCATAAGCACCTACACGGTAGTACACTGCGCAACGCACAGCATAAAAGGAATTGAAAAGAATCTGGCCGACCAATTTACAAAGGGTTTATCACGTAATGTGATAGATAGTGCATCGAGTGAGATGGGTCTGAGACCCACATGAGTCATACCACAGTGGTAACCTGTTCTACGTGATCGGAGATCCCGTGAAGTAGGATGGTGAAACAAGCTGTTGGTTGACTGGGAGGAGAGGCCTTTACAAGGCTCATTTCTTCAGTAATGCACTTCTCTCCTATTCTGTATGGCAGGTTGGTTTTTACCTCAATGTGATCCGAGTGGCTTATTTAAAGCAGAGATGTCGGCCTACAGGACATCTTAGAAGGAACACACCTATATGAGTTTGACTGCTGGTCACAGTCTATGAGATTTGGGTGATTTCTAGATACTCATGAATAGGCGTGGAGTATGACTTATATGCTCCAACCAGAGGGGATGCTTCAGGCAGCCTAGTACTAGTAAAAGAATTGGATAAAACTTGTTCGCACAAAACTGTCAATTCAAGGCATAGTCCATTGTTCAGTTGTGGATGAGTGTAACTCTTTTCCTAGATGGATGTTCAACTTAACAGTCTCCATCGAAACACTGGTATATCAAACAACAGCAGAACTGAGAGCATTTCTCGTGTGCCTTGAAATTTGGTGGGGATTGTTGGATTAATTGGGCTTGGTCCATTTTAATTTAGCAATTAATCAAATGAAATTCCTAGGCCCACTATTAATGCTAGGTGTAAAAACTGTTTAGTCCCATATGGAGAATTGAATGGGAGTTACACCACTTTAAAAGGTGGAACGTGGTAACCCCCATGTGGAATTACAGAGAGCCAATACACGCGCGCGCTCGCTCACTCGCTCGCCACGCCACGCCACACTGAGCCGAGCCGTGCAGTGCCGTGCGGTGTGTGTGTGTGCGCGCGCGCGCGCGTGCGCGCAGGCGTGTCGGGTGCGGGCGCGTTTTTCTTTATCTATTCGAAAATCGAAATGCACTGGCTGGCAGTAACGGTGCAGTTACTAGTGGATTATGGCTGCGGTTACTTTCGAGTAATGGCTGCTGTTACTAGTGACTAATGGCTGCAGTTACTGGTCTCTTCGTTTTTGCTGTTACAAAAGAAGGCTCTCCTCTCCATACCAAAGGGATACGAAAGAACAGTACTCTGTCTCTGTTTTTTGTTGCTGCTCTTTGCAATCTCCGGTCCAGTACCTTGCGCGCAAAAGGTTCTGGGCGAGTAGGCCTCCGAAACTCCGTCCGTTTGTGTACCTGGACGGGTAGGCGGGCGATCAAGTTTTTGGGGAGCGCATCAGCGCGACTACTCAATCTGCGACGTCTGCTTCCTGGTGGTGAATCGTTCGCGGGACTGCACTGCGAACATCTTCCTGCATCAAGCTTCGTCCTGCATCACGCCTCGATCGACTACATCGAATAGGCCATCATGTCGACTGATGGTAACGGCGCCTCCGGTGTCTCCGGCACTGGCCCCGCCCGAGGGTATAAATTGAAAACTTTTCTGGTGTATTTGTTTACGTGCGCTATGAATATATTAATAGATGTTTCTGTTAGCTTGTTCGTTAGCGAATATGAATACATCGTTGAGAGATCACTCATACATGTTTATATCATGTTTTATATGCTGAATTTCTGGATTAAAATATACCGAAAATTGACTAGATTTCCAACATCATCATGTCAACACCTTCTAGGCTTGACTAAGGTTACGATTTTCAAAATCTACGTATGATGATCAGTGTTTAGCATATACTCCTCTAAGGGCATGTACAATGGTATGAGCTAGTTACTAGCTCTAAGCTAACTTCTCCAATGATATTAACTTTTAGCACATAGCTCATAACATGAATAGTCCCACATGACATCCTCATATAATCTTGGAATGTGTGTATGAGACTAGCTCTTGATCAAGAGCTAGCTTTTCTCTCTCTTCTATTAAAATATGAAATAATATGTTTAGAGCTAGCTCATAAACCACCATTGGACATGCCCTAAAGACAACATTCATTGAAGTCTACTTGCTCTAATGCCTTTAATACATTTTTGGGGAATGTATAAGCAATGACATTGTGAGTGAATAAACTATATTATCACAATGTTTAGTCTTCTAGACATTTATCCTACTCTCCACCTGAAATTTTTGAAAAAAATAATTTGGGAGTAACATGCTTAACCCATCGAATACCACTATTTGATTGTGCAACACAAGTATATTGTCCTTGTAGAGGGTATAGGGGTAATATTAGCTACAATGTCATATGCCTTCTGGATATGAGTCATCAAAACCTTTCATGGTCTTAATATTTTGTAACAATCTCTAGGTGGTTAAAGTTATGACCAAAGGTTTGTTCTGTAGATTCATAAAATATGGTTGCACCACAGAGAGTAAGATATAAACAGCCTTAGTTTCGGTATTTAGGGGATTAATCAAATTTGCCTTTATCACCAATGTACATCGTAACTTCATAGTATTAGAGGATATTGCCATTTCACTGACTTTTAATGAGATGCACTTTATAAGTGCTTATGTGGCACACTTTTAGTCTTTAGGTTCCTCATTACATTCTTTTGGGTCTTGATGGATTATTGTCTGCTCCTGGGGTTCACTTAACCGTTGGTGTAATTTACAAATCGACTAGTATGATAATTTCCCTCAAAGGGGATGCTCTTTCTTCTGAAGATGATCTTTTTTTTAGATATGAGATTATTACATATAAGATTTATATATATGTTGCGATTTTTTCCTTCTTGTTAGAAATTTAAAGTCCTTCAGAAATCTCATCAAGAATTTTTAGAATCCAATCATTGCATATCAAATTCACACCATTTGCCAGAGTTATTATGTAACAGAATATTATTTCATTCATAATAGAAGATTATTGGTCTCTATAAGGACATTTGAACATCATTCTTCACCACCTCATATTTTGTAGTGACCCATCAGATCTGAACTAGCAAGTTTCAAGACTTTCATTTAATGATTATGGTTCAACCTCAGTTGCTTCCTTTATTTAATCCGATATGAACACTTCAAGTGTTCGGCCATGGACTTTGGTTCCGGATCCATGTTCTCGCTAGAGAAACTTTAGCAATTGTAGAGCCAAAGTGGTTGTTGACAACTTTTCTCCCATATCCTCATAAGTGAGGGTATGTAGTGTTAATCAAACCTTCGTCATTGCCTTATCCTATAGGGAATATGCCGAATTACAATGGAACAGAAGGCAAGTAGAGTAACTGGTGTTGAGCTGCAAGTATAAACTGTTCAATATGGTTTCATACTCTTAGTTGTGAGGTGTCCAGATCATGGGTCGTTAGCTTATGTAGTGCTAAGAACTTTGGCAGGATATTTGTCTGTCCATTAATTGTAGATCACTACATGTGAGATACTCTATCTAGTGTAGTATAAAGTTTTGGACACACCAGGAACTTGTCCCCTGCTTAGGACCTTAGGCTGCCAAGAACTAGCATTATCATAATTGGTTAATTACTAGAGTTACTATGTCATGATTGGTTTGAAATTGAAGATGATATATTCCTTATTCTAAAAAAGCTCAATGCTGTCTGTCGGCTCGATGCACTATTTGCTAGAATTTTCTTTTCTTTAGGTTTCCAATCGGTTCCGATGTTTCAGTCAATTGCATCTGTATTAGTGACGGCTAATGGACGTGGATCACTGCAGATGGCTGTCGCCGCATTCCAAGTTAATTCAATTAATATGTTGCCAATAACAACTTCTCCTAAGCCTCTTCTTGGAGACAAAAGCTCCTCAAACATCAAGTCTGGTTTCTAATCCTGCAGCCAGCAATTATGCTACTCCACAGGGAGATCACCCTATTTCGGCTACACTTGTTTTGCAGTCGACATCAACCAAGATTACTAAAGCTCCTCCACTAACTCTAGCTGCATTATCTACACTTACAGACCAGAGCACTCCCACATAAGGTATATCATAGTTTATTGTATTGACTATTGACCAATTTTTCTCCACCTATTAGTCTTTAGTTTTCCATATAAAACAGGCTGAATTAGGCAATTTGCATTTTTATTCACAGTTTGCTACACCGCGGCCTCCAGAAATTATCGATGTATGGTGTTCTTATCCTCTACACTACAATGCAAAGTTTGTTTATAGTTTCAAGGCATGTTTTCTCCTGTTGCACATATACGAAATTATTATTGTCCAAGATGAATAGGCTGCCTTATCATGACGACCGGTGTCAAACAACACTCTCCAGAAGTTACAACACCTGTTCCTAGCTTTAAACATGATGGCAGGTACCTACTCTATGGTTTCTTCTTGCAACCACCAGCGGGGCACGCCCAGAGAACGCCGATGGCCAGAAACCTCAACATGTTTGAGCCAAGAAAGACATTAACGTACCGGTAATACCTCTGTATTCTCTCATGTTCTTCACTGTTTGGTCGCTACGCGCTTACAATCCTTAGCAGTCACCTTTTTTGGGTTCCCACATGTATGCTGCATGAATCTATAGCAAGCCCAAGGATATGAACTTACTCATTTAAGCATATGTAGATACTTCCAGAGTTGCTATTCACAGCCCATGTAAATTTCCTAAGGCTCTATACTGCTTCCTGTATTTTGGCTAAATGTCTGACATCATGATCTTATGTTGGCTTTACCATGGCAGCCTTGTACATAGATATATTGCCTCGGTTTATGTTTCTCATATATGACTACCAAGAAGTATGTGATTCACTCTTTTAGCCAATATAGAATCAATCCATATCTTTATTGCTTAACTATATTACACTGTTCTATCCATATCTACTACAGGGCATACAGTGGTTATTTTTTTGGCCAATTCTTTTTCTTTTCTTCTAACCTATCAATTTGTTTATTACTCACGGTGAACTAAAGACAACATCCACTTTATGTTATTATGTAATCACTATGATGATGGCCTACAATAAGCTCTTCTATACTCACTAATGCTTAATGCATTCCTTTCAGAAAATACAAACATATATCTATGCTAATATTAGACCTGGTTACCCATACATTGTATTTGCCGAGTAATTAAAATAAGAACTAACGACATGTAATAGATGCTTCATCATTTGGCCCTTTATTTAGACATAGCATAATCTACACAAACATTTTTGCACCCAAAGCACTTCACCCTGTACATCGTTATAGCATTCTCGACATGGCCCCAATGGCTCTAGTTAATCAGGAAATCACCTAGAATTAGGGACATGCTGCACTACACTGCCCCTTGTTTTGCGACTTGGAGATATTATTGTCCCGTTGTTTCGCTGATGGGTGGTGTTGTATTTGTATCCTCTACTTTCCGATAGGTCACAAATAATAGTTCGGTGATACTAGCTTCGTGTTAATGCTCTTGATTAGGTCCAACAACTAGGAGACACCTATCCCGTGTTGCAAGCAATACCAGTTTTCAGTTGGCCGACATGTACTCGCCATTTTAGCCCAAGTTGATATTGTCAATTTCGTCATGGTAGCTAGTGTTCTGGCACTAATAACTTCGATTGAATGATGAACATTGAACAGTCAAATGTCATCCAATTGTAAAGTTAAATCCATTATACCGTGCTTCAAGATTTTGGGTTGCATTCTCAAACATGAACGGTTGAACATAGGGAAACGTCTAGCGAGTGCGCGCACTCTCTTCTCTGACGACGACCGATGGGAGGTTAGAGTTAGTGTTCACCGGGGGTTATGGAGGAGTTCAACAAGGCCTCCTGTTGTAGAGGGACTGGAAGGGAGGCAGTGATGGTGGTGTGGCGAGGGCGCCACTAGCCGCAGGCTCAGAGGAGGATCGAGTGGCACAGTGACAAGGACTGAATATTAGGTTGGACGGGACTGGGGTAGTGGTGGCGTGAAAGAGGGGGTGACGCGGTGAGGTGGCGATGTCGCCACCGACCGCGAGTGGTGGAAGTGGGGGCGGCAGCGGAGGTGCATGAAGCTCACTGGGGAGGGAGAAGAAGGCAGACGTGGATGAGGAGGAGCTTGCCGTGGAGGAAGAAGAGGGGCAGAGGAGGAAGTCGATGTGGAGGAAGAAGAGGGGCGGAGGAGGAAAGTCCCTGTGGAGGAAGAAGAGGGGCGGAGGCGAAAGTCGGCGGAGAGAAAGAAGAGGGATGAGGGAGGCCACGTACTATGTGGGGCGTTGTATAGATCCTCCTTGAATATAGTGCACTTCGATAAACACAACCTTTGTTGTGCTGATATTATTTGTTGAGCACATCTCGTTTGACACCGCCCAATAAGTACGGGTGAGTTTTTTCTATAACACTCTATCAGATGTAAGTTAGACCCATTTAATTATATGTTTAATGTCTAGCGTGCAACTATAGTAATATCAAGCTAACCATGTAACCTTTTACCCCACCAGTCACATAGTATTTATAGATGTTTACTGCATTTGTAGGTTGGGCGAGAAAATATAGCAAAATGGGGTAAACTATCAATTCCAATCAAAATCCACTTAACTTCAAACTAAACCACTGTCATTGTCTAATCTCTTTGTAATCATGCACATCCATCACAACCCAAAGTCCCAACCATATATAAAAAAACAACACGAAGAAAGAAGGAAGAGAAAAAGAAAAAAAAACCTCAAGCCCCAATCGCTCCCGTGCTGTTGTACCGGCGTTTATTTAATCGAAAGCCGCTTCCTTTTACTCCTGCTTCCCTCTGGCACAGCTAATCCGGCGCCTTTTTTTCTCGAACGCCCCCTCGAAGAAGTGAAAAAAAAAGGCGCACCTACGAACCCACCGTAAATTTGGCGGCGAATTCGGGTGGGCGGCGCGCCGAATCCTCAACTCCGGCGGCCAGAGCGCGCGGCCGGCGGCGCAATTCCGCCCGAAGCGGCGGTTTCGGCGCGGCGGGAATTTACGGGTGGGTGGTCTGTTCTCGGGGGGGCGTGGATCTGGCCGGAGGCTGGCGATGGAGAGGCGGGAGTAGGGCCGGATTGGAGGGGGAGGTGCGATCTTGGGGGGCTCCATGGGCGGATGCTTCTCGCTGGAGGAGCACCGGCTCCAGGGTAGGACAGGTTCGTGTTCTTGTTGTTCTTGGCCTGAGCTATCTCTGATGTAGTTCACGCATTGGATGTGTATGTGTGGAGCTAAAGCTTCATTTGGCGTGGGTGGCTGTGTAATTTGGTTCTGAATTAGCAGCAGGTTGGGTTTGGTCAGAGGTGGGGTGTTGGACTCTAGATTTTGGCGAATCCAGCTAAAAAATATGAATTTTTATGAGCAATTTTGGTGTTGGAGCCTGTACTTTGATGCTATCCTTGTAGTTTGGCCGACAGAATCATTTTGCCTTTAGTAAGTTCTGTTCAAAACTCGGCTTTTCAAGAATGGCGATATTGCAGTGTGATGCTATCCTTTAAGCTTCTGTAACGAGTGATGGGAAATGCCATACTCCGTTGGGTGCTTAAAATTTTGTTTTGATTGGACTTCGTACATTCAGGGCTCTCTACTTGTAGTTTCTCATCTCTTCGTTTTGAACTAAGTTAGCATGGTACAGTTTTGCTATTTGATGGCCTGTGGAAAACATAATATGGTGATATATTGATAGGCTGCTTATGAAACTGCAGTCTGAAGCAAGGTCCCTGAAAATCAGTAGTTTAGTGGTAGAATAAGTAACATTTAGCTCATACTTTGGTGTAGACCTTTAATTGGCAAAGTTTCTAGAGGATTCTAACCTGGCTGGATGGATTGATAACATCTGATGCAATCATTCTTCAGTGTTACTAGAAAGTAAGGATGTAGAATTGTAGAACAGTTGCCTGAGTTGGTCGAGTGTTAAGGTGCAAATTCATATTAGTCTCATAGATTATTAATAGATAAAGGAGAAATTCAGTGCTAGATAGTGCTGCTGAGGTTCAAGAATTTACATAGCAGATTCTTTCTCCAGAAAAAAGGGAAGAGATAACATATGCTGTTGAGCAGATGGGACATGTGACAACAAATGCTCCTTGGAACTATTCTTAGAATGTTTGAGAAGCCAAAACAGAGACCCTTTCTTGTCCATGTCATAGCCTTTAGCTGTGCATTTATGACCTGCCAATTGAATATGGGGAATGATCTATGGAGTCCTTTCATCACTGCAGAGCTGCTTTAAAAGATTAAAGTGACATTGTAGTTGTAGACGGAGATGGAACACACATTTCTCAAGTTAGACGAGGAACACCATCTTGGGTTGGGATGATTATCAAGTTTATTGCCCTTTACTCTCATAGAGAATATTTTGCGTCTTCAGGGCAAAAGTTTTCATATGCCTTATAAAATAGAACATTATGGTCAGGATAGATTAATCTTGCAAAAGAGCATGGTATGGTGAATTTGGGATTGAGCTAAAAAGGTTCTTGCATTATCTATGTTTCTTCACTGCCAGCATACTTTGCATTCCTTGTCCATTCAAGCTCATTGACATGTCTTGACATTTGTTTTTTGTGCATTCAAGTTATGCTTGACTGTACACTGATTAAAGATGTAATATCTACAAGTTCAGATGTTGTGCTATTATGATGTTTTCAAAAAGAAAGACTACAAAGACCAAATGACCACATCATAACTCTTAGTTTTTGACAAATGCATTGACCATGTTTATGGCATTGTTCTTTCCTGATTATTTATTTTTATTTCTATCAGCCGAAGCTGGCGGTCCAGATGGGTTGAAGAAGTGCAAATCTGATTCTAAAGCTATAGCAAGTGTTCTTGCCCCTCCAAAAGATGTGGAGGACCTGCAGACAGAAGGATATGGAAATGTTAATATTTTCACATACAACGAACTGAGAGCAGCCACCAAAAACTTCCGGCCTGACCAAATTCTTGGAGAGGGTGGGTTTGGAGTAGTTTACAAAGGTGTAATTGATGAAAATGCTAGAGCAGGTTTTCCATCCACACAGGTTGCTGTGAAAGAACTTAACCCGGAGGGTTTTCAGGGAGACAAGGAATGGTTGGTAAGTCTCCTCGCTTTATTTTCTTTATCTAAACCCTGATAGCCTCATGTACAATAAGATGAATTTATGTTAATTTCTGGCTCTTGTGAAGTCTTCATGAGCCTTTCTTAGATGATTAGATTTTTAAGATTCAGTTTAATGATCAGAATAGTTGGTTATTATCTTCGTCTGAAGCATCACTTGTCTTGTTGACCTTTTAAGAAATAACTGTCACATAACACTAGAAAAAGAGTGTGTTGTTTTGCAGCTTAATAGCTTGAAATAAAAAAGAGTACTACCTGCCATCAATGGAGGACTACTAATGGTTTCCTGATATGTTTCCAGGCAGAGGTCAACTATCTCGGGCAACTTAGCCATCCCAATCTAGTCGAACTGATTGGCTACTGCTGTGAGGGTTCACATAGACTGCTTGTCTACGAGTACATGGCTTGCGGCAGCCTTGAAAAGCACCTCTTTCGCCGTAAGCTCTAACTCTTGCCTTCTTGACAAGTACCACCAACATGATAACAGATGCTAGTCTGGTAGGCACCAAATCTAGCTTGCCCCTGCATTGATTGATCTACCGAGTGAACACATTAGGGCTTTGTTTGGGAGGCCCATTCCCGGCCGGGATCCACGCGGATGGATTGGGAATTTGAACTAAAATCCTGGCCCATCCACATAGATCCCGGCCGGGAATGGGTTTCCCAAACAAGGCCTTATAAGATATGTTAACACTGGGAAGAGTAAATGATGACAGGAAAATAAGCCAAGCGAGCTTCATGCAGAAGTTTTTTAGTTATATGTATATCCCCATTCAAAAGGGCACATTCATTGATTTAATCTTCTTGCTTGTAAGATAACAGGGGTTTGCCTTAATATGCCATGGTCAACTCGTGTGAAGATTGCTCTGGGTGCTGCAAGGGGGCTTGAGTACCTTCACAGAGCCGAGAGATCCATCATCTATCGGGATTTCAAGACATCAAACATCTTGCTAGATGCGGTTCGTATTTCATCTATTATTTGATTGCTTTGATACCATTGCCCTATTTTAATCACTTGTTCTAAGGTCATTGCCATGTCACATCTTTTCATATTCCCAACTGAGCATGATATGGCAAAATATATTTTCCATTGCCAAGCCATGCAGTAGTGATGTTTGTGTTATGTATTTGCCTATTTATCACATTTTGTTGCTGTCAACATCCATAGGTGCAATACTATGTATTATGCCAAATGAACTGCAGGATCAATCATATTTTTGCCCCTCGTCACTCCACATTGCTTCCACTTTGATGTGGCGCTACCATTTAGAAATAGAAGACATTACTTTTGCCCTCATCCATCTTGTCCATAGCCCACCATGCACCATGCACACAGACCAAGGAAATACTAGATCTAAGAAAAAGTTAATAAGAAATGGCCATGCATACCTCTATTAAATAATATACTACAACCATGCGACCTCTTCTAAAGCATTTAAGCAGGGGTAAAATGTAAAAATATTGCAATTACTATACTCTTGAATCTCTTAATAGAGATATTTTGAAACGCATACTCCCTGGGCTATGGACAAATGTAGCGAAACGGAGGGAGTATCTTATTGCAGACCTTGGGATGTTGTGTTGAAGATAATATTCTTTGATAGAGCCACAATCTCACTCTGTACCACCCTTGCAGGATTATAATGCTAAGCTTTCAGACTTTGGCCTAGCAAGAACTGGACCTAGTGGAGACCAAACTCATGTCTCAACTCGGGTCATGGGAACTTATGGCTATGCAGCTCCTGAGTATGTCATGACTGGTGAGCAAGGAATTTCCCATTGTTCTTAGAAAGCAGTCCTATCCTTCTTGACTCTTGAGGAAAATTTATATGAACACTTGTGTTCTCAAGAATGAATATGCACTGCATTGTACTTGACAAAGTTCATGCATGTTGATCCAATCATTTGATTTGTTACAGGCCATTTGACAGCACGGAGCGATGTTTATGGCTTTGGTGTTGTGCTTCTTGAGATAATTATTGGGAGGAGAGCTGTGGACAAGAGCCGTCCGAGCCGTGAACATAACCTAGTTGAGTGGGCACGCCCCCTCCTTGTCCACAACCGGAAGCTGTTCAGGATCATTGATCCAAGAATGGAAGGGCAGTACTCCACCAAGGCTGCCATTGAGGTGGCGAGCCTTGCATACCGATGCTTGAGCCAGAACCCAAAAGGACGGCCCACCATGAGCCAGGTTGTCGAGACCTTTGAGGCTGTGCAAAACATGCCTGAATGCCAAGACGTACTCCTTCAGAACTGCATCACTGGTGCTGTGACGCTCTACGAGGTCCCAAAGGATCCTGTGGAGCATGGCGAGACAGAGAAGGCGAAGCAAGAACTGACAGTAAAGACTGACGCCGTGGCACCGGTGAACGGGAAGCCAGTGCCTCAGAGCAGGAGAACACGGCCAGGGAATGGCCGGAGCAAGAGCGAGCCAACTTTGGAGTGCAAGATGTACATCCCTTCACCGGACTCGGATGGACAGCAGCCGGACCTGGAGGCACTAGCATCCCCGTCCAGAAATGGAAGTAGAAAGGATCCTCCGGACGAGGATTTGTACAAGATATAAGTAATACACAGCAGTTTTTGGTGATGATTGAGCTCTCGTTACTTGCCTTACTACCATGCTAGGTTTCTTGTTCTTCGGATTAGCAATTGTATGTAGAGGAGCGTTGTGGAGAGCATGTAATGCAAGTGCTTGCCATGACGAAGTTCATGTTGTAATCTTGGAACAGCTATCTGGGAAAAGAATCCACACCAAAATGGAAATGGAGAAATGTGTCGTGTGTCTTTGCCCGTGTGATGAGTTACTTGTATAGATGCTTGTTCTCCGTTGTAAGCTTGAACAGTTCTACGGGAAATCAACACCAAGATGCAAACTTGAACATGTTGTCAGTTTCTACTTTGTTGTATGGATGATGGATCTGTGTCCACCACCCTCCAAATAGAATTTGGAGCTGCGGAGGTGCATGTGTCATGATGTGGATTCTGGTTAAGAAAACATTTACTGATTTGAGTACCATATTTCTTCCTTGCAAAAAGTAAGAAAATAAAATGTAGGTATACAAGATTATAAGCCAATGAAATTATAAACTAAGCTTAGCACTGAGGCTCTGTTGGTTGCTGTGGTGTGTTGTGCTTATTTTTAAAACTATCGTGAAAATAAGTTGTGAAATGTCCCTTATTCTATTTGATAAATCAGACTAGGGTAAATTCTGTTATTTCAATGGTTGCCCTCTC
Source organism: Dendrocalamus latiflorus (assembly GCA_017311315.1). Classification (NCBI taxonomy): domain Eukaryota; kingdom Viridiplantae; phylum Streptophyta; class Magnoliopsida; order Poales; family Poaceae; genus Dendrocalamus; species Dendrocalamus latiflorus. The sequence goes on along the minus strand of CM029659.1, from coordinate 34,774,879 downwards.
ATCCTATGTTCTGAAACACAACAATATATCCATTTGTAACTTAATTAAGGAAAAAAGTTAGCCAAACACCCAAGTATTTAAAAGTGGCTCAACTAAATAAAATTATGATAAATCCACCGTAATGCCAAACAAATTCTAAGCCGAAACGTGTGGCACTAGTATTGTGTTTATGTTGGTATGGCAAACTATGTGCTTGTTTGATTAGCTACCACACTTTGCCATATGTAACTTTTGCAAAGTGTGCCACTTGGTGAAGAAATTGTTTGCTACATAACTTAGGCAAAATTGATAAGAAAGTATGGTGTGCTATAGTTGTAAACTGTGATGATAAATTGAACGTATGCTATGAAAAATAAAACTTATCCAATAGTAAAGTGTGTTGATGAACTAAACAGGTCCCTGTATTTTATTTGCGCATTTTTCCATATTTTGGCCTGGTAGGAAAACACACTTACACATTGGCAATTTTGCTGAGAAAAAAACACATCCAAATTTTGTCCCTTAGATTAAGATCTAAAGGCTCTCATTCTTTCCTCTCTTACTATATAACCCCATCTAACCCTAATTCTATCCTACTCCACGCCGCTCCCTCCTTGACGCCCCCTCCTCATCCCCAGCGACGACCTCCTCCTCCTTTCTCGCCGAAGCAGCTCCGCACGTCTTCCACTGCAACCTCTACCCCCACCTCCACCACCTGTAGCTAGTGGCGCCCCTGCTGCCTTGCCGTGTCGCCCCTACCCCTTCCTGCCATGCTGCTCTCGCTCAATCTAATAGCTAATACTTTTTGCCGCCGCCATCCTCCGATACCGTCCACCACCCTCTTACCTCGCCCGTCGCCCCTTTTTGTCTAGGGAAACAGTAAACCTAGGTGTAGGGGTGATATTTTTCTCTTGGGCTTGTCAGCGAGGAGAAAGAAGTAGTCGGAGAGGAGAAAGAAGGGGTCGTGAAAAAAGGTGAAGGTAGAGATGTACGAATCTTTATATATATCTAAAAATGAAAAATTCGGATGATTGTTTGGAAAAAACTTCCGGTAAGGTTTATCAAAAACCCAAAGCACATAAGCTCGGGGCTGATGCTCGCGAGGTCGAAGGCGAAGGCCGCGCCGGCTGTAGCGGTTTCCACGGCGGCGGCAGCGGAGAGAGACGACCACGTGCACTACAACCATACCGACGCGTGCCACCACCTCCGGTGGGCAGCAAAGTAACGGCCCCCTCCCTCCTTACCTCACTTCCTCTAGCGTCTGGCTTCAAGCCTGTGGCTGCAGATTGGTTGATTACTGTTTTGGTTGGGCAGGGAGAGCTACATGTACGCGCGCGGCGCGCCCATAGAGCAGGGTGGTGGACTTCTACGCCGAGCTCGTGGGCACCGGTGCCGGCGCAGCGGGGCTCGCCGAGCTGTTTGGGAAAGATAAGGTGAAAAAGAGCAAAACTTTTACCCCTATTATACCCAATATTGTGATTTTTCTCATTTTCTTGTTAGGAAGGAGGATGAAGTGTTCATGTCAGTCACAATTCCTTCTGTTGTGCCAAATGCTGATCCTTCCCCCAATTAAGTAGTGCTTCTTTTGAGAGAAATTAAAAACCAAATCTCACCGTTGTATTTTGCATTAGGCGTAATGCCTGACCCAGATAATGCATATACTGCATGGACTGTGGTGGTAGCTAGGAAACTCCAGGATCGTTTGTCTTAGTGCATAGGCTAGAGTTGAGACCTTGTTGGAATAGGGCCAGTTTATGCCTTTTGTTTTGCTTACAAAAAAGTTCATCATATTTTCCTCCTGCAGAAAGATTACACCCTTGATACTAATGGAGAAGATTATCCAACATCGTTATAAAAACAAATGTCAACCACATCCTCCAGAGATTGGGGAGGAAGGTGGGAAAGAGTAACCTTTAAGATTGTTCTTTCATATCATGGGGGTTTGTTCGACGGTTAGCAGAAGCAGCCTGCCCTCAACACTGTTCAAGGGTATGAAAAGAAACAGTTTGTTTACAATTTCGTTCAACCTTTTGCGCTTCACTTTCTTTACATTTCAAAGAGAATAAAATCATTGATAATTATTTGTTTTACTCTGTATTGGTTGCAGGTTAGTGGAAAAACATCTCGGCAAGTTTGTTGACGAAAGAAAAGCTAAACAACTTGAAGCAAAATCTTTGCCAGTAGAAGGCCGTGCTGTTGTTGCTGGGCGCACTGACAAAGGGGTGACTGCTCTTCAACAAGTTTGCTTATTTTGTTAGTTACACTTGTTGTCATGAACCTTAGTTCATGAGGGATAAATACCACCAAGAAGATGGCCGGATGGCGTCGGCGTAGAGAGAGAGAGAGGGACTATAGAGGTGGAAGACTTTGTTATTTCTCTGATTGATTGCAAAAGCACGCGGTAGCCCTTTTACATAGATGAGCTCCGTCTAACAGATATAATCTAATTCTAATTATATCTCTAACAAATATAAAAACTAATATCATATCTCTAATTATATCTCTAACATAAGGAAACTAATCTCTAACTCAAATAGAAACTAGTCTCTATTTTCTAATAATGGACTGGCTGGGCCCAAGGCCCACGTCTATGATATTACACCCCTCACGGACATGCAGCTCGTCCTCGAGCTGCTAGGCGGCGGCCATGAGCGCTAATGGAAGACCTCCGACGCCGGTGTGGAAGACGAACGGTGATGGAGTCCTGCAGCGGATGGAGACGGCCGGGCAGATCCAAGTGGAACAAGGCTAAACGATGCCTGCAAAATAATTTTTTGGTTATTTTTATTTTTTTTGGATTTTCTGGATTTATTATTATTTATTTATTATTTTTTGCCTTTACTAATCGGTCGGTTCCGGGCGACTGAAGGAGCGGCGGCGGTGGCGGTTTTGGGCGACCCACGACGGCCGGCGGTGGCGAAGAGCGGTGGCCGGTGCGAACCGGCGGCGGCGGTTCCGGGCGAGCTGGCGACGGCGGCTTCGAGAAGCGGCGGCCGGCGGAGCAGCAGCCGACGGAGTGGCGGCCTGCGGAGCGGACGGCCGGCGGAGCGGGCGGCCGATGGAGCGGCGGCCGGAGGATCGACGGCCTGCGGAGCGGTAGCCGACGGAGCGGCAGCCGACGGAGCAGGTGACCGGGGCGACCAGCGGAGCGGGCGACCGGCGTAGCGGCGGCTCAGTCGGAGGTGGACCGGGCGGCGGCGGTGGCGACTTGCATGGATGCACGCGGCGAAGGCGGCCTGTGACCGGGGACGACGACTCCGGCAGATCCGACGGCGGCGGCGGTGGCTCTCGGGCGCGTGCTTGGATGCCGAACGGCGGCAACCGTGAGGCGCGTGGAGGGCCCAAAGGCAACGCCTGCAGACCTGCCGAATGGAAGGTTGCTGGTGGCAACAGGAGACGTCTCGGCGGCGGCGGCGGGTGAGGCGCTGAACGGAGATGCCGAAGAAGACGCTGCGGCGACCACAACGGCGGTTGAGGCGCTGGACGGAGACGCTGCGGCGATGCGGTCGTCGGGAGCTGGCAGTAGCTATGGTGGTGGTTCTTGGTTTTGTTGTTGTTGGGGATCTGGTGTTGGACGATGAATCTGACTCTTTGTCTCATGTTGCACCTTTCTCCGATTCTCCATCCCCTCCAAGATGGCATGCATGTTGAGGAAGATGTCCACCATCTTTTTGTCGATGCTGGCCATCTCATTAGCGCTAGCTTTTATTATGGCCAACGACTCGGCAGCAAGACGAATTGCAGAAACCATGGTAGCAGAAGTCGCGGGAAGGGATCGACTGCTCTGATACCAAGTTGTCATAAACCTTAGTTCATGAGGGATAAACACCACCAAGAAGATGGCCGGATGGCGTCGGTGTAGAGAGAGAGAGGGACTATGGACGAGGAAGACTTTGTTATTTCTCTGATTGATTGCAAAAGCATGTGGTAGCCCTCTTATATATATGAGCTCCCCCTAACAGATAGAATCTAATTCTAATTACATCTCTAACAAATATAGAAACTAATATCATATCTCTAATTATATCTCTAACATAAGGAAATTAATCTCTAACTCAAATAGAAACTAATATCTATTTTCTAATAATGGACTGGCTGGGCCCAAGGCCCTCGCCTATTTTGTTAGTTACACTTGTGAACACATGCTATTGCTTTCTGCATGTCCTTTGTCTAATTTAATCACATTTATGAACTTGTTATGCTGCATATCAACTTGTCTTGAACATTATAGCTTATGTGTAGTTGTTGTTTGATCTGTCGTATGCTTGACTCCGACTATAGAAATATTGGGGTGTTCACAGAAGCAAATTATATAAGTTACTTGCTTCTGGTGGATCTTACATTAATAAATCATTTATTGTAACAATTTTTAGATACCAAACATGCCACTGCTAGTGCTTTCCTATCCAAGAAACATAGCCTGGAGTTTTAGTAGTGAATACCACAACTTTGACCAAAATATGCCATGAATATTTCTCTTTGTGCAAACAAGTGCTAATTTTCCTTCTCAGTTGACTAACTCTACCAACGCATACCATGTATTTCACTTGGTCTTATAGAACTACTTGCATAAATCAATTAAACAGTCCTTGTGTACATATCTGAAAAACTAACTTCAAATCTATGGTGAGATGCAGCACTGTTCTTGATTCATTGCTTCTCCTGATACCTGACATGACATATTTACTGTTATTTGCTTTAGATACATGGAGAAAGGATGTGAAGTCCAGAGATATAAGAGGTGCAATAAACGAGGCTGTGGCAGACAAACTAAGACGTTTGCATGCGTCAGAGGTATTTTCCTTCCTTTACAGAATATATCATGTCGATATGTATGCTGCTAGTGGTTATTGTTATATCATTTATTTTCTGGTATGAAAGTACTTTTTATTCCTGTTCTGAAAGTTCTGAGAATGTCAAGACCTCCACCGTAGATGATGTTATGCCAGATATTAACTGATGGCACAATTTGCAGGTCTCACGTGAATTTCATCCTAATTTTGCAGCCAAATGGAGGAGATACATGTATATATTTCCTCTTGATGAGGATGCTAAACCAACCTCAGGGGAAGAAGAGTCCTCTAAAATACTAGAGAACCCTGAATACATCATAAAACCTCAGCGTTTTGATGTGGCCAAGGTCGACAAAATAATTTGGCAACCGGAAGGAAAGTCACTATCTTGCAAGATGTTTGCACGTGATACACAAGCTTCACGAAGTGTGTAAGTTTCATCTGATCATAACATGTTGTATAGTTCCAAGTACAGAAATGTTTTTCTTGAGGATTGATGATAGTTTCATCACGTAATCCTGACATGGTTGTTGACCAGAACCTTCTTGAAATTGTGTGCCACACTCTTCATTAGTGCTTGTCAGCTGAAGGGAACATTATGTGTTCCTTTTAGATGACTTCCATGTTTCTATTTTTGTAGTCGCTCTCAAGTTCAATAAACACATCAGTTACTTGATGCTCTGTTGTTTTTGCAGTGGCCCACCTACGGAGTGTTTCATGTTCCATTTTCAAGCTGCAGTGGCCAAACTATATTCTGCTTATGAGGTGAAGCTAGTATAGATTATTTTGCTTTTAATTATTGCATAATATTGCAGTTATCGACTGGGAAAGAACTGTGTAACTTTCGCCGGTTGTTGATTTACTTTGTACATAGCTGTATGGCTAGGAAAATGCCTATTGCTTCCATTTTAGTACTACTGTAACACAAGACGTCGTTGATCCCCTGTGATATCCCATCACTTACGACCACCTCCTATACTCGGTCGCTTACGACCATCCGCTGTGCTCGGACGTCGCCGACCATCGTTGATACTCGGTCACTTACGACCATCTGTTGCGCTCTGACGTCTCCGACCGCCTTTGATTCCTGGACATCTTCGACCGCTTTTGTACTCGGACATCTTTGACCGACTTTGATACTTGGTTGCTCACGATCGCTCGCCGTACTCAAGCGTCGTCGATCGCCGGTGACTCTTGGGCGCTTTCGACCGCCTATGATACTTGGGCACTTTCAACTGCCTTCAATGCTACGACTTCTTCGGCCGCCTTCGGAACACATGCACTTTCGACCGCTTGCGATACTCGGGCGCTTTCGACTGCCTTGGATACTCGTGCGCTTTCGACCGCCTTCGATGCTCAGACTTCTTCGACTGACTTTGGAACACAGGCGCTTTCGATTACCTATGATACTCGGACGCTTTCAACCGTCTTGGATACTTGGGCGCTTTCGACAGCCTTCAATGCTCAGACTTCTTCGACCGCCTTCCGAACACAGGTGCTTTCAACCGCCTGTGATACTTGGGTGCTTTTGACCAGCCGCGACACTGGCGCTTTCAACCGCCTTCGATCCTACGACTTCTTTGACCACGTTAGGGTTCGACCACAGACGACTTCCGATGGATTTCGATTATGATATCTTTCGACCATAAATAACTTCTGATGGCTTTTGACCATGGACTAACTTCTAATGGATTTCCACCACAGACAACTTTCGATGGATTTCGACCACGATGAATTTCGACCATGTTGGCTTTCAATCACGAACAACTTCCAATGGATTTCGACCACGTTGGTTTTCGACCACATACAACTTCCAATAGCTTTCAACCACGATGGCTTTAGAACACAGATGACTTCCGATGGCTTTCCACTACGATGTCTTTCAACTACGTTGGCTTTCGACCACGGATGACTTTTGATGGCTTTTGACCATGATGGCTTTCAAGCATGGATGACTTCTGATGATTTCGACCACAATGGCTTTCGACTACCGACTCGATGGCTTCCGGCTTCCGAGGAGTCGTTCGTAGTGGTCATTTTCGACCACGGTGATACTCAGCCATGGTGCCTTGCTCCGTTAACTCCACTATCTTGATTATGTCTACTACCTTGATTCTGCTAATGTGTCATTAGATCAGTCAAGCTTGATGTGAACTATATATGTTCTCGACCACCTCATTCTATTGTGGTGTTCGATATCGATGAGGTCGAATGACATGAGCAGGCGTGGCCGATGCAAAGGCTACACTGTCAACAGCCCTATAGACCGACGAGGCTATGGATAATGCCAACGCCCATATTTACATCAATCATTCATCATATGCATGGAGAATGCAAAGTGAAGACTGAAGACAACGACCAATGTGTAGCTTAACCGAATGTATTCTATGAGTTTGCCTGCGGATGTAATTAACCGGGAGCCTTTCAAGGCCCCGGGAACCAAGAGACCATATCAGCTATGTTAGATCTGCTATGCAAAGTAGGCTACGGGGCGCATATACATAAAAGGAACTTGTAATTTTGTTATTCTCAAATGAATGAATAAAATATATATTTTCCCTACCTTTTCTTGTGTTTATGCATTTTTGTGTACTTTAGTGTACTGGCACGCCCGCACCTTTTACCCCAAGGCAAGAAATCTGAGAGCGATATCTTGCGTCAAACACTAGAAAATAAAATAACTCTTTCATCGAAAGTTCGATCTGCGATTCATTTGCACCATTGTGTTCGAAATTACGAACTTAACAAAACAATATCCATGTTAAATATGTTTCGACGTTACGAGATTCGTATCATTTTTATTACCTGGCTTCCTGGTGCATGATATAGTAAATTCATGAATTATAAATGATAACTTTTTGTGTATGAGATAGTAACTTTGCCAACTGTAAGTAACTTCATGAATTATAGATGATAACTTTATATGTATGAGATAGTAACACACGTAAGAACTGTAAGCAATTTCATGAATTACAGATAATAAATTGATGTGCGTACGATAGTAAATTTACCATAATTCATAAACGCTAGTAATAGTCCGTGGGGTAAGATGGTAGGGCGATTAGCTGATTGGATTGGCCAGGGTCACACGCTTAATTCTACGTGTGTGTATGTGTGTGCGCGCAATCATGTTCTTGACTTGCTCGTGCGAGCAAATTCGCGCCAACTTTACAGCATGTTAAGACGAAGACCTAACCACACCTGGCCTGTGCTATCTACTCTTCAAGTCAGAAATAGAGCAGCTTAATTACGCAATTTCGCATGATGCTGCATATGAAATTGCTATTCGGCCTCCAAATGATGTGATCGTGGGCCGTGGCATACGCAGATCTCTCCAGTCAGAACCTCAGAAGTGCTCCAAAATCGACACATCTTCCATGCAGCCAAACTACCGTCGACAGAGCCTAACCAGCCCAGCCCAGCCCAATGTCCGAACCTCATTTGCCCCAGGCCGCAAGCCCACGAGGCCGACGGCTCGTACGGGCCGGCACGACCGTCGTCGCCCGAACTCCCCGTCTGCGCGCGCCCGTCGCCTCACCGGCCCGGTAGCCGGTACGGCGTTTCTTTGCACGGCTGCCGTCCGCCGGTCCGCGTGCTCCCGATCTTGAGCAAGGAGCATCCATGTTCATTCGATTATTGCGTGGGGTTTAACGGCCCCATGAGTTGTCCGATAAATCACAGAGCATCCGACGTAAGATACCAAGTATTTCCAGCCGTACGCCTCGTACAGATCGCATTCGTGTTATAAATTGCTTAAATCGTGGGCGCGAATTGACTCGAAGTAACAAGAGGGAACCGAGTGAGTTCCAAAAATTAACAAAGAACCATGTGAGAAAGTCTAAGATGCTATTATGGTAAATTATTGTAAGTTTTATAAAGTGGTAAAATAGTTTTGCATAGATTGCATTTGGTTTAGGCTTTCTCCTGGAAGGGTCAGAAAAATCAAAAGTACCATAAGTATAAATGCGGTAGTTTCATTTGGCGGAAGTACCACAGGTATAAGTGCAAACGTACCGCTTGGCGAAAGTATCGGGTTGAGTTGTGATATATTTTTTTCAGAGAGCTCCAGGTGAGATTCTCAACGTGTAAAAGCACCGTTTTGGGAGACGGTAGTACCGCAGTGCAGAAGTACCGACGTGTTAGGCGCAGTACTTCAGATATTCCCAGAAAAACAAGAGTTTGGGAAATCGAGTCATGGATTGAGTTGGAATGACCTGGTCAATGGATTAAGGTTACATGATGCATGTCTTGACTAATATAGGTCAAATTGTGAATAATTTGTGCCTGAAAATGATTTCTTTGCCTTTCGATGTTCAGGGTCGCTTGGAATCAACCATGGTCAACGGCGAGGATCGGGGCTAGGTTCATGGAGGAGTTGATGCGCATAATGATCAAGTATGTAGGGTGAGACGATAAGCTCAAGCATGGCACGAGAAAGGTGGAATGTTGAAGGCAAGTTCTAACGGCGGGATGGCGCCATGTAGCTTGCACAGGCTAAGTGAACCGTAGTTCGGTGGAACCGGGATAGGAAAGACTTGGCGATGTATGGCACATGGACGATGCGTTAGAGAGTGGTTTATGTCAAATTCGAGCTTGCTGGATCAAGGCTACGGATTTAACAGATGCACACTTATGCACTTTGAAAAGCGTGCATAAGTAAACTTGTGAGAGTAAAACTCATGTGTGCGAGGTTAACGGGTTTCTCTCATTGTAATAGTAGATAGGATCTATTAAGGGGTGTAGGTGGCTAGTTGCTCACCTATAAAAGAGAGTTGGGATGGAAACATGTGAGGTTAACCGTCCAACCCATCTCTTGTGCTCTCTTATTTAGGTTTAGGGTTTGAGAGTAAGTACTTTGGGTGCTCTTTGTTCTCCAAGGTGAAGTGGCTATAAAATCTGCTTTTTCAAGTAAGCAATACATTAAACGTTGTGCAACTCTTGAGTCTCTCTTGTTTTGTTTGATATACTTGTGACTTTGGTTGGTTTTGATCTCTCTTCTTTCTTTCTTGTGATCTTGTTGTGCCAAGTATATGCAAGAAATGGATATAATCGCTGGGAATACATTTCCTTGCAAAGTGATCGTTTGTTGGAATAGGCTCTTGATACCGTAGAGTAGATCCCCTGCAAAGTTTCATATCATTTTGATCGATAGATCAAAAGTTCTCTTGATTTTAGTTTTTGAAACAGTGCTGAAAACACTATTTATTTGCCTGATTTTACTATAGCAAAGGTTAGACTGGCCTTATACTAGCGGTCAGACCGCCCAAACAGTCAGACCACCGAGGAGGGTTAGGTTCAAAGTTTTGTTGTCTTGAGCTAGTTGATTTGGATTTTCAGCTGAGGATTCTATGTTCTACACCTCTGTAGGTGTTTGAGGATAGAATCTTGAATACTTGTGGGAAAATTTTTGAGTTGGCACCATTCACTCCCATTTGTTGCCATCTTCGGTCTTTCAATTAAAAAGAAGAAGCAAACAACGTCCCCGACAGCACGTCACCATTGCGTTCCTCGCCACTAGTGCGTCGTGCGCCCCTCCCATGTCCATGGCCAGCGAAGCCTCAGCCGGGCGACTCCTCCTAGCCGCGGCGCTTGTCCTCACAGCGGCTGCGGTCACCGCGGCCTAGCCCTGAGGCCAGCGTGCTTGTGGATTTCAAGAATACGCTGCATGGGCCGCAAGGTGGCCTGCCGGAGCCGCCGAGACAGTGGAATACCTTCAACGACCCCGTCCCGTGCCACGGCGGCGTGGCACGGTGGTACAACGTGTAGTGACATCATTTCACCGGCCAAGTGCTGGGCCTATAGCTGGAGTACCTCAGCCTATTGGGCCAAGCGCCGAACATTTGGCGCGCTCGCGGCCCTCCCAGTGCTGCGCGCGCTCAGCCTAGCCAACAACAACCTCACGGGCCCGTTCCCCGACATGTCCAGGCTCGCCATGCTCACGATGCTCTACATGTCCTAGAACAAGCTCGCCGGAGACATTCCGGACGGCACGTTCGCACCCATGAGGGGGCTCCAAAAGCTCTACCTGTGCCGGAACAAGTTTGCTGGGGATAATTCGATGTTTTATCTAATAATATCATTCAATGATTATGATTTATTGATCCTAATTAGGGTCCACTGAATTGAAGGACATATGTTTTTATTTTTCTAAGAATTTATGGCTTATTTATCTTTTTTCTTAGTAACTCTAAAATATATGTCATCAACTTTTAATATATAATAGATTCAAACATTTACTCATAACTTTAAAAAAATTTCCTTTATGTCTATGACAACTATATTATGATTGTAATTCGAAGGAAAATTCATGCGCTTTCCTATGTTGCAACTGGACATGTTCATGGACTAGCCCGTCCTAGATTTTCCTAGGGCAGGCTGGGCTTGTTACTCGAGCTGAGCTTGGGCCTCAAATTTCAGCTCACATCAATTTATGGGTTGGCTTCAATTTGCATAGCCTGAGAAGCTTGGCCCTGCCTGACAACTACGCAGCTTCGATGAATATATTGCTCCTAGTGCTCAACCAGTCATCCTCAGGAGCAATCGACGTCGTTGTCCTCATCGTGATGGACGTCGACATGTCGTTGTTGTTGCCCTCACTGAGCTAGCTTCGCCTCCTCTCTCTCCTGGTCTTCCTCTCCTTCTAGCTTGTGATCATGGTCGCGCCAGATCTGGGCGTGGTCTACCTCGAGCCTCTATCTCCCGGTTTCCTCGAACGTCTCCGCCTCCACATCCTGATCACTTCACTACCAGGCGTGCCAGATCTAGATCTGGATGCGGGGCGAAGGGAAGCGGGTGCTGCGAGTGAGGAGAGCAGGGGTGTGGACTGTTGGAGAAGTCAGAGCTTAGCGTGGAGTGTGCAGCCGTCGGTAGCGCTGGACTGAGGATGACATGCAAGGACTTCTGTTGTAGGAACTACCACTACTACAGACAGTGTTATCACAGACGGTTCAAAATCATCATCACAGACGATTTCTGAACTGTCTACGTTTATGTGTCAGTGATAATAGTTGGTTATCACAGGCGACTCCCACACCGTCTGTGATAACTTACAATACAGACTGATTTTTTGTATTAACCGTATGTGATATGAACGATATCACAGACAGTTTTTGTTATTAAACGTCTGTGATATGGTTCATATCACAGACGGTTCGATGTTCTGAACCAGTCTGTGATATACACCATATCATAGATAGTTAATAACAAAAACCTATTTGTGATATCGTTCATATCATATCACAGACGGTTTAGGAACACCAAACCGTCTATGATAAGCTATTTCAACAGTGATTTTATTTGCTCTTTTTCGGCTAGCATCAGGATATACTAGTCATGCCCTCTGAAAACAAGCAAGATCACGTATATATAGCACAGGACAATCATTACATAAATCACACAGATGAATGAAATAACACAAGCAGATCACATATATAGCATGACAATCGTTACACAGATCTCACAAATGAATTAAATTGAATGAATTGTTTGATTAAGTACAATTGAGTGATTACAATTGAATCCAATGTTTCAACATCTAATCACCATTGTCGGGGTGGAACTCTCCAGTCTTATTTATGACCACTGCTAGCAAGAACTTGCGAGAGGTTTTCACGAATTTCGACGAGTTTATCAAGATCAAATGCACTTTCATCGAAGTCCACACGCTATCGCTAGGAATAATGTTAAGTCATTAATTAGCATGTGTGTGTATATATACATATATATAATCAGAAAATAATAATTATTGGAAGGTTGACAGACCTCTAGATCATTCATCTTAGTGTCCATGATTTCCTTCAAATGCACTATAGCAAATCATACTAGCTATACTTAATTACACATGATATCTTTATTAGGTAGATAGCTAGCTAGCCACGTATTCATGACATAATAATATTAAGTAAGAATATATTGAAGTAAACTAGAAGTACTTACCCATTCTGAAATTGAGTAAAGTACCATTATCTTTCTAAACCTAACTAGCTAACTAGCTAGATCTAAACAAAAACATATATATCATCTATTTCAATTACAAGGCATATAAGTTGTTAGAAGCAATTAAGTACTAACATCTGATCACTAAGAAGACGTATAGATCTACAAGCGATATGTTTTCACCAAACTCTTCAAAGCCGGCCGCCTCGCTCCACCGATGTAGCACAATGAAAACATATCTGTGTTGAGACCACGTACTGCCCGGTATTCAATAGCATATATTATCCTAGGACGGCTCCAACCACAAACGGTCTATGATACCAACATTATCACAGTACTGTTCATAGTAATAACCAGTCTATGATAATTCATAGACTGTTATTCATACAAACCGTCTGTGATGTCCGCAAAAAACCATCTATGATCTCCACAATATCAGAGATGGTTTTTTACATGAACCGTCTGTAATGTCCGCAACTTTCACAGACAGGTTATTAACAAGAACCATCTGTGATGTCTCAATTATTACAGACGGTTATTAACATGAACCATCTGTGATGTCTCGATTATCACAGACGGTTCGTGTTAATAACTGTCTGTGAAAATATCACAGACGGTTGCTAGTATAAACCGTCTGTGATAGTTTAAGCACTATACGGTTCCGTATGAACCGTCACTGATGTAGTTGTCCAGTATAGCCTCTTTTGTACTAGTATACTGAGGTCGATGTAGAGGTTTGGGCTTCGGGCTCAAGCCGAACATCAGGCTTGCTAGCAATGTGATTGTTCAGGCCTTGGGCTGGGCTCGGGCCTAGGAACCCAGACCCAGCCAAGGTACGAACAGGTCTAGTTGCAACCAAACAACCTTTTGTTACTTATTCTTGTGTTTCTAATTCCTACATGATTCAATATGCATGTCATAACATTCAGTTCCAACTTTTTTTTGTTCTTGTCTTTTTCTAATTCCTACGTTATGATCAAGCCTTTATTGTTTGGATATTAACACGATCTCCGTACATATATTTAACTACTACTTTTTTAAATTATATATTAGTAAAGATTAGTGAGAGATTGTCACTTGATCAATTTATACTACTTTTTTAAATTATATATTAGTAAAAATTAATTGACGATCTTTGCAAACCGGTCAGACCGCTCATTCGCCAGCAACAATGAAAATTGATGATTTTCTTACGCAATCAAAATTTAACATAACAAATGTGCAAATCATTAATTATAAATTGATTAGTGACAATCTCTCACATAGTTTTTAGGGAACCAAGGATTATACTTACCGCATATCCCAGCAGCAACATCTACTACAACTATTTATCGTATTATATAAGCCATACGCCTCGTTCTTGTCGTGTTAGATTTTTAATACGACAACACATATAATTCACGGGTCACGTATTCACATTGCTTAAATCACGGATCTTGCAACCAGACTTCTCGTGCATCTCGTTTCTGAAACTAAAATTGCGCCATTTGGCAATGTAGGTACTTAGGTGATGTACACCGCGCTTGAAAAACGAGAGCCTTTACGAGGACAAGTAGCTGTGAACATCAGACAACTATCTGTAGCTATACAAGGACAACATTAAACACAGCTCCATAGTTCGTGTCACAGAGAAGGGATCATGCATGTAATATTCTCCTCTGTCGTTAATTTGATTTAACGGCTGTTTGAATGGTGTGTACATGTTTTGAGTTGTACATATGCTACGTTTGTGTCCAACAAAGATGTACACTTTCATTAATTTCTAACATTGCGCGGTAAGTTCGTAAGATCCGAAACTCTGCCAAAGCTAAGCTTTCTGTACTAGTGGCGAGGATCACGTACCCTTACGGCCTTACCTGGCACATCTCTTGACTTCCTACCGGCCAATGGAACAACAGTATTCACTGATTCACTATTCCTATCGTTTACCAATCAGAGAACAGAGCTGCATTCGTGAGACCTCCCGTTTATGTGGGATCGGGGTAAGCTCCACTGAAACAAATTAAAATTTCTATATATAAACTAGGAAATCATACGGTTAAAAGATCATATATCATCACCATTAGACTTGTAGTGTAGCGAAAGAAAAGTTAAAGTAGCTTAGTTCAACATAGCGCACGTCGGTGTAGTAGAAGTAATCGACATAGTGCATACGGGATGCCTTTGTCAGCCACACGCCTCTCTTAATATAGCCCCCTCGGTGAAACTTTATGTTAGAGGACTTAACAAGGTGCGAAGTCAACTTGGCCATTAGTAACGGATCTAACTTGAACTAATATGTTCTAACCCGTTAAGTGTGTAATCCTGTAGGTTCATGGTATATGGCCATGGCTCGAAAACTCATTTCCAGTCTACAAATCGGTAGTGGTCGCTAGCTCCTAAATATACGTAAAAATCGTATTGAATGAACTTATATAGTGATCATGTATTGATCTCTTTGCCTTACGATACCAAATCGAACTCAATACGAGAAACATGACATTATATATCTGTAGTGGATTACTCAGTTGCTCTAGGCTATATCATTAACACGATTCAGAGGAACCCAGACACGAACGGAACAGAAACGGCGAACATTACGACAGTTTTACAGCTCACAACCGCGCGCGCGACGAACAATTAATCGCACGCTCATAGTCGACCCGCGCGCGCGGCGCGTCCAACGGCAGACGAGGGACAAGAAAACGTTGCAGTCTCAGCGACAACTCCCAGACGCCACCAGCCTAGGTATCTAAGCCCCCGCGCGCGCGCCACTACACATACACGTCCGATTCTATATAACAGCACGCACCGCCACGCGCGCCTATTCTTAGCTCTCCACGTCCGGAGGTTTTGTCCTCCGCCGCCTCCGCTTCCCTTTCTTTGGTAGCCATGCACATGCGCCGCACGCATTATCCCTCGCCCGCACGTCGCCGCCGAGTTCCTCGACACTAGTCTCCCCTCCCGCGTCCATGGCCGGCGGGGCCGCTGCCGGGCGGCTCCTCCTGGCCGCGGCGCTCGTCCTCGCGGCGGACGCGGTCACCGCGGACCAGCTCGAAGCCAGCGTGCTGCTGGACTTCAGGAAGACGCTGCAGGGGCCGCAGGGTGGCCCGCCGGAGCAGCTAAGACGGTGGAATACCTCCAACGACCCCGTCCCGTGCAACGGCGGCGATTCACGGTGGTACGGCGTGATGTGCAACAATCACACCGGCCAAGTGCTGGGCCTGCAGCTGGAGAACCTCGGCCTGCAGGGCCAAGCGCCGAACATCAGCGCGCTCGTGGCCCTCCCGGGGCTGCGCGCGCTCAGCCTAGCCAACAACAACCTCACGGGTCCGTTCCCCGACGTGTCCAGGCTCGCCGCGCTCAAGATGCTCTACCTGTCCCGGAACAAGCTCGCCGGGGACATTCCGGACGGCGCGTTCGCGCCTATGAGGGGGCTCCAGAAGCTCTACCTCTCCGACAACGCCTTCACCGGGCCGATACCGAGCTCCATCACGTCGCCGAGGCTGCTGGAGCTGCAGCTCGCCAAGAACCGCTTCGAGGGACCCCTGCCGGACTTCGACCAGAAGGGCCTCAAGTTCGTCGACGTCTCCGACAACAACCTCTCCGGGCCCATCCCGAAAGGGCTCCAACGGTTCAACGCCACCATGTTCCAAGGTGAGTTCGTCGTACATGTCTGTCCTTTTATCTTCTTGTTATGGCGAAAATTTGCATGCGGCTTGTTCATCCATGCATGTTGATTAATTCTCTGTTTCTTATTACTGTCAGATAATAATATATACTTCATCTGTTCTTTTTAAATGACGTTTTTGTGTTTTAAGGAAAAGTGCTAAACAATATTTGAGTGTTTTTTTAGATTATAAGCAGTCAGATTTTTCTCACATATATACACAACAAAAAAAAACATTTAAATCTCTCGTCTTCCATATATGCACTCCCTCCAAAAAACATAAATATTTTGAACCACAAAAAACACTCAAATCTCTTTTATTCTTTGTATACACCCCTCTAAAAAAATCTAAATACTCTAAATTATGAAGAAAAAAACACACTAAGTGATCCTAGACATGTGCCCGTCCACAAGAACTACACAAAAGTGTCTCTAAATTATAAAAAAAAAACACTAAGTGATCCTAGACATGTGTCCGTCCACAAGAACTACGCAAAAGTGTTATCTTCGGTCAAGGTGCATCTTTCCAGGTTGAATACTAGTATGGAAGTGTCTATACAACATTTGACTGTTTTTAGTACAAAAACAATCAGATTTTGAGCCGTTAAATGGAGATTCAACGCTCTAGATCATTTTTTGGAGGGGGTCATTTTTTTAGGGGGGCTTCTATGGGTGGATCCGTTGGATAGAGATCTAACGCCCCAGATCAATCTGACTGTTTTTATCCTCAAAAATAGTCGAATGTTATATAGCAATACTCTACTAGTATTGTGTGGTTAATCAAGAAAAGCTCGAGTTGTGTCAAGCTCAGAAGTCAAAATCAAACAGGAGCAAACGTGTCGGTTGGATAAGTACGGAGTATACGATATTAATCTAAGAAAAAGATTAATATATGTTATTCCAAATCTTTACGAATATGTTGTTGCTGGCTGTACCGAACCATGTAGTGTTTCTTAATGAAACTGATGGGACGAACTGGCTCTTTGCTCTAAACAAATAATTGTCCAGTACAAGCTAATCATGTCATTACAGGGTAGCGATATAGTAATATAATTTCGAAAAGTCTTGAATTATGCAATTTTCTTTATATGTTATCATATAATTAGGCCCCGTTTGAAATTCATGAATTTTGCAAGAATTGTATAGGAATTGCACTTATTTCATGCAAAATTCTTATTATAATGATGTAAAACAGAGTTCAACTATTGAAATTTTCTTTTCCTAGTATAGCGTGTGTGAGAAGACCACCGGGATATGCCATTAGCTAAAGTGAAGAAAACTGCAATAGCTGATGTAGTGCTTAATGCATTGTAAATTTGTAGGGAGTGACTATTGCACAGGTGATTGAAATTTTTTTATTTTTCAGTCACCTGAAGTTGCACTCTGAATCACCTAAAATTGCAGGTGTTTTTTTGGAGGGGGACTGCAATTTCAGTTGATTGAGAGTACAATTTCAGGTCACCTGAAGTTACACTCTGAATCACCTAAAGTTGCAGCTGTTTTTTTGGAGGGGGCTGCAATTTCAGTTGATTGAGAGTGCAACTTCAGGTGACTAAAAGATAAAAAAAATTTCAGTCGACTGTGCAATAGCAAAACTGAAATTTGTAATATTCTGTTGGTAAGAGTCAACTACTACTGCATAATGTTACATTATTTCTACGGTGATACACAGTGCAACATCTGATACAGCAAATTGCTGGTCCAAACCCAAGGCTCTGATTTCTTTGATCTTGCTGCAGAGATACAACCAAAGATGTGCATAGTAGTACTCCATTCAGTTATTTTGGGCATTGACATAGTTTCTAAAATGTAACTTTGATTAATAATTTACATTGTAATATATTTACAATATACAATAAATTATACTATTATGAAAGTATTTTAAAAGACAAATCTATACCTATGATTTTTAAAGTATTTTTAAAGACAAATCTATACATATGATTTTTATATATCCAATATAAATATTTAAAAAGATATTGATAATTAAAGTTTGTGATCGGACAGACTTAACAGGCTAGCAGCTAGTTCTTGAATTGTTCATCCTTGCTGTATACATACTCTAGTCCAAACGTGCCATGGAAATCTTCAGGCAACAAAGATCTCTGCGGCCCACCGCTCAGCGTTCCTATGCCCCCAATCCCCGTCATTGGCGCTTTCCTCAGTCGCCGTCGCCTTCCCCGTCGTCGTCATCATCGGGCAGCTTGAAGATCCTCATGATCATCGCCATCGTGATGGTCGTGATCGGCGCGCTCCTGGCTGCTGCAGGCCTGTTCACGGCGGTCCTCGCCCGCCGCAACGAGTCCCGCCACGTCACCACCGAAACACTCGGCGGCGGCATGGACGCCGCCAAGATGAGGGCCACCTCCGATCCGGCCATCAAGATCGAGCAGGTGCGCGGCGGCTCTTGCGCAATGCATGCGTCCGGTGAAAACTTTTGCGGTAGCAGTGCACTGACATGTAGCCATTTCTACAGGTTGGCGTCGTGCAGCACGGCGTCGTGACGGCCGTGCCGGCGAAGCGCACGGGCCGGCGGGACGACCACGGGCGGCTGGTGTTCATCCAGGAGGGCCGGCAGCGGTTCGAGCTGGAGGACCTGCTCCGGGCGTCTGCCGAGGTTCTGGGGAGCGGCAACTTCGGCGCGTCGTACAAGGCGACCCCGTTCGACGGGCCGTCCATGGTGGTGAAGCGGTTCAAGGAGATGAACGGCGTCGGGCTGGAGGACTTCAATGAGCACATGCAGCGGCTCGGCCGGCTGGTCCATCCCAACCTCCTCCCCGTCGTCGCCTACCTCTACAAGAAGGAGGAGAAGCTGCTCGTCATGGACTACATGGTCAATGGCAGCTTGGCTCACCTGCTCCATGGTGGTGCGTACGTGCAAAACTAATCAACGCACGCAATCACATCCTAAAACAAGCTACATTCTGAAGTGCATTTTTGCTGGATCGATGTGATGCTGCAGGTACGAGGTCGAGCCTGCCACCGCCGGACTGGCCAAAGCGGCTCAAGATCATCAAGGGCGTGGCGCGCGGGCTGGCGCACCTGTACGACGAGCTCCCGATGCTCACCGTGCCGCATGGCCACCTCAAATCATCCAACGTCCTCCTCGACGCCGCCTTTGAGCCGCACCTCAGCGACTACGCCCTCGTCCCCGTCGTCACGCCGCAGCACGCCGCGCAGGTCAACACACAAAACAAATCAATCCGCATTGATCGATCAATGGTGAACATGCAACACCGATACTGACACAAGGGAGATCATGATTGATTTTCAGGTCATGGTGGCGTACAAGTCGCCGGAGTGCGCGCAGCACGGCCGGCCGAGCAAGAAGAGCGACGTGTGGAGCCTGGGGATCCTCATACTGGAGGTCCTCACCGGGAAGTTCCCGACGAACTACCTCCGGCAGGGCCGGGCGGGCACGGACTTGGCCGGCTGGGTGCACTCGGTGGTGAGAGAGGAGTGGACCGGCGAGGTGTTCGATAAGGACATGCGCGGCACCCGGAGCGGCGAGGGCGAGATGATGAAGCTGCTCAAGGTCGGGCTCGGCTGCTGCGAGACCAACGTCGACAAGCGCTGGGACCTCAAGGAGGCCCTCGCGCGCATCGAGGAGCTCCGGGAGCGCGACTCCGGCGACGACAGCAGCACCGCCTCGTCCTACGTCAGCGACGGCGAGGCGGCGTCGCGGCCCGGCGACCCGCTTTCCCACTCCTTGTAGAACACCAGCCAAACGGATCGGATCACCAAGAAGCTCGAGCTCGTGCGCGTGTACTGCCGTGACGTCGTGGGGCGTGGCCGGCGTCGTTGGATTTTCTTGAGCTTGTCGGCGCATCTGACACGATACGGGACGGACATCGTCAGGGTTTGTAAACGTGCGAGAGAGCTTCAGTTGCGTGTAAATTAATTGCTAGATTTGTTAAAGAAAGAGAGGGGTTGTGGTGATGTCGTCGTAGGTGATCGTTCGCTGTAAGAATAAGGTCGTTTGATTTTTGTTTTTCTTTTGCATACACATGTTGTTACAGGTGATATACGAACACTGTTGTTACAAAGGAGTGTAGCAATACGTAGGAGGGGGTGTCACATACACGAAAGCTATGAATAAAGGACACGCACTTGTGCGCAGTGTAAGTCTCATTTGTATATTTAGATCGATTAGTGGATTTTCTTCGAGTGTGATTAGTGATGTGTATGCATATCTTCAAGACAGCCCATCCGGCCCAAAGGCTAGGCTAACATGCTGATCGAGACAAATTTTGCACATTTTTGTCGTAACACAGGTTGACAATCAGTTCGGTCAGCCCGGCCCAGCTTGCGAGTCTGCAGTGAACTGAACAAAACAGCAAGGCGCTGCTGAAGACAAAATTAGCTAAATAACACTGCAAATATATGTCCTCCAAAAAAAAATCTCCCCCCTCCAAAAAAAATCTCCTCCCTCCAAAAAAAGTGGCCGTTGGATCTCTAATCCAACGGTCCAAAATTTAGATAATTATTAGGAAGAAAACATCCGAGTGATACTATCCACACCAAATTGTAAAATAATACGGAACATGAGGCTAACAAGTGGTTTAGCGTCACTTAGCGAAAAGACAACGACCCATGTTGGAGTGCGAGTGCCACCTCAAAAAGGGTTGGCGGTCTGGCCGAAGCTTCAAGTAGTAGCTTAAGAAGATCTTGTGGATTTACCTAAAATATATAGAACTGTTTAGCCTTTTTTTTAATTTGGCCTTCAAATACTTATTTTTATAAATCTAGCATTCTCTTTGGATCTACCGAGCTGCAATAACTCGGTAGGCACCTGTCGAACTCCCCTAACTCAGGTCGCGCGGTCAAATTAGTGTGTATGCTTAATTAGGTCAAATTAGGTCGCGCAGCCAACCAAGCGTTGACACGTGGCAGCAAGTATTAAAAATTATTATTTTTACTGTTTTGTACTGTAGCAAATCAATAAATTTTTTTAATGTTTTAAACCGTATCAAAGCAGACAAAATTTTTTTATTGATTAGCTACAGTATAAAACAGTAAAAAACCATTTTTTATTTTTGTCAACCACATGTTAACACCCGATTAACCTGTGACACAAACTGATTTATGCTATCGTTGCACCATAGATTTTCTCCTCCGCCCCCTGCTTCCATATCCCAGAAGCCATGCAGCCGCTGTCCCGTCCGACGCAACTCCACGCGCGCGCGCGCAACGACATCTGCCGCTCCCCCACCACCGATCCGGTCAGAGGCCGCAGCAGCCTCGTCCGCTCGCGCTCCCCGTGGGGCGCACAATAATAGTCTAATAGAGAGACGCGGGGGGCCTTGCGCAATCGACGCCGATCAGCCAAGTCAACCGCGCCACATCACCACCCACTCACCAGATCACAAAACGTATGGACGCGGCGCGCGGCCCCACGCCGGCCGCGAGATCCCTCCCTCCCTAGTCCCTCCCGACCCCAGGGCTGACTCGGACCGCCTCGCTTTCGTCGCGGTCTGCACGCGCGAACGTCGCGGCTCGTGCGGCCACGCCGCTTCGCTGTCCCCAAACGACCACGTCCCACCAGCGGCGGGGCCCGCCTGTCGGCCGGGCGGGGCCACGCACGCCTGCCTCGTACGTCGCCTCGGCCGACGAGGATCCGAGTCAGCTCGCGTCACTGTCCGTTTGATGAGGGAGCTAGCTTTCCACGTCCCGAGATTTGCTTCCCCTTAAAAGCCGTCGCCGGCGGCACGGCACCCACCGGACCGGAGGGGAGCAGGAGACATCCAGACAGAAAAGAGCACCGCCGCAGCACGCAGGCACGCCGCGTGTTGGCCGGGGGCGATGAAGAAGTGCGCGTCGGAGCTCGAGCTGGAGGCGTTCATCCGGGAGGACGCCGGACCAGGCACCGGAGGGATCGGCGAGCCCGGAGGCGGCGGCGCCGGTGAGTTCTCCCCCGGAGGCCTGCCCGGCCTCGGTTTCGGCGACTCGGTGAGCATTGTCGCCACAATCGGAGCATTTCAGCACAGCGTTTGCGGTGCCGGTTGTGCGTTATTTATACCAAGCTTCCTCCTGTGCTCGAGCAGAACACCCTGGAAGGGAGCAGCGCCGACCACCTGTGGTGGTCCGGGAGCATCCGTACACCGCACCTCGCCTTCTCGACGGCGACCGAGTCGGGAACGGCGGCTATATCCGGTGCGGAACATATATCCCTTCAATTCATAATAAAGTTGGGTTCTTACCTACGTGAAATGTTCTGGGCTGCGTACAGAGCTGTCAGAGCATAGATAAGCCCTGGGTGGACTCGTAAACCACAACGAATTGCATTCCAAGAACTTGTTTTGAACGCATGAATTCTATAGGAATTTTCAACAAAAGAAAACATTGTCCGCGGGTGCTCCAAAATTACCTAGAAATTTCTACCTCCTTCTGATAGATAGAAATGTCTACCTTCCAAACAGGACCTAATAATTGAACATGTGAACGGTGAACCGCATTGTTTTAGGGCCTGTTTGGAACAGATGAATTTTGCAGAAATTTTACAGGAAACAGTTCAATTCCCGCAGGAATCGGGGAAAATTCCCGCATTCCAAACAGGGCCTTAGTGTTTGATCATCACAACCAAATTAGGCACACGGGAAGTATTGCTCACCTTCTCTCTCCAAAAAAAAAAGTGTTGCTCACCTGTTGTGTTGTCTTGGTCGCAGCTAGCTCCAGGGCAGCGACCTCAGCGAAGCACGCTCCTGAAAGTGAGTCAGACTCCGATAGCGAATCCTTATTAGACGTAGGAGGTCCATGCGAACGAGGCACCAGATCCATGGAAACGAGGCGAATAAAAAGGTATAACCAGATCAAGCTTGTGTTTAAATTCAGTAAATTTCTAATAAATTTTGAACAGAGAGCTTACAGTTTGTTCCTTGGGTATGGATTGCTTGCTTATATTCCAGGATGGTGTCCAATAGGGAGTCCGCTCGACGATCAAGGAGGAGAAAGCAGACACAATTAACTGACCTCGAGTTGCAGGTATTGTAACCAGTACACTTAGCTCAGTAAGGACTTCCTATTGCACTGCGAGCATGCGAGTTTATTGTGAGCTTATGATCATCCACGTGTGCCCTTGTAAGCAGGTTGAACAACTTAAAGGTGAAAATGCATCTCTCTGCAAGCAATTCACAGAGGCCAACCAGCAATTCACCACCGCGGTCACGGACAACAGAATCCTCAAATCAGATGTAGAGGCTTTAAGAATCAAGGTAACCATCTTGCTTCTCATAGAAAGTCACCCTGAATTATCATCAGTTTTGCAACACTCTGAAAGTAGCTCCGCAGGTAAAAATGGCAGAAGATTTGGTAGCGAGAAGTGCAATGTCCTGCAGCCTAGGTCACCTTGGGTTGGCACCATTTATGAACTCCAGGAAGATGTGCCAAGCCTTGGGTATGCTCACGGTCACAGGGTTGGATTTGCCAGGGGATGATGCATGCTTCAAAGGTCTGACACCGGCTCAACAAGTTCAGAACTCGCCGGTACAGAGCACCGCAAGCCTAGAGAGCCTGGATAACCGGATGTCCAGTGAGGTGACGAGCTGTGCGGCTGACATGTGGCCTTGAGATTCACTCCTGAACAGGACCGCAATGTAAAGTAATAGCTGTTGTTACTGGGTATATGTGCATACCTGACAAGCTGCAAAAGATACTAAACTCTGAAGCGAGTGAAACCGTTTGTGTTTTGTGTACTGATGAATATAGTCTTCGTGGTTTGTCTGCAACAATTGAGGCCATGGTCAAGACTTGCCTGATAGAAGAAACACCATTCGATCACCTCTAGT
Source organism: Dendrocalamus latiflorus (assembly GCA_017311315.1). Classification (NCBI taxonomy): domain Eukaryota; kingdom Viridiplantae; phylum Streptophyta; class Magnoliopsida; order Poales; family Poaceae; genus Dendrocalamus; species Dendrocalamus latiflorus. The sequence goes on along the minus strand of CM029659.1, from coordinate 34,750,739 downwards.
CATTAAAGCCTTTGGTCCACAGGCTCTATTACAAATTGCTTTCTTCTATACTTCTCCAGAAAGATTTACCATGCATCAGTTATTTGATATCTCAGCCGTACTGCATCAGTATGAAAGGTATTATTTGTTGGCAGTAGCTACAGCAAACAGGGAATGATGCAAACCACATGAACTCACGCAACTTCCCAGTAGAAAATGAGCCTGCCTTTGTACAAAGCTGCAAAACCAGCATGTACATGTAAATCAAATATCCTGATCATCATCCAAATAACTAATTTCTAAATAAATCTGTCAAATATGGAATGATGTTTAGGATTCGGCTCAAGCCTAGTGAGATAATTATGTTTAGAACAAAACAAGGAGTAATTTGTATTTCGAAATTATCAAGTTTTACCGGAGTGATTGATTAAAACAAATCATATGGTGGATTTGCACCACTAACTCTAGTGGATTGAGGCTTGTGTTCATTACTTTGTGCATGGACTACGACATAATGGTAAAATACATAAGTAGTGCAGCTCTACTGGAATTGCAAATCTTTGCATTTTATAAGAGATCGAGACATCTAGAAAGCCAAAAACGCCAGTAGCTCAAGGGAGGGTTTTTGTGAATGTTTACGTTTTCATAATAAAAACTTTCACACAACAACAACAACAATAAAGCCTTTTGTCTCAAATAAGTTGGAATGGGCTAGAAATAAAGCCTCCTCAAGGTCAATAATCAATTTTGGGATTTATTCCATGAAAATATGACTTTTTTTAACACTGGCTTGCCGAGCTTAATATAATCCTCCTTTTTCCCGGCTTAGGACAGACTATGTAGAAAACTACATAGGCAGAGTTAATAGAAACTTTCACGCGTTTCAAAAAAGAAAAAGAAAAAAATGGAAACTTTTCTACAAAGAGCATATCTGTCCCCAACATTTTGTCCGCTCCAACAATGTAATTCCCATACAACATATGCTGAGCCTTCTAAATACATGAACATAATGGAAGAATGAGAGTGAAAAGAATCAGATGGAATGGGTTGATGGAATAAAATTCTCAAAAGAAAAGTAAATTTGCCCCTAGAGAGGCCAAGGGGCACCAACTACAGCACCTTTTCCCCCACCATAAGGGTATGCCAACATTATTCTCTTTCTTTTAGAAGAAAAGGTATGACATTGTTCAAACATGTCAAAATTCCATTCGTGCATTTAGGCCAAAGAATTTGTTCTGGTCCACTACAATCTAATGGGCCATCTTGCAATTACCATATCCTCTGTTCGTTGACAAACGCAATGCTGTGGGTCAACGTTATGCAGTCTCCTGTTTTAAAAGAAACTACTGCATAACCAAGGCAAAGTCTAATTTAAACAAGTTTTAAGTGAACATTTCTCCGCTACTCCAAAAGAGAGATTATCTTGTGCATGCCTACAGGCTACAGCGCAATGCATGATATCAGTAAAACGGCATCCCTGCATGTAAGTGGGCAGAATATCTATCCATATCAAACCTAACACCTCCATCCAAACGAATCAGGCATCACCTTTGACAAAGTTTGATGACAAAACAAGCAAACCAGATCTCAATGACATACTTTTGGAAGTCTATATATAGCAGGCCAGAAGGATCAAGCATTCATGCAAAACACACATATAGATCACTGAACATCCTATATAGCAAACAGCAGCCAGTGACTTGGCAATATGTATATATATGCACCATCCCTCTAGGAGCGTGCATCCTAGAGAAGTTTAGTTTGGTGCTTGTTGTCACCCAATAACAGTTATGAGTTATGACTATCAATGGCCATACGTGAATGATTAAAGAAATTCTCCGAGTCTTTGGTGAAGCATCGGGGTTGGTCACCAATATCAATAAATGCTCGGTAAGCCCAATCCAATGCCGAATGCAGGACATTGAGGCAATACAAACATCCTTTCCTTGCAAAGTTCAAGACTTCCCATGTAGGTACCTTGGGCTTCCTTTGTCCATTAAAAAGCTTTCCAAGGCAGATTATTATTCAATCATCGATAAGATAGCAAATAAGCTACCTGGGTGGAAAGCAGCCATGATGCATCCGGCTGGGAGGGCCACTCTTGTTCGCGCAGTACTCACGGCAATACCTATTTTTTGTTATGAATAGCGCTTGTATTCATATGAGGCCAATGGGCCAGTATATATACACAAGGTACAGGTGGTAAATATGCAAAGAACCCCTCATAACAATGGGGAATAACAACTATACATATATCTCTAACACCCCCCCTCAAACTCATGGTGGATCAACAACACTGAGTTTGGAGAGGTAGAAGCTGTGCTGTGCTCGAGTCTGTGCCTTCGTGAAGAAATCCGCTATCTGAAGCTCTGAAGGCACATACTGAAGAGTAATCACCTGATCATGCACACAAGTCCTCATGAAAGAAGCATCAACACCAATATGCTTGGTGAGCTCATGCTTCACAGGATCACGAGCAATACTGATAGCACCTGTACTGTCTGACAAGAGAGGGGTCGGTGTAGTGACAGAAACACCAAAATCCTCAAGTAACCACCGTAGCCAAGTAATCTCTGCTGTCAAGAGAGCCATAGCTCGCAACTCAGCCTCTGCACTCGAACGGGACACTGCAGTCTGTTTCTTCGTCTTCCAGGCAATGAGAGAACCACCAAGAAAAACACAGTAAGCAGAGATAGACCGGCGATCAGAGGGATCGCTGGCCCAAGTAGCATCCGAATAGGCCTGAAGCTGTAACGAGCTGGAACGTGGAAAGAAGAGACGGCGAGAGATAGTCCCACGAAGGTATCGCAGAACTCGAAGAAGGTGGCTGTAGTGAACCTGAGTGGGAGCTGAAACAAACTGACTCAGAATATGAACTGGATAAGTGATATCTGGACGAGTAACAGCAAGGTAGACAAGACTCCCAACAAGATGACGATAGCGAGTCGGATCAGAAAGAAGCTCGCCATCAGAGAGTCGGAGGTGAACATTGAGCTCCATGGGAGTCTCAACAGTACGCTGATCAGTGAGAGAGGCACGATCAAGAAGATCCTGAATATATTTCTCTTGGGACATAAAGAAACCATCTGGAGTGGAAGTAACCTCAATCCCAAGGAAATAACGAAGAGGACCAAGATCCGACATAAGGAACTGCTCACTAAGACGAGCCTTAACAAAGGCAATGTACTCAGAATCATCTCCTGTAATGATCATATCATCAACATACAGGAGAAGAAGAGTCCGACCACGAGACGAAGTGTGGACAAAGAGCGCAGGATCATGATCACTAGCTGAAAATCCAGCACCAGTAACCACAGAGGAGAAGCGCTCAAACCAAGCACGGGGGGCTTGCTTAAGGCCATAGAGAGAGCGACGAAGGCGACAGACCATGCCCTCAGGAACAGAATACCCAGGTGGCGGATGCATGTAGACCTCCTCACGCAACTCGCCATTAAGAAAGGCATTCTTGACATCAAGCTGAGAAACAGACCAGTGGCGAACAGACGCCACCGAAAGAAGAGTGCGAACAATGGTCATGTGAGCCACAGGAGCAAAAGTCTCATCGTAGTCAACACCATGCTCCTGCTGGAAACCACGAGCAACAAGACGCGCCTTATAGCGCTCAAGAGAGCCATCAGAGCGAGTCTTAATCTTATAGACCCACTTACATGTGATGGGATGAGAATGGGATGGAAAAGGAACAAGATCCCAAGTACCAGTACGCTCAAGGGCAGCAATCTCCTCGGCCATGGCAAGCTGCCACTCAGGGTGAGTAACAGCATCCCGGTAGGAGACAGGCTCACGAGTAGCTGCGCCAGCAAAGGCAAAACGGGCAGGAGGCCGAATCGACTGGCGATCGCGGAGAGCGTAGCGAGGAGAAGATGACCCATCAGGGGAAGATGGAGCATCAGAAGAAGATGGAACATCAGAAGAAGATGACTCAGCCGGCGAAGATCTCAGGCCAGAGCAACCTCACGCAGGCGCGGATGAAGGCGGCGGCGGCCCGGGCAGTCGGCGAGACCGACGGGGCCGGGCGGAAGGCGGAGGCGTCCCGGCGAAGGCGGCGGCGGCCCAGGGAGTCGGCGGGGCCAACAGCAACAGGCGCGGTGAGGCCGGCGGCGGCGCAGGGAGGCCGGCGACGGCGCGGGGAGGCCGGCGACGGCGCGCGGAACCCTAGGTAAGCCAAAACCCTAGTTTTGGCTCTGATACCATGTTATGAATAGCGCTTGTATTCATATGAGGCCAATGGGCCAGTATATATACACAAGGTACATGTGGTAAATATGCAAAGAACCCCTCATAACAATGGGGAATAACAACTATACATATATCTCTAACATTTTTCAGCTCTTTGCATTAGAACATTTTTCAGCTCTTTGCATTAGAGCTTCCAAAATGGGCTATTAAAACTATCGACAAGATTCGAAGAGCTTTTCTTTGGAAAGGTCGCAAGGAAGTAAATGGTGGACATTGCCTTGTTGCTTGGGGACGAGTAAAGAGGCCAATTGAGCTTGGTGGACTGGGAATACTTGATTTAGAAGTGCTTGGGTGGGCTTTGAGGATGAGATGGTTATGGCTAAGGAAGACGCAACCTGACCGTCCTTGGGCTGGTCTTGGTATCCACGTACACCCCTGTTCGGTTGCTTTGTTCACCAACTCAGTCATCTCAATTATAGGTGATGGTCGCAGAACCCTTTTTTGGCTTGACAAATGGTTACATGGAAAATCCTTGCCTGACCTTGCGCCATCCTTGTGTAAGCATGTGAAGCGGAAAGTTGCAAACTGCAGAACCGTGCAAGAGGCATTAACTGATACTATTTGGGTCCGTGATATTGGTGGTGGTCTGTCTACAGAGGCGCTTTCGGAGTATTTTCAGCTGTGGGTTTTGTTAGCTGATGTGACCCTTGCTCCGGGAGTGGAGGATCAACACTTATGGTTTCCTTCACCGTCAGGGGAGTTCTCCACCAGATCAGCCTATAGGCGTTTCTTTATGGGGGCTATTGAGTTTGAGCCTTGGAGAGAGATATGGAAATCTTGGGCACCCCCTCGCTGCAAATTTTTCACGTGGTTGGTTTCCCTCAATCGATGTTGGACCGCTGACCGTTTGGCTCGTCGTGGTCTGGACCATCCAGAAAAATGCCCGCTTTGTGATCAAGAGGAGGAGGATATCCAACATCTGCTCACTACCTGTGTGTTCTCAAGAACAGTGTGGTTCACGGTTTTATCCATTGTTGGCATGCAGCACCATGCACCTGGGACCACTGATTCTAACCTTTTTGGTTGGTGGCGTCAAGTTCTGCTGCATCTGCATAAACAGTACCAAAAGGGTTTTAATTCTTTAGTTCTGTTGGTGGCTTGGTGGATTTGGAAGCATAGGAATAGATGTGTCTTTGAGGGGACCTCCTCTAACTCTAGCGTTTTAGTGCAAGAGATGAGGCAAAAATGTGGTGTGTGGCAGGGGCCAAAGGCCTCAGATGCATTTGGCCTTAGCTTAGTTGTGTGGGTGTTCCTTTGGTCGCCTTTTGTATTTCCAAGCCTTTGTATGAGTCTCTTTTGACTCCTTTCTTCTTCTTAATATAATGATACGCAGCTCTCCTGCGTGTTCGAGAAAAAAAAATGGCCATACGTGAAATGAAATAGAGAGTGGAATGAGCCAAGGATGACTTGCCAGGTATGTGCATGTATGTTTCAAGGGAGCATATGCATCCCTGTTTTGAATCCATGCTGATATTTTCTGGCAAGTTGTCCTTGGCTCTATCTTGTTCTTTTTCTCTCACGTCAGGCTGTTGCATAGTTTACCTTTAGCTTCCACGTCATGCAAGCAATGCATATCATTATACCTCAAGGATATATGGATAGGATTAATGTAATGATATCATGGTAGTTTTATTTTAGCTGTGAAGGTGATGTAATCCTGTTGGTTCGTACATAACCTTCTACAGCTGATTCAACTTGATTAATCATTTTAGACTGATGGTGGCATGGTCTGAGTTGGATGTGCCATTGAGGTAAGGTGATGCATGCTTACAAATGATATTGCATTATGTTCTTCTTTATGCATACAGGCACATCACAAGATAGATGTGTGGATAAATGAAATATGCTGACCAAGTTATAGGCATAACCAGCTGAACACCATTAGCAAATGAAGGATAAAAAGGCCTGCAGGGGCACCATGAAAGTAACTAGCTGACATGGAAATACACCCACTAATCAAAATTAATCTCCGTGGAATTGGTCCAACAAACTAATTTTGAAAAAATCTTAAACATAATAATCAGCTTTGCACTTCTAATTAAACCAACACACACCAAATCTTCAAATGCTCTTTTAACCCAAAACCGTAGACCATCATGTCTCTTGATTGCTCAAATTGCAAAGTAGTGCATGCCGAAGATAAAGCAACAACATATAATTATATATGTTTGTTGTCTGGTTATGGGGATAACATCACCAAGGTGTTGTGTGAGGGTTGTCCTACTGTTATGGGCTTGCTTGCATTGAAGGTAAACACCGCCGAGAGGATGGTTGGATCTTGAATTACTGGCGGCGAGAAAGCACCAGCCGGCCAGAAGCCTTGTGCACCTATGCACACAAGAGATGGACAGAGGGGGAAGAAAAGGTAACTGATTCTTTTCTTAATTCCAATAGCATGCGGCAACCCCCTTAACAGATGGACTCCCCCTAACAAATAGAATCTAATATTAATCATATCCTTCACAAATTGAAACTAATCGTTAACTTCCTAACTACCAAGAAAAGTAATCAACCAACTTTAGAAAGATACTAACTACTCGAGATAACTTGCCATATCTGCAACAGTGCCCTAAATAGCCGTTGTACCAGCACCGGCACAGCGCCTGCTATTGCTGCGTCGGCGCTGGTCTCACCGACCCCCTTGGCTGGTTGTGACACCCGCCTGTCTGTTGCCTAGCTCGGACGCGTGGTCGACACGCTTTCATGATACGCGACTGCCTGCTTGCGTCTCCGCGTGTAGTGTTGTCCGACCGTGACATCTCTCCCATCCTCCAGAAACAGCTCGTCCTCGAGCTGCAGGGTGGTGGCCATGGCTACAACCTGAGGTGTCCCCATGTCGACGAAAGGCCGTGTCGTTGGAAGAACAACACATGGAGAAGGATCAACAAAGCGCTGATGGACTGCAGTGACAACAACAACTCTCCATGATAGCTTGACGTCGCATGAGTTGTCGCCGGCATGGGCAACTCACATGGGGGTAGCAAGGACACCCTTCGTACCATAGAGCACAACGGTGGTGGGAGAGGCACGACGATGTCGCTGACCCCTACATGGCACCCGTCGTGTTCCGCACCAACGAAGGCACGGTGTTGGTCTGCGACGAGAAAATCACGAAACCATGGTGATCTTTGTTTTCTTTAGCAACGGCATCAATGGCGCTGCCAAAGGCAGTGCTACTGGAAGAGAAACCATCACCAACGGCAGTGAAGAAGCAAGCAGCATCGGCGGTGGAGCCGATGGTGTTAGCACCGCGGCTGGCTCCAACGGCGCCACCTGTTCCATAGGTGGCGGTGGCGTTGGCAGTGCAACTTGGTGCCGCTTCTTCGCCATGAGTTCATCCTTGACCTCCACCGCGAGTCTCATGCAGTCTTGGATTCCTGAGAAGAGCTTAGCGTAGAGGCCCCTCATGGCCTTGAGTTCTTCGGCATCGGAAGCCATGGTGAGTGTCTCTAATACCAAATTGTTATGGGCTTGCTTGCATTGAGGGTAAACACCGCCAAAAGAATGGCCGGATATTGAATGACCGGCGGCGAGAAGGCGCCAGCCGGCCGGGAGCCCTGTGCGCCCGTGCACACAGGAGATGGACAGAGGGGGAAGAAAAGGTAACTGATTCTTTTCTTAATTCCAATAGTATGCGGTATCCCCCTTAAATAGATAGGCTCCCCCTGATAAATATAATCTAATCTTAATCATATCCCTAACAAATTGAAACTAATCGCTAACTTCCTAACTGCTAAGGAAAGTAATCAACCAGCTTTAGAAAGATACTAACTATTCGAGATAACTTGCCATATCTGCAACAGTGCCCTAAACAGCCGTTGTACGTACGCCTACTATTGCTGCGCCGGCGCTGGTCTCACCCGACCCCATTGCTAGTTGTGACGCCCGCCTGTCTGTCGCCTGGCTCGGACGCGTGGTTGACACAACGTGCTTGACCCAACATGGTCGACACGCTTTTATGATACACGTCTGCCTGCTTGCGTCTCTGTGTGTAGTGTTGTCCGACCATGACACCTACCTTGGAACGAGAAGTTAGCTGGAGGATCATCACTTACCTGAGTGGGAAAAGCTGATGATTCTATTGAATAACACCTGGCTCATTGCCAGTAAACATTGTGGTGATATGGAGCAGAGGCTCCAAGGGGCAATACACAGCAGAGTGAGGATGTGATTATCTGAGAGAGAAGGGCTACAAGCTCCCATAAAATCTAGAAAATATGGAAGTGAAAATTCTACTGAGGGTTAAATTCCCCATTTGGTTACTAGCCTAGGATAATGTACTTACAAGGGCAAACTTTTCAATATGAGGCAGTGAAGCTGACGGAGATAGAATCTGTAAATTGGTTGCAATAAGGAGATCACTAATGTTGTGAACTAGCACAACATGGGGGTAATCATTCGTTAGAGAGAGGCTGAATGATGATAACTTAAAGTAGAACAGCGCTAGGTGAAGAAGGGCACCTATTAGAGGAGAAATAGATTTAGAATAGCCACTCAAGGGAATGACCACAGCTAGACTTTAGGAATTAGGGACTTATTTATTCATCTTTTCTTCATTAAAGAAGATACAATGCCATCCCTTTTATAAGGATAATTTGACTTGACCCCTAAAAAACAATATCTAATTTAAAGAAACAAGCTAACCAAAAATAAGCTTCCAAACTAACCAATCTAATCCCTAAGAAAGGAAACTAATCGTGGTTGCTACAGTAACCGTGTGAACAGTAAACGATGCGGTTGCTATAGTAACTGCATGAATAGTGCCACGTGCTATAGTAACCTGTGCAACCCCTAAACCCTAGTTGCTCCTCTCGACCCAAGCGATTCACCCAAATTTTTGCCGGTTGTAGCTTTTGTTGGGAAAATAGTCCCACATGGATTGTGGGAGAGGAGCAAGCACAACTTATAAGTGTGAGGGAGCCCCCACCCATTGGACTAGTCTTTTGGGGGGAGAAGGCCCAATACCACTTATAAGGTTGTTGCTTAAAGGACTTGCTTGCGGGCAGCCCGTGGGCTCAGATGCGTGGGGTGCGCAGCCCATTTAAGACCTGGGGACCGGGGCACGGGCGCGTATGGGTCAGGGGCGTGGGCATATGACGCATGGCGCGTGTGGACCCGTAGCGGACACACGGCATGGTATATGCACCAGCACTGGACGTACGGATGTGTGCTAACAGTGGTATCAGAGCCAGACACCCAACATCTCCCAGAAGTGCGGTGTGCACAATCCATGTGTGAGGGGGAAATTGTTGGGAAAATAGTCCCACATGGATTGTGGGAGAGGAGCAAGCACAACTTATAAGTGTGAGGGAGCCCCCACCCATTGGACTAGTCTTTTGGGGGGAGAAGGCCCAATACCACTTATAAGGTTGTTGCTTAAAGGACTTGCTTGCGGGCAGCCCGTGGGCTCAGATGCGTGGGGTGCGCAGCCCATTTAAGACCTGGGGACCGGGGCACGGGCGCGTACGGGTCAGGGGCGTGGGCATATGACGCATGGCGCGTGTGGACCCGTAGCGGACACACGGCATGGTATATGCACCAGCACTGGACGTACGGATGTGTGCTAACAGCTTTCATTGCAACAGTATGAAATCCCATGGTTTCCTGAGGAGGTTTCCGAATAGGCGGCGGACTTCCAAGGCATCGCAACTTCTGGGCCTAAACTCGCTTCCAGTTGAAGGAGCTAGTGATGAGGGTTCACCTTCCAGCAGTGAGCCTGTCTCACACAGCCAGGCCTTCTGGCACAGTTGTCGCTGAGACACCATAGCTTTTCATGCCAGCGGCTTCTGCAGAGTCGCACATTGGTATGAATAGCTTCCCCATCGATGTGGAAGCCATTGATGATGATGTTGTGATTTATTCTTCAAGAAGGTCGCTCTCTCAAGAAAGGCAACAGTCGACCAAGATGGGCCTATCACTGTGATAATAGATGATGATTTTGAGACTATTGCTAGACCAGTAGGTCTAGGGGAAGCTCTTAATGAGCATGTGAACACACTACTGTCTCTGGGGATGGACCCTAGGCATGATCGTTCAAGAGCATCGAACAACAACCCTATAATAAATTTATCGGACACACCTGAAACCCAACGAGTGTTCCCCAACCTCCTTCCGACGGATGTTTATCCCATTATGAACTAAGGTTCATGACAACTAACCACTTATTCTTTGAGTGTGTAATGGCTAATGAGCAAGACTTTGTTGTTATGCTCTCATGAAATAACACTACTCAATGCTACACAGTGGATATATCAGGTTAGCTATATAGTATATACAACTAATCAAAATGAAGCAAATATATAGATTGCTCAAATATCTGAGCCAGTGGGCTATGGGTGATCCAGAAAATCTGTAACGTGGCTTCTTTACAGAAGATACACCCGACAAAAACTAACACATTGTGTTTTATGCGGCTAACCTCATCAACCTGGTTCATTCCCTCTTATGCAGGTACTCACAAGAAACTGGAAGATCAGTTAAGTGGAATTGCCAGAAAAAATAAGCAGCGTATTGACGTTCATGAACAACTGAAACCAGTCCTCACATCTCCGGTGGTTGGCTGTGTAATTCAGTGTTGCATTTTTTTTTTTGTCTCAATTTTCCTGATCCTAAGTATGGGGCTTTATATAGATCATCTCCTGGTTGTAACTAGTACCAACTACCAAGTATTTGTTGAGTGGTGATTGGAGGTAGCAGCAATGCGCTAACCTTGCCTGGAACTGGTTATGTTGTGTGGGACTGATGTACTGAAGCAACAATTGGCACTTTTATTTCTATAGAAATTGGCACATTCTTTGCTAAAAAAAGCAACAATTAGTTTATTACTTTTAGCAACTCTCCCAAACAATTCCTTTACAAATTACTATCTGCAATGTCCTTATTGGTTTCCCATGCAACCGGTCAGTACTCAGTAGTGGCTAAATTTCATCTAAAAAAAGCAGTGACTAGGCTTGCCCGAGCACTATACAGCCAGTAGGAAACTTGGAACTTCTACTGTAGATTAGCAGGTATCCTGCATCCAATCGGAGTCGTAGCCTCGTAGGGATTCCATGATTTCATCAGTGATAGGCACACACCCGAGTTGGAGTCTAGAGAAGAAGTGACAAGTGAGCAGCATACCTCTCGTGACCGCGTTTTCGCGCCGGGCCCGTACGGCGGCGCCGCGCGCTCGTGCGCCGGCAGGGAAACGGACGGCGGAGGCGGAAGCGAGACCGGCGAGCCGCGACCCGCGTGCGATCCTTGTGTTCCGTCGGTGAAGTGGCTTCCGTCCGTCAGTTCCGTGACTCTTCGTGGGCTACTCTTATGGGCTTTACTGGGCTGCAACAGCACAGCCGCGCGCCTGGGTAGGCGGCCTGGTTGGGAGATGGGCTGGCCGAGATCATGGACTGTGGCCTGTGATTGTGAGGGTTGGTACGTTGGTTTGGTAATTCGAGATAAAAATTTTAAAAGTATGTTTCGAAATAAAAATTTCTGTAGAAATTTGTGGAATCAAAATTTCATACAAAATTTTTTGCAGAGTTTACATCTTGATTTTCAGGGGTATTGGAAAAATGTTTGTAGGAGCTTTTCATTTTCTTCACCTGAAGTAGTCTAACTTAAGGTCCAACTCCATTTGAAATGTCCAATTTTCTATCATGTTTCCTAGAGTAATGTTTTCCTTCTCACCGGTAAAAAATAGTAAGTGCACAAATTAATGCAGTTTTTTTGTAAGATATTCAAGCGCATGTTAGGATGTTTTTACATGAGTTAGCATGTACATCTGCGATAAATAGCAGGCGAAAAGTGTTTAGCTAAAGTATAAAATAAAGGGAATCGCTAATGACTGGACGTCCGGCATGAAGCATTCCAGTCGTACGCCTCACTTGCTAAAACTCCATCCATCTAACCTTATCTATCTTACCCTAAGCATCAACTACTCATTCCTATCTCACACACAAGCTCCATGCCATTTTCTCCTCTTCCCTGCTACTCTCTCCCCCTCACGGATCTCTCACTGGTGATGTCCCATTTGAGGCTGCGAGAAGGTCATCATCTCTAAGCTCTACCATTGCCAGTTGTAGCCTCTAGCGAGCTCTGCGATATCCTAAACTCCATTGTTGGTAGCAGCCTTGAGCCTTCCATGCGCGAGCACTGCTATGGTGAGCAGAGCTCTATCACCGGTGCCAGTGCCGTTGTGACCTCTTTTGGCAAGCTCATGGTCCACATCGGACGCTTCCCATCTCCATATCCCATTCTCCTCCTTTGTTGCTATCTCTAACCGCCATTCCCAAATCCCACTCTCCACTTCTCAGCCGCTCTCTCTCCAACCGCCGCCTCTCTTCCAGTGTTTCGTCGATGGCTGAAGCTCATAGCAAGAGCCTGACATGGCACCACACCTCTCCCTCCCTCTCAATACCTTGATATATCATGCTCTCAGGATCACGCAATGAGAGGGCATCACGCAGAAGGAGCCAAGGCAACTAGTAACATGTAGCAGGGCTGATTTAGGGGCTGTGGTGGTTGGCAAGGGAGCTAGGCAGCGGCGGTGACTGAAGCATGGCACCACGGTGGACCATGGCACTAGAAGCCAATTAATTACTAGAGGAGCATCTATTGGTGGAGGGGAACTCACCCAAGACGAAGGCGAAGCTCGGGGAAGGGTGGAGTGTGCTAGCAACGTTGACCCAGATCGATGGCGAGGAGATTAACGCAGGCAGCTCACTGGAGGGGTTAAAAACGATCGACAAAGCTCGGGGTGGCTTCAGGACTCCAATGCAATGCTCTAGGCATGGGGGATTGGTCAGGGCGCAGTGAGTTGTCGACAGTGTTGGTGGCGGTGAAATGGGCGGAGCTGAGGAAGGAGGATCGAGAGGCACTCAGAGGCGATTGGAGTGGGGAGGATGGAATTTGGGGCAATGGGTGGTGGCCCAAGGGCTTTATAGATATGGAGAAGAAGGTGTTTGTTGGGCGGCTCAATGCAGGAGAGGACCAAGAGTGATGGCACTTGGCGCATGGCACGAGCACAAGGCAAGGATGTCAGCCCCGGAGCAACAACTCTGAAATCTTCTATGTAAAATGCATTAGTCCAGGATCAGCTAGTACACACAGTGATAATAGGAATACATATCAAGAACAATGACCAACTTTATTTAACTAAAAATGGGCCTGAAGGCCAAAGTTTACATCCATGGCCCATAGGCCAAAATTAAATATAAGTAACGAAAGATAAAACCGAAGCAGAAGAAACCCAACAAGTCTACCCACAGCCAAATGATAGAAAGATGCAGGCTATACGTCCTGATTCTCACTGAAGTCAAAGTAGTCCTTTGGGAAAAGAATTAAGCAAGGTGAGCACATAAAATGTACTCCACAAGTTACACGAGAAAATACATAATAATGCAAGGTTGGCAAGTGAAGGCATATAGGGTTATTTGAGCGAAAAACAGTATTTGAAGAAACACACTAAATAGATTGAAAATTGTTAAATTTAATATAGTAAATAAAAACATCATTGTAATCAAAATAGACACTGTTAGTACAGGTCCATCCCCCATACTAACCTATTTATGGGCATCCCACCAGGACCATCTTTCTCTAAAAAGATCTTATATGTTGTGGTTACAGACCAAACAGAGAGAGAGATGGTAGTGGAGAGGTGGGAGTGTTCTGCCTCATCCTCCCCCTCATCCTGATATATATATTCACATGGGGTATGCTTTTACAGTTATACCCTTACATGCATACCTCCCCATCAGGGGCACTTATGTCATTACACACGTTACTCTGGTCTTATAACCTCCTAACAGGCCTGCTGGGCTTAGGTGGGGGCCACCCCTACGACAGGAGTCTCTCATGGTGAAGGGCTTCACAGGGCCGAAGCCATGCCGCCGAGTCCTTTGGCCCCCTCCGTCCCCTGCGGCCTGTGAATTCCTCCAAGCTTGTGGTTGAGGAGTCCGAGGTCTGGGATGGAAGGTGCCTTGTTGAAGCAGACACGCGCGCGCTCCGTCCCCTACCCTTCGCACGGGTGGCAGCGGAGGCTGGCGCCTAGTCGAAGTAGACGCGCGCGCTCCGTCCCCTACCCTTCGAACGGGTGGCAGCGGAGGCTGGCGCCTAGTCGAAGTAGACGCGCGCGCTCCGTCCCCTACCCTTCGAACGGGTGGCAGCGGAGGCTGGCGCCTAGTCGAAGCCAAGGCACGCGCGCTCCGTCCCCTACCCTTCGAACGGGTGGCAGCGGAGGCTGGCGCCTAGTCGAAGCCGAGGCGCGCGCGCTCCGTCCCCTACCCTTCGAACGGGTGGCAGCGGAGGCTGGCGCCTAGTCGAAGTAGACGCGCGCGCTCCGTCCCCTACCCTTCGAATGGGTGGCAGCAGAGGCTGGCGCCTAGTCGAAGCTAAGGCGCGCACGCTCCGTCCCCTACCCTTCGAACGGGTGGCAGCGGAGGCTGGCGCCTAGTCAAAGCCGAGGCGCGCGCGCGCTCCATCCCCTACCCTTCGAACGGGTGGCAGCGAAGGCTGGCACCTAGTCGAAGCCAAGGCGC